>OY728134.1:63869268-65119268 GCA_963277665.1 Viscum album
GGCTCAGAGTTTCCATTTGTGATCAATCATCTACAGATGATCAATATCAAAAGCTATTGAATGAATTGGAATGGTTAGATGAGAAAAGATAGTGCACCTTGCACCACTTGGACATTTAGCATAATCGAATAGCACGAGCTTTCAACAAAAAAAGTTCATCTTCGTTCATTCATTCAGGGAGAATTGGTATTGGTTCTCATAACTCCTATGATACCAGGAAAGAAACCTCCCAAGCATGAACCAAAATGGGAGTGACCTTATTCAATACATAATTTCTACTCCAATGGAGCTTATTAATTAATCCCAATGGATGGAGAACTTATCACGACTCTAGCCAATGCCAGATTTTTTAAGAAGTATTTTGTATAAACACAAAATACACCATTAGGGTCCATGCATATGAATTTAAACTATTGGAACTTATGTCCAACATGATTTTAAACCGTGATATCCAACATGATGTTAAACTGTGACATCCTAACTACATGACGCTAAACTGTACAGAAGCCCCTTATGTCCATCAAGATGTTAAACTGCATAACCATTGGTCCATGTATATGACCTTAAACTATTTGCATTTCTTTCATCCAACATGAGATTAAACCGTGTCCCCTTCATCATCTTATACGACGTCAAACTATACAGCAATAGTCCATGCATATGACCTTAAACTATTTGCATTTCTTTTGTCCAAAATGACGTTAAACTGTGTCCCCTTCATCGTCCCTTACAATGCTATACTATACAGCAATAGTCCATGCATATGACCTTAAACTATTCGCACCATTTTCCAACACGACGCTAAACTGTATCATCCCTTTTTGTCCAACATGACATTAAACTGCGAAAAATTCCCTAATATGTCCAACATGACGTTAAACTGTGTACTCTTTTGTCTTTACTACATGACATTAAATTGCACAAACCCCTTTTTTGTCCAACATGACATTAAACTGTATTGTCCCCATCATCCTAACTACATGATGCTAAACTGTACAGAAATACCTTAATACATCCTAAATGACGTTAAACTGTATTTTGTCCCTACTACATGACATTAAACTATACAGAACCAATAGTCCTCCCTGCAAGAATTTAAATTGCATAGTCCCTTTATATGTCCTACATGACATTAAACTGTGCATCGTTAGGGTTGTTGCTCCCTCTTGTTTCCCACATCGAGTATGACTCACGTGAGCTTAGAGAAAACATCAACCATAACACCCTCTTTGGGCTGCTAACCACATGTAAGTCCCAACATCATTTTTAGGTCGTTGTCCCCAAGAACAACTGGATCACTAACTCATTCTTTAATCAAACTACGCAGACTTTGATCCTTGCCTTCTAGGATGGGTACATAGGCAACCTCCTGAGTTTCAAGCCCAAAACCAATATCTTCACGTCTGTTCACCTCTATCTCATATGATGTTGATTCGTAAAGCCGCCACCAGAACCGATATTTTTCCATTGGTTCACCATTTCCCTACTATATGATGTTAAAATGTACAACACCTTTTGTCTAGTATGACAATAAACTACAAAATCATGTGATACCCTCACCTGAGAGGTAATCATTATTTACATTTATTTTCAATCATGTTACATTCCAAATACTACGTGCATACATGGCAATGCCCGAACCTTTTATCTTTGGTCAAACCATCATTGCACTAAAGTCCCATTTTTCACCCTTCACCTGTACAAACCAAATCTTTACAGAGGGCATTTCTAGAAATATGTGGGCTTGATTCCCATCCTTATGGGATACGTAGGAACGTTTGAGTGTCCCTCGAATCCAACCCCATGTCTTTTGGGCCTAACCCCAAATTCCACTTTCAGTCCCTTGGCTGAAAAGTCCTCATGAAAACACACACTGTGTATTCATTATAATGGTCCGAGCTCTATGTCCCTAAAATAATATCTCTTATACTTTTGTCCCACATGACGTTAAATTGTATTTCAAGAACTACATATGGATTGATTCCCATACTTATGGGATACGTAGTGAAGTCAAACATTTCAATTTAGCACCCATCCACAACATGATTATGGTTAGCATTGATCTGTGTATCTCCACGTACATTGGAAAATACCCATTTTTTTATTTATCATAATCCTAACCTTAAATATTTTTAGATCTTCATAACCCTTTTCTTAACTTCTAATAAAAAAATGTCCAAATTTTGAGAATTCATTTGCCTGACCATGTAGTACGTTCCCTTAGGTGTCCTTGTATAAACAGTCTACATAACGGACCTGTCAGCCAAAAGATGATATTATTGGACTACGTAGACAATACCCTTAGGTGACTCTACATAATTCAACCCCTAACAGGTTTGTTAAATAATGGTAACTTCATTCTTGGGAGGAAATCCTATTTTGTCCTTATTTTTCTTAATGAAAATGTTTAGGGATCCACAAAAATAGCCATCCATAACATATTTTTCCCATATTCCTTTCATGATCTAAAATTATTCATGTCTATGGTTTATATTTTCCTTCCCTATGTTTGGGTCAGACCTTTGCAGGAGTAACATTCATCCAATTCTTAGACAATATTGATTTAAAATATCTTCTCCATATTCAAGTACCTCTTTCCATACAACAAACTTTATACACTAGAAATGTTGAATCCCCATAAACTTTCACTAGATTCTTAGTAGTGGAAAAGTAAATTTCTGAGAGTTCTATTGCCCGACTATGTTGCACGTTCCCTTAGGCGGCCTTGCATAAGTAGTCTACATAATAGACTTGTCATCCAAAAGATGCCATTATTTGACTATGCAGCCAATGCCCTTAGGTGGCAATGCATAATTCAACCCCCTAACAGGTTTGTTAAATAATGGTAACTTCATTCATTGGAAGTACTTCTTCTAATCACTTTTAGACCTTTTTCATATCATTCCTCATATTAAAATTATCTTAAGTCATAGTTTACATATTTTCTTTCATAATTGAGTGTGGTAATATGTTTTTAGATAAACTTTCAAGGAATTGAGTCAATTCTAATTCATTCGGTCAAAGCTATTTTGACCTTAAACATTATTTGTTTTTATGTCCAATGTGAATGACTTTAAACTGCCCACAAAAGACAATGGAACTCTGAAAAAAAGTCAAGTTCAAGCTCACTAAACATACATTTTGTATGATTTATGTAATATTGAGAAATTAAAAGATTCAATGTTTGTAGGTTTATTTATATTAATCCTAGTTAAAAATCAAACTATGCCTACATGGCCCATTGGCATAGGTAAAATTTAAAGTAGGTAGTAGGAAACTACGTGCACAAATGATTGTAGATGAAAAAGTTTTTCATTTGATGTACAAGAGATTAGAATGACATCCACAGATTGGAGTCTCTTCTCTTTTCCAGGAAATTACAAGAGGCTGTCAACAGAAGTCTTCACTTGATGTACAGTATCCCGAGCTTCATCAGCAGCTACTTGAAGCTCATGCACTCGACTAGCATCACTCTTTTCAGCTTGATGGATTGATTTCTTGGCATCTGCAATGGCTTTCATACCATTCGTTTGATCCCCCTCTAGTGAATTATTGAGCTGGTAAAGTTCCCCAGTAACAACATCTAACTGTTGTTGGAGATGTATCTGATGGATGACTTTATCTTTGATCTTGTGCTTCATCTCCTTCATCTTGGCAGCATAGTCAGCCTTAGCTCGGGATACCGCAGCCTCAAAGTCACTGATATTGGCTGACAACCTCACTCTGGTTAAATCCTGATGGCACTTTTTCTCCTTCGCCCCCCTTAAAATGACCTATTTCACCGCGACATGGATCTTTTCATATCCAAAACCGCCAAGTCCCAGCATAACAAACAGGGATGACATTAGCAGGATCTTCGATGACAGTTCTCCTAATGGAACTTCAAATATGATCTTCCATATATTTTTCCAAGCCTTGCATCGTGCAAATTGGAGCGCCTTTTGTACTTATGTATCCGACTCAGCATCACTGTCGTAGGGGGGAATATAATATGGGATTAATTCACTTTGGGAAGTGCCCTGTTCTGATGCTTCCCCCTGACCCGTGTTTCTTTGCTTTAAATTCCATTTGGGGCAGAGGCTGAGGCTTCACCTCCAGATCTAACCACTGAAATTGATAGCCCCGCATAATCAATTGAAATCCCTGGTTAGTTTCAAAGGATAAGAAAAGTCAATCGGTTGTCTTGAAAATTAAGCTCAATCGCAAATATTGTTATTCCTTACCCAACGGTACATTAGAAACCTGAGAAAGATCCTCCCCATCTTTCCCAGCTTCGACAAGATTTTTAGGATGAGTTTGAAGAAGCTATACTGGGTTCATCTCCACTTGTGCTAATGTCTCTACAGTAGTAGGTTTTTATTTCCCCCCTTCAGACATTAGTTGTTTGGAAGCTTGTTCAGATGGAACTGTACATTTGAACCATTCATGATTAGAGATGTAATAAGAAGTTATTTTGACAGGACGAAGGATAACAGTCACGTCCAAAATATTCTAAATTAAATGGTAATTTAACATGATTAATAAAATCTTCAAAAGATGAACCAAGTTCCATCATTTAGTCTAAAGTAATATTAGAATCCTGGTTAATCTCACATGTGGGAGAATTTGACCTGTCTTCTTGGCGACATTCATCCAGTGGTCCCTGACCCTAGACAACATCTTTAGATAAAATCACGGCATCAGTTGGAATGGCTTCCAGAAGCTCTAATGCATAGGTTGAACCTAAAGTATTACATAATAGAATCCAGTCGATGTTTCAGTCAACATTTTATGAAGCAATGTTAACTTACAAGAAGTAGTTTCTTCTCTTCCTACAACAGCAGTAGGAGGGATACTGGGGGCAGACGCTGGCTCTTCTCCAGGGGAAGCCAAGTCAGCCTGAATTAGCGATTGTTCCACAGAACCCTCCGTAGTCCTCAAAGGAGGATCAATCCTTTCTCTTAAAGGGGAAATTGAAGAATCTCCTGCAATCCTAAGAAAAACGAGTAACCTTTTTCATGGGTTAAAACTCATGATTATTTGAAGGACTCACCGCTACCGATGAAGCGTTTAGTTGTGGAATTCTTCCTTCGATTCCTTTGTCTCTTTGGATTTTTTGGAATATCAAAATTCTCCCTTATAGGGACCTGAATTGGATAATGGAAGGCCATGTCCAACTCCTCATCCATGGTCTGCTGGCCTAGAGATATCTTGCCCGACTCGTGAGGAGATTCAATAGCAGCCCCGATGGCAGTACCACCAGGGCTACACTGTGGCGAAGGAACCTCAGTATTTCCTTTCTTTTCAAGCTTCAAAATGAAGAAAAAAATTCCCTTAAGTAACAATGCTTTGACTGAAATAAAGTTTCAAGGAAAATAAGGAATGAATACATACATCTTAAGGAGCCACGTAATCGTGCCACTCCTCATGTCCAGAAGCATTAGTCCCCTCAGCGGATCTATGATCAATCATTTCCTTCACCTGCTTGCTGACAGGAATGAAATATTTGGTGGCATATATGAGCATTTCCAGCTCTATGATATAAGCCTGCACTTCATTGGGGTTATCCTTATAATGGATATCTGTAGAAGCCAGAAGATTCCCTATTCCAGGGAGGTGTATCCCCTTGCATTAATCTAGTCAGGTAGTTTCATTACCACATTATAAACTCTTCCATGTCTGGACATCCTCTGGTCATAGATATTCAATATGTGTACCAGAAGGCCGTGAGGAAGGTCCTAAAATCTTTGACTTCAGCTTCTTCCCAGCTCCTGCAACTACAGATAGAGAATAATAGAATAAGACTTATAGCTCTATAAAATAAGGATGATAAAATTACCACAATAACGTCACTCACCAGGATTTAATGGGGTGGGTCTTTTGATTCTAACTGGAGGATTATATTGGGCACGAGGCCTCTTTGCATTTTTTTGTGCCTCATCATCGCCATCTTGGGAATCCGGTATGCTAGTCCTAGATGAGGAGTCCGGCGAATCAGCCTCAAGTGGCGAAGTATCACCTTCATGAGGAAGGGTTTTTTTTATAAAATCCTCTTTCTTTTCCCACCTGTTAAACCAGGTGATTTAGCACCCCTTTTCAGTATGATACTATCCATTTCTTGGCATACCATGTAGTCAAGTTATTTTCCACTTTTTTAGCTGGTAGCTCAAACACTATCCCGGTCTTCTCCCTCGATGTCAGCAACCATAGTTGCCGGGCATCCTTCAGATGTTTCTCTAACCCTACATGCACAGGGGGAGATATAACTATCTTCTGTAAACACTTGAATTGACGTGAAAATCCATATGGAGCATAGGCCTCACATATAATCTCTCTGTCATGCCTGGAAACCACCACACCATCTCTATAGGCCAACATGTATGCCCTAAAATCCCGGATAGTTGTTCCGTCATCAAAAAACCGCCTGCTTGACGGATTTACATAAGGAAAGAAGTTGAATTCCTTATACATTCTCAGCCTCACCTTCATGTCATAAGAGTTGAGAACTAATAGAGCAATTCCAGAGAACCCCTGCACTGATGGCCTGAAGGAACTTCAAGGAATCTGTACTCCATTCTATACATTATATGTCCTGAAGTGAGTGGCGATCCATCCCCACAAAACTTGGAATGGTCCCACTATTCCAAATGGAGACTTACCCAAGAAGAAATGGAGTAAGCTCCTGTGAATATTTTCTAACATTGGGGTAGACAACCCAACCATTTCCCCTCAGCAAAATTGGCTGTAATAACGAATGTCCTAAGCCTAACGCCTCCCTTCGAGTCCCTGACTGGCAGAAGATTAAAACTGACCCACGAGGCCAAAAATCCTGCCAGACGAGTCTTCTTTGGGATTCTCTAATTCACCTCATATCCCAACTTCTCAAATTCTCCTGCTTCCAGAGTCTTTCAGAATGTTCCAGGATCACCGCTCTTCTCTGTTTTGGGGTAGGTGGTAGGATGAGTGGGCTTCTTCTTCTTCTTAGATACCTTCTCCTTCGATCCCTTCTATTTCGGCTCATTCTCCTGCTACTCGATAAGAAACATATTCATCCACTCCTCAGGCTGAACAACCTTTTGAGAATGAGTTAAGGAGGTCTCCGAACTCTTAATCTTATGGATGATTTTAAATAATTCCTGATCTAAAGCTGAATTCTTTTCCGAATCACTCCATCTCACCATGGGAGGGAAGAATTCATCATACATATCACCCAAAATTGGACCCCCTGAGATCTTGTAGAAATCCCGTAGACTGATACCTAATTCTCTATGAGTCAGATGGAAAGAATTGGTTTATGGGCTCCAATAGCGAGTATCTCTGGCACGACGTTAACATGTCTGTAAACATATGTTTTCCCAACCCATACGGCTTCGTATATCGCAACTCCTTTAAAATCCTTGACAAACTCTGCACAGTTTTGTCGTACCCAGTATGCCCACATCCAAGTTGGTTTCACACCTCTTCCAGGATGAAAGTACTAGCTCTTCTTCCGGCCTTTGGATTGATCCATCTAAGAGTTTCAGAAAATTGAGGGATAACAATGTGGTTACAGCTTGGGATTATGAGGTTTCAGACTTGGTGTACAAGGGATATGATCCATCATATGGGCCTTCTCCATTGTTCCTTCATTTAAAAATACTCCTCCACATGAGATATTTGCTGATGAAA
This sequence comes from Viscum album, assembly GCA_963277665.1. Classification (NCBI taxonomy): domain Eukaryota; kingdom Viridiplantae; phylum Streptophyta; class Magnoliopsida; order Santalales; family Viscaceae; genus Viscum; species Viscum album. The sequence goes on from OY728134.1 coordinate 63,876,916, forward strand.
AATTGGTGTAGTTCTGAAACCAAGAAACTGGGAGATAGTTCTTTTCCTCTTGAATGGTAACTTATCGCAGAAGAACATAGCTATACAAAGGCAAATAAATGCTCTAGGGCAAGTCACGATGATACTTCTTCAAATACTTAGCCAAATCAATGAGAGTGCTGTCACAGACAGTATAGTAATCATTTCCAATGATTCTCATCATATCATCAAGGTGCTTGCTTTCTAGTTCATCAGATGTTCCGATTATTTTGGGAGACATTGAATCTACACAAAAGTTGAATAAATTAACTATTAAGTAAGTTGATTTTTCATAAAATTTGTGAAGGAATTCAAAAAAAATGGCAAAGGCATTCAGGCGCATAGGTCTATTCTCGGCGCACAAGTATGGATATGTCACGCAAGTGTGGATGTGCCGCACATGTTTTTGGTGAACAAGTATCACCGTGCAAATCCAAATACCTTGATAGTAGCACGATAACGAATAAATAGCGGAAAAGAGAGAAACTTGTGCGGCGAAGGTAACTTGCGTGACGAGAGCTCGAAAATCCAAAAGTCTGTGCTATGTGTGACAAATGGCCACATATATATAGGCCAGGCTGCACCCCTACGCACCTAAATCTAGTGCGTTCTATAGCCAGCACGATCAGCACTTGTTTTCCATCCTCTATACGCTCAGTACCTGCGCACCAAAGTTTCCTTGGTTTAATTCTTTCCTCAGAGTTACATCCTCATTTTCCTTCGGATCCAACCCTGAGGGAGGACATTTTTTGATTCTTTTTTTCATCACAGAGTCAAAACGAATGCAAAGGGAAATGCCTTAGCATAAATTGATTCATCCTTTGACAAAAAAAATAACAGAGGCATGAACAAGGATTCAAATGCACTTGGGTCGCGCAAGTTCCCTCATAGTCCCACAAGTACAATTGTGCGCCACCTAATGGTCACACAGGTGACTTGCGCGCCCGCATTAAAATTTTCCCAGGGTCTCTCCATCTAATAAATACCATTGTGGGCCCCCCATTTACGAATTTTTTTTCCAGAACCTCAGATTTGAGCTCTCGGAACCCTTGTATCTTCTCAAAGCTTCCTAACACTTCTAAGGTAATTTCTTACCTAGAACGGAAGATCTAAAGAGGAGGAGGAAGGCCTAAGTGTTGAAACTCATCAACACTTGCGCGCCTGAGTGGCCATCCCATAAGGGAAATGGCCACACTTGCGCGCATCCCCTCTCCTTCACCAGAACTTGCACGCCAACCCGATGGAAGCCCATATGGATAGTACTAAGGGCTTGTGCCATGTCTCGCCCAAGTATTACCCCAAGGGATAAAAGTCGTGCAAGAACCCATGTGCCACGTAGGTATACCTGCGCACCCAATACTTGCGCGCCCACGCAGTACCTGCGTGCCCACCAGGACTTGCACGCCCCTCCCTTTTTGGGTTCCCCCTCCTACCTATTTCACCTCTCTTATGCCTTTCCACCTACCTTCTTCAAGATTAATCCCTCATAACTCTCTTCAAATCCATTTATGGCATGATTTCTTGATTGCATTCCTTATCGGAAAGGAATTCTGTGGAATATCTTCCAAAACCTACTGATGTACATATCTTTATGTCACCAAGGTAAGAGATTTCATTTATTTAACCTCATCCTTCAAAATGAGAGGATCCATAACCTCGGCCTACTTTTTAAGAGTAATCCTCAGTCCATGTTCTTTTAATTTGGGAATCCTCCTTAGGGGTAAGCCCAAAGTCCCCTAACCTGGGCTTCCTTCTCAGGAGTAAGCCCTAGTCTTCAAAATTGCCAAACATGGGAATCATACTCAGGAGTAAGCCACAATCATAATTCCCTCATAACCTGGGCATCCTCCTTAGAAATAATCCCCAAGTCCCCTAACCTGGGATTCCTTCTCATGAGTAAGCCCCAGTCTTCAAAATTCCCAAATCTGGACATCCTCCTCAGGAGTAATCCCCAACCATAATTCCCTTATAACCTGGGAATCCTCCTTAGAAATAATCCCCATGTCTCATAACCTGGGCATCCTTTTCAAGAGTAATCCCCAGTCATAATTTCCCAAATTTGGGCATCCTCCTTAGGAGTAAGCCCCAACCTTAACCTGGGCCTCCTTTTCAAGAGTAAGCCCCAATCATAATTTCCCAAATTTGAGCATCCTTCTTAGGAGTAAGCCCCAAAATTAATTCGCTTGACTTGGGTTTTCTTTTCCAGAGTAAGCCCCAATCTCAAATATGGTCATCCTACTTAAGAGTAAGTCCCATGTCTCTTAATTTTCAATTCCCTTTAACCTAGGCCTCCACTTCAGGAGTATGCCCCGGTCTTAATTTCTCTTAACTAGTCTTAATCTACTTTTTGATATGGTCTTCCTTCTCAAGAGTAAATCCCAATCATAAGTCCCCTCTTAATTTGGGCTTCTTCCTCAGGAGTAAGCCCCAAGGTAGAGTATCCAAATCTCCATAAAGTAATTATACCTTTATGGAACTTATTCCTATATTTCTTCCCTGAAGTAAATCTTAATCTTCATCTATTTGGGTAGTCATACATACATAAGCCCCACATCATTTATTGTGAATGTCATATTTCATGGCACAAATTGTCTGGTTTTATCAATACCTCTTATTTCTCACACCGTGCATGAATCAGGTGAGCATAGGGTGTAAATGTAATTATGAAATCTTTCTTTGATCCATCAATCATACATATATGTTCATAAACCATTACTCAAACTATGTGCGTTCTGATTCCTTTTCTAAATAAAGGATACAAAGGTAGACCATCTATGGGTACGATCCCAACTCTAAAATGATCCATGTCCTTCTGAATGACAATAAACTTCAAGTGCCACACTGACTGGCATTAAAACTAGTATGGTCATCATAATGACCAAGATACTTTTTTTATTAAAGCATACCATTGAATAAGAACCTCTAACAAATACAAATGGTTCTCTATCGATGAGGAACCTTGAATAAATATAAACGATTCTCTAAATTTCCTAAATATCAATCATTGATTTCAAGTTCTAAAGGAAGGCTCATTGTTATACTTGGTAATTTAATAAGGATTCACGATCATAACTGAAATCTACAATGAGAGTCCCAGAGTAGACAATAATTCCAATCAAAAAGGTCTAATGAGTCCAACCTCCCATCCTCCCGACCAATGCAAATTCTTAAGCCTCATCAGTCCACAACTAATGAGTGCCTACCTTCAGAAAGAAGGTCCCAATGGACATGGAATCATTGGATGTTTCCGGTTCTACGAACAAACCCGTTGAAAACCGATTGGAATTTTTGAACCTTGAATCAACGAGGTTATCCCCAATTCCAGAGGAAACAATTGTTGTGGATCATCTTACAAAGATTGTACACCTCATTACAATTCAATAGGATTTCTCATTGGATCAAATACCATAGATATACATCATAAAAGTGTTAAGTCTACATTGACTTCCACTATCAATTGTATCTGATAGAGATCCAAGATTCACATATAAGTTCTTTAAGAGTATCCAACACACTATGAATATTGAGTGGAACTTTAGTACCAATTATCATCCTCAAACTAGAGTCTAATATGAGCAGAATATCCAAACACTCAAGGAAATGTTGGGAGTGTGCTCAATGGACATCAATGGAGGATGTGATGAACATATTCTTCTAGTCGAGTTATCTTACAATAAATGTTTCCACTCAAGATTCCAAATGAATCCTTATGAAGCACTTTAAATGCAGAGGTGCAGAACAACAACATGTTGTGATGTAGTTGGGGAGAGAAAACTCATATGTCCAAAAATCATTGATGAAATGGAGGAGAAGGTTAAGACCATCCAACATCCCATTAAAGCTGATTAGAGTAAACAGAAGAGATATGATGATAATCATTGACGAGTCCTAAAGTTTAGTGTTGGAGACATGGTATTCCTCTGCATATCAGAGTGGAAGAGAGTTATGATATTTTGTAGGAAGGGAAAGCATAGTTATATATACATGGGGCCTTTTGAGATCCTTGATCGCATTGGGGTAGTGGCATATCGACTAGCACTCCCACTAAACCTAACTCAAGTACCTGATGTGTTCCATGTATCACTCTTAAGGAAATACATAATGAACCACCACACATACTCAATCTAGAGGTGGTACCATTGGGGAATGATATATTCTATGAAGAGAAGATGGTGATGATATTAGATCATATGGGAAAGTTCTACGAAATATGAAAACCACCCTTGTAAAAATGATTTGGAGAAACTAAAAGTTTGAATATGAAACGTGGGAACCAGAGGATGTGATGAGGTATAGTTAGACACATTTGTTTTAGTGTGATAAAGGGAAATTTCATGGGTAAAATTTCTTAAGGTTTGAATATTTTAACAACCCAATCTTTTATTAATAAAAATATTTCATGAACAAATTAAATGTAAAATTATGTATAATTCTAATATAAGAAAAATGCACTTCCTTGGTTTTATGATTTTTAATGTATAAAATACCATTATGAACTGTTACCATTGATAATAAATCCATTGAAAAGTGATCACATGATTATTATAAATATAGGGATTTGAATAATATAATTTACTTAGGCGAAGGAAGTGATGGCTTCATCTAGTAGAATTTCTTTATACGAAGTTCATTTGTCGGTGCTCAGAAATGTGTTAGCATCACTAGGCTTATCTCTTGACTAATCCTAAGACGTGCTTCAACACATTATTCTTGAATGGGATTTATGATGGGATAAGTGGAAATTCATAGAGATTACTGCCTGAGGGATGTTATCTAATCCACCCCAAGATTTTGTCACCCTCACACACCTTACCCTTAGTTATTTTGTCGATATTATAAGGGGTTGTGTAGTAAAATTGTATCACTATGATTATGTGGATTATTTTGGTAAGGATTAAAGAATATACATTCATTTTTTTTATTACTTTGAAAATGGGTTTTGAAGAAGAAATAGTATTGTTTCTGTTAATATTTAAATTCAATTAAGAAATATATTTTGATGAATTAATGGATTTTTTAATTAAATAATATTCTAATTAAATAAAATTTTCATTAAATATTTTTACAAAATTACTCTTTATTATATATAAATGGTTATATAATTTTTATGAATATAATTGTAAATTTTTTATGTTTTGAAATCTGTTTTTGTTAAAAAGCATTGATTTTTTATAAATGTAGGTTTTTATTTTAAAAGTAAAAATTCACATATTTAGAAAATTTTAGAGATAAAATGAATATTTTTTTGGAATCAAGGCATCAAAATTATCCAATGGTGATTGTTTCCTTATTTTCTGGGATAGACATATTTTTGGGTAAAAATTAAATATCGATTAAATAAATAATGTGTTTTATGATATAATAATGACCCAATAGTGTCATAATAAATTGATATAAAAGGGTTATTCTGACAATATATATTTTACCTTTAAAAATGGGATTTTATATTTGTTTTAATAATCTTATGGCGCCTTAGTTGACCATCGAAGACTTATAATACATTTTAAGTTTTTAAAATGAATTCCTTGAGAGTGCGAATCAACTCCAGATAAGAAAGCCTGATATTTTATGAAATTAGGACATTGTACTTATAAAAATAATGTTTTCCAATAGCCTTGGGAAATAATTATGTCCATACACCATGAAATGGTTTTCAGTTTTGATTAGTTTAATGTGTGGTGTCCAAAACCTAAATAATAAAGAATTCCCTCTCCTTTCCTATATAAACCCACTCATGCTCCAACTTTTCATTACATAAAACATTTGGAGATCGACCGACCTATGCCATGATCTCTCTATAATCCATCCAAGGCACCCAAATCTCCCTAGATCCCTCTTTAAATCCTCTCCCAAGCCTTTGGGATCACACTTCCACGTAAGGGATTTCTTCCTTTATCTTTTTTGTCCAAATTTATTTATGTTGTTATACCCTTTTATTTTATATTATGAATGTTAGGGTATAATTTATATCTTCTCCCATACTGCCCTCTTTATGTTTGAATGATTTTATACCTACTTCCCTCTCATTAATTCTTCCCATGTACACATGTTAACATGGTGAAATTCCGTAAGGAATTTCTATATTTTGATTTTCACTCGAGCAATTATTTTATATTAGGCATCTAAATTCCATTACCTATGTTGGGAAATGTATCTATAAGACCCCCTTAATATAAATTTCAGTTACATATGATGATATATTTATTCCTATCTCATCAACCATTTTTATTAATTCTTATGTCACGACATTATACTGCATAAATTGCACTACGATTTTCCAAGCCCAAGTCATTGTGTAGGGAATACCTGATAGATTTCTCAATCAATGGCATTAAACTTTACACACAATTAATTATTGAATATATAGTTTCATGTATGTATTTCAAATTCCTTAATCATGGAATAAGTTATGATGTTGAATGATTCCATGTTTTATGATCCATATGGCACACTTATGCATGAAATTAAATTATTCGGGAGGGGGCGCCCTGATAGCGCTCCAATGTATTGAGTAAAGATTATTATCATGAAATATCATGTGAAATGAAGGATAAATCATGATAATTTAATCATAGCGAGGGTTTACTCATGATCCATGTGCAATGTTCCTTTGATCTTGCTAATATCATGTTAAATCTTGTGGCCACATTTCTATGTTATTATAATCATGTTATATCTTACACTTATGTTCATATTTCTCTTATGCTCAATTGATATTATTATTTAATAACATGTATTTTTTCTTAAATTTATTATATTTTCCTTCCTTACCAGGATTTATACCTCACCTTTTTTAGATGTATGTCCTCAAGTTATCCCATGAAATGATAAGTACAAAGGAATGTTGTGGTCATGTAAAAGAAGTTTCCAATTAAGATGTTGTGTTTTATGTTATATGTTCTTATATAATATTCCTAATCCACAAATAAAATTGAAATATTGATCCATACTGTTTCCTTAAATGCATGTTTATGTAATAAATCATTATAAAGTGTGAAACAAAGAGAAGGGTTGTTATAATTTCACACCCTTATTAGTATAGCATATAATAGGAACTACTAGGAATATACCATCCTGAAAGAATATGTTGTAATTACCATCTTTACCAAAGAAAATAAACATATTAAAGACATTATTTGGATTATCCCATGATGCTATGAGAACCAATTTATTTGGGTCAATAGTTACCACTTCCTCTGAAATAATATGACCTATCAAGTGAACCTTTTTTATCAAAAAATTTTATTTTCTAATCATAGAATATAGTAGATGTTATATTAGTGTATTAAGTATGATCTCAAAGAAATTTTACATTTTATTTTTGAATTAGATAATAAATTAAGATATATTACAAACATACTAAAAAAAGTGAATCTAGATATAGGCGGAAAACTAGATTAATCAAATCCATTAAAATAATCGGCGAGTTAGAGAGACCAAATGAAATAATGTGATACTCATAAATATCATACCTACTATGAAACACTGTGTAGGTTATGTCCAAGGGTATACCATGTACCTGTTGATAATATGAACTCAAATAAATCTTGTTGAAAACCCTTCATCCATGGATCTATTTAAAGAGGTTATCTATATGAGGGAATCGATACCAATTATTGATTGTAAGATAGTTTAACTAATATAAATCCACCCAAAGCATGACGGTATCATCCACCATATTAGAGAAATGGTGAGATAAACCCCATGGTGAAGTACTAGGATGTATACAACCCCTATCCTAGAAGTTATCAAGTTGCCTCTTGAGGTCCTATAATATATTATTAACCACCATATACAGTGTAATGGATATCAATGCTACTCTTTACACTTTCCCAATATAAAAATCTATCTCCCTCTCAGGAGGTAGTATATAAATTTCATCAAGGAAGATATACCTGAAACATTATACTTCTTGATAGTTATTACCCTAATGTTTTTTCTAGTCATCTATGTAACAGAGTGTTATATAGTATGTCAGTCTACCCATCCCATGATTCCCATGTCCATCTCTCGAGATTTCTGTAAATAAATATTCATATAAAGTAGTCTAAAAATCTTTCAAGACCATATCACAATGTTGGCCTTCCTGAGTAATTAAGCCCCATAAATTCATAGAAGAACCATATATAATACATGTGGAAATACAAAACCTCTTGACTAGAGGTGTCTCCATGTGCTTAAATATAGATAACATGGGATCTTAATATGTCTCAATGTACTATAGTCCTCCATACCCTGAACACCTAGGTGGATGCTGTTGTAGAAAATCTTCCTTCAAATCTGCCATAGTAGAGATAGATGACAGGGAACCCTGAATAGTATGCATAAGTATAAAGACACCCTTATGAAACATGGAATCAACTATAGAGAACCTATTCTACAACACATATTATAACATTATTTTAAAAATAACTAAAAATTAAATGAAAACCAATGATTGACAAGATTAGTTTCTTTGGAAGAATAATTATATAAAATTGAGAAATTAGAAAGATATTAAAACAATATGATATTAATATAACATAATGATTCAATAACCTCTTTTGATCACTTAGATCTTCAATGGATAACCTAGGGAAATAAATTGAAGAAATAGATTAGCTGAAAATCCCATTAAGGGAATAAACTAGGAATAAAAAACATTATATGGATTATAAGTCATACCATGTTGAAATAAAAGTCATGGAAAATGAATCAACATATAGAATCATAGCATATAGAACATGTGATCATGTAGTCAGGGAAGCATTGGATGTGGATACAATATATAACCTAACATAGACACGGGTCAAGGCTAATATCCAAGACTATATCGTATGTTGGAAAAAGTCATAAAGGATTTGGTTTACTCCCTAATCCCATACATGATGAATCATGAGACTAAAAATTATGAAATACATTCAAGACTCTAGGTGAAAAAATCATAACAAGTTCAATAATATTTATTCCACCTAAATAATCTAACATAATGAAAACAAATGACAGTTACCCAAGGGAAGGGTAGGGGTATCATAATCATGTCATGAGGAATAACCGGATGGAGTATCATAGTGGTGCCCATTAAAAAATGGATTTAAATCATAATTGGACTTTAATGATAGAAAATTGGTTTTGATCAATATAAATGATTTCCAACTGAAGTGAGAAGATATTTTTCAAAATATTAGAAATTATACACTTTAGTATATTTTAAGGGAAAACATTTAAGAGTATTTAAGTAGAAAAAATGCATAATAGTTTGTATTAAATCAGAAATGAACTAATATTTTTTTCAGAATAATAAATGAGTGATTTTATAAAAATAATGGTGGCTTAAAACATATTATGTTATGTTCTTTAAAATTGGTATGAAATAAAGATGTTTTCATTAATTATGCTTTCTTATCGAAAAGAATTAATAAGAGAACCTTTTAAAAAATTAATCTCCACATTCAAGAAAGTTGAATTGAAATAAATACTTATGTTTATAACATATAAACATAATTTTTAATATTTATATAATAATAATGAATAATACATTGGTGAAAATAGAGGTAAATCAAAACCCTATGGTAAATTTGGAGGTTCAGAGAGGTCCCTTGACATATGTCTGAATATGTTTCTCACTTGCAATTAATGTATTGGATACTAAAATTAGATTCTTTAATACTTTAATTAATAAATTATATGAGATAAATATTATTTATTATAATTTATTAATATCATTTTGACCATTTTGATGAGTTATAATGTTAAATTTTGTTGTTCGAGAAGCATTAATTTTATGGTTTTATGGTAGTTTCCCTAGAGTTTAGTTATGCGTGTTCTTTTAAAATGGAAGAAAACCCATATAAGTGGAAATAAGTTTTATTAATATAATTCAAAAAAATTTAATTATTCCCCATATATAATTTTTTCTAATATTTGGAAGAATTAATATTTTAAATGTTAATGATAAACGTTTAGATCATTTAATCAGCTTTTCGATCATTATAAAATAGTTCGTTTTTTATTTAATATTATGAATTTATATATTGGTCATAGAAAATTAAAAATTTATAATATACATATAAAAATATTTATCATCCATTATAATGGTTTTATGAATATATTTGATGGTTGTAATAGAAAATGAAAAATCATTGTCCACAAAGGTGGTGAGTCGCCATATCAGAGATGATGTTTTCATTTTTATGATAAAAGGAAAAGAAAAGTTATTTGAATATTGAAATTTCATTTACAATAAAAAATTATATTATATCTGTTATACTAGAGTTATCATGTTGTTTTATATTGGAGAGGATAGGATTAGGTGGAAGAAATAAAGAATTTAAAATAGAATGGAGGATTTGTACCTTATGAATAACATCTCTTTGAAATCCTCATTACGGAACATGGGTTATGAATTTTATTAATACCAAAATCTATGGTACAAGTTCCAGAGTCTTGGGATAGTAATTTCTCATAATTTTGAAAATCTAAAAAGCTTATGTGGTGTGAGGATAAGGTGTGATGTGGGGTGGATTTTATAGGCGGAGGAGGGTTTTTTATTATTGTATTCATTTACTTATTATTTTTGATTAAGTCAATCAATAGTTTTTGTTACCATGACTATATATAATAAATAGAGCATGTGAGTTTGATATATTGGGAAAATTCATCATCAATGACCCAAAATTTATTTACTTACTTATAATGTCGAATAGTGTAAATTATTGAATTTCATGATTCATCAAAAATTCAACTATTTTAGAAAAATCCCAAAAATTAAGCCTTGAAATTTTTTGACATATAGATTTCAAAAATGGACTCCATTGTATAAAAATAGTCATGTGTGTTTTTTTAATTTAATTTTTAATTAAAATCATCAATTTTTGAAAAATATCAGTTTTAATATCATAACCGATTTTATAGAAGATTGAATGATTTATTAAAATCTCAAAAAATTATATTATAATTAGAATAAAACAAAATATTAATTTATGAATCATTTTATTAAAAAAAATTCTATTAAATCATTTTATTAATTAAGAAATAGCTAATAAACATTTACATTTCACTAAAATACAAAAACATAATTTATCATTTTTAAAAATATTCTTTACTTATTCCATGGTATAAATATGACATATATTTATTAATAAGATACATAAATATTATTTATAATTTCATAAGAGAGTTTACCATTCTTAGAGCTAGATTACAATTCCTAATGATCATCTTTCTATTCTAATAATCACATTTCTAACAGCCATAATGGTTTACTACTTATTATAAATACCTCTTATTACCTTAAAAATTCACTTCTACTTTCCCCCAAATACATACATACATTAATGTTTTTATTATATATTTTATTATTAAAAATAATTTTTATTTCTCATTCTTTGTTTTTTAGTGAGGTCATTCTAGTGGATTGAGAAATTCCAATTCTTCCTATTCTTATTATCTTATTTTCTATTTATTATCCTGCAATTCAGTTAGTTTTATGATTTAAGTACCATCCGAAATTTATAATAAGAATGATTTCATTTAATTATCTCTTTGATATGTGACATAATTATAAGATTAAAAATTTCAATGATATAAATTATACATCGTTATATTCTTCCCCCCTTATGAAAATATCTCCTCAAAATTTTGTTCTCTATACTATGGGAAATATTGGTGGGGGTACTTCTCCTTACTCAAATTATATAGTACCCACATCTCGTCTTCTTATTTATGGTTTCTACAAAGTAATTTTAGGGGTTCTGTTTTCTTTTTGCATAGAACATTTTCTCTATGGTCCAAGATCTTCACTAGTCGCCCCTCATAAGAGAGATCATTTTCCGGATGTAAAACCTCTAAATTAAGAACTTGTGAGGGATCAAGATTGTATATACTCAATGGAGATATGTGGAATACATAATTTACATGATATGTGGTTGGTAGGAGTGATAGTCAATAAGCCACAGCTTCGAAACAACCAAGAATATCGAAGGGTCCAATGTACCTCAAAATTAAAATTCATTTTTCCCAAATATTATGACTCTATATGGTAGGGTTATGTAGAGGAATACCTTTTCAAAAAACTCAAAATCTATGTCCCATCAACTATTATCTATATAGATCTTCGATCGACTCTATACTACCCTGATGTCTTGCTGAATGGTTTTGAACTTTTATACCATTTCTTAAACCATTTTTGGTCCAAATATCTTATCTCTTCTAAATTAACCCCATATGGTTGGTTTTGTTTAATTGTATTCACAAAGGGTTTCACATGGATGAATTTTGAAGTATGAGTGGAAACTATTATTGTATGAGAACAGAACCATATGTAGATATTGATCCCATACTACTTTAAAGTGTATAGAATATGCTCTAAAGAAAACTTTCATTGTCTGAATTGTCCCTTCATTATGGCTGTTAGTTTGGGGATAGTAAGCCATATTGAAGATCAAATCAATATTAAGAGCATGTGGGATAATTTTCCAGAACATAGAGGTAATTCTCATATCGTTATTAGATACAATAAGTAATGTAACTCCATGTATCGTCAAAACCTCTCTAATGTAGTTTGTTCATTCTGGTTGAGTGAGAAATACTTTCAAATTGAGGTAAAGTGATATGTGTTTATGATATGATTTAAAATAACCCATATGAATTTATTTCCTATTGATGTCTTTAGAAATCCAGTGACAAATTCGATGGTGATTTTTCCATATTTCTATGTTGGGATGGGTAATTGTGGCATCATCCCCAAAACATTTTGTCATTTTTATTAAAATTCCCATCTTTTTCATGTCTATAAATATTTAATTCTTCTAAATTCTAATCATTCAAAAATTTGAATGATCCTTTCTACTTATGGAATCTATATAATTATTTTATTTACCATGATAGTAGTGGATTGAGAATTTATAATCCTCTAGGAGCTGTAACCATCATCATTGGCTCATATTAATCTCCTTCTATGTTAATATATATTTGAGTATCTTCTGATCATTATATCTCTCAAACTTATCCACAAATAGATAATTATTCTAGATTTCCAATGCAAAGCTAACATATTTAAACTTAATATCATGTGTGGGATAATTTTTCAAAGAAAAATTTATCTTTCCTGTGGTATATTCTATAAATTTATCATTTTAATAGCTAAAAAACCCTAACCCTTCAATTAAGCATCGTTGTATACCACAAGGAGTTATCCTCTTATTGGTACTGTGAGTATTGTTGCCGTGATAAGCCTATTTTTCAAATATTTGTTGTATTCTCAACATTCCCTAATCCAGAAAAATGTTACTCCCTTTTTTGTCATATTGGTTAGTGGGTTTGACGATCATGATATGTTCTTCACAAAGTATCAATAATACCAAGATAGACCAAGGAAAGTACAGATCTGTATTACATATTTTGGTCTGCACCACTTTTTAATTTCCTTTTTTGGAAAGGTCTATATATATTCGATTAGTAGTGATAAAATTCCACAATATTGATATTTCCTCCATATATAACTCAGACTCAGTGTACTTTGCATATAGTTTCTCCTTGTAGAAATTATTTATCACATTATTCAAAAGATCCTCATGTTCCTCAAATATATTGGAGTATATCATAATATCATCAATAAATACATCCTCAAATTTATTAATGTATTATATACATAATATATAAACTAAGATCGTGAATATTTCTAGAGAATTACGGAATCCAAAGGAAATCACTACAATCATATAGTGTATATACATTGTTTGAAAGGAAGTATTTTGAATATCTTCCTTCCTTATATTTAATAGGTGATATCCGGACCAAAAATACACCATTAAGAAATAGTTGGACCCCTATAGTGGATCAATGAAGTAATATATACCTGGAAGGGGATACTTTTTCCTTCTCTAGATTTTGAGGATTTCATGATAATAAATTAAAATGTGCATGGATCAATCATTCTTCTTGAAAAAGAGGATCCGCACACCCCATGATGAAGCAACTAGGCATATGAAACCATTTTATAGATTCACTTATAACTATTTATTTATTTATTTCTACTCAATGGTTTCTATTCTGTAAGGAGTCTTTGATATAGGTAGATATCCAAGTACAAGATCAATTCATAACTCAACCTATCAGTTAAGAGGAAGAGAGTGAAATTCTTTGGAGAACATATCAGTGCAGCCCATCACAATGGGCATTCCTTTTAGTATGATCCTTTAATCTCTATCTATAATTTGAGATAGATATTATCTCTCATAGGGAAATAGTATCCACAATAGAGATTATGATTCTTAAGAATATTTATCCCCCCTTACTTGTGTATAGAATTAGAATATTCATTGGGATGTGAAGGGTGATCTCACGTTTGTGGAAGTTGATGTTGGATTTATATAATAATAATTAATTCATTCTTAATATAGACTCAAACTCCCCCAATGAAATTAATGGATGTTTTCTAGGCTTTTCAGTCCAAAAACATTAATTATAGATGGGTAATATACTTTGGATTAAATTATTTCCCCATTTTGAATTCATATGGATAACTCAACATCTATATTTTGGGGTGATTCTTGAATAGTTATGTTAAACATGAATGAATTGATAAAAATCATATAACCACAATAAAATAGTTTGTTTTCTATTATTTAATGAATAAGAATCATAGATATCATTTCATCATTGTTAGACTCCACCTTTGTAGTAGTTGTAATATATTCCCTTACATGCCACCTTAGTGGTTGTTATTGTCGATTTCCTCTGACAACCCTTATCTTAGGGTATTGGATAACATAATACCAGTGTTATTTGTAGTTAAATCACTACGAAGTAGGAATTTTTTTAGTATTGACCATCTCTTAAAAATCCTAATTAGTGGATATATTTATTTCATATTAGAATTTATTAGAATAGTTCACCTATTTTCCAAACATGAATAACTTTCTTGTTCCACTTAGGGAGTTTATATAATGATTCTTCACACACTTTTGACAAGTGGGTAGTGAGGTTTTCATTCCTCCATAGTTATATTTTTGTTGGATCACGTGAATAGAATTCCATCTTATGTGTCTTGACTATTGTACAATGAGACAACTAAGAATCACAACTATCCATTTCAACTGAAAGGGACAATGGAAAATCTCTTCATAATTGTTAATTTCATGAATTACTATGGATTTTTGTAGACTCTGTTTCATACCTCTAAACTATAGGTACACCTTAGTTTTAGTGATGATGAAAAGTATAGAAGCATACCATAAAATCCTTGTGACATTTCCTCATATACTCTGATAGACTCATATTCCTCTTGTTTTTGATTGAGGAACTCTATCTCCTTATTAAGATAGAGAGTGTGGGGAAACTATGTATTAAAAAATATTTTCATAAATGCATACCATTCCATTTAATCTATTTTCTATTTATAATTATATATTTTCTATCATTTTCAGCCACTGATTATCTTCCCTATTAAAACCTTAACCCACCACTATGACATTTTCTTATACTGAGTATTAAAGGATATAGAAGATCTTATCCATGGAGTTAATCCATTGTTCTGCGATGAGGGGATCAGAAGATACACAAAATATAGTAGTTATTTTTAAAAAAAGGATTAATCAAAAATATTAACCTTCTTAGAAGAAAGAGTTATTTCCAAATTATTCATTTTATTATTAATAACATGATCTAGTTGTGAAAGTACTGCCATATATCTTTGATGTCATGTTCCCATTAGATCTATCATTTAATTAAATAAATATTTAAATTTCTTATCAGATTTATTATTTGGAAAATTTCACCTATTTCCATCCATTGACTGTGAGAAAGAAAGTATAATTAGGGGTATTGAATAATTATTTAGCACGCATATAAAAAGGAATATTTAAACATAAAAAAATCCTAAATGAAAAGTATATCTTAATGTATGATTCACAATGTTTCAATCTTGGTTATCATTGGGGGTAATATTATCCTAAGGGTTATTAATAATGATTTCGTATCATAATCACTGAAAATAACTAGACTATTCTTGATTTCCAAATATAGTGGCTGTTTCCTTTATCACATATTGTTAAAAGATTTAAAAAAATTACCATCAAATAAAAACCAAGGATAGTAAAGTGTAGTTTCATTGTAAGGATAGGTACATTAAATTGAAAAAATTTTAATAGAATTAAAAATATGTATATTTTTATTTATTAATGTTCTCCTAACATCCTTTGACCTCCTAAATACTTATAGGATATCCTGGGGGAATCCACAGACATAAGGGATGAGCTAAAAATCCCAGTATGGGAATAAACATTGGAATAAAGCATAACACATGGGTTAACGTGATGACATTAAAATGTACGGAACATGAATAAACATATAAAATCAAAACATATAGACCATGGGATCTTGAAATCATGGAAACATAAAATTATTAGAGAAACATATCACCTGGAATTGACATGAGTTGAGGCTAACTTCCAAGACTATATCACATTGTAGAAAAATTCTCCTAAGTGATTGGGTGTACTCCCTAATCTAATACATGAAATCTCAAGAGTCCAAAAATTACATAATGCACTAGTTTACTATCTGGGTGCACCCAAAATGGCACTCTCAAGCATATACTGGCCACGTAATGAATCAAACATAAGGAATAAATATAAGGGTGACCCCTGGAATGAAATGGGTATAACAATCATTTCATAATGCATAACCAATGGGCACATCAAGTTGGTGTCCATAAAAGAATGGATTTAAATTTTACTTGGAAATAAATATTGTAAAATTGGAATATATCATGATAAATGTTGTCCAACAGATGTGAAGTCATGTTTCAAGAAACATTATAAATGAGAATCTTTAGTATGGTATGAAGGAAAAAATATTAAAGAGCTTTAAAATAGGATAAAAGAATTATTCTTTGTATAAACATAGAAATTTACTATGATTTGTTTCATGAAAAAATGTGTTATTTTATAAACATAATGATGGTTTAAAATATATTATGGCGTACTTGAAAATGGGTATGAAATTGAGAAGTTCCCTTTAACCGGGCTTTCTTGTAGATATAACTTGGGTAGAGAACAATACAAAACATGTATTTACACATCAAAGATGGATGAATTGAACTAGATAAATATGTATAATTCAAGTATAGAGAAATTGGAATATATATAATAATAATGAAAAAATAACTTTGGGTAACGATAGAAAAATCATAGCCAACAGTATATTTGGAGGTTTAGAGAGATCACATGCCTTATATATGAATGCGTTCTATAATTTCACATAATCACCATCATAATAAAATTTTATTCATTAATAATTTAATTTCAAACCTCTTAAAAATATATTTTATTTACTATAAAATTTTTAGTTAATTTATGGTGATTTTGATGAGTTATATCATTTAATTCCATTGTTCCCAAAGGGTTTGTTGGATGGTTCTATGGTCAGATCCCTTGAGTTTTATAGTGTGAGTTCTTGTCAAATGGATTAAAAACCATAGAAGTGGAATGGAATTTTATTAATATACTTCTATTATTTTAAATGGTCATCATATATCATTTTTTTAGATATGAGGTTGTTTCATTTGATAAAATTTTAATGATAAACGTTCAGTTTTTTTTGTTGGTTATTGGATCATTATGAACTATTTTTCATTATTATTTAATATTATGTATATATATTTTTTATAGTACAATAAATTATTATAATATACATGTTAAAATATTTTTTACCACTTTGATTGTTTTATAACCCAACATGAAGGTAATAATTAGAAATTGAAAATAAACATCCATGAAGGCGGTGAATCGATATATCATGGACGGCGTTCTCCTTTTAAAGATAAAAGGGGAGGAGAATAAATTTGATTATGGATATTCTTTGAGATAAATAAAATTCCTATATATATATTATATTGGATTTATATATCTATTTTGGGTAGGGTGTGCGAGGAAAAAGTAGACAAAATAATGAATTTAAAACATAAAGTAGGATGTTTCTACATGAAAATCATCTCCTTGAGAACCTCTATAAGGAACATGGAATAAGTCATTTTTAGATAATAGAAACTCTTTAAAGTATTTTAGAAGCTTCGAAATGTAATTGGGAATAATTTAGACAAGTTTCAATACTTAAGAGGTGTGATGAGAATGGGTGGTGAGGTATTGGATTTATAGGTGGAGGAGATGTGTGTTTTTGATAATTTTATTACTTTATTAATTATATAGGCTCAAGTAAATAAACATTATTGATTCACATCACTAAATACAATAAATAGATAACTTGTTTTTGATATAATGTACACTTATATCATCCATCACTCAACCATGACTCAAAATTTTATTTATTTACTTATAATGGGAAATATTGTATTTTATTATTCACAAAAATTCAATTATTTTAGAAGAATATAAAAAATTCATCCTGATTATTTTTCAATGTGTATATTTCCATAATAGAATCAAATTTCTTAAAATAATTTAATAAATATGATAAATTTAAAATTATAATAATCATTAATTAAAAAATATTGATTTTAATATTATAACTGATAATACGACACATTAAAATATTAACTAAAGTCTCATAAAATTATATTATAATTATAATAAAATAAAATATTATTTTATGTAATATTTTATAAACATAAATGTTATGTTAAATCATTATATTAATTATAAAATTGAAAATAATAATTTACATTTCTGAAAAATCAAAACAATTAATTTTTTATTTTTAAAACATTTATGTACTTATTAAATGGTATAAATACATAGTATTTTCATTTATAAGATAACAAAGTTTTATTTTTACTTTCATATATGAGGTTGCTATTCTAATGGACAAATTACTATTCTAGACTGTCAGGCTGCTATTCTAACGACCAATTTTCTAATAGATATAAGGGTTTACTACTTCCCATGAATTCCTTTAAATCCTTTCATTATTCACACATATTTTTCCCAAGGTTATATATACATACATATTTTAAATGAATATTTTATTATTTAAATATTGTTTTATTTTTATAGTATTTTTTGTGAGTGTGGTAATTCAAGTGGACATAGAATATCCAAATGTTCCTATTCTTATTATATTATTTTCTACTTATTATCCTCTTATAATATTTTAAGTTCTTTATACATTATTTATTGAGTAATATATCATTCTTTATTTAAGATAATAATTTTTTTATTAGATTCTCTATGATATATATTCCATAAATATAAGAAGGTAATTTTCAGTGATAAAAATTTTATGTTGTTACATCAATGCCCATGTTTGGTATAACAGGAGATGGAACATGCAACACTACTAGAGTTAAACTGATAGCTCAAGGACCACTACCTTTGCAGAAAGGTCATCACTACCATCATAGTGCACAACCATATGATTTTATGGTGGAATAGCTCCTCAATTTTGAATCACAGACCAAAAATGTTTCAATAATGATATCATCACAAATTAAAAAATAGGATAGGTACAATCCTTCCTATATAAGATTTAGACCCCCTGATTATACATCATGATGGGTATGCTCATCATATAAGATGAAAATAAGTTATAGATACACCTTACTTTCAACTAATAAGGTTGGGTCTGAGTTATGTTCTCTATTACAGAACATGGTATGGTATACAATGTGTCAGTTGTTTATTACAGAGTAAAACACCATTTATATTTCAATTCACATCACTATTTAACATCAACCATATCCATCAAAACACAGATATCAATATTCCTTCTTTATTTCATTACATATATCCATATGTACATAATTATATATACATATATCCAATTAAAATAATCTATCATTCCCATGTTTTAAAGTACTATGAATTATAAATTGCATATGGTTCTAATTTCAACCAAAACCAAGATGTTATAATCTTTCAATTAGATGGATCAAAATTCAAAATTTATAGTGTCACATAAACAATTTCAATTTAAATTGGTATACATATAATTGAAACAAGCTAATTTTTTATATCATGCAACCAATGGATGATGACTCAAACTGAATATTATTGTCTATTTAGGGATCCACAGTCACATTATATTGGAAAACATAATATAGGTTGATGAATAAACATTAATTATCTTAATTATTTATTACCATAATAATTGTTATAATAATTATAAATATTATATCAAGGAACAAGGAATACACAAAAATAATGAACATAGTAAGTAATAATAGAATCAGATAATTCAAGACACATAAATATTCAAGTCCCTATAATTATGCATGATACACTACATTCTTTCCATACTAGGAAATGGGTAAAAATATAATAAACCAAAATAATTAAATCAACAATCCACGTGGACCCCTCAATGGTAAAATTAGTATAACTGTTATAATAATAACCCAAAACATCATTTCCCAACCAAGTAAATTTGTTTTTTCTTCTATACATGGGTTAGGTACTCACATGAATAAGAGCATTACAAAAATATTTTATATCCTAGTATCCTATCATATAAACCAAACTGAAGGAAAAATGAAAATAAACCTTCAGTTCAAATTTTCACACTATCAAACCCATTTAACTCAATAGTAATCGAATATGATCATTCCCATGGACTACAACGCACACAATCATGTTTTAGAGGCTTTTGACGACCAACAAGGGTCCAAGGTGGTGTAATGGTGATATTTTACACTCATAATTAGAGCAGAAATTTTTTATAATAAATGAATAAATAGAGAAATAAAAATATCAACTAGAAGTTGTGAATATATCAACCAGATATAATAAAAATAATCAATATAAATATTTAGTAACATATATGAAATGATGTATTATCATGTATCTAAACAAAAGTGAATAGTAAAACATGAATGTAGGAACACATACATATAGGTATATCAGAAGAACCTAATGTCCAAAAATCTATCATCATATAGGATCAGAAGAAACATCTTGGTCATGTTCTCCCTATCTACCATGGTATGTTCAATCAAGCATTGAATATTAGGTTCTATCCCCAATCACTACCTTTTTTAATAAAGCTTGTCTGGGTAAAAATCAGCCACCCAAATAGGGAGAAGATATACTTAGTATGCCACCACTAATGGTGTTCACACAAATCCATAAATTATATATATATGTAATAGAGTGAAGGAATAAGAATCATCGATGATGTAACATATATAAAGAAACAAGATTGTGAGACAATGCTATTGATGGGATGCCATGCCAACCATACATGCTTCAAAAAAATCCAAAAAATTCTTTATACACCACATATCATATATATATATATATCCATAAATATGATAATCCTATTCAAAGATATAAATTATTTTACTTGAAATCAAGTCCTACTGTGTAAGTGTCCACATAGTAAGTCAAAATGTTGTCAGTCTCAAATCTCTAAATAAAGAATCATAATAAAGATATTAAAAAAATTGGATCTGAGGTGAGACCAGGGAATCCATGACCTTATTAATTAATTGAATTCATAGTAGTAACTCATATAGTCTTTCTATGAGGGGGAGAGTGTAATTCCAGGGGTACACCTATGGTATTATACTATAAAAAGTATAATTGAGTCTATAAAGATCATCCACTGTAAATCTCGAGCTATGAATAACTGGGTATAATGGTTGAATCCATAGATCCAAATGTCTAAAGAAATCAATATTTACCCAAGGAGTGTATCCAATCCATTATAATATATTTATAAAGTAAACTAAATCACCCTAAAAACATTGAGTCATTCACATAAAATGGAAAGGACTATATTCATTGGCGGGTATCTCCATCAACAATAACTTCAATGAGTTAGTGTGGCTTCCTCTGAGCGATCAAGAAATTCCCTTGGGAATCAAAGTTGATCGCAAGTTTGACCAGTCATATTACTAGAAACAGATCGATAAAATAGGCACATAGTATATACATATGAAGTGTAAAATTATCCATGTTTTATTCATTCAAATTGTATAATTCATTTTAATTCATATCATTACCTTTAATTTATTGATAACACGGTATTATGGGTGGAAGGGTAACATGGGCCTTGTGAAATTATTTCCAATTCAACATGCCCATTCATAATTTTAATCAATAATCTAGGTAAAAGTTTTAGCTGTTCTTCACCACTATAACTATACATTTTTGTTTATGAAGTCTAATTTTATAAGTCAAAAGAAACAAACTATTTCATGTTTTGGTTATAAAACCATATATGTTAAATATGAATATAATGGGAACACCCAAAGAGGAGGACCATGTTGAGTTTGATGATATCCAACAACATTATGGATTCTAAAAGAGTCATTAGGTTCCAACTAAGGAAACAAAATTAATGTAGATTAATTTTTAGGGAAACACTCAGTGAAATTGGTGTGCAATACCATGAAAAAATTAACATAAAGGCTTCTAGGGAGATTTCATATCACACATACCTTATTTCTGTAGAGGAACACTAATCTAGTATCAACCTTTGGTTTGGTCCAGATAAGAATAAAATAAAAAAATAGAGAAACCCCTTCAAAATTGGACATATTAGATCCTATAAAACTCACACTATCGATATGAAGATTTATAATGTAAGGATCTATATGAACGTAAATATTACTAGTGTCAATCCAATGTTTTGGATGAAAATATTAATCAGATTATTTATGGAGGAGTTACTTCAAATCCTAAGATTTGATTGAGATGAGGGACTCAAATGTAGAGGGTATGATGTGCGTTAAAAGATAATGAAAAAGCATGGATGATCATTAAAAGGATTATGGAGGAAAAATATTTCTCTTAAAACTTTTTAATTGGTGCATAGTTTGGCCACATGGTTTGAAAAACTGTGTTCTAATTATGGGGCTATCCCTCTCAAATGAAAACCCCTTGCATGGTTCATGTGTAATGTGTTTTAAATCAGGTGCACCCCTTGCACTCTTTACTACTTAGGTGATAACCTCATCGTATGATCTTGATGAATGGTTAGGAAAAAGATGCACATCATAAGCACACACAATATGGTTTTTGAAAACCATGCATCCTCAGGTGCACGGTTTATGAAAACCATATGCTCGATCTATTCTCTAAAAATCATCGATTTCTAAGCTCCAAACATGGATTGGAAACTCATGATTTCATTCGTATACCATATGTCACATTTATGAGGATAAAACCGAATTAAATCAAAAAATTATAGTGTTTCTACCTCATATGAAAAACTGAACCGTTTTAATGAAGGGTTGGTACCACTTGAAAAAATGTTCATTGAATTGTTAATTATAATGATATGATACTGGTATTTATAAAGTGATGATACCAATTTAATGAGATAATGCCTCTAGATGAAAATAGAAATTATATATCTAGTTTAATGGTATTGTAGCTCACTATATAAGGGGAGATTATACTGCATAAAGGTATATTTTATTTCATAATGGTTGAGTAATAGTAGATAAAAAAGATATTTTCACATTATAAAGGTAAAATATTAATAACAGAATGTAATTATAATACATTCATACTCAATAAAAGGGTACTACATACATTGGGATACGGTAAATTAGTAATCTATGTAAATGTAGAAAAAAATTCTGTAAGTGTGTGTAAGGGTACTCTAATATTCGCATAAGGGTAAACCATTTTTTACAATACCTACATAAGGGTACTCCAATACATGCATAATGATATATGTAATTTAAGTAAAGTTAAAATAAATAATGCATAAGGGTAATCATAAAATTACATTACATCTGAAAGGTTGTAATATAATTCATTGATCATGTGTAAAGGTACAAAAGGACGCATGTAAAGGTAATATAACCCTTTAAAATTCATGTGTAATGGTAGTATACATCTAACATAAATGTAAAAAATTTGATTCAATACTAATGTTTATATAGTTCAATGATTTTTAATGATAGAAATAAAATTATTTACAAGTAATATAAACATCGGGAAACATACATATGTGTAAAAATTACTTATAAAATGGTGAAAAAACATAGAAAAATATAGAAAGGATAAATATCAAATAAAATTATACAATAATAATAAAATGAATGATGAATAAAATTAATAACATAACATATAATTTGTTATCATTAGTTTAGTGACTTTCACTAAATATTTTCTGAATAATGTGTTTTTAATTAAACAATATAATAAAACAAATAAGATATAAACCAAAACTAAAACTCTCAATAAAATTCTTCCTAATTTGTAAATTTCAAAACCAAAAACTATATTTTGATTTAAAAACACTAAAATTTATCCTTCATTTTGAAATGTATCAAAAATAAAATACATTATTTAGTATAAATAATTATCATTCATAAAAAATAAAATAAATTTACCTGATAATAATGTAAAGGAATAACAATAAAGGGATAAATCACAATAATTTTATGAATTTTTAATGTTTTATCACTGATATGTACATGTTTATTTTCTATTGGAAAAATAGAGTATGATATCCTATTTATTGATATGATCACTTATAAAATTAAATCATATATCAATATGTTTTGAACTACAATAATATAATGTAATTTTAGATATTTAAATAGATGACGTATTATCAAAATGTATAAGATTTTATAATAAATAAACATTTAAATTAGATAGATATTGTTTTATCTAATTTCAAAGTTTACAAAAATTGGCAGAAAAATTATACCCATCCTTCGCTATGGAAAATGTGATTGAAATTTTCTTTACAAAACTCAATCATATTAAAAATTTACTTAGTAAGTGACACATACATGATGTTGGTTTCCTTTCATATCAGAATCCTCCAAAAGTAGAGTCAGTTAATAATAAAAAATTGCAATAATCCAAATTATTATGGAACCAACTCGGGTTATCAGTTCCTTTAATGTATATTATTATTTATTTAATATCCATTAAATCACATTATTTTTTATTAGTCATATATGTTTTACACATTTATATCAAAAAACCAAAATCTAAACATGATTTAGTAAAAATGTATGCTTCATTTCATTCCTCTATAAATTTTTTCATTGAAAATAATTATAGATTTATACATATCCTATTTTGAATTAAGTTTATTTATATTTTCTTATATTTTAAATGATTAAATATTAAATTTCTAAGATAAATTTTAACACATTTTCTTTGATTTAAAAATATTACATCATTTATTTGTAAAATATAGAGATAATGGAGAATTTTTAAATCTTCTTTTAAGATCACATCATTGTAATTTATTATCAGTTTGGTATATTCATTTCAAATAATATCATTTTAGGTTTTAAATATAATATCATCAATATATATTTATAAAATTAATATATCATTAGATACACTGTTTATAAATAATGTTGGATCATATATTATGTTTTTTATAATAATGGTGTTATAAAAATATAGTTTGTATATCATAATAAGCCCTAGGATCTCTTTTTAGACCTTCAAAATCCTTATAAATGTTGCAAAAATGTGTTTGAAATTAATTATTTTCCAAACCAGTCGGTAGATTATCCTACACCTCTTTATAAATGAATCAATTTTGAAATACACTTTCATGATCCATTTGAAATAAATGGAATCTTTAATAAAAATAATAGGATAATAGAATTCTAATATATTCTAATCAAGAAAATGGTTTAAATGAGTCTTAAAAATCAACAAATTGTTCTTGTTAATAACCTTTGGTTACTAGTATATCCTTATTTATTACTATATTACACGAGTACTCTATATTATTTTGAAAAATACATTTTCTCCAATAGAATATTTATATTTAAGAAATACAACCAAATACTATAGTTTTTATAATTCATATTAATTAATTTCATCATGTATATAATTTATCCAATTTAAATATTTACGTTTTTATTTAAAATTAATTAGCACAACATCCACAACAAACATAGTGTTAGGATTAAAATTCCAAAAACGATTTTCTAGATCTTATTCTATATTCAACATTTCAAATTATATTCTATATAAAATGATACCTATATGTTTTCCAATTCTAAATATTTGATTTAGAAGAGATTTGCTCCCCCTATACTAATGTATTATAATTTTCAGGTTTATTTAAATGAAAATTAATTTTTCAAAATATTTATTCAAACTATCAGAATATGAAAACCAGTTTTTATTAATTTCAATGAACATTACATATGGAGATTTTTCCACTAAAATAGTTCTCCAATGATTTTTAGATAATATTTACAATTAAATCAATATACTAGAAAATTCCATTAATCACTTATACGTCAAACATGTCAAAATTATCTTTATTATTTTTTACAAAATATCCACAACCAAAAAAATTAATATAACTACTAATATATTACATTTCATTAAATAATTCGTAAGTAATTTTGTTTAACATGTGACTAATGTAAACACTATTTATGATATGTAAATATGTTTTAATTGATTCATCATAAAAATATTATTTGGAATTAAATTCATTTAGCATAGTTATTTCCATTTCATGAATTGTTATATTTCTTCCAATCTACCACACAATTTTTATGTCATTGTAGAGGTTGAATATGTATAGATGTATCATTATCTTATCAAAATTTCTAATAATATATATTTACATATTCTCATCCTTTATCAATTCATTTTATGTTATTAAATGAACATTTTTATTTTTAATTAGATCAAAATTGAAATAAAATTGATTAGGGATTAACTTTTATGAGATAGTAAATGAGTGCAAGTGAATATACCAAAATTATTTACATTTACAGAAAAAATAACATACTATATAAACTAGTAGTTATAATGGGTAAAAATGAAAAAAATTAATATGTTCCAAAATCATGTTCTACATTAACATAGTTATCATATCTATGTTTCATTGTGATTGTTACCCTTCAGACATGAATCAGACACAAAATAAATTCTTTGAACTTTGAGTATTCCATAACCTATCTATGTTTTTCAAACAAGTAGTATTGTAAAGTATTAAAATTCCCCAACATTATATGCGAAATATTATGGTATGTTTTAATAGAATTAAAAAAAATAAAATTTTCTTTTGATTCCGTAAAAAATATAGAGAGTAGATATTTTATTTCCCATTTTCATAAAATGGATTTATATTATCATTATAAAGGAAAAAAATTATCAAAAAATTTAACCCTCATTTAATCATGAAGAAGTTGTGAGTTAATAAATAAATAATATTTTAATCCCGATAAATATAGTGCAAAAATGATTATAAGAGATTTGAGTATTCCAACTTTTCAAAAACCATTGAACTAGCATTTGAATTATCACAAAAATTGATAGTTCTTCCATCACATGAATTAAAATAGAAAAATGTAAAAATATTAGTATTATTATTAATGTAAGAACCATCTTCCATATAAATTATATTTTTTGGAACTATTTAGTATTATTTCCTATGAAATATTTTAAGAATGGTGTTGTTTTTATATATAAACTATATTTGGTGCAATGGTATTAGTGATAAAAAAATTTAAACACCCATACTGAGTTATGAAATTTATTATAGGATAATATAAAATATATATTATCCTAAATAAATGAAATGGTTTATAATAATATTTGAGAAAACATTAAGTACAATTATTTTTCATAATGAACTTTCAAAATAAATTTAAATTATATAACACTTAAGATATTCCATTTACTTTTTTAACAATGTTATTTTGGTATATCTTCAAAATCTTACTATTATCACCCAAAATAGTTTTATCATTATTTGGTAATTTTTTAGATATTTTTTTTAAATTATCCTTAACATTAACAAAAACTGATAATATTCCTTTTAATCTATAAATTAATTATTTATGATTTTCATTTTCTTTTTTAAAAACTTCCAGGCCATCATAAATTTTTATATTTGAACATGATAATATATCTATTAATTTCGTATTTTCATTTTTAGTCTTATTAGAATAATTTAGAATTTGGAAAAAAATTATCAAAAACTACGATAAATCATCTCTCTTTTTCATTATCAGTTATTTTATAAAAAATATATCATTTATTCCTAATAATTTTTGAGCATTATCAGTATACAATCTATAACCCTTTTTTGGTGTATATTTCTTAATTATAAAATGTTATGTTATATATTTTATTAATTAATTTTATTAATTTACTAGTTTAAATCAATATATTATTCAACTATTCTCAAAATTCCCTTTTAATACTTTTAGTTTATTTAAATTAATTCTTGAACATCGGTTTCAATATCAAACACAAAACCTGATCTTGAGTCTTAATCAGTGCTTACCTCCTTTATAGTTGATTCCATTTTGAATAGATTGGATGATTATTTTCACACTTATATAATCTCACCTATAGTATTAATTATATATGAAACTCCTACTTACATTATATGCACATTTTGTCTCCTTCTTATTTCAATATTGGATAATCTGATTTTATATGTCCGTTTTTCTGACACTCATAGAATATTAATTCAAAAAAATTGTATTTTATAACATTACATATATTTCATCCCTTTATATCACACTTTTTTAGAACACTTCTAGGGATACTATTTGAACAAATATTTCTTTTACTTTACATATAAGCTCCTTCAGTACACTTTTTTTATTTTAAATTTCTCACTTTTTTAAATCTCAATTTAGAATAAATTTCAGAAAAAAATATATTATATTTAAATTTTGAACTTTTTTTAATGTTTAACAAAATTATCATTATTTAAATCAATATCATATATAATAAGTGATCCATTTATATTATACATTGAATAATATATGAAATCATTTCTCTCTTAAGTAAATAAATTTTTAAGTGTCTCATTTTAAGTAGGGAAGCAAATATTATTTTTAAAGTAACTGCAATCATCATTTTTTTATAGTGAAATCATTCTATTTACAGTCTTATTGAACCTCTTTTAAATCAGGATGATTATTTATTTATCCTTAATTATAAATTCTTCAAACTGAGCCTAATGAATGCCTATCTTGGTTCTCTAAAACATTATCATTTCCTTGACAAGTGATGTTTAAATTCTTCTAAATGTCTGACATTTTCTTACATGATGATATATGGGTATATAAATTATTAAATTAAGGAAAAATAGGTAATTCATAACTTTTAGTTTATAACAATTCTTGAATCATTATTTCTAGTTTTAATTTATAAATCTAATGGACATAATTTATATGGTTTTGACATAATGGTCCTAAATTCAAGACCTATATTTTTTAATAAATACCTAAATCATATATTTCTAATAAACATAATCAATTCATTTGGAATGAGGTGGTATGATGGGATTTTAAAACTAAAATTCACGTCATTCCATAATAATGTAGTCTATCATTCCTTATATTGGTAGATATAGGATAATGTTTAATACAAAATGATAATGAAAAAATAATCACCAACAAAACCCTTTCAAGGAACCACCTCGAATACCAAATGATAGGTCCGAGTTAGATGGAAATATATACTAGTGGGGGTGACTTTCCTTTTTTTAAATAATTTTAAAAATTATAATTATAACTCTAATAAATAGATAAAATATCTCTAGAAGAAATGAAATAAAGAATTGATTTTTTTTAAGTAGTTCAGATCGACAAGATCCTACTGAACTCTTCAATCTTCTCCACTTGGTGAGAAGATTAGCGTTCGCTAAGACTTACTTTTGAATCTGAGTGAAAACCCAGTTTGTTGGACTCATCTTTTTTAATGCTCAAAAATCTTTCAAATCATTTAATCATGTTTAAATATTATAATTCATGATAATTGTTGTTCTAAAATGTTTTATTATGATTATTATTAACATAATCCATTATGTGTGTATTGATTCTTAATCCAGATGGAAGATATTTGACAATGTAGGAGACACTAATTCTCTACCCAAATGGTCTCACACTTCAATTTGGAAATCAAAAAAGTCTATGAAACCATTTCCATAACACTATAACCATTCTACTAGTTCTATAAATTACAAAGGACCTAACACTATGATCATGCTACCAGTTTTCGTAATTCTAAAGGACTATACACAGTTTCTGTAATAGAGGTTCTCTAAACCCATAACAAGACACTATTTAAAAGTTTGAAAAATGAAAATATAACATTTATATAGCACCGTAATAAGACATTGTTACAAGACACAACCCCATGTTATCACTCATGACTCACCATGACTGTAGAACCATTCCAAACTCACTAAAACTGTGACACCATTCAATATATAACAATTTTTTAAATTAAATTTAAAATTTAATTCTAATGGTCATATTTGAATCCTTTAATAACACTAAAATAATTAAAGATATTTTGTAAACATGAATCATGACAGTATGAGGTGCAAGGTGTGGAGATCATACACCTTGGCGGCCAAAACACTAACACCCAAGATAAAATACATAGTGGCGCATGAGTTGGATGATGTGGTATAGAGATTGGAATAGATGTTAGAGTGAACATAAATTCATGGACAAGTGAACTAAAGAACACCTGAAAACTCTTTTTTTATAGTTTTATTGTTTTGGATAAAAACTTCTAACATCCTTGCAGTAACAACACAAATAATAGAACAGGAGAAACATTATGAACTTGAAACTAGAACACAGAACACACGACATTATATTTCTATGTCTTTTTTTACAAGAGGACCAAAACATCAAATATAATACATCCAATAAGTCCATAGCTTCATCAAAAGACACTAAAATCCTTTTTAATACCTTATCATTATATTTTTCTCTACTGTGTAGTGTGTTATTAATTTTTTAGTAGTGTGTGTATGTGTGTATACTATAAACACTTTGTATCCTACACTAAACTAGAGGATACATTATATCCTCACACAAATATCATTTTTCACATTAGTTCACTGACATATAAATGTGGAATAGTTTTTGTGTGACTTAGTTGTTATATTTCCCAGGTAGAATTGTAGTAGAATTAAAGTGACCTAAACAATATTATACAATGTTGTGTAAACCCTAATCCATGGTGTGTATCAAAGAATTATATATTTTACATGGGGGTAGGTGATAACTAAGTGGAGTGGATTAAGTCACAGATTTAGATTCAACCACTTGTTTTAATCTGGGTTTTTTCAAATGTAGTTTACTATGTTTTCATTAATATTTTAGAAAGAGATGGTTCACATTTATTGTGAGTCTTGGATAGTATTTATAACAGATTTGATTTAGTAAATTAGTTTGAAAAGTTATATCAATATCTCATAATTTTATAACTAAGAAACAATCAATATTTTAAGTAATTAATTGAATATTAAAACAATTTTAAATTTACTACATCTATTAACTGGATTGTTTTGTTTTTATATTTGGGGACCTATAAATAATGTTTTTAACATATATTTTTGTATGAACTCAATTGAACTTCCATCTAGAGTGCGCTACTCCAAAAAACATTTGGTATTAGAGGTTTGTTTTTAGACTTATACTTTCAATGGTTTTTCTAATCTATTCAACTGTGATTTATCTTTATTTTAAAAGATCTCTAAATTTATCTTAGTTCTATATTTCCAAATCTTTAAAATCTATCCTTTATTATTTTTTATTGACAATAAAGAGGATGGTTTTTCAACCAATATACCACCATACTTTAATGGTTCACATTATGCTCAGTGTAAGATTAAAATGAAAATGCACTTAGAATGTATTGCTTCATTATTTGGACAATAATGGATGATAAATATGGAATACCAGAAACTCCATGAACTACATGGAGTGAAGCTACAAAAGCTACTTACAATTATAATTGTAAAGCTATGAATGCCTTATTTTTTACTTTATAGGATGAAGAATTTAATAGAAAATCTTCATACAAATATGCTTATGTAATTTGGGATACCTTCAGTGTCTCACATGAATGAACTACTAATGATAAAGAAATGAGGCTTAATACCTATAATATTAATGATGATAACTTTGAGATAAAGATTTATAAACAAATTTATGATATGTATCTCAGTTTTAATGAAATATTCAATACAATGATCTCTCTTAGAAATTAATTGAATTCCAAAGAACACATCATGTGGCTACTCAGATGTATACATGAAAGGTGGAGAGGAAGCTCAATTTCTATTTGAGAATCTTGTGACAACAGTAAGTTCCAATAAAGGAGCCGATAGGAAAATTGATGATGTATGAGGAAGACAAAAAGGTAAACAATGATGAAGTAGATGAACCAAAGAGAATGTCAGTGGCTTTCAAAACCACTACTTCTAAAAATAGTGAAAGTGAAAGTATACAGACTCATTCTGATTGTACAACCATTGATGATTCACTATTAGGCAGTGAAAAGAAAATGAATCAATAATCCATATGGTTTATGAAGTTTTATAGGAGGAATAAATTATCTATAAAGCCTAGATACAAAAAAATATGACAGTAAATGTAATTGGAAGAAGGACTGGAAAAGGAATGAGAACTCAAATGAAATATTCTACTATAAATGTAATAGAAAAGGACATGTAAAGGATGACTTCCCCAAGATAATGTACAAAAGAAGTATGAGGAAAAATATAGAATGTATACAAAGTTAATGAAAATAATTTGGAGTTCTTATAAGGACAACTCAATTTATTCTAAATCATAACATGATGAAAAGGATGACAAATCCAATATGTGTTTCCTAACCAACACATTATAGGTAACCCTTGATTCTCTCATATAAAATTACAATTATTTGGGAAATGTAAGTCGTTATGAAAATGTGACTACTTAAAAAATGATTGAATACTAACAAATGCATGATGATACATGAAATGAATTAAAGGATAAATATAAATCATTAAAGACAACACACACCCTTACTTCAACTATTAAATCTGATGTTACTACTGAAATGGAAAATAATCATAAATTACATAAAGTGAACTATGAACATAAATTATATAATGAGCAATTGAAAAATGAAATAGAAAATTTTAGCAATGGACAATATACTCTAACACAAATGAAATATAAAAAAGTATCTCTTATGTACACTACTGGTATAGGATACCAACCTATATAGAGGGACATACCAAAAACTCATTCTATAACAAAATCTGGAAAATTTATTTTCATATCCAGAATTGTAAAATCTTCTAGATCTAGATCTGTGAATTTATTCACTTCTACTAATTTTTCAAGAGCAAACTAGGTTTAATTTTCCAATACTTTACAAACTATGTATAGTAAGCCTATTAAGAATGAATGATATCCCAAATCTCTTTTGAATAATGTTACTAGACCCAAAAAATATATGAAAAAATATTCTCATTCTTAATTATTTTGTAGGAATGTTATTTGAAGAACACTTGTATAAGTATATGGTACCTGGATAGTGGATGATCATGAAAAATTATAGGATAGTACGCATGCTTCAAGAATACAATAATGATTTATGGTGGATATATCACTTTTGGTGAAAATTCTAAAGAAAAACATAATTGGCCTTGGCTGGATTAATAACTCTAACTCAGTTTTAATTTATAATTTACTTATTATTGATTGATTAAAAGATAATAATCTTAGTATTTCACAATTATGTTATGATGGTTTCAATGTTAAATTTTAAAATGAAGCTTTCAATGGTTGTAATTCTAATTTTTTTAGTATATTCTTCTTTTAGAAATGAAAATGTTTATATTGTTGACATAGATTATTTAGTTTTTCAAAATGTTTCATTCTTAATGTATTTTTCAAAAAGGTCTGGTTTGTCATAAAAGACTTGGACACTATAATATAAACTCACAAACAAATCTTACTAGAATGGGGTTAGTCAGGGATCTACCAAAACACGAGTCTCCAATTGACAAAGTCTGTAATCCTTGTTGAAATGGTAAACAACAAAAACTCTCAAACCAAAGAAAGAAGTTTCAAATTCTCAAACTCTTGATTTGGTTCACATGGTATTTTTTGGATCATCATGTGTTTCAAGACATACTGGGAAGCACTGTGTCTATGTTCTTGTAGATGATTATTCTCGATATAATTAGACCTTTTTCATAGCTCACAAAAGTCAATCTTTTTTTTCATTTCAACAAGTATTATAGATTAGTTGAGAACTAAAGTGGTAATAAAATTAAAACCCTAATATGTGACCATTGTGATGAGTTTTAAAATCAAATAGTTTGAATGTTTTATCTCAGAACATGGATATGGTCATAACTTTTTTCCCCTAGGACACATCAGTAAAATGGTGTTGAATAAAGAAGAAATAAAACCTCACATGAAATATCTAGAACCATTCTTAATGGGTATGACCTACCAATATACATTTTGTCTAAATCCATGAATGAAAATTTCTATATAATTAATATATTCTTAATCACTTCAATTATCAAGATAAAACCCCATGTGTTGTGGAATAATTGAAAAATGAAAGGTAATTACTTCAAAGCATTTGGTTTCAATGATTATTTTCTCAATTATAAGGAAAAGATTGTCAAATTTGCTTCCAATAGTGAATAAAAAAAATTCCATGGATATTAAATCACTATTATAGCCTATAGAGTCTTTAGTAAAATAACTAAGTGTGTCAATGAATTTTTAAATGTCAAATTTGATGATATAGACCCACATGAACCTAAGGCCTCCCTAGAAAACATTAAGGCTCATTTGTCAAATCAGAAAATAAATGAAAAAAAATTCACCCTAATATCAAGAAATCTTTAAAATCTTCTTGTATTGGTAATTATATTGATTCTAGTCTTGATGAACCCACACCTACTAAATAACCTTAAATCCCTTTCCCTTCTTTTTCTATATATTTTTAGAACCATTAAAAACCATACTTTAGATGATATAGAAGGATATTTAGATAAAGGAACTTTGAATAGAGATTCTCTAAGAAATCAGGTTGAACATCAAGATTTCTTGTCACTAATTCATCCCTAGAACATCAATGAAGCAGTCAATGATGAATTTCAGGTGGTGGATATGTAGGGAAAATTAAATCAGTTTAAACAAATAAAAGTCTGGAAACTAGTGGATAGACCCAAATACACCTTGAATATAGGCACAAATGGGTGTTTAGGAATAATATAGACAAAGTAGGTAGTGTTGTGAGAATCAAAGATGGGTTAGTTACATAATGATGTAGTCAAGAAGTAGGTATTGACTGTGAGGAATCCTTTGAATCAGTTTCTAGACTTAAATCCATTAAATTCTAAATTGAAAATCCATCACATCAAAATTTAAAGCTATATCAAGTTGATGTTATGTGTGAATACCAAAAAGGGTATATAGTTGGGGATGTTTTTGTTGAAAACCCCTTATTTTTACCAATTCTCATTTTCAAAATTACATTTTTCAATTAAAATATGCTTTATAGATTTTAATTGAAGTAGAAAGAGCTTGGTATGATAGAATAAGTAGTTTTTATTTACAATGTTTTTAAAAAAGGTATAAATTATCCTACTCTATTTATAAATATAATTTATATCAATTTTTTATTTATTAGTATCTATGTTGATGATATTATCTTTGGATCATCTAGAAATTCTTATGTGTTGATTTTTAAAAAATGATGAAAAATGAATTTGAAATGAGTTTTATGGTTGAACTCAAATACTTTCATGGATTTTAAGTCTTTCAAAATAAAGAATATATTATATTGAATCAATGTAAATATAATAATGATTTTCAAAAACGAATTGGTTTAGATTGTATTAGATATAACGAAACTCTAATGTGTACCACTTATGAGTTGGATATTGATGGGAATGGTAAATCTGTGGATCAAACAACTTGTAGAGTAATAATTGGGTGTTTACTCTATTTAACTTCTAGAAAGAATGATATTAAGTTTAGTGTGTTTATGTGTGACCATTTACAATAAAATCCTAAAGAGTCACATCTTCTTGTTGTTAAAAGGATTTTCAAATACCTCAAACATACTACCAACATAGGGATATTCTATCCTAGAGGACCCTAATTTGACTTAGTTATCTATTAAGATTCTAAATTTGGTGGTTGTATGTTAGATATAAAAAAACATCTAGAACATGAAGCTTTTTTGTAAAGTCACTAGAATCATGGTGTAGTAAAAGAAAAACATTTGATGCATTATCTTATGATGAAGATGAATACATAGCTAATGATAGTTTTTGTGATCAAATATTATTGATGAAACACACTTTTCTAGATTATGGATATCAATTTAGAAATCTCCCCATATATTTAAATAACACAATTTCAATTAACATCTATTCGAATCCTATTTCTCAATCAAGAACAACATATATTAATGTAAGACATCAATTTTTGAGAGATCATTATCAAAATGGTAATATTACATTAGGATTCAATGGAATTGAACATCGGTTTGATAACATTATCACTATGAAATTAAATTTTAAAAGGATGAGTTACATCATACATGAATTAGGGATGATAATCCTTGAGTGACCTATTTACTGTATAATAGTTAATAATTAATTGATATTGTCTCATAGTTTCTACATCATAGTTAATGCCTCTTAGTTTCTGACTCTCAGCTTTTTGTCTCATATTTTTTACCTCACTATTTATGGTCGCACTATTTTGAGTCACACAGTTCTGATGACACTATGACATCCTATTCCGATCTCACTACATTGATTTAGCATTTTTTAAAGATTTCTCTTATATAACTATATTGATTATTTTATTAATTTAACACATTTCTTTGGTGTTTTGCGACATTTGAAATCCATAAATGATAAAAACATATCTTTTCACTTCTCTCTTCACTCGTACTCTCTACTCCAAATTCCAATCTATTTTATCTTGAACTCATATTATTCTATGAACCCATAATTAATTTACATTATGAAGTAAGAATCAACATCATCTCCTAGAAAGAACTCATCTACAAAGAAATAGAAAAAGGCTCTGTTAACCATGTACATAAAACCTCTAATTGAAGGTCTTCAGGATCATATAGTCGTACCAGAGAAACAAATATGTCTGAATTGGATCATATCATGTTAGTCACATGTCTTCAATGTCTTTGAAGAACCATATTTGATAGAGTGGTTTACAAAATAAAAAAACCAATTTATAAAAATCTGAATTTTTCATTTTATTAGTATAATCTGTTCTCTTACAACTCTAAATATGATTTGGTGGTCAAAAGATGGTTGAATCGACATAGATGTACCTTTTCTTTAAGGTTGTGGGAATCCTACTTAGAAATACCACATGAAGAAATTTTTAGGACTTCAAAGAGTTCCTCTTCCACTAAGTAATCCCATTATCCTAGAGAGGTCTCTAGGTGAGTTGATAGAAAAAAAGATGGCCTATTATTGCTGAAATAGATAGTGTGACTAGGTTTTTTATGTTTATTCCAGAAATAATATGTCATAAAAAATGATACTTTGATACACTAAAGTATCAAGATGTATATTTTATACAGATTCTGATGAATGGTCACTGAATCAATTTGTGTAAGTACATTATCCTTCAAATTTGTGCCATGAGAAAGACAACATCAAAGTCAACCTCCCTTTTCTACTCAATGGTTATCTATGCTGTGATACTGGCTGAAGGTGTGGTGGGGAATAATGAAGAACTGGTTGAAGATTTTGATTTTTTTTAATATCTTAGGATATACGTAGAGGAAGGAATATCACATGGAATCTTTGAAAGAGATTATGGGTTGATGAAATGACTGGCAATATGAGGATTTGTTCCTATTGATAACCCTTCTTAACCAGAATGTATTTGATCTTGGATTATAATTTGAAGAACCTTTTGAATATTTGGATAATGAAATGGATGATGAGGCTCCCAAAAGTGTAGGAGAAAAATATCATGATGAAGGTGAAGAAATTATTGAAGAATCTTCTCCACAACCACATGTTATTCCCTCAAGATAATATCCCCTCTCTAAAGGTGATGAAGATGTTAGAAAAGGATGTAAAGATATTGATAAGAGTAAATATGTTGATGAATAAAATAGTATTATGAATGATCCTGCTACTACGGAGGAACAGACAAATGAACATGTTGAAATAGAAGTCATTATATATTCTGAATAAATAATGGAGCATGTTTTTCAATTAGCTATAGATGTTGATGAATCAGATAGAGAAAAGGGTATAGAAACAGGTCAACATATTGAGTCTCTTAGTATTACAATATATGCATATGTGGAGGGGGCAAAAACCCCAACATGGAAGGGATTGAAGTGAAAAAACATGTTGATTCAGGTTATATAGATACCATTTATAAGTTTCAAAGGTATATTGATATTGATGATTCTCAAGGAACCTCATTTCAGGTATTGGATCTTTCAACCATGTTTCATTTGAAACAAGTCTCTGAAGTTGTGTCTGCTAACACACCGAAACATTTCTCTGTTACAACTCATGAACCTACTCATGAAACTTCTAGTTATGTAAGTCAAACAGATTCGAATGTATTTAGATACAATTTTTTTTTTCTAGTTTTGAGAAACTCATGATGTCTCAACATGATCTAGTAACCAAACTCAGTGAAAGGGATACTACAATACTTCTGGAGAATATCACATGGATGATCCAACCCAAGATGCTTCCAAAAATTCTGGAATTCCAGACTGAGAATAGGAATTTAATTAATGAGGTTAAATATATATGATCTATGGTTGAGGAAATGAGGAAAGAGTGGAAAGCTGGTCAAGACCCTGTTTCTCATCTCAGAAAGGATGATGATGATAATATACTAAAGAATGTTGTATCTCTAAATGAACCTATATTTATTACTATTTATGAAGAGGTGGTTGCAAAAAAAACACTATGATAGCTAATGAGATGCATGGGATTGTTTCTAGAATCAATAATATGACCACTAAATATAAAGGATACCTACCGACTATTGTAAAATAGATTAATTCTCTCACTTCATCCGTTTCTGATCTATCTACTTCTCCTCATCCATCCCAACCTTTGTACACATAAATGTTTAGTTTTTTATTAAGATAATTAATTTAGTTTCTTTTCGGTGGTACTGATCATGAGAGTATCTCTAAAATAATTAAGAACAGTGACCATGTTCTTGAATTAGTAAGAGTTCACTAAAAAATTACCACTTTTTCATAAGAAGAAATCTATATGAACGTGGATTACTACAAAAAAGAGGATATATTATAAGAATGAGTTGAACAACCATTTCAAGTATCTTGTAGATAATTTGAAGCTACCTCCTGTAACTCAAGCTATCTAAAATCATGTATAGAAGCTATATGAATTCACACATACTCTTGAGAAATTCATGCAAATGAAGATATATTTCCAATGGTCATGAAATATGGTGGTGAAATCATTGCCGATTTTATCATCTTGCCGAAACTGTATCAGCAACATCAGATCACAACCATCATGGCTCTCACAATGGCTTTATTGAAGATTGGTCTACCTCCTTCAACCTATCCTTCTACCTCCATATCATTTTCCCCTGTTTTAATGTATGTTTCTTAGACTCTAAGCCAGATTAGACCTATTATTATTGAACTACCATTTACTCGGTCATCTATTAGAATGAACCTTTCCCCCTATATCATTGAGTGTGTGACTTTATCTCCTCTTACTACTACTTATACCACCTCCACTTCTGCACCTCCTCCTCCTACTCTGGTTGTCTCTAACAAGGATACGATGATGGTTATAGAATCTAAAGAGGAGTGAAGAATAATTTTTGATTGGGTTGTGATCTATTATATCTTTTTTATTGTTGCTAAACTCTATTTTAATATTCAATAAATAGTTCTATATATCTTTTATTAACTTTTGGGTTTCAATTAGTGTTTTTTCCTTTCTCTTATTCTCTTTTTTAAAAACCCAAAAGGGGGATAATTAAGAACTATTTTAGGCATTTTTTGGAATATAACCATTATGGGAGAAGAACTAAATTTATGATATTTTTATGTATATTCTCTAATACCTTGATATGATAAATAATCAATTTTTTCATTTCTAAATTTTCTGTATTGTAAATGCCAGGATTTTTGGTCATCATAAGGGGTGATTATTAGACTTGTCTTATTTTAATGCTCACAAAACATGAAAATGAAAAAACATGTTAATCATGTTTAAATATTTAGAATCATGATTAATGTTATTATACACAATTTTTATTTTAATTATGATTAAACTTAATCAATTCGGTGAGTATAACTTATTAAGACCGATGGAATATATTTGACACAGTATGAGACACTATTTCTCCTCCCAAACTGTCTCATCATTTAAAAAAGAAATCGTTAATGTTTGTGACAGACTACCCTGACACAGTAACTATGCTACAAGTTCCAGAAATTACGAAGGACCTGACATTGTGATCATGCTATAGGTACCTGAATTTGCAAAGTACTAGACACTATTTTCGTAACACTGGTTCCGGGACCCCAAAAAAAGACACTGTTTAAAAGTTTGACAATGAAAAAGATAAAATTTATATGACACCATAATAAGACATAGTCCCATGTCACATCTTTTGACTCTCCGTTACTATGAAACTTTTCTTAACACACCAATATTGTGATATTGTTACTCAATTTTTTTTTTCATTTTTTAATTAAATGTAAAATTTAATTATATAATAACTATTTGATCCATTTAATCTCACTCATATAATTAATTATCTTTAGTATACATGACAGATAATAGTATTAGGTATGAGGTATAGAGACCATGATCCTTTTCTTCAAAAACAAAAACATCCAAGATAAAATAGAAGGTGGGAAACAAGCAGGATGTTGTGATTTAGGGACTAAGAGATACATCAGAGTGAACATACATACCTAAAAGAAAACACAGAAGAAGACACAAATAACTCTAATTTTCATATAGTTTTATTGATGTTGATCAAAAATTCAAACATCCTTATATTAAGAACACAAAGTAGAGAATAAGAGCAACTTGCTGAACTAGATACCGGAAAGTAGAACTCATGAAACTCTGTTTCTAAATCTATTTTTATATGAGGACCCAAACATCAAATCTACTACATCGTTGAAGTCTAGAGCTACATAGAAGACCACTCATATATTTTCAAATTCCTTCTCATTATAATTTTCTCTTATTTTACTATTTCATTAAAATTTCAAGTAGTGTGTCTGTCTTTCTATTAAACACATGTTGTCTCCTATACAAAACTGGAAGGTACAAGATTTACTCACACTAATATCTTATTACACCTATTTTAACACTTTTATAACTATGTTAGAGGTCCTGTGTGACCTGACTATTATATTTCCAACATAGAACTGGGGTATATGTCAAGTGACTTAGACAGTCTGGTATATTGTGGTGTAAACCCCAATAAAGTGTGTGGATAAAACCACTATATATAGTTTTTCATTTTGGTAGGTGATTACCAAGTTTAGTGTATTAGGTCTAATCTTGAGACTAAACCACTAGTTTTAATCCTTTTTGTTTTCAAATTTAATTTTATCTATTTTCATTCATATTTCATAAAACAATGTTTCTCTTTGATAGTTAGTCTTAAATAATATTTATAAGTACTTTGATTTATGAAATTAGATTAAAAAATTATATCAATATCTCATGTTATTATAATTGAGAAATAACTAATCTTTTGAGAAAATAAATGAAAAGTAAAATTGTTGCATATTTATTACTTTTATTAAATATCCGGTTTTGTTTTTAAATTGAGGAATCTTTAAAATAAATTATTTGATATTTTTATAGGAACTCAATTAACCCCCCCCCCCCCCCCCGACTATGGAGTGTCTTACTCAAACCAACATAGTTATTGATGTACCTTTTTCTCACTTTATGTTATAATCCAATTACAAACATACATGATTCTCATCTAGGGGTATTACCAAACTAACTTTTATAAAAGTAATAACCCACATGGATTTTTCTAGGGATTCACAAACCCCATGAGTTTTATAGGAGTAAAAACCCACCAAGAATGTTATAGGTCGTAACCCAACCATCATTTTTAATTGGAGGAATAACCTAGTAAGAAAAACATTGGATGGAAAATCTTAAACCAACTCTATATGCCCAATCAAACTATAAAAATATAAAAAACAATAAAAACTAGAAAAAATCAAAGATCAGTATAGAGAAGATACAGATAAATGACGATTTAGATGAAGAAAATTTATCACTTCAGCATTAGATGATCAAATTTTATCTCCCTTTATGATTGCACAAATGTAAAAGTCTTATCTATAGACATTTGGTATATAATAATTATTTTTTTATATTTTTATTCTTTTGTAAGTCCTTTATCTATCTTTAATAAAATTTATAGATTATATTTCCTCTCATTTCACCATGATCACATTCCAAAGGCTAATCCTACATCATTAATTCCTATACATTATGGAGTATTAATGATTATATAATTGAAATATCATAGTATACCATGATTTGGACCATATTAGTACAAAGAATAATTCATTAAACATGTAATTTAAATTAGCTGTCTAATTATCAAAGATTTGTCAAAATTGATTATTCCGGCATGAAATAACTTAGAAACACTTCCAATTTAATAATTAACAATTTTTTTTAAAAAATAATTAATAAAAATTAAGATTATATTTTATTGATATGAATTTTATTAAGATTTCAAAACACTATAAAAACTTATCATCATGAATATTTTTTCAAAGTTTGTATAATTAATTTATTTTCAGATTATTTAATTAAGAATATATTTATATTTTTGAAAAAATGTAAAATGTTTATATAAAAAAAATAACTAATATATTTTAAATACGATAAACAATACTAATAAAAATAAAATGTATTTATGGTAGAAGATATACTTTTTATTTGAGTGTAACATATTTTTCATTCCATTAAAGGTAGAAGATTATTTTTAACACTAGAACCAAGTGTAACCAAGAGAAGATGGTACTAAATTTATTTATGTGATTAAAACACTAAAATAAGTTATACCGTTTCTTCAATGTGGGTTGTTACCTATAGAAAAAATGTTGTTTCTACCTTTAATTATGTGGATATGTCACTTGTAGTTATAAACTGCTGCTACCGTAACAATGGGATAATAAGGATATAAGAAACAGATAAGAATTTTATCTATATTGTCAGGGTAAAAATTATTTTATATTTATTGTGTAAAGAAATGTTAGCTCACTTTGTGAGGGTAGAGTACACTACGTAATAGTATAATGTATTTAATAATTGAAGAAAAATGTTAGAGAGAAAGATATATGTTATTTTTAAATTTAAAATATTCCCTATGTAAGGGTTTTCTAAATCATTGATCAGATAAATAAGGTTACAAGATACATTTTAAAATTATAGTTTTTAAGTTGTGTAAATTTATAAATAAATTCATTATGTGTGAATAAGTGTACTCTAATCCTCACATAAGGGTAAGACATATTATTCAATCCCATTATAAAGGCACTTCAAAACTTTCATTCGCCTATTTCAAAGTTATATTAAAGAAATGAGGAATTTAATTAAGGTAATGAGAGAGTTAATCTACCAATTAAAGGTTATAATATAAATCATAAACCTTCCGCAATCATATAAAAGTGCTTACGTAAAAGTAAAATAAAACTTCAAACTAATTTTTTAAAGTTTTTACATGTCTTACAGAAAGGTAGCTGGTTTGTTTGAATACTATTGTTGTAGTTATTATAGAATAAATATGTGTAAAAATATACATATATAAATGAAAATTAAATGTTCATTAAACATTCATAATGGTAAAAATTAATTATATAAGGGTAAAAAACCTTGAAAAAGAAAATAAAAACATGAAATTTGAATGATTTTTTTTGCGGAACAATAAAAAATTATGAATAGTATTAATAAAATGAAATATAAGTAATTATGATTAATTAAATGATTTTATGTAAATATATTTAATTAAAGATATTTAAAACCTTACAATATAATAAAAAATAAGATATAAAAGCATAACTAAAACTCCTTACACAAATAGAATAATCATTTATCATTTTGGCATTGAAAACATGGAATCACTAATTTCTATGTGAAACTTTCTGGTTTTGATTCAATTTTATGGGTTGCTACCATTTTTGTTCTATAGGAGGTGGTTTCTATAATAAACTAACTAGCATTGAATCTATGGGTTGATTTTTTATCTGGTAAATGTATACATAGGAAATTTGTATCTTACCTTGTTTCTAACATTGAGTTTATAGAGAATATTAATGTTTTTATTAGGTATGATAAATTACATCCTCTAGATATTGTGTTATTTCAAAAAAATCCCAATACCACTAGATAATTTTTTGGAATTAACATTGTTGATATCCCCTATTGAAAAACTTCCACACATATCTCAAATGCTTTTCCAGGTGGAGTTATACTTCAGAGAAATTTGTTTGGAGCATCCACTAGTTAATTTAATCATTGACCTTATCATTTGAATTTTGTTTTCAATTTGAGTGGTCATAAATTTTTATCTTCTTTAATATTGAGATAAAATAATATATTAACTACCAGCAAAGGTCCCCCAACATGAAATAGACTTATTCATTAATTCTATACTACATAAATTTTGATCCTCTAAAATTTTGGAAAATGATAAAAAGTTTTTCAGAATCCATTTATTCATGGGTTTCCAATTTCAAGAAACACAATGAAAAAAATGGGGTGAAGAAATATTGGGTATCGTATCCTATTGAAGTATGAGAAGATATGATTGATAAAATATAGCACTGGATGAGTCAATTTAACCCATTAAATGTTGATATTATTTTCCAGATATAACGTTCTATGGGTAACCTCATTTCTTATAATTTGGCCATAATGGCCTCCAACATTTCAACATTCAATGGAACACCTTTTTTTTC
Source organism: Viscum album (assembly GCA_963277665.1). Taxonomy (NCBI): domain Eukaryota; kingdom Viridiplantae; phylum Streptophyta; class Magnoliopsida; order Santalales; family Viscaceae; genus Viscum; species Viscum album. The sequence continues at coordinate 63,921,633 of OY728134.1, forward strand.
TATTTATACATAATTTTTCATTCTTTAAATAATTATTTAATTCTATCAAGAGGGGCATTCTGTTTATACCACTGGATAAGTAGTTAACTATAAAGACTGGTGTTTCCAAAGGCTAACTTCGAAGATAGTTTTTATAAAATTACATTGATTGCTACTTTATTTTCGAGTTAAGTTGGACAGTAAATGATAGGAATTAACCCCAAATTTTTTATTATAGGTATTTTTTCTTTGTAATTATTCATCATATAATTGTTGTAAGTTTCATATTCTAATAATAATGTTGAATGTTGTTCTTCGGAAAGTTATAGGTCAAAATTATTACGTGGTATGTGGGATGATGTTTTTTATATACACTTTCCGTTCTACTTAATGATGAATCATTGGAAAGTTAGTAAAGGAATGTTATGAGGGGTTTAATGTAATTAATCTACCATTTTAATTGGATATGCTCATGTTATTCATTTATTTTGATACGAGCTTCATTATTAATCAATGAATCAGTCCCACTTGGTTCAAAACATTCTATGTGTGATGATGTAAAAAATATTGTATGGAATAGATGAATATATGGGAGAATTTATTTGTGTAATTTCACCTTCATTTAATTATGTATAGTAAAGAGTATAATGGAATTAGTGATTAAATGTATGGTTTAACTGCAACTAGATTATCTAGTTTGATCCCCATTGGGGAAGATGTTTTTTCATTCTATGTGGTTTCTTTCCATTCCTATATGGTTTCATATATGTACTGAATTATATGTTCTATAAAATATTTATTTGTAGGGAATATCCTCAATCCCTTACCTATAATAGGATAAGATGGTATGACTCTTTAACTATTGATGTGGTGGCTCAAAAACTTTTAATGATTGAAAAACATTTCGGGGGGAAACAATGAAATTTACTCTATTAATGATTTGAATTGATTTCATTATAATGGTTGATGGGATAAAAATATCCCTACCCTATGGGATATGTGCTTCCTTGAGCTTGTGGTATAAATTCTTCTTTCCTTGTAGGCAGGTGTTTTCAATAAATTATGTTTGTGGATAAATAATCCACACTCTTCTTTTATGGTCATATATTTTTAAAACCACTAGATGGAGGATTATTTTTACTAGATATTACTTGTTTGTAATCAATACATATTAAGGGGGAGAACATTGTGGGGTAGCTTAACCTTGCGAGCTTCGATCCTTATCTGATCAGTCACCATATTTTCATTATGAAAAAATATATTGATTATTTTTAGTGGATTGATATTTACCTAACTATATTCATAATGAATTGATGATAGAGAAATAGAAATTATCATTCTAAATAATGTCACATTAACTTGAATTGTACATTTTCTCAATGGGGAAAAATTAATATTCCTAAAATAGTAATTTCTAATAGATATGAGTCATTATTGGATCTTCAGATCATCATAATTAATGTATTAGTGAGGTAAAATATAGAACTAAATAATTAACCTAATATCAAATATAAACATAATGATAGGATTCGTTACTAAGTTGAAAAAACCAATAAGATAACAAGACAAGTGTGTAAATGGTTCATCTAATACCTATGATATTTGAAACTCCTAGCTATGGAATGTTCTACAAATAACTTTTTTTATTAATGATCATCAATAATCCTAATGTGAATCATATTATTACTGTAAACATTCTATATAAATAATTGAAAGATTTGTTTCCTCAGTATATTACAGTGGTTGTGAAATATATACTCCACCTTGTAGTGTAAATGTATAATGATATTCAAATAACAAGAGGATAACATAGGATTGGTTTATTATCCATTATAAACTATATATACATGTCATTTGAATTTAATAATTTATTGGTTGGTATAATATCCAGATGACCTTTAAAAAATATTTTCTCTTGGACACCATCATCATATAGGGCTATGTTTTTTTGTTTTCATTGATTACATTGATCTTTTAGTGTATCTATGTTAGAAAAAATGGTGTCAGATATTGTCATATAATCTTTTTTTCAGGTTCTAAAGGATTACTCAGTAAAGGTGGTTTTGTGTTTATAATGATATTCTAATAAGAGTCCATATTTAATATGTTTTGGTAATTTTATAGATGATGTGTTATTGGTAAAAACAATTTAGATAATAACTCCTTGGTTATAGAAGAACAAGGAGTGGAGATTGCATTTATATTCACAATGTGTATGTATTATTAGTGAATCAAAGGAATGGTGTCTATAAACTATTTATATATAGTATGTATATATCTTTGGAGGATTTAAATCTATATAGGGGATTTATTGGTGACGATATCCTTAAATTTAATCTTCTTTGGATGATATATATGAGGAGTCCTGACTACTCATTGTTGGAACTTATTACATAATAATTCATTTTAGTGGATGAATTCTCCTAGTAAAATCTATTTAGAACTATTAGGGTTATAATTATTATATAAATGAAATTATATGTATATATAGGAAATCCTAGAAGATTTACATTTTTTAATAGAGTAATACAACATTGTTAGGACTTTAACACATTCTTAGTAGGTGGTTATGGTCTGCCTCCCTATGTAACATAACAACTTCTCCATGTCATGATATGAGTTAAAGAATGAGACTCAGGATTAAAGTACTATAATAGTTAGTTAACTCCTTCTAAATAGTTGGGTTTGTCTTTCTATAGTGTAATGTTCTCCTTAGGGAATTGGTTTGGGCCAATAGAGGAGGGATGTCACCGATGACATCTTTCATTAGTGGTCTTACAAGTCACAGGTGGTAGTTATGCTCAATGGGATCCCTCTTGGGAGACTCGCAAGTGGTCAGTGAAGTGTAAATTGAATCATACCCTTACTCTCTAATATATTTTAAGAGTGTAACATCCCAATAATTCTACACTTTCTTTTATTAAGTATTTATTTAAATGATTTATTTACAAAATAATTGAAAATTAAGTGTATCAATTAATTTAATTATATTACTTCTAATTAATAGTTTTCAAATTGAATTTAAATTTTAAAAAGAAATTTTGTATTAATTTTTCTATTTTTATTAAAATATTATTTGATTTTTATAATGAGAAAATTATTTTAAATGTTATTTATATATTAAAAAGGAGTAAATTTCTATGTATATATATATTATAGTTCATAATATTTTAAAATAATAAATTATGTTATGAGTATATTAATTATTTATATTTTTATTTTAATACTAATTATGTAAATAATTTATTTTATTGGAGGTAATGAAAAATAAAATTAAATGAATTTTTAAAATTTATATATTTTAAACAGATATATTTGTTTTAATAAAAGAAGCGCACTTAAATGTATGATTTGTAAAAAAAATATTTTAGTTTTAAAAGATGAAATTTATACATGTATAAAAGTTGAACCTTTTGTTTTAATATATTTATATAATTATATGTTATAAAATATAATCATTGTTTTATTACTCTATGTATAATTTTTATTTAATTAAAAAAACAAAACTTATATATATATGTGTGTTTTTTAAAACTAGATGTATATATATATAACATGATATATATATATATGTATTAAAAAATGAATTTTATACGCATATATATTTATAAAAAACCATTATGCTACATGGATAATTTAAAAAAAATCATACATGATGTTTAAAAAAATGAAATAAATAATATATTTACAACAAAAATGTAATCATAACTTCATAAAAGAGGAATAAAATGTGTAAAATAATAATAAAAAATGTGACTTTATAAAAAACGGGAAAAATAATTAAAGACAAAATGAATTAAAAAATGATGTTTTGATGAATAAAATTTTGATCTAAAAAAGGATTGAGGGGAAAAATGATAGGTATAGCCCAATGAAAAATGAAAATGTGAGTTAATGAAAAGTTTGGAATACCTTATTGCTTAAAAAACAATGATAAATGTGAAAAAAAAAGTGAAAACTAATTTGCAAAAGGGGATGTGCCTTTTGAATAGTAAAACATGTATAGGGGTCTAGGGTTTCACGGGTCACGTAGACTGGGAGTCTGTCGACCAGGGTATCAAGTGCAGGTCATTAGCAGTTGCACAATGAGGTTTCATGGTGGAGGTCTCACGGTTGCATAGTTGGTCTTCACTGGGGGCCATCACGGTTGCACCATATGAGGAAGGGCACCGATCAGGATTATTCGGTGAGAGAGTCATCCGGTCTGGGGATAAGCGCAGCTAAGGTAAAGGCATCATGAGGCATTGTCAACTTCAATCAGCAGGAGGCGCGACCAGCGGTGGACACTATTCTTATCGCAGAATTGGGTTAGGTTTATTTATAGGTTTCTTGCGACCAATTTCGAGGCAGGATTTCATTATTTATAAAGATCCCAATTTCACTTTGGATAAACATTTATGATTTTCTTTTTTTGGTTTTATATTTATTTATGCTTCTCAAATGTCCTTGTTACTATTTTATTCTATCAATTTTTTGTGCCAGTTCATGCAACTATATTCATTTGGAAACCCCAGCTTTCCCAGCAAGCTGAGTTGCTGTGCTCCCTTTTTACACAATTGTTTTGTGGATTTAAAAAACAAATGTTTCTATGTGTAGGGAAAAATTTCTAAAACCCAAATTTCAGTCAATGTCTTAAGATGTAGCTTGTCTTTTTATTGTCTTATCATCAAGTAAGGGGTCTTCTATTTATTATCATTGTTATGATTTTACTCTCTAGTTTTCAGTTCTTCATTTCCTCATAGACACCGTTACAATCATATTTGATCATTCTGTTAAACCCTACATTTACATCCTTATTGTTTTTATGAATTCAAGCTAAAACATGTGACGTTGGTTTGATTTTCTAATAGGGTGATTATTTTAAAACATAATTTTCTAGGTCTTAATTCCTATTTTCATAGTTATGTAATTTTTCATATCTATTTATTTTTTCGGAAAATGTTATGTGAAAATTATTCAAGAATCTCTTTTTTTTATTTTTATTTTTATATTTTCAAATGATTGTACTTCCATCAATTTTCTTAAGGAATTTTAATTGATTTATCAACAAGGTATTATGAATTGATCTACTGAAAGTGATATATATATATCTTCTTACTCATAATTAAATCATCAATATATTTATCTATGTATATAATTTATGTATTATGAAAAGGATTTTTTAATATGTATTCACTCAAATTTTGAGCCTCATTTAAAACATTAATTTATTCCTTATATAAGATTCATTATCATACGTATTTTATTATAAATATAAAATTATTAAGTTTGAATTATTTTTATTTATCAACTAATGTTCTAATATATGGTGGTGTTTAGGAAAAATGATATTTTCTTTTAAATCAATGATGTTGTTGGATTCTTCTTAAAAACAGATAATTTCAATCAATGTCTTGAAAAAATATGAAATTGTTCCATAATAAATTCCATGATATATATACATATATACATGTAGTTGAAAAAACTACTATCATTTTTATAATCATTTATTATCATTTTATTTTTATGTTTCAAAAAAATGAGCATAACATGTCCTAATTATAGACTAAAAATTTAAGTCGATGCATCTACAAATAAACAAGGTCATGTGATTATGCCTATCATCAACACTCGTAAAATTATAATATATTTATGGTATCAAACATCAAGGGTTAAATTATGTAATTAATTAGTATATGGATCACATTCATGGTGTTTTATTTTAAATTTTTCCTTTACAATTTTGTAATATAATAAATTTTTACCATTAATTATAGAAAAAGAATTTCATTGAAAAGGGATATAATTTTTGGATTATTTATAAAATGGTTATGTTATTGGTTTTTGTTGTAACCAAAATCTCAAGTGTTATGAATGTTCATATACATACATATATATATTTATATATATAGACTTATATTTTTTCTAATGTGTAATTTGATGCAGTGTTATATTTTCAATGTTAAAAACTCTAGTGAAAATAAATACATATGTAAAGAAAGATTAAAACTTTTTTATAAAATCTCATACCTAGTCATTGTAAATATAGAAGGTCATTGGGAAGTGAACCCATCCTTCACTAAGTGGGTGGGCCTAGATATCCTCTAGTAATCCAAGAGACCTCGAAATAGTATTTTTTTCAAAATATTGTGTATTGTATTTTTAAAACACCAGATTATGTTTAAATCAATTTTGAAGGTAAGTATCTTATAAAATGACATAGTTTTTTAAGACTCAACCAATTATAAATAGTATTTTAGAAAAATAATTCCTTGATGTATTTATTTAATTAATTCCCAAGAATATTTTAAAAATGATTTATTGAATGTTTTTAAACCCCTTGCTGGGCATACATAATTCTCACCCCTTGTTTAAATTTATTTTCATAGGTTTAGAAGAGTTTTATGAATGTGTTCGCTTCACTTATGGAGTTAGTGCACACCATGTGTTTTTTTGTTCTTTATTATTTTTTTGCAGCTATGATAAATTATAAGGCTATACCTAACTCTCTAGAACCATGACTGGTATAAGGTCCTTTGCTATGTAATGGTTAATACTGGGTCCTTATAATTGGTATCAAAGGAATGGTCTAGTTAACATTTGAGTTTAGAATATTTCATCTAAGCGGTAGTGTAAAAAAATCTTGAAGTCCTAGTTTTCTTAATTATGAAGACAAAAATTCAGAATTGTTTTTAATATGGTTTTATAAAATTATCAAATTATTAAATTATATATATATTTAATAAAAAAGCAAAACTAAATGTATTATTTCAAAGAAAATGTAATTATATTTTTAAAAAATAAAATTTTAACATGTATTAAAGTTGCACCATTTGATTCAATATATGTATACAATTGTATGTACAAAAATATATTCATAATTTTTTAATTTTATGTATATGTTTTATTTAATTAAACAAAAATACAAATTATATATATATATATGTCTTTTTTAAAAAACTATATATATAAATATATATATAACACTATATATGTGTATTAAAAAATTGAATTTGGTATGCATATAAACTTATAAAAAAACCAATACACTACGCGGTTTCTCTAAAAAACAATTTTCACATATGATGTATAGAAATTTCGAATAAAATAATATTGTTATAAGAAAAAGGCAATCATAACTTCCTAAAAGAGAAATAAATACGTGTAAAATAATAATTAAAAAACGTGACATTATAAAAAATGGGAAAAATAATTAAAGAAAAAATTAATTAAAAAAATGATATTTTAATGAATAATATTATGATTAATAATGGAATAAGGGGAAAAATGAGAGGTGTACACCAAAGAAACTTGAAAATGAGAGTTAAGGAAAAGTGGGGAGAACATTATTGCTTAAAAAACCATGATAAATGTAAAAAAATAGTTTTTTTCAAAAGGGGATGCACCTTTTGAATAGGAAATAGTATATAATAGTTTAGGGCTTCTTGGGTCATATAGACCAGAAGTGAATTGAACAAAGTACCAAGCACATGTCGTTAGGAGTCTCCAATTGAGATTTCATGGTCTGGGTCTCCCAGTCGCATAACGGGTCTTCACGGGGTAGGGGGCATCACAGTCGCACCATATGAAGAAGGGGCACTGATAAAGACTCATATGTGGGAGAGTTGTTCAGTATGAAGATGAGCACAACCGATGTAGAGGCATCATGATCCATTTTCGGCTTCAAGAAGTAGGAGTCAGGACCTACGATGGATTTCGGTCCAAGCATTGAATCGGGTTATGGTTTCGTTTCAGGTTTTATCCAATCTAGTTTTAGGTAGGATTTGATTATTTTGAAGGATCCCAATTTTATTTCAGATAAACACTAAGTTTTTCCTTTGTTGGTTTTTTGTTTATTTCATCTCCGCAAATGTACTTTTTATAATTATTTTCTATTAATTTTGTGCACTAGTTAGTGTCACTATATTCATATGAAAACCCCAACATTCAAGGAAAGATGAGTTATTGTGATCTCTTTTCACATAATAATTTTTTGTCTATAAAAAACCATTTTTTCTCTGTGGAGAGGAAAATTTTTAATACCCAAATTTCATTCCATATACTAAACTTCAGTTGGTCTTATTATATTCTTCTCATCAAGTAAGGGGTATTTTATTTATTATCATTTTTATGATTTTACTGTCTGGTTTTGAATTCCAAACTGTCTTATACACACCTTTACACTCATATTTGAGCATGCTGTTAAACCCTTCTTTTAAAACATTGTTGTTTTTATTCATTCAAGATGAAAAATTTGATGATGGATTTATTTTGATGTAAGGGGACTTATTGTAAAACATAATTTTCAAGGGCTTAATTCCTATTGTTCAAATTATGTTATTTTTCATATCTATCTATTATTTTCAAAGAATTTTATGAGAAACTTATTAAATAATCTCTTTGATTTTTATTTTACAATTAAATGTTTAGTTATTTTTACTTCCATCAATTTTCATAATGAATTGTAATTGGTATATCAATAAGGTATTATGAACTAATATACTGAAAGTGATATATATATATATCTTCATACCCATACTTTAATCGTCTGTTTATTTATCTATGTATATAATTCATGTATTATGGATATGATTTTGCAACGATTATTTGCTCTAATTTTGAGCCTCATTTAATGCATTAATTTATTTCTTCTATAAGTTGCAGTATTATAAGTGTTTAATTAAAAAATTAAAATTATTATGTATGAATTATTTTTTTAACAAAATAAAATATATTAATATATGGTGGTCTTTATGAAAAATGATACTTTCCTTTAAATCTAATCTATGGTTTGATTGTTGTTAAAAACAGATAATGTTTATCAAAATATTGAAAAAATATAAATATATTCCATCATTAATTCCATGACTTATATACATATATATAGGTATATATATAAACATATATAAATTTATATAAATAAACTAAAATCATATTTATAAAAATTTATTATCATTTTGTTATCATGTTTCAAAAAAATGATCATAACATGTCATCATTATACAATTAAAATTAAGGTCATCTCATCTACAAATAAACATGGTCATGCGATTATGAATATCGTCGACACTCGTTACATTATAATAAATCTACGGTATCAAACATAAAGGTATAAATTCATTAATTAATTATTATATATATCACATTGAATGTGTTTTATTTTAAATTTTTTCTTTAGAATTTTATAACATAATTAATTATTACTAACAATTATGTAAAATGCATTTCATTGAAAAAGGAGGGAATTTGTGGACAGTTTATGCAAAGGTTATGGTATGGATTTTGGTAGTAACCAAACACACAAGTGTTATGAAAGTTCATATACCTACATATATATTTATATATACACAGTTATATATATTTTTATTTTGTAATTTGATTCAGTGTTATATTTTCAATGTTAAAAAATTTGGTGAAAATATAAACATAAATAATGAAATCTTTAAGTGTTATCATAAAATATGGCACTTGATTGTTATAAATATGGATGGTAATTGGGGAGTGAACCCATCCATTTCTAAGTGGGTAGGCCCAGATAGCCTTTAGCGATCCAAGTGACCTCAGAATTGTGTTTTGTTTTGATACGCTTGGGTATTATTTTCATAAAAACATCAGATTATGTTTAATGAAATTTTGAATGTATGTATCTTATAAAATGACCAATTATTTTAAGCCACATGAAATTTTGAATATAATTTTACAAAAATGTATTCCTTTTTGTATTTAATACATTTATTTCAATGATTATTTTAAAAATGATTTATCGAAGGTTTTCAAACCCCATGTTGGGAATAATTAATGCTCATGACTTGTTAAAATTTATTTTCACAGGTCCCTAGAGTATTTCGAAGTCGTTCGCTTCACTTATAGAGTTTGTGCACATTGCGTTCACTGTTAATTTTATATTATTTTTTGGAAACTCTGATAAATTGTAAGGTTTTATAAATTTCTCCAGAACCTAGAAAGGTAAAAGGACCTCTTCTATGTAATGTTTAATACTGAGTCCATAAAAAGTGGGTGTTTTTTATTATGAGAGAGCCACTCAAATTTATTGGAAGGGGAGAAAGAGGTTACATGTTCCTTACATAACATTCGTTAAGGGTGGGGGTCCTAATCAACATTATTTTTGTGAGGTTGTATTGTGAAATTAATGAGATGGTAACACCCCAAAATTGTGTTCAAATTGAATAGGGTAATTGATATCTAGTGATATAGGTGCTTCATTTGAGATAGTTCATGTTGATCCATGAAGATAAAGTGTTAGTCACTTTAGCAGTGTCATTGTATGAATTAATTGTATAGAAATAGTGATTCCACTTGGTGTTTTCCCCCATATAATCATCTCCTTGATTAATAGTTTATCACGGAACATGGTGGTTAATTATTAAATAAATTTGGAATTAGATAACATTCCCAAAAAACATTTTAGTAAAATTTCAAAATTAAATATACACAATAAATTGATATATTTTCATGATTAAGGATTACACACCATGTATTCCATATCTATTTCAAACATTCCCACATTATCATTCCTATAAACCCTCCATCAAAAGGTTGGTAGTCATTAAGGGGATTTGAAAATTAAATGGATATTACATGTAAAATCTTAGGGGACTGGAAGTCAACTCATCTAATGAGAGATAATACTGTATAGTCGTATACTCTATTGTGAAGATAATAATATGTTCATGGTATCCAGCAATGTAAAAATACTAGTATAATTTTTTTCATTCTTAATTAGTGGGGTGAATATGTATTTTATAAATATTGATAGAATATCATGACTTTTTTTGGGGACTGTCTAAATCTATGTCACCAAATGTTAATCAATAGAGTATATTATACTAATCACATGACAATAGGTGGATGATTTATCTTTAGTTAAAAACTATATAGAATGGTAATCTGAAATTGAATTATAACTTTGGAATATTTTTATTAGGGTATTTCATAATTAAATTCTAGGTTGGATGGTATGGTGGATTATTATGAGTTTTGTAACAGCCCGAGATTTTATGAAAAATATTCTTTTTAATTTCATTAATGTCTTGTGTTGTACGCTACACCAAAAGGAGCTTTCACAACATGCATCCTGTACTTTTCTTGCATTAAACGCAATCATGACCTTCCTCGATAGCGTGTGTAGTACACAATAACGAGTTTCACTAAACAACAATATACTATTAAAATATTAGTAAAACTCGCTGTTATGAATAGTAATAAACAATTTTTGAAATTTTGTAAATTTTATTTTTCAAAATGGAATTCATTTTTGGATTCTTAATATCAAAATTAGCTTAGGGTGAAATTTTGGTACTTTTCAGATAACTTTCATTTTTTGACGAATAGTGAAAATTACAAAATTTTAACTAAAAACAAAATTTTAAATCTAAATAATTAATAGTGATAAATTATTAATTTGAGTGGTTTTATAGTGTATTTAGAATATATTTTTACAATTTAATACAATTTTGTTCATTGGATGTAATTTTACATTTAAACCAGACATAAACAAGTGTCAATCTTTTGATAGTTATTATCTCTTAAGAACACACTATTTTTTTTGACGACGGGAATTAATTTTTAAATTAATTAATGCAACTGATATGTTTTTAATTTGGTAAAATATACATCATTTTTGAGTTTATAATATCAAATATAGCTTAGGCCTAATTTTTGGTATTTTTCTGGAAACATTCATTTTTTGATAAATAGTGAAACCACTAAGTGGTAGTTAAGAAAAATGAATTTTTCATAAAACATAATTTTACCGCTTCTGTGAGTGGAATTTCAAAACTCCGAGAGACACGGTTTATGTCAGTAAGTAAAATGTGGTTCAATGAGATGAAAATAATTTTTGGTGAATAGTAACTTTTTACTTTTTTTGCCACGGTTAAAAGTAAATAGGGTAATTAAGGGTAAAAAAGATATTATTATTACCCTAACACAGGTCCTAATTCTATTGGATAAGTGTAATTCGACCAAAAACAACCTTAGAAATAAAATATGACCATTTAGACCCACTTGGATTAGATTAGGACATTTATTATTAATTTATTTAAAAAAGGGTTAAAATAGTTAAAATCAATGTTTAATAAGTAAATCATTTTTAATATAGGGTTATACATAAGATAAATTAGACTATAAATATTCATTAGAAAGATAAACTGATTTCCTACATAATTGTATTTTATTTGTAATTTTTAGACATAAAAAAATTAATTTATTTATGACACAATGAAGATGCAGTAATTATATTATTAATGAAATATTGACATAATTGATGTTATAAATACAAATATAAATGTAATTTCAGACTTTTTATGAAATAAACTAATTTTATAAGTTAATATGACATGTTAGTATTGATTTAATTTACTTTGTTCTAACTAATAATTCTGTTATGATTTTCACAAAAATAAATTACAAAATAGTGTCAAAATTGAAATAAATAGTTTTTAAAACAAATATTTTATTATTAATTGTTATTTTATTCTTAAAAATCTATCTTTCGGTCATATGACTTAGATACGGTTATATATATTAATAATAAACAACTTGGGGTTCTTTTGGATTCTTATAGTAAGTTTATTAACCTTATAGTGTAAGAACACAAGAAGACACGGTAAAAGTAAAATTATTTTACTTAATGTTAAATCTAAATTATAAGGTTAAAATAGGAACATAAACTTGTCTAAATTATATTGGATGAGAGGATTTAGACCCATACCCACCTTATCTTCGAAATTAATCAATTTGGAGCTATTAAGAACCCGAATTTGACTTTATAATAATATAATATTTTTAGTTATTCAAAGGTGCCCCTCTCCTCCCTTATAAAAGGGCACCTCCTCCCTCTCTTCCTCAAACCACTTTGAGCCTTAAAGCTCGGCAAAAACCTGCCAATTTCTCCTCTCCACTTCCCTATAAACATCCTAGAGGTTCTGGTCTTCTTCAAAGACCTATTTTAGTGCCCTAAAAGGAGGTCTCAAAGAAGCACTTCAAAGAAGAGGTAAAGTCCATTACCAATTCTTTCATCTTTATTTCTTCTTCCACTTCTTATTTAGTTGTTTCATTATGAAGTAATAACATCAGTATCAATCATATACTGATATGTTATTATAAGTGTGAAACAACCCTATTTCACCAACTATCCATCCTACGGAAAAAGAAATCACCACGTGTGCATACGTACAGAATACTGTCTCCACGCCGTGGTGTAATCTATTTTCCACCACCACCTTACTTGGATGGGTATAATGGTGTAAATAATGACTATATATGACTATTATAAAGTTATATTGATTCTGAAATAGTATACATATACTCCAATACAACTCCACGATCATAAGAATGATATCATCACTCGTGCGTACGTACGTAACAACATCTCCACGATGTGATGCGACTCATTCTACATGATCTTAATTTCTTAATGATTATATAAATGAATTGAATGAATTAATATGATATATATTACACTAATACAATTCTGGAAATGAGGTACCTATAACCTAAAGAGAAAAATAAGAATTTATTCGACAAAACACGCATAAGAACAAAAAGTAATAAACACCCGAATAACAAGTAGCAATGAAATAATACTAATAATAATCTAAGAATATGACCATATATGATATCATAACAATAAGTATTATTCAGGAAGAAGTCAATAACATTATTTAAATCATTATACATGAGGTTCGGACACTTACGAAGCAAATCGGACCTAAGGTAAGGGAAATATCACAATCTCATTTTTATCGAAAATTGTTTATACTTTGGCATTTACTGGGGTGTATTTTATTATCCACATCCATGTTTCCTCAATATGTAGAATTATTCCCATTCACCTACAATATTTTAAATCTTATTTTACCCTCTGGTGAGTTTTTAGTAAAAGATATGAATGGAATCTTTTTTCGTTTTTCGTACGAGGTACTTTTTTTACTTTTCCAACAAAAGTATGAGAAGAATTTTTTTTACTTATACGACATGAATGGATTTTTAAAAAAATTATTTCCATGAAGCTTCCTTTACAAGTTTTCAAGTTAATTTTTAATCAACTTATTTTAGTTTAGAATTTTACGACATGTTAAGAAAGGAAACGTGTTTTTGAAGCAGAAATGATATTTCCCTCAAGAATGGAGTTCAAGTGTTTTATCAAAATTATTTTTTCCATATAAGATAATAAAGGGTTATATTTCTATCACTATTATTACATTTATTTTATTATGTTGTGATGGAATTATATTTATGAATTCCTTTATCTTATATGAATTGTTTTATGATGTCACAATGTTTAAGATTTTCATTTTTATTACATGGGTTATGCTATGATGTATGGTTTATGATTTTTTGGCACACATAAGAATGGTATCATTATGAGATGGGTGGGACCTATATCTCCCTCCAATTCATTGGGTAAAGATTTTGTATCTCATGAGATAGACATGGCTGGAATGGTAGGTTATACCAGTTCAGTGAAACCGGACTGAAACGAGGAGTGAACTCGGTTCGGAAAGGGACTTTGTCCACTAAGATGGTCTTGGAAATGAGTCTTGACTAATAAGAAATGATTCTCTATGATTATGTGTGTATGCCACAAGGTTTCATGTTTTAAGTTATGATTATTGGGAATAATTTCACTACTATTATTTATCCCATGTTATGAAATTATGATCTCTTTTACAGGTTATGATTTACAAAAGATATGTTCTTATGAATATTACGTGATTGATATTTCTTTTGATTACCCTTACTGAGAATTTTAGCCCACCCTTTTATGTTTTCTTTTCCCCAGGATATAAAGAAAGGTTTTAGGTAAGAAAAAAAAGTATGATCTTTATGGGAGATGTTGAAGATCTTTCACCACGATTAGATGATTATATTCCGAGTTTCCAAAGACACTAAACTATTACGGTCCTTGTGTGTGTGTTTTTGTAATGTACTAAGTATTCCACAAAAGTAATGTAATGTCCATGTACATCAGGCTTCGGGTCTCTACAGTTTGTATCAGAGGAAAGGTTTAGTCAACCTTTGGAAACTAGGATACGAAAACGTTAGTGAGATCTCTAGAGATATTTCTAAGGTATGTCTAGGGATGTCCCTAAGGATAAGTATATGTATAGGATACAATCCTAGAACTACGGTAACGATCATAGAATTTAACCTAAGATATTAGATATTGAGGATACTCCCCCTTTATTATGTTGTTTTCCCTAGCATGATTTTTGCCTCTCACACTATTCTTTTTGTGTTTTAGACGAGGGATGGAACCCGAAGGAACCGTGTTGATCAATGAAATGGAAAATGAAATGATTGTCCTCCTGAACAAACAAATGTTATGGGAGATGGAGTGGAAAATCTTATTGCTATACTTACACAAGCTATGAATCATTCTGGACTTCCAAATGAGCAGAGAAGGGAACAATATTCTATTGCGCCCTTCATGATGCAATGCCCACCTTCTTTCAATGGGTACTATGATCCACTTGTTTCTGAACAATGTATCAGTACTAATGAAAAGATATTTTCAGTTCGTCAATGTTATGAACATGATAAAGTCATCTTAGCAGTATATCATTTGGAAGGTGAAGCTGATCAATGGTGGAATCTTATCAAGAATACGAGGCAAAGATATGAAATTGAGTCCATGGAATGGGACGAGTTCAACAACTTATTTTTCAATAAGTACTTCCCTCTTATTCTTCAAACAAAGATGGAGAATGAGTTTCTTGAACTAAAGCAAATGGATGAAAAATCTGTTGGTATATAAGAAGTGAATTTTACAAGGCTTGCGAGGTATGCATCTGGATTTATCATCCAACCTGAAAGTAAAGTTGATCGATTCTTCAGTGGCTTAAAACCAAATCTACGAAGGGAATTAGCTATAAGAAACTTCAGTAGCTATGAAGAAATTATGCATTGTGCTATCAAGGTAGAAATGGAAGTTGGTGTTACTTATCCATCTCATAGTTTTGACAAGAAACGAAAGATGGAGTTCAAGGAGAAATCTCAGAATAATGGTGAAAAGAAGATGAATGTTTCCTTATGCTCAAAGTGTGGAAAGAAGCATGGTGGATATTGTCTTAAAAGGACTAGAAAATGTTTTAAGTGTGGAAAGAAAGGTCATCGAGCAGCTGAGTGTCGAAGTAATGGAAAAAGGGTTTCTAATGATGTGAATAAAGAAAAGACTGTAGATAACACACCAACAACACTTCAATGCTTCAAGTTCAAGGAAATGGGGCATTATGCTAATAAATGCCCTAATCCAAGGGTTAGTGATGATCAACGTGAGTAACCACCTAAGGCAAAGGACAAAGGGAAGTCACATGCGATCACCATTGGAAATGTTGAATATGAAAACGATGTGGTGGAATGATTAAGTGTTTATGTAATGGGATTCCAGAATAATGTTGTATCGTGGAATATTGGAATATTTATGTTTTGGTCTATTGTGGTTTTCAATTATTTTATGGCATCGGTAACCATGAAAAGTGATTGAAATATTTTTGGAAAGCAGATGATATGCACATAATGAAGGGATAAAGAGAATCTAATATGTTTGATAGTATTCATGAGCTCATGATTGATATTAGGATTAAGTGATATCATGGTTTGAGGATATAGAATTTTGAGGATTTTGGTATGTGGAAAGTGTTAACTTTTATCTGCATTCATGTTTTCACTATGGTTCAATTAATGGGTATTCATTCTTCAAGAGAATACATGATTACGGTATTCACATGTTTGTAATTTGACTAACAAGATATATCTTATGATATATGGGGGAACAATTATGGAATTCACGTGATTGTTATGTGAAATTACAAATAATCATTTTCTTTATACTATGAGCTTGGACCAAAGTATTTTAGATAAGCCTATAGATTAGAATGTATTATGTTGGACATAAGTTATTATTAAGGATAAAAGTTTTTTTTGATATTATTGATGGGATGTTATTGTAAAATAGTTTTAGAAAAAGGACAACCTGTAGGACAGACGACAACCCATCGCGTCGGACAAGGCTGTGGGAATCGAACCCACAACCGAAGTGCGACTGGCCTTTATCGCCTACCACTTGCCTAAAAGAAGTCCATGTTTAGTAAAAACTAGTTTTATTATATTAAGCAGTATGATATATGAAGTATAAGTCCATTTTAGGAACCATATATGATTAATCTCACTATAGATGGACTTATGCATTTTTGAATAACTTTTCTAACCTTTTGTTTGAGATAGATGGAATGACCCATCATTCTATCACAAGATATGCTAACACATCACGAATGACAAATTCAACTTCATTTCTTTAAGAGATGAAGGGGAAATTGTCCAAAGAATGACTAACGATGAGACTATACCAAAATCATGAATGTATTTCTTCTAATTCCAATTTCATTAACTTTAGGGAAATGATCTTGTCCTCGTTATCTTATATCTGATGAATCAGATGGTAGCTTAGATCATCACAAATTTATGGCTTTGTGATTGCGGGCTTTTCCATAGCCATGTTCTCTACCACTCTCCATCAGAATGTGATGGTTAGATTTCTCTTCCATATCCATATTTTCACCTATGTGGAAACCCAGTGATTAGTTTATTTGGGTAGCCGTTACGTTTCATACTTTTGTTTTTAAAGAATGGTTTTGTTATTCCTTTTTATGATGTGGGTTTCTATTAAAGAAACTTTTTAATAGTAAACCATTTATAACCCCAAAAAATTTCGAGGGCGAAATTCATTTTAAGGGGGGTAGAATGTAACAGCCCGAGATTTTATGAAAAATATTTTTTTTAATTTCATTAATGTCTTGTGTTGTACGCTACACCAAAAGGAGCTTGCACAACACGCATCCTGGACTTGCCTTGCATTACACGCAATCACGACCTTCCTCGATAGCGTGTGTAGTACGCAATAACGAGTTTCACTAAACAACAATATGCTATTAAAATATTATTAAAACTAGCCGTTATGAATAGTAATAACCACTTTTTGAAATTTTGTAAATTTTATTTTTCAAAATGGAATTCATTTTTGGATTTTTAATATCGAAATTAGGTTAGGGTGAAATTTGGGTACTTTTCGGATAACTTTCACTTTCTGATGAATAGTGAAAATTACTAAAATTTTAACTAAAAACAAAATTTTTAATCGAAATAATTAATAGTGATAAATTATTAATTAGAGTGGTTTTAAAGTATATTTAGAATATATTTTTACAATTTAATACAATGTTGTTCAATGGATGTAATTTCACATTTAAACCAAACATAAACAAGTGTCAATCTTTTGATAGTTATTATCTCTTAAGAACACGATATTTGTTTTGACGATGTGAATTAATTTTTAAATTAATTAATGCTACTGATATGTATTGAATTTTGTAAAATAGACATCATTTTTGAGTTCATAATATCAAATATAGCTTAGGCCTAATTTTTGGTATTTTTCTGGAAACTTTCATTTTTTGATGAATAGTGAAACCACTAAGTGGTAATTAAGAAAAATTGAATTTTTCAGAAAACATAATTTTACCGCTTATGTGAGTGGAATTTCAAAAATCCGAGAGACACGGTTGATGTCAGTAAGTAAAATGTGGTTCAATGAGATGAAAATAATTTTTGGTGAATAATAACTTTTTACTTTTTTTACCACGGTTTAAAGTAAATAGGGTAATTAAGGGTAAAAATAATATTATTATTACCCTAACACATGTCCTAATTCTATTAGATAAGTTTAATTAGACAAAAAACAACCTCAGAAATAATAAATGACAATTTAGGCCCACTTGGATTAGATTAGGACATTTATTATTAATTTATTTAAAGAAGGGTTAAAATAGTTAAAATCAATGTTTAATAAGTAAATAATTTTTAATATAGGGTTATACATAAGATAAATTCGACTATAAATAGTCATTAGAAATATAAAAATATTTTCTACATAATGGTATTTTATTTGTAATTTTTAGACATTAAATAATTTAATTTATTTATGACACAAAGATGATACAATAATTATCTTATTAATGAAATATTGACATAATTGATGTTATAAAAACCCAAATAAATGTAATTTCAGACTTTTTATGAAATAAAATAATTTTATAGCTTAATATGACATGTTATTATTGATTTAATTTACGTTTTTCGAACTAATAATTCTGTTATGATTTTCACAAAAATCAATTACAAAATAGTGTCAAAATTGATATAAAATAGTTTTTTAAAAAAATATTATATTATTAATTGTTATTTTATTCCTAAAAATCTAAGGTTCGGAAAAATTACATAGATATGGTTATATATATTAATAATAAACAAATTGGGGTTCTTTTGGATTATTATAGTAAGTTTATTAACCTTATAGTATAAGAACACAAGAAGACACGGTAAAAGTAAAATTATTTTACTTAATGTTAAATCTAAATGATAAGGTTAAAATAGGAACCTAAACTTGTCTAAATTCTATTGGATGAAACGATTTAGACCCATACCCACCTTATCCTCTAAATAAATCAATTTGGAGCTATTAAAAACCGAATTTGACTTTATAATAAAATAATATTATTAGTTATTCCAAAGGTTCCCCTCTCCTCCCTCATAAAAGGGCACCTCCTCCCTCTCTTCCTCACACCACTTTGAGCCTTCATGCTCGGCCAAAACCTGCCAATTTCTCCTCTCCACTTCCCTAGAAACATCCTAGAGGTTCCGGTCTTTTTCAAAGACCTATTTTAGTGCCCTAAAAGGAGGTCTCAAAGAAGCACTTCAAAGAAGAGGTAATTTCCATTACCAATTATTTCATCTTTATTTCATCTACCACTTCTTCTTCTTTAGTTGTTTCATTATGAAGTAATAACATCAGTATCACTCATATACTGATATGTTATTATAAGTATGAAACAACCCTATTTCACCAATTATCCATCCTACGGAAAAAGAAATCACCGCGCGTGCGTACGTACGGAATACCGTCTCCATGCCGTGGTGTAATCTATTTTCCACCACCACCTTACTTGGATGGGTATAATGGTGTAAATAATGACTATATATGACTATTATAAAGTGATATTGATTCTGAAATAGTATACATACACTCCAATACAACTCCACGATCATAGGAACAATATCATCACTCGTACGTACGTACGAAACAACGTGTCCACGATGTGATGCGACTCGTTCTACATGATCTTCATTTAATAATGATTATATAAATGAATTGAAAGAATTAATTTGATATATATTACACTAATACCATTCTTTAAATGAGGTAACTATAACCTAAAGAGAAAAATAAGAATTTATTCGACAAAACACGCATAAGAACAAAAAGTAATAAACACCCGAATAACAAGTAGCAATGAAATAATACTAATAATAAGCTAAGAATATGACCATATATGATATAATAACAATAATTATTATTCTGGAATAAGTAAATAACATTATTTAAATCATTATACAGGAGTTTCAGACACTTACGAAGCAAATCAGACCTAAGGTAAGAGAAATATCACAATCTCATTTTTATCCGAGATTGTTTATATTTGGGCATTTACTGGGGTGTATTTTATTAACCACATCCATGTTTCCTCAATATGTAATATTATTCCCATTCACCTACAATTGTTTAAATCCTATTTTACCCTCCGGTGAGTTTTTAGTAAAAGATATGAAAGGAATGTTTTGTCATTTTTCGTATGAGGTACTTTTTTTACTTTTCCGACAAAAGTATGAGAAGAATGTTTTTTTAACTTATACGGCATGAATGGATTTTTTTAAAAATTATTTCCAAGAAGATTCCTTTACAGGTTTTCAAGTTTATTTTTAATCACCTTATTTTAGTTTATAATTTTACAACATGTTAAGAAAGGAAAAGTGTTTTTGAAGTAGAAAGGATATTTTCCTCAAGAATGGAGTTCAAGTGTTTTATCAAAATTATTTTCCATCTATGATAATAAATGGAACTATTTCTATCCCTATTATTAAATTTATTGGATTATGTTGTGATGGAATTATATTTATGAATTCCTTAATCTTATATGAATTGTTTTATGATGTCACGATGTTTAAGATTCCCATTTTTATTACATGGGTTATGCTATGATGTATGGTTTATGATTTTGTGGAATACATAAGAATGGTATCATTATGAGATGGGTGGGAACTATATCTCCCTCCAATGCATTGGGTAAATATTTTATATCTCATGAGATAGATATGACTGGAATGGTAGGTTATACCGGTTCAGTGAAACAGGACTGAAACGAGGAGTGAACTCAGTTCAGAAAGGGACTTTGTCCACTAAGATAGTCTTGGTAATGAGTCTTGACTAATAATAAATGATTCTCTATGATTATGTGTGTATGCCACAAAGTTTCATGTTTTATTTTATGATTATTGGGATTACATTTCACTACTATGATTTATCCCATGTTATGAAATTATGATCTCTTTTGCAGGTTTAGATTTCCAAAAGATATGTTCTTATGAATATGACGTGATTGATATTTCCTTTGTTTTCCCTTACTAAGCATTTGAGCTCACCCTTTTATGTTTTCTTTTCCCAAGGATATAAATAAAGGATTTAGGTAAGAAAAAAAAGGAAGATCTTTATGGGAGATGTTGAAGATCTTTCACCACGATTAGAAGATTATATTCCGAGTTTCCAAAGACACTAAACTATTACGGTCCTTGTGTTTGTATTTTTGTAATGTAATAAGTATTATTCAAAAGTAATGTAATGTCCATGTACATCAGGCTTCAGGTCTCTACAATTTTTAAGGTCACCTAGGATAACATAAGTGTTATAATATAGATTCATTTCATCTGAGAATGGTTAAATGTTTTGCAAGGGTTTCAAGTCTCTTAGGATGACATAAGATAATTCTTGAGTCATACCTTATTAGAAGTCTTAAATTTTATACTACAATTTGATTTTAACGAATTGGGTTTTTATGAAATATTATATTTCAATTATATTGAATTTCATCGATAACCTTCATTACATACAACAATGAGTTTTAATGAAAATATATATACTCTTAATATTAGTATTTATAAATGACCACTATACCCTAGGCGTTAATATCAATGATATGGATAAGAATAAAAACATTTTTAAAATTAGGAATAATTTTTTTATATAATTAAAATATATTGATAAATAAGTATTAAATTTTCATTAATTCCTTCATATGTTCGAAAATTTATATTTCCCCAATAATGATTTTTAATTTTTTTTGTGAAAATATAATAAATTTAATTTTTTAATTTTTTTAAAAAAAATTAATACATTTTTAAATTTTATTTTCATAATTATCTTATAGTGAATTTTTTAAAATTTTTAGAAAAGATTAATCATTCAATGAATAGTGAAAAATACCATCTTTTATAAAAATGTGTATTTTAATTTAAAGAATTAACATTTTACATTTAAATTTTAGTTGTTTTTAAAATTAATATTTTTCCCTAATATTATTATAGGTCCTATTTAGAAAATTTTATTCAATTTAATATAATTTTATTACATAAAAATGTCTTATACTTATGAAAACATTTTCTTTGGGAAAAAAAATTTCATTGCATCAATGGGTTCAATTTTAAAATAAATTCCTCCAACTATGTGAATTTATTTTTCTAAATTGGGTTCAATATTATAAATATTAATAATTAATATTATTTAATAATTTAAACTGAATTGTTTCCTATAATTTATAGTTAACAAAATTAATTTCAATAAAGAAGGATAAAACATGTTTATAAGGGGTTAAACTAAAAATATATGGGTTAAAATGACCAAAATAACATTTATAATTTCTATTTTATTCCATTATATCATCATTATAGAATCTAAATTTGTATAATGTTTCATTTTGGTTCCTTTTTGTTTGTGTAAAACATGGTTATACTTTATTCTTTTTAAAATTTAAAACTGTGCCTCTCCCCCACTTATAAAAGGAAACCCCATCTCACCTTCTCTTCAAACAAAAAAAATCCATTTGTTTTTGAAATGATATTCCAAAATATATTCCTTAAATCAATAATCACTACCTTCAGTTTATGTATTGATTCAAAAATCAATATAGGAGGGATTTTGGTGCAATCAAAATGAGGTTGTCAGAAGAAAATTTATTGTTCTTAACCGAGCATTTATGTTTTGTTTATTATTTCACCACCTTTAAATGTTACTAAATTGTAAATATATAATAACATAGGTATATCCCATATACTTATATATTTTTATGTTAATCGTATATCCTATGTCCATCTACATTTAAATTAAACTAGAAATTAAACTGTCGATTGTATATATGGGGGACTACTACCTCGCGAACCGATGTGATCCATTTTCCATCACCTCCTATAACATATTGATATAATAATGGATTTAATAATAATATGTGATATTTTTGAAATATTTATTCTTATTTAATTATTTTAAAACATTTAATTTCTTACATTTTAATTCTTTGGAATATGATAATGTCGCTCGTGAGTAAATGTGGACTACTGCCTCCATGAAGTGAAGTGATACATTATTCATTTTATTTTAGCATGGATATTTTTTTGGATAAATTTAATAAATATGTATCATAAAAATTATATAATAATGAATTAATGGATATGAATTATTTTTATCATTTCTTTCATTTTATTCATCAACAATTGAAACAATGTTCAAATATATGTATGGCATACTATCTTTATGAAAGATGCACTTCATTTTTTTGTATTAATTTTTATGTATAAATATAAAGATTTATATAGTGAATATATATTATTTTTATATCATGTTAAACATTATTTATATAATTGAACAATTTTCATTGTATAAGAACCGAAACTACTAGACCAAGATGTACTTTAAAAATGAAGTAGTTATTCACATAAACCGTGATTTTGTGTAAAGTATTGTTGATAAATAGGTGATAAAATGTTATATGTAAATAATATATGTTATGATAAATTTAATTAATATTTTTAATAGATTTATAGTAATTCAATGTTTATTATATAGGAGGTTCAATTGTTTATGAATAATGTCACGACTTGAGGTAAGAGATTTTCATCTCACTCTTACTTTAGTGGGAGACATGCCATATTCAACACATTTCTATTTTTTATAGTGAATATAATACCCATGATTTTATTTCATTATTGTTATCATGAAATTTATTGGTATTTTCAAATATAACTAATTTTATTTCTTTTATACTGCATGAAATTAAAAAGTCACAAAAGATAAAGGGTTTTATGTTCCGAATTTATATTAATAAGGATTTGTTATGATTGAACCTCATTTAAAAGAAGTTTTGTGATACATTAATGATAAAAAAAGATAATTATATTCGTTTTTGGTAGAGATTAATAGTTTTCTTTTAATTTTCACCTATTTTTGAACTCAAGATTCAAATTTTTTTTATGTAAAATTGATTTTCTTTCCATCTTGGGTGGGAAATCTATTCTATTATATTCTAATGATTTCTAAAAAATCATTCATTATTATTTTTACAATTATTGAATGACATTAAAAAATAATTTAACCCATTTTGACATTTTAGAGTTGTTATAAAATTTGTTAAAATGAATCCTCTTTTCACTTTCTTAAATTAGTGACTTTTAGCTTTTTACCAAAAATATGAATGGAATATATATTTTCATGAGTATTGAATCAGCAGTATTTACAAATTTCATGAATGCACTATGAGTTAAATATTCATATTAAATATTCCATTTTATCTTCAATTAAAATTTTTATTTAATATTTATCAAATTTTTATATTTATAATAACTGATTTCAAAGAGGAATTGATATTTTCCATCAGAAAAGTTCTCTGAGATCTTTCTAAATTATTTCTCATATATGATAATAGACTTTGATTTTACAAAAAAAAATAAGGACGTTATTATCAAAATATACTATAAATATTAATATTATGTATTGGATATGATTATTCAGGGTGATATTTTTATGAAATCTATTAAATTATATTTTTTTAAACCTATAATGGATTGATGAAATGATTATGACACATGTTTTATTTTCATGGGTTAGAATATGATAGGATAAATGATTTATTATCTTCGGGACAACAGATGTATGGTTTATATAATTTAATGGATGGGTCTAGATTTATATATAACTCAAATTCATTGGGTAATGTATTATATTTTATCATATTATAATGAGAAACTAGTCTATGTTCATTATATAATGTGGGAAAAAAGTTGATTCACTTGATAAACATTGGGAAACAAGTCGATGAAATTAATCCACTACTGGAAATAGGTATTGATTCCTGATTTATTATGATTTGACTATCTCGATAGATATCCATGAAATATGAAATTTTTTCTATACACGTGATACTTCCACACTTACATGACATGAATATATGGTTCATGATTGTGTTTTAAAGACTTCTCACTCTTAAGATTAATTTCATTAGAAATTATAATGTTTTATGCTATGAATCAGGATTAATTTATATGTTAGACTGGGAATGAACATTCTAACATAAATTCATTCTCTCAAACCCTTATTGTTACCTTATTATTTCATATGATCATTTATCAATATCTCCTTTTTTTACCCTTACAGAGAAGAATCACTCAAAATTTATTATGTTTACATTTCCTAGGTAACGAATAAATCTTTTAAGTAGGGTATGTCTATAAAGAGTAACATTTTGGAAGATCTTTTTGGGAGATGTGGAAGATATTTCATGAAATTTTTATACTGTGTATCTAGTCTCTAAGGGAACTATAAATATTATAGTCCCAAATAATTATTATGTAAAATGAATTTAATATTCCTCTTTTTATGATGTAATATCTCGGTAAAAAACCTTGGGTAACATTATTTAGTTTTAAATGATAGTATTAGTCAACATTTATAAGTAGTATTAGAGATATTTTTCAATAACCCAGAGGATAAGTCTATGTATAGGAAAATATCATAGAATTTAAAGGAATTATATAATAAGTGGTTTCCATGGAATTATATCCTTTTATGGATACTACAAGTGGATGTGTATCTGACATAGTTGTAACTAGGGGTAATAAAACAATGAAGGGCTCATTGGGATTTGACTCAATCATCTATTGGTTCATGATAATGAGTCTTGTTGTACACATTATATGTCACTCTTGATAGGTTTGTTTTGGAAATTCAAAAATATATTATTATCCAATATGAAATATTATAATAGATAATTTTCATGAATGACACTTTTAAATCCTATGGTTTTATGGACTAAAAATATTGTTTCAAGATTTAGAAAATTTATAAATTATTTTTCATGATTATGTTTTTTCCACTATGATTAGTTTTTTGTACAATATGATTTTTGGTTGTAGTCAATGGATGTAACATAAAGGAATCATGTTAATAATAAATGTGAAATGAATTGAAATTATTTTCTGCCTGAGAAACAAAGAAAATAGGGGTTCTATAATGAAAATATTCATTTCATTTATCACACAAATTTATCAAGATATGAATCAAATGTATATTTTAAACCATAAAATCAAGGAAAAATGTTCTCATGAGACCATCATGAGAAAATTTTCACATAATTTTTGTAGTTCAACTAATCCCCTAGTTACTGAGCACATGGATCATTATTATTGAAATGTTATTTTATATTCTCATATGTTTGTAGCATTAAAACTTCCTTTTCCTATCTTTGATATGGGAGATGAGGTGGATCAATGTTTGTGTCTTTTGAAGTATAAAAGGAAGTAAGAAGATATTTACTCCATGGAGAAGGGTGATTTTTATATAATATTGTATAATAATTAATTTCCTCATATTATTCACATGAAAATGGAGAAGTAATTCATTGAGTTAAAAAAAATGGTAATTAATCTCTTGGAATGCATGAAAAAAACATTATAAGACTTGATGGGTACTCTTTTGGAATTATCATGGAACCTAAATGTATGGTTGATCTATTGTTTAGTGTAATAAAATAACGGTTCAAAACGTTTTTATATATAATATATATTATTATATATGATTAAATAATTTTATATACACTCTGGGTAAAAATGGTAATTCATAATTCCCCCTATTCCCATGTTTTTTATATGAAAATGAATATCAATTCTCATTATAAATTGATAAAATCACTTAGTGGAAAAAAATTATATCCATATAAATTTAAAAAAATGTTTTAAGAAACATCATGGGAATAATGTGAATGAAAATGGGAGGTGCTGAAAATATAGGAAGGATAGTCATAAAGAAATTAATGTCATAAGTAAATGAATGGAATAGTTAATGTAATGGAAGAGATGATGATATTGTCTAATGAACTGCCCATTCTTTAATTATTTTAATCAATAGAGTATTAAAATTATGTTTACTAGTGCTAAAATACAATGGTCAATTATGATAATCAAGGAAAATAACCTCTTAAGTTCATAATCAATGGGAAATATCAATTGATAATTATTTTTGATGGGGGGTAAAATAAAGATGTAGTTAAAGATAAAATTACCTTACACTATA
Source organism: Viscum album (assembly GCA_963277665.1). Taxonomy (NCBI): domain Eukaryota; kingdom Viridiplantae; phylum Streptophyta; class Magnoliopsida; order Santalales; family Viscaceae; genus Viscum; species Viscum album. The sequence continues at coordinate 63,949,120 of OY728134.1, forward strand.
AAACTACTAATATCTTATTGAAGAATTTTGTATGGCTATGAAAATTTCATCCAAATGATTAGATGTTGAATTATTTGTGAAAATACAAATTGTATAATGGTTATATCTTAGGTGTATTATTTATATCGAGTTAATGTTTTTTGGAATTTTCTTCATATAGATCTATATATTATCTCTCTAGTTGAATTTATGTTATCTTAGGCTTACATTTTATTTCTCTACATAAATCCCAAATCAATTTTTATGGAATGAAATTCTTATTTTTTTTCAAAAATTACTGTTCATATTCTATTCGTGTGATGATAAATTTGAAATTATAATGGAAATGACATTCATTGAATGAGTCTTGATTCCAACCCAAAAAAGAAAGTTTCTCTATTATAGTTGGGGGGAAACACAACATCTCATATATGACTATTATTTGTGTGTTGGTTGATGCATCTTGGTAAGAGTTTAAAAATATTCTAATGAATTGCGTAGTTGATTTTTCAATAGATCTCAAACCAAATTCAAAGAATGCATATTGAATGGCCTGGATTAAAATGTAGTAATTGAAGTAGAAACTATAGAATAATTGTGAAAAATATTTTATTCAGCAAAGTGTGTCGCATTGGGGTACACTTGTTGTTTTTTAGAAGATAGATGGATTGATTCAAATCAAAATTACAAATCAGGAACTAGACAAGATTATAATTGATAAAAGGTATCCTATACCATATAATGATGACTTTTTAGATCAATTTCGTTGGGATAAATACTTTTCTAAGATTTACCATCATTATAGATATCATAAAATGATGGTCCAAAAGGAGTAAATTCCCAAGAAAATATTTCTTAAAAGGTATAGAAACAATGAATTTATATTTATTCCATTTTGTTTTAATAATTAAACCACAATCATCGTGGATTTAATGAATTGACTATATAGAGATTAACTTGACCGGTTTTTTAAAGCCTATATTGATGACATTATTTTATATTCAAAGACTAAGTAAGAGCATGCAAACCACTGGAGTATTTTACCAAATACCCTAATGATGGTGAATATATATAAAAATTACCAAGAGTGAATTCTACCTTAAAAAGGTTTGATTTTTAGGTTATTTTACTCAATCCAGGTTATATCAGTGGATCCATCAAAGATATAGGTTATTGAACATTGAAAAAAAACTATTGGGATAGAGATATAAATTATTCTATGTTTTGTAGAATATTATAAATGGTTTGTGGATAATTTATCATGACTATATATTCCACTCACCATGTTAACTTCTAAGGGATCCAAGTTCCCTTAGACAAAAAAATATGAACACAATTTCAAGGAACTAATGAGAAGGTTAGTTTACATAAATTTTACTAAATTACCCTATAATGATGAATGGTTTTAATCTATAATGATGCATTGAAGAACGTATTGGGATGTTTTCTCCAATAGAATGATATTATTATATATTTTTCATCATGATAGAGTATGGTTCATGGAAATGTTACCCAACTCATGATTTGGAGTTATATTTCATAAATGTTTCATTAAATACATGGATGAAATATAATTATAGAGAGAGGTGTGATATATTAAATGATAATACAAGTTTATCTTACATACATTAACACAAGGATTTGAACATTCCGAATTGAATATAGTTGGAAGAAATTAAATATTACAACTTCTCAATAAATTAAAACCAAAGAAAATTAAACAAGATGGATGATGTTTTGAGTCACAAGTATCTTTCTAACTTATCTATGATGAGGATCACAAAAGATCCAATATTTAAGGATATGAAAAGTATAACTAACCTATATTTTTCAATATAAATATTATATATTAATTTATTAATATTAAGTACATTGTTATAAAATATACTCAAAGACCATATAAATTTATTGAATACGGTGATTAGATATCAATATTATTATTTTATTAATTAACATTAGCATCTCCCATAAATAACTTACCTCATGGTACAATTAATAGGAATAACCTACAAAAATAATTCTTCATAACCTAGGGAAAAGAAGCATTTGAAACATATTTGTCGCATGATCATTAAGGGTAAGCATGGGGGATATCAATTATTAATCATATGAAATATTAAGATAATCACAAGGTAATAGGATCCTGACTATCCCTTTAAAATTTCTTACCCTATCTGAAAAATATCATAAAACAAGATTTATGGCACATAACATCATCATTACAAAATGCATGAATCATAATAATGATAAATCATCGTAACTTAATCAGGAACCTTGAGGTAATTTCAAAAATATTTGTGGAATCATAATAAGTCTTGAAACTATTTCATATATGAATGTTAAATACCAAAACCATCAGACCAGACATCAACACATCTTTCCCATAACGAATCAAGCACATCGACTTGTTTCCCATTACAAATTAAGCACATTGACTTGTTTCGCAAAATAGATGTAAAAAATAAAATTATTTCTATTAACTATATCATGTCATGTAATACTTTAACCATTGAATTAGAGGGATATATAAGTCCCACCATTAACATAATGAAAACCATATATATGTGCTTCATAAGATCATAAAACATTCATCATATCATACACTGCAAAAAGAAATGGGTTTAATAAATATTTCATCTTTTCATAAAAAAATAAACAATCTAGAGAATGAATAATTAAGGTAATATTCAATAATATTCCATGAAATTTATAAATAAAATCAATTATTTTCATCTTATATGAAAAAATATTTCTAAAGATCACTTGGAATTATTCTTGAGGAATATCACATTGTCTATTTAGAAAAATAATAGACATGTAAATTAAAATATTTTCGATCAAAATAAACATTTAAACATATAAGGTAATCCTAAAAAATTAATCAATCATTCCAATGGAATAAATAGTTCATTTTATAAATTTTTTAAAAAAATTTCTTCTCTATTTTGGTCAAAATATTTACAAAGTGCCTCATTCGGGAAATAAAATTCCATTTAATATGATTTGTAAAATAACCATTGATAAAAATATATTTTTTAGAATAGAAAAAAATGATTATTTTTATAATATATAAAATAATAATAAAATTATTCTCCAGTGGATACTTAAATATAAACAAATCCAAAACAATGATGAAATTTTTAAATAAACACTTACCACATGGGTAATGTTTGAATCATAAACCACATGAAATAATTAATCCCATATGGATATGAATACACCATAGTTTTCATGATTATAATAATGAAACATATCCTCAGGATGTTTATTCACCAAAAAATATAATAATGTATTGTATACACCTTATGTCCCATAAAAAAAAGTGAGATGAAAATCATTCTTTAGGACTGAATCTGATTGAATGTTCTTTATCATCTTGTATAGTAATTTGAAATATATTAGAAATAAATAACTTAATAATTTTAATGAATATTATTTTATATATATTCAATATATATATATATGTGTGTTTAAATCCATCAATAATGATAGTGATAAGAAAATGTATTACACTGTTAATGAAGATAATAGGTCGTTAGTACACATGAATGCTATATTAAATTTTTGATGGATGAAATGAAATAATGGTAAATAATAATTCAAATTTAAATAATAAATACTATCTACTGTATATAATATATATTCCTAATATCAATCCTCCAAACAATACATGTAATAATGAAATGAATTATGAATCACATCGCTTCGTAGAGGTTGTAGTCCACAAGTAGCCATAAGCATGCTTATCATTTTACCATGGTTTTGAAGTAACAATGGTTGGTAATATTTTATCATTTAATAATTAAAATAATATTATAAATATCATATATATACCTTAAAACCTTTATAATACTCACACAATAAAATATGAAGTTGAAAAATGAATTTTATCACTACGTGGAGATGGTAAGACGTGCATATGAACGACTGATATATTAAGTAATTATATAATGGGATGGAGGGTTAATAGTGGTGTTCTCATATTCAAAATAACTTTTAAGAGTATATTTTTTTATAAGTAATTTATTATTTTATGATTAATATCATTGATTTTTTGGAGGTAAATAATATTATAAAATGAGAGTGATTAGTTAGGGTGATTACCTCTTCTTTGAAACAGCTACATTAGATTTCTTCTATATATGTCTAGGGAATGTCTTTTAAAAATAACATAATCAAGAAAATGTTACTGAGTATGTTAATAACAGAATTTTGGATGGGTATGGTCAAGCAAGAATACTCAAAGTAGGGTAAATAAGTGAAGGATGAGTGACCCTTTTATAATTGAGGTGAGGGGCACTTTTGAATTTTTTGAATAGAATAAATTATAATAAGCCTATTCAATTGATAAATTCATCAAAATGTACTAAATATTCATACGGGGTGAAAATTTAGATCATATAATATCCATTTTTTATTGTTTAATATTTTTATGAAATTTAAATAATTTAATAATATAATATTTTCATGAAGTATTATTATTATCAATTTGTTGAGTATTCATTAAATTGTCTGTAGTAACATTATGAAAAAAATATAAAATCAAAAAAAATTATATGTACCTAACATGTCATGTTAATTTAGAAAGTTCTTTCATAACATAAATTATATAAAATTATAATATTTTTATTCTTTTTAGTCCCATTTATTTTATTTTTACAATAATTGAGAAATTACAACTCTAGAATTCTATAAGCATTTACTATAATTATTTATTCCATAAAGATAAAATATAAATTATCATAATAAATATAAATAATTAAAATTTTACTATGATATTTATAGTAGAGAATTTAGTCTAGATTACTCCATGTTAAAAATATTTTAGCTATTAAATGTAAGTGGGTATCACTTTTGACTTTTCCTTAAAAATACTATAAAAGTCATAATCACATCCAAGATGCCCCAAAAGGACACATATTTGAACATTAGATTATTAGAAATGATATATATACATAAAATAATATTTAGGTAATTGTTATTATGATTTCATTATCCATATAATTTTATTTGTAACCATTAATTACACATTGTACCTTTTATCGTGGTCCTAGAAATTACAAAGGTTAATATTACTATTTAATAAAATGGAACAATTTACTATATTTGGACACAATTGTTCAAAATATAGTATGAATTTTATAAAATATAATACAAAATGTGGGAGAATTTAATTTAATATGAAATTGAAAAAATGCTACCAAAAATGTGTTTTTCTCCAAATTACCCATTTTTAATATAAAATGATTTTGTACTAAATTAATTTATAAAATAAATTTAAAAACCCATAATTGAAATATTTTAAATAAAATTAAATTAATGAATTTTTATTAATAACCAAAATATAATTTATCTTTGTAAATTATTTAAAATAAAGAAAATAGTATTCAATAAAAATCCGTAAATTTCACTAATTATTGAAAAACCAATCTTTTCAAAAAATTTAAAAAAATCATCTGAAGATAATGTTGAAATGTTTAATTGAAATATTAAATTAATTATTTTATATAAATTTTTTAAAATTTTAATAAATTAATTATAATATTTACTTATAAAAAACCATTTTTGGTGAAAACATATTTTCAAAGAATAAAATGAATTTACAAAAAATTGAATTATTATTTAAAAAAAATTTCTGAATGCATTTATATTGGGTAGGAATATAAAAAAATATCATAAAGTACATAATCATTTTATTACCTTCAAAATTAAAGGCTATGTTATAACAGTCCCATTAAATTATAATATTTTATTAGTGTATGGGAGTTAACTTAAACATAGTGTTGTATGTAACATAAGACAGAAAAGGAATAACATTATTTAAATAGATATTTTTTCTAAAGTAACATGTCATTAAAATTATCCCTTTAATAAATTACATCCCCAAAATTTTATATATAACACGAAAATCAAAAGTTTAATATTTTAAAATTCATTATTGGGAAACCCACATAGTAATATGCGTTAAAAAAGAAATATGTTGAAAAGATAGAAAGAGAAGTATGATGGTCATGTGGGCAAACACATAATGGGGTTCTAAATAGAAGGAAATTAGTGTTAAGTGAAGATATTTAAATGGAAGAAAATTTATTCCCTGAGAACAATTATCTCATGAATGTGATTGAACAATAGAATGTTTACAGTCCAAAAATCATAAACCAAATATGTTAAAAAGACTATAAATTCATCATAATTGAAGGCTGTAAGACAATATATTTGTCTTATGATTCTTTTCCTAGTGTTTAGGAATTCCATTTCCATATATAGTAGTAAATTAAATAAATATAGTAACTTGAAAAGTATAATTTTATCCTTTACCCAATTTTCGATGTAATCTAATCTTTTTCTCTAAATGATGAATAAGACGAATATTTCATGCCTCAAGAATTGAGATTAACTTTTAATGGATCACATAATCAAAAAATTGAAAACAATATAATCTTCCTATCATTAGATATTAACTGAAACCAATTTGGTTACCATAATTTATCCAAAATGGATAAATAGATTAAATTATAAAACATCAACAATAATTACCTTGGTTTAGCATAATACAATATATAAGCAGTTAATCATAGAAATAATCCAAAATACATTAGACTAAATCGAAGACCTAAAAATTTAAAAATAACGTAACTATTATTCCAAAATCAACTTAAAAATAAACCACAATAGTTGCTCTTAATGTCACCTAGATAATATGTTAAAATAATTAACATATATTATTTCGAAACATTGTAATAATCTAAATTACCATAAAAACTAAATGAAAGCATTCATTCTTTAAAAAAATTAACATTATCCTTTGTACTAAAAAAACCAAACACTAGTGAATATATTCCTTAAATATAATTCACAATAAACATTATAAAAAATTACATAAATCCAATTTCATTATATCACAATCAAATTTAATGGATACCAATAATATCCCATCATTGTTAATCATATCTTTATCTGAACTAAACAGTATTATCTTCACATTAGAAAAATATTAAGGTTTAGCATTCTCACAATGATATGTTTTCTACAAAATATCTTATTTACACTAAAATAATTTTTTTGTTATTGGTACAATTCAACGTAAAATTTGAATTCCATAAAGAATGTAAATAAATAACAATCCATATTTATTTCTGGACTCGTATAATCCAGAATATTATTCATGTAACCCTTTAAGAAAATAAATCTAAAGTACCAATACCCAATTATTTCAATCATTCAAATTATTTCTTAATCCATTAACTATGTTTCACCATATTCTTCATCAAAAATAAATTCCATTTATATATCATTTATAATATCTTTATCTTCTATAAAAAATACAGCACTATGACAACTTTTCTGATCATTTTCTTGGTAATTCACCCTAGGACATCGATTTTCATAACTCACATAATTTCAACCTTGAAAAAATTCACCTTTAAATTATAACTTATTGAAACCATTATTTCCATCCATTGTGTTAATTAAACCATTAATTTTAACTCATTAATTACTTTCTCGATTTCCTTCTTTTCCACACAGAAAGCAACTTTTTATTCTATTAAGACATAATCCTCCATACTTCTTCACCCATTATTAACATAATAAAAATTTAACATTCATTCCTCTATAGTAATCATGAAACTCACATTTCTAATATTTATATGTTTTAGGAAAATCACCTATTTTGGGATTTTTTTATCACGTTATGAGTTTAGGGATTTGGAATAGTAACATGGTCTCTACATATAGTTACCATTTCATTTGGTTGATCACAAGTAAAATCATTAAATATTCAATAAAATCCACCATTAAGTTGAATCATTATAGTTTTAACCATTATCTAAAAAAACATAGTGTTATAAACCATCATCTCAGTGGGAAACAAATAAACCTGAAACCCTCTTTTCAATATATTACACCTCCAGTTTAACCAAGGTCATAAATAATTATCATCTAATAAATTAATTCATAATTTCTCATAATGAAAATTTTGGATTAACCAATTGAATATCCCCCAGGAGCTTCAAACAATGTATATAGCAATTCCCATTATCATGTACTAAGTGATGATAGAATATTGCTAAATGATCGATTTTTAAGGAAATTACTATATGTTACATCTATTACAGAGCCACATCCACATATAATATCAATACATGTATGAAAATTATTTTAATATCACATAATTTACTCATTACCAAAATTAAAACCCAAATTTTTAAAGATCATAAAATAAAATTTTTCGTATAAAACATTTTAATTAAAAAAATGAACTATAAGAATGAGAATTATTTATAAAAAAACCAAAAACCATAGGTTCATTTAAAAATCATTATTTGTATAATAATAAATATAGTGACCATTATAACTTTTATGTTTAATTATGAAGACCATTAGATCAGGAATCAACACATCTTTCTAATAACTGATCAAGCACATTGACTGGATTCACATAACGGATCAAGCACATTTACTTGATTTGCATTACAAATCAAGAACATCAACATGTATACATTAAAAATATCAAGAGATACAATACCATATGAAATTAATTGAAGGAATATATGACTCGTTAATAACATAATGAAAACCATATATTTGTGTTCCACAAGATCATAAAACATTCATCATATCAGAACCCTTAAAACGAAATGGGTTTCATAAAACTTGTATCTTTCATTATAAAAATAAACCAACCACAGAAAATATAATTATTGTATACTATAATAGATTCTCTTTTATAGTATAGTTAACATAAAAGGATGCCATATTATACGGAAAATTGATTTAAAATATCACATGGAAAAATTCTTGAGGAATACCACTTCTCTTTTAAAAGAATGCTCACATATAAATGAAATTAGTTAATTTGAATATAAAATTATAAATATATACATGAATTTAATGTCATTAAGGAATAATAATAGTTGTTAAATGATATCATTATATATAAGTTAAATAATCAATCCATCTCTATTTTTATAGAAAATTCATAGTTTTCCTCATATGGAAAACAAAAAACCTCTAAAATAGTGTATAAAAAAATTGAACATTGGTAAAAATAAATTTACACAATTGTATAAGATTAGTATAAACCAATTTTTTTACGATAGCATTAAAATGGAATATAAATATTATCCCTCATAGACTTAAATATATTCAATCCTGAATAATGATGAGAGTCATAAATAAACCCTTACTACTTTGGTAAATTTGGAATCATAATCCCCATGAAAAGTAGAAAAATAGATGGATATATAAGTCCCATAATTTTGATTATATTAATTATATAATAAAAAATGGTAATTATAGAAACCAAAAAAAATTTAAATGTATTTTATAAGGCATATATCCCAAAAAATAATATTGATAAGAAAATCCCTTAACTTAGGTTAGAAATCATTTGAAATATCTTTATCGTCAAGAAAATAAAATTAAATTTATTATATATATATATATATTATAGAATGATTTAAATTTTTATTATATCTTATATATTCATTATATATATATATATATATATTTAATTTCATCCATAATGATAGATATAGAAAATGAATTACACAGTTCATGGAGACGGTATGTTGTATGTACCCATGAATGTTGTATTCACTTTTTGAAGGATATGTTTAAAAAAAGATAAACAATAATTCACCTTTTAATTGTAAATATTATATAAATTGTACCATATATATTCATAATATACATATTACATACTATCCATGTAATATAAAAAAACAATGTAAATCACTTTATGAAGGTGGTTGTCCACACGTACCAAGGAGCAGTGTTATTGTTTTCCAACAGTTTTGAAGGTAAGGAGATAGATTTGATATTATAATTTAAGAAGTATAATGAAATTAAAAATATATTATAATAAAAATAATATCATAATAATTCACATCCATAAATAATGGTCATGAAAAATGAGTTTTACCTATATGTGATGACGGTAAACAATACGTTTTCACGAGCGATACATTCACTTGTTGTTTGATAAAAATGAGGTTGTTTAGTGGGGTTTTAATAATAAATATAACATTTAATAATTTTTAGTAAGATTAATTTACTATATTATGATAAATATCATACATTTTTAGGTGGTAAATATGAGAAGAAAAATAATGTTATCGATTAGGGTGATTATCACTTCTCTAAAATGACTACATTAGATCTCCTATAATGGGCTTTGAAGTCATAATTTTGGAAATAAAACATAATCCCAAATGAAAATAATAAACATGATAAGATAATTTTTCATGGGATGGTTGTGATAGAAGGAAGAATGCTTTTTAAATAATTGTTTTGGATGATGAGCCCTCTTATAATTGAGGTGAGGGATACTTTTGGAATTTCATAAACGATTGAATTATAATAACTCTATAATATATCCAAATGATTCCAAATTTAATATAAATACCCAGAGGATGATATTTTAGACCTCATATAATACCATTTTTATATACTAATATTTTTATGATTCTTAAATTATTTAATAAAATATAATTTTCATAAAATATGATTGTTGTCAATTTTGACACTATTAATTACATTGACATTAATAACATCAATACAACCATAGAAATTCAATTTTATTAAATAAATCTCTATAATATCAGGTTAATATATAAATTTATTACATAAAATAAATATATCATATTATAATAGTTGAAATATTTTTAATATAATTTATTTGAATTCTCCATTAATTAAATAATTACAAGATCAACATTGTGTAAGAATTTTTGGAAATTACAGCTTCTATAAAAATAAAAAATATATTAAAATTATGAAGATAAGTCTTTTAGATTTTGAAATATTATTTATATTATATAATTTCATATAGATAAACCCATGCTAATATGTTTTAGGTTTTTTAAAAAAAGGTGACACGTTGGAATTTTTTTTCAATAAAATAACATATAAGCCACAATCTCATCCAAGTATCCCCAAAATGTCATAAATTAGACCATTTAATGATTATGGATGATATTTATGAATCCAATTATATTTATCAATGTGTTAATGTAACTTTATATTACGTATCATTTTATTTTTTACCGTTAGTTACCTATTTCCCCCTTTATTGTTGTGACTAAAATTACTAAGTTCACTATTCATATTAAATAAAATATCTCTATTTAATATACATGTACTCAATTATTCTAAATATGGAATTAATTTTTAGAAATTCCAAAAAGGAGATTTAGTTTAATTTAAAATTAAATGGGGAAAACTCTAGGAAAAAAGTTTTTTTAAAATATTATCATTTTTAATTATAAAATATTTAATACTTAATTCAGGTATAAATTCCATTTTAAAAACTATAATAAAATTATTTTAAATCAAATTTAGGTAATTAAATTTTAATAAAAAAATATAATTTTTCTTGGTAAACACATTAAAAAAATACATTTTTTGGTAAAAATGTGTATTTTTCATTATCCCTTGGAAAATCAATCTTTTCGGAAAATTCTCAAAAATATTTATTTTGATAATTATAAAGTTCTGAATTCAAAAATAAAATCAAATTTGTAAAATAATTTATTTAAAACATAAAAAAATTTAAATATAATAATTTCTTATGAAAATCAATTTTCAGTGAAATTGTATTTTTCAACAATAAATTAAATTTACTGAAAAATAAATAATTATTTACTAAAAAATATCAACACGTTTAGATTGTGTTTTAAATTAAAATATATTTAAAATTTTATTTCAATATATTCATACCTTCCAAATTAGCAGATGGGATTTAACCATCGCATTAAATAATAATATTTAAATAGTGTATCATGGTTTAATTAATGACATTGATGCATGTAACACAAGCCATAATAGAAATAAAATTATTCAATGTGAATTAATTTCTAAAATAACAATGTGTTAAAAAAACATTTTTATAGAAATATTGGATAAAGGAGAGAAATGTTATATATCCCAAATGATTGCCTTGCTATTTATCCAAATAAATATTAATGAGGTGAAGAAGGAGGATATAGAACTTTAGAGTAAGGTCAAAAATGTTTATGAATTTATCATTGATAATGATGGAATTATAAATTCTAGGATCCATGTATGTGTTCCATACATACCATATATGATGAAGGAGATATTAAATGAATCTCATAATTCTTGATTCCCTAATCATCTTTAAAGTAAAAAGATTTATATGACCCGATAGATTATTTCTAATGGTATATACTGAGGAGAGGTATTGAAGAGTATGTATCTTAGTACATGATATGTTATCAAGTCATGATAGAGATGTAAAATTTTGAGGTTATGTTACAACGATTACCAATACCATAATTGTAATTGGAAATAATTACCATGTAATTTGTCCCTAGAATCCCCCAAAACATCAAAAGGATGTAATGATATATGGGTTTTAGTTGGTTGCCTTTTGCAATTAGTACCCTTTAATGAAATGAAATAGTATTTCTCTCTTGATCAATTATTTATAATATAAAAGATGGAAGTGGTAAGGATTCATGGAGTAATAAATTAAAATTTTTCTAATAGGGATCTATGGTTTACCATTAATGTATAGAAAAGTAGTAAACATATAATTGATCCAAAATTAAGTTTTAGAACTTTATATCATTCTTATAAATATGGTGAATTTGAGGGAATAAATAAAACTCTAGCGGATATTTTATTATCATGTTCTATGGATTTCAATTGTGTTTGGGATCAACACATTCATCCAGTTGATGTTCAATACATAAATAACTTTTATTCGATAATTTTGATTTATTTGTCTAAATAAATCATTAAAAACATCTATAGAACTACAATGTGATGGAATGTAGTTAAAGAAACAATATTGTTAGAACTTGATCTAGTTTAAGAAATGATGATAAATTTAGGGATATTCAATAGTACATAAGGGAAACTCAGAGTCTATAGAAAAGTTATACTGATAAATATTGGTAGTATCATTAATTTAAAAATAATGAGAAGGTTTTCCTGAAAATTAATATATGTATTAAGGATATTATATTATAAAAGAATGTAAATTTTTTCCATATTTATAATCAAGTAGATATAATACCTTATTGTCTAGAAATTCCATCGAACATCTCTCATGTTTAGGATGTGTTCTATATATCTCTTCTGAGGAAGTACATACCTAACACTTCACTTGAAATGAAATTAGAGGACATAATATAGAAGCATGATATTTAACATGTGGAAAAATAGGTGTAGATTCTTGATCATAGGGATAAATTTACTTGAAACCTTAACACACACTAGGTCATTATTTTTTGCTGAAACCATCAAGTAAAGGAAGCTATATTGGAACCTAAGAATATGAAGTGGTAGAAGTATCCCCAATTATTTATATCAAAGTGAAAGAATTTTGATTGTAAAATTTATTTTAATGGAGGTAGTATTAAAGAACCCTGGGATTTAATAAATATTTGTTTCATATAAATTGAATTTTTTCAATTTGATTTTTTATATAAGACCTCGAGTTTAAAAAGACCATAATATACTATTAACATTATTATTATAACATCAACGTTATAAAATAACAATTAAAACTAATTGTAAGAATAAGATGAAACACATTTTGAAAAAAGAATTATTGGTTTCACATAAGAAAACTATAAGGATAATTAAGTACTTAATGTTTAGTAATGTCATTACATGCTTCGAAAATATATTTTTCCTAAAAATGAATTTTATTGTTTTATGTTACCAAATAATAAAATAATATTTTCAAATTTTAAAAAATTATTTTTCCAAATGAAATTATTTTTGAAATTCAAAATGTCATAATTATCATAATGAGAATTTTGGTTAATTTCTTAAAAAAATTATTTTTTCTATTAGTACTAAAAAATACTGATTTTTTTAAAACATTTATTTTTTTAAAAAAATCTACACGGTAAATAAAATTTTTTATATTATTTTAAAATTAAAATTTTGAAAATTATATTTTAATTTATATAATTTATGTCATTTAAATTTGTTTAATATTCAATATTAACATAACAACATCCTTTACTTATGAAAACTATTTATTTTTAAATCCGAATTTTTATCATGTATGTGGGTTAAATTTTAAATTAAATTACAAAATTTTTGTGTAATGATATTTTTAAAATATATTTTATTATTTTAATCTGTATTTTAAATATTATTTAATGTGTAAATTGTATATTTTTTTCATAATTAATATTATGAAATATAAAAATTCATTCCCACGGTTATGGTTAAAACAGGTTTACTTAGGGGTTAAACTAAAAAGGCAGTGTTTGAAATTGTTTGAAAAAAGTTTAACTATCTTTTACATTTATTTATTTAGACCATATATTCTAATTTTTTTGTAATGGTATATTTTTAGGTCTTTTGTTGTGTATTAAAAATTGGTTTTTTATTCATTTCAAAAATTCATGTCATGACCAATCATCAAATTATAAAAGGTAACCCCCTATCCTATCATATTCACAATTCCAAAGATGTTATTTTTTCCAATATTGGACTAAATACTTTACATAAATCCATCCCAATTACCAAGAGTCCCATTTTTTATCATAAAATCCCTGAAGTAGGAAATCTGGAGAAAAACTGAGGAGGTTGTTTGAAGAAGAGGTATTATTCATAACCAGGTGTTTCAATTTTATTTCTTCTAAAACCTCTATAAAGTATTATAAAATTATTATAATATAAATAAATATATATCTAGAATATAATTATATGTTATTATGTAACATTCATAACCTATATCAATCTCCCATTTCATTAAATGAGAAATTAAATAGTTGAACGTGTGAACAGAAGACTATTGCCTCACGAACAGATGTAATTAATTTTCCATCACCACCTATCAAGGAGGGATATGGAAATATATTTAATGTGTAAATAATATATTTATGAAAAAATTTACTTTTATAATTATAATAAAAAATATTCCTTCTCACCATCCAGTTAGTTGGGAATCAACAACACCACTCATGCCTACATGTAGCCTACATATTCCATGAATCAAAGTGATCAATTTTTCATTTCATTTCAAAATGTATAATAATAAGGATAAATTTAAAAAATGTTTATGATATATATGATATAATAATTATTATTATTTAAAGACAAATTATCATTTATCTATATGTCGTTTCATTCATCAAAAAATGAATATTATTCATGCATACATACGGCCTACTGTCTCCATTAACAATATATTTCAATTTTAAATCCCTAAATTTTATGGAAGAAACTATATATATATATATATATTATATATGGTATTTAAATCATTTTAAAAAATTTTGAGATAATTAATCCAAGATAATACTACATGGGAAAAACTATCTAACCAAAACATACTTGAAAAACAATGGAGTTATCATTCAATGATATGATTTTAACATGAAAGTTATAATAAAAGGGTGATAATGGTTTATAAGTATATAATATATGGTATGATATATATGATTATTTTTTTATAATTTATTTATTACAATCTTATATTAATTATACTATATGTTCTAATGTGTATGAGGAAATTTGAAACTTAATTTAAGGGATTTTCTTCTAATACTTTCATTTTTAAGATACATGCCATATTCACCACTTATTTCTTTCCTTTGGTGTATATTATTCTTGTTCATTCCATTTATTATTATTCTCATGAAAAATATGTGTATTTGTAAATCAATCTAATGTTATTTATTTCATGGGGATTGCAATTCAAAAGGCACTAAAGTGGAAAGGGATTTATGTTTCAATATTATTTCAGTCAGGAATTTTTGTAGTGGAATATAAATTGAATGAAATTATATGATGTATTCAAGAATAATACCTTTAATTTCATTATATTATTTTTATTTTTTTATTATACATGTATTCCATTCATTTTTTTATATTTTATAAGTGAAGATACCCAATTAGTTTTTTAAATTAAATTTTTTACCTATTGATTCTAAAATCTATTCTATTTTAGGTCAATGTTTTCTAAAATTGATTTTAGTAATATTATTTAATATTATCCTATGGTTTTGAAATTTCATTATTTCCCATTTTTTGAGTTTTTATGATGTTTTTAAAGTTAATCTTCTTTTCACATTCCAAAATGAGTAACTTATTACATTTTAATAAAAATGTTAAAGGAATCATTGTTCCAATAGTTATAGTCTGAATGATATTTCCCACTATCATTACCTTTCAAAGATTTAACTATTCCACAAAAATTTTACAAGGGTAATTCCAAATAAGATGGTTTATTTATCAATTTTAATAAATTTAGAATTTAAATATGAGATTTTATTATATAAGGGATATTTTCTCATGAAATATTACATGCAATCATTAAAAATAATTTTCCCTCTTATATGACTTTTCTTAATGTTATCTAATTTTTCACAGGGATATTGACA
Source organism: Viscum album (assembly GCA_963277665.1). Taxonomy (NCBI): domain Eukaryota; kingdom Viridiplantae; phylum Streptophyta; class Magnoliopsida; order Santalales; family Viscaceae; genus Viscum; species Viscum album. The sequence continues at coordinate 63,965,475 of OY728134.1, forward strand.
AAAGATCACATATTTATTATTTCTTTATATGGTTAATGATAGTTGAAGATGAGTTATTTATGAAGACCATTTATTTTATAGGGGTTATACTATGGTGGATTGATGAAATGATTAAGAAATTAATTTTCTTTCCATAGGTCATGTTAAGATATGATAACAGTTTTATGATCTAGTGCCACACCTATATAAGAATTTCATTATGTGATAGGTTTGATCATAATTATTTATCACAGTAATGTAATGGATGATGTATTACATCGCATGGGTCTATTTTGGGAAACAAGTCTACATCTATGATCTTATCAGGGAAACAAGTTAATGTTATTAATCCACTATGGGGGAAAATTGATTTTGGTGATGAACTATATGAAATATTTGTTTATTCCAAAACTGCAATGATTTTATCGTGTAATTACTTGACCTTGTATTATGAAATTGTTTCTATAATTATGATGGAACCACACTTATATAACATTAACTTATTGTTCTTAGGATAATGTAATTATGATTTCTCAGTCTTAAGACTTGTGTATTTTGGAATAATAATGTTCTATGACATGAATCATACTTACAGTTTATCATATATTGGGTATGAAATTTGTAAGATATATTAATGATCTCATACCCTTTTTGTACATTATAATTTTATATGATCATTGATTGTATTCTTCCATATTTACCATTATTTAGCATATGATCACATGATTTATTATATTTCCATTCCCCAGGTAGTGAATAATGGTTTTAAGTAGGGTATTTATATGAATATTACTAAACAAGAAGATATTCTTGAGAGATATTTAAGATCATTCATTAAATAAAAATATTTTGTATCAGGTCTCCAAGGAAATTATAACATTTGAGTCCTTAAGAGTGTTTAAATAAAATTAAAGGAATATGCGTGTATTAAAATGTAATATATATTTTTAGAAACATGGGGTCACTATATCGACTTATACTTGGGATATTTAAAATGAAGAATTATATTTCCTTCCATAAAAAATGTCTTAAATGTTAGTATGTGTTTAATGTGTCTGAATAATACTTAAAGGTTAAGCTATAGTTTTATACTATCCATAATTTTTTAATGGTTACACAATGTTTTATGGTATCTAAGGAGGTATTACATTTTATATAGTATTTTCATGATTCGCATTAAATATTAAATGTTATGATGGGGTTTGAGTTATCCCATGATGGTATATGAGGTATAATATTATTTTATTTATTCTAGGAAGGATAATCTGATTCACTGAGGATTTTGGTCTCCCAGAAATACATAACGGTTATGCTTATTTTTATGCCACCTATGAATCATTAATGGCGACATTGTTGTTTAATGTATCCCATTTAGACATAAACTATATTATATAATTCCATTATATAAAGGAAATTAGATGTATCATATTGGGGTTTATAGATTACAATGAGGAATTAATGATATTTTGGATTTCATTACAATCCATGATTTATTAATTGTTCTACTAGGGTAAATGGTATTCCAGTATGTTTTGTGTTTATATTTGAGTTTGATGACTTTCAAAATGGTGTAAAGGTTTTTTATGGGTTTTAGGTCACATAAGAAGAATTAATGTTAAAGTAACATTTTGTGTTTTCCTGAAAGGTTTAATGGTTACACTAGTGTCTAAGGTATCTGAGAAATACATAAAATTGTAATATAGAGTTTTTTCATCCAATAAGGCTAAGATGTTAAGAGGGACATGGGTGGTGTTGTGTGTTTTGGATTATCCAACAGATATGGGTATCCAATATATCATTTTTAATGTAATAAAATAAAACATAGTTCAGAGCCATACTATATAAAATAAAATTCCATTTATGGTTTTTTAATAAAGATCATAATAGTGCTTCTTAAGGTCTGGCATTCATGATCACTAGTGTTCCAATTTACCTAATTTAATAAGGACCATTATATCATATAGTTTATTGTAATAGAAATAAGTCTTCACCCAACCAGTATAATATCAGGATGAATGGACTAATTGGTGAAATGTACCCAATAATAGATGGTGAAGGAATTATAAATGGGAGAAACATTTCATGTTTTTTATGACATATTAATCATAATAATGTACGAGTATTACCTTAGGTTGGAGTGCCACAAGAAATGTGATTTCAAGAGAAGTTAAATAATGTAGAGAGGGGTCATAATAGAATTTTATCCCAGATATATTCACATACTAACTATTTATAATGAGAACAGTGGAAGGAGGAACAAATATATGGGGGATGTGAATTGGTTTTAGAATATTTGTTCTTACACCTAATCAAAATCATGTATGATGAAATGTCTATTCACCAATATTTTGTGAACTCCCTGGAATATCCACTAATAAATGATTATAACAACTAATTACCATAGGATGTAAAGAAATGTGTAGGGATTAGTCCATATTGAAAGAAAAGGATAAGTAATTGTAGACTAAATAGATATGAAAGAAGAGTGATCAATGAGAAATACTATGAAAAACTATTTAAAGTATCCACATTATCAATGTAATTTAGAAATGAAAAAACATTTATATCTAATGAGAGAAGTATGTGGGTCATAACATATACCTTTTGAAGATATTGGGGCCTTCTTTATCAATGGGATGCAAAATCCCATTATCCTTTCATGGGTTTTAAGTATAATTTACCCAAAGTGTCCATATCATGGGAATACATGAGTTCTTTGTAGTTTGAAAACAATGTTATATTTTGTATATGGTTTACTGAGGTATTAATGGTAATTGATATAACCATATAGGGTCAACCATCATAGATATACACAGTGTGGGATGCATGAAAATAGAGACACATTTAATTATGTCTGTGACCATTTTTGGTTTGATTGTAAGATGCACAATAATTCTTGGACTTGCAGAAAGTTGGCTGATCACGTAATCCATATACATGAAATCAGTTTCTTAGTAGAATAATTAATCATCCATCAAAATGGGGTTCACGATAAACAAATTGTGTTTTTTAGTCAATTAACTAGAGGTTTTTGTAGAATTAAATTTAAGGGCCACTCTCAATGATCCATTGACCATGAATTTTATGTATGTGGAAGGGATGGTTGTGTGAATCATTCATTCCTCCCTAATTATTCTTCACTGTAATTACTTTATAGAGTATGTGAAATATCCTAGGTAATTAAATTATTTTTCAAATATGTCTTTTTCTTTGACATCTTATTCTGTGTATAGATCATAAAAATGCGGGAGACATCTGATAGTTTTTGTAAAAGTGGTTCCAAATATATATGATAGGGATTTGAAATCATAATGACACCTAAAATAGATTCATTCTTAATGAAATCTAGTGATTGTACATCTATGGTTCATGAAATTAATTCATTACTATAAATAGTTCTTTTTTTAAAAAAACATCCAAACATTTTACTGGAATCATTAATATTGTCTAGATTATTTTTTTATTGTTAATAATATAAATATAAAATTAAATTAAAATATATTAAATATATAAAAATACATGTAAAAATATAAACATTGAAACATGAAGATAAATATAATGTCAAATATGTTACAAGTTATGACACTCAGACATGTTGGATATGTTTTTTATCAAATGTAGGTGGATTTTTGAAAGGGGGGTTTGATTCATATATTTCTCAATTTTACTAAATTTTTTTCACCATGGGTGGGAGTTGAAGAGATGGAGGATGTTTGGTTTCTACTAGTAATTGGTCAGATGAGGCAAGATAACAAGGTATGAGTGAATTAGTAGGCTAGGATAGTGGTTAGTGATGTGTCAGGAGTCATGGGACATGATGAAGAAGGGACATTAACTAATGAGGGTGCACATTTTGGGTGGGGTGGGGGACATATTGATTAGATTGGGAATAGTAGCTAAGTATAAGTTATTAAACTTTATTTGATAGTAATAATAAATAGTAATTATTTATTTAATTAATAGTATTAGTAATAAAAAAAATATTATAAATTTCTATAAAGAAAAATATTATTTTAATTTATAATATTAATATAGAAACGTTTGCCGATTAAAAAACAACTATAAACCAATAACATAGAAATAAAAAAAATTCATTGTGGAATATTCATAGTGATTGATATTTGTGAATTTTTTTGTTATGTTTTCTCAATTGGTTGATTGATTTTATTTGAAGTTGTTCAACCAACCTATAGTCATTCAGTGAGCCCACACACTCCAACCCACCCACTCCAGCTATTTTGTATGAATAAACTTTGTTAGTTGGAGATGGTTTTGAGATGTAATGATAACAATGATGATGGGGGTAGAGAAATAGGAATTCTATGTTTAAGTGTTTATTAAATTTTATAGATTTCTAGATAATAAGGATAAGATAGTAAATTTATTGGTCTTGGAATAGACTTTTGAGGGCATCATTAAATTAATTGAATAATTTTTACAATTGGATTATAATTTAGGGATAATATATGTCACTTTAATTATTCTTTAAATGATGGGCGCAGGTGATAAAAAATAATCAATTATATATTTAGGACATTCCTTCAACATGGATTATTTTTATAATATAAGTAATGCATGATTGGGATATTTTTGATGTTTTGGATATCAGAAGTAATATTAGAAGATAAGGGATCATAGATAATTTATTTATGTGATGAAATATACATTCCATGAATTTATTTATATATTAATTGAGGAATTAAAAATAAAAAGTTGATGAGTGAGAAATAGAATTTAAATGGCTTCTTCATCATAATTATGATAGGGAAATGAATTGGAGTACAAGGCATAGTCTTTTCGAAAATATATTTTTCAATATATGGAATTCTCACCAATATCCTCCATTTTATTGTTTTGTTGGATAATGTCATGTTGTTTGCAAGTTTTAGCAGATTAATCAATGGAACAAGAAGAAACTGATTAAAAAATGATCATTAGAATACATAATTCAAGTAGGTGACAAAAAATTCTCTTATTTATTTTTAAATAATAGTTATTTATACCCTTATATTAATTTTTTCATGTTGGATAGATAATTTTTAAAAATATATAATAATTATTAGGTGATAACTTTTAAAAAAATCATGGTGAATATTTTTAGGGTTATATTTTTCTAGTGAAAATATATTGATGTAAATTATTAAATTTTTGAAATAAAATGTCGAAAAAATGGATAACGTAATTATATGATAATATAATATAATTTAGTAATGATGGGTTTTTATTAGTGGTGTAAATAATGAAAAATTGATATTAATATCGAATTGACGAATTCTTGTTTATTATTACTTATGAATAATTTATAATTTTTTTGATAAGATTATTATGATGGTAATTTGTTTTGATAATTATTTATAGATGAATCTAATATAAATTTTAAATAATCATAATGAATTTTCCCCCAAAGAATGGGAATATAGTAAAAAAATATTGAAACTCCAAAGATGTGTGTATTTATTACTTTTGGAAAACCCCATTCAAAATGGACATGTTGTGTAAAAAACATATTAGAGAAATTTTCTAGTGCTACAGATTATTGGGAATGAATCATCAATGAGTTAAATGGGGGTTGTACTACTCAGGCATGGGACAATATCATATTTTTATGTTGATGAATGTTTTTATCCAATTAAATAGGGTATTATGAATCCTATAATGGTCATCCCACTATGGGGTGGGGGTATAACATATCTATCTTCGGTTGTGGAGCCTAATTATTATGGGATGAGTTGATAATTGTGATGTATACAAAATGTAGTACAAACTTCTAGATAAAAAACTCAATTTTTAATAAATAAAGTAAAAAATTTGTAAAAGTGTGGGGGTGGAGGTGTTTATTGGAAAGGTATTATTTATCAAGTGTATAATAATTGTCAAGTTTGCATAATTTTTTTATGCGTTAAATACTATTAATTTTAGAGATATGGTGAATGAATCCCTAGGATATGATTTTTTAAAACAAAGTAAGGGAATGGTATATTCACTTGAATGATTATGTTCCCTAGGTTATTTATAAATATATTATCTTAAAGCAGCGAATAAATGGATGGGGGAGTATTAATACATTAATGATATGAGATAGTGATATGAAAGTAAGGACTAGTTATGGGGTAGTGGATTGAAATACGTGATAATAATACTAATGATGATTCTGATGAAGTGTATGATAGTCATTATACTATATATGATATATCAACACATATTAGATATATGATGATCAGTGGTGATGATTTGGGTTAAGACGGTAAGAGTTCCTAATGATAAACAATTCATAATACACTGAGAGTCCTTGGGGGTGGAAAACAACCCAACCAATACTAGTTGTGGTGGTTGAGAGTCCCTAATCATTGACACTTCATATAAACAAGAAACACTATGGATGGAAAACGCCCCATAAAATGTGTAAATTTAGTTGATTTCCCTTTTTGTGGATAATTTTAGAGAGATATTATTATCAGTTCAAAATGGATGGATAACTACATAGTGGTGGTGATATTATAGTTACATCTCTATGGGAGGGAAAAATATGAATATATTATAGTGAGATCCATATTGGTGGATAACTGTATAGTTTATAGATGTTGTTTGGTCGAAGTTCTTATTATATGGTTGGTTATTAAATTTTGTGAGATGGGGAATGTGTCACAGATCAAAAAGAGATATGATTATATGGTATATAATAAAAGTTGTTGGACATTCAAATTTTTGAATAAAGATTTAATTAATTATTTTTATTATTTATTCTACTCACAAATGCATTAGTATTATCTATTCAAATGGACACATGAGAGTTTCATAGATGAAAATTCCAAGTCAATTTCATACTCACCCTTTATTTTTAATATATAATTTTTTAGATTATATGTATAGATTTGGTAGCGGGGTTAGGGGACATTTTCTATGGACATAAGATACTTATTAGAATATATGGATTTTTTTAAACCTTTATTAAGGTATAGTTAATATGATACACCTCATAGTTGTATTACCAACTATGTATTATATTTTTCGTAACATGACATGCATTGATATATATTATTCATGTACAATGGATGGTATTCCAATTTTTAATATAATTGTTATTATGGAGTATTCATTTATAAATTTTAATGACTTTCATATATGTGTGATGATATACCATTTCTGTTAGTATTGAAACCATGGTCGATTAATGGATGGATTGGAAGGTTGCGTTCAATATTGTTTCTAGATTAAGTGGAGTTATATAAGTTAATGTTCATGAAATAATATAATCAATGTATTTTTGGATTTAGTTTAGAGTAATCATTGGTTTGTATATTATGGGTTGAAATGTAATAGTATAAATTAAACATAGTATTTAAAGATGAAAATTGAAATTATCTTAACATAGATGGGCTCTAGTGATCTAGTGAGGAATCTATAATGTACTAATCAATTCATTGGTCATATTATTCTGAATAAAAGTTATCCTGATAGAAATCGATACATAAAACTTCTAGATTTTGGTCATTCAAATTGTGCATAAAATACATGGGGTGATGGTTTATATGTGAGTGAGAAATAGGGTAATGTATATCTATATTCCACACACACAAATATATATATATATACACAATTATATCCTTAGTTGGATTTTAGTTTATATATTTTAAATTACTCTATTTTTATTATTCCATTGGGATGTTTTGAAAGAGTGGGTGTTGCATGGACCTAGGGCTCTGTATTGAAGATTAGACACAGATGCTAGATTTGCATGAATGATTACCTATGGTGTTTTCAAAAGGAAGAAGTTTCTAATGTATGAGGGTTCTCTATCAAATCAAGAGACATATAAGTAGTTGTAATATTTTTTGATATCTTTTCAACTGCTCTTGATAATTGATAAGTTATGTGTTCCTTTCCTAGTGAGTATGTTATGTGGTTGAATATTTCAATTATAGACTATATATTAATGAGATCTTGATGTGTCTAAAATTATGTGGGAATAATTTATGGGAATTTTTCAAGAAATAGTTATTATTATAGAATCTTAGGATATAATTACAACTTGATATTTTGGTATAAAATAATAGAGTTATCATATTTTGAGTTTGAAACTATATTCGTTGATTTAATGAATAATTTTCCAAATTTCAAGTAAAATTGGAAATTTAGGATTCATAATATTAAGAAGAAATTTGGTACTACAATATAGAAGAATTTAGGGACATTTTCTATAAATTACATTATAGATATATATGAAAAATATGATGTTATAGTGTATTTATTGAAGAGGATGATTTATATTATTGAGATTACGCTACATGAAATTTCTTCCTATTTATTTGAAAGTTAAAGGTAATGAATTTTGAAACAATATAGTTTTAGGAAATTCAATGAGATTTTACTCTTAGAATGATTAAATTTCCTTGTATTGGATAGTATGTAGCCATATGATATGAAGTATTGCTTTTGATTCTAATCTTAAATATGTATTGGACAAAACAAATATATGTACCTATATTTTTTAGGGTGGTTAGAGGAGTTTTGAGTATTGTGTGTATATTTACCATCCAACATGTGAATTTTTTCATCCTCCCTTTAATTTATTCCAATAGTATTATAAGGATATATTACTATTATGACCACGAAATTATATTCTTTTTAGAATATGACATAAAATTAGAGCTCAATATATATGTAAAATTAGAGGATGTACTGGAACATAATAAGGAATTAATGAAGGTGGATTTAAAAGATGGATATTATTGGCTTTTTATTCTTAAGATATAATGAGAATAATGGTGTTTAAAAATATTATTTTCTTTCACATTAGTAATTTTATTTTTATAGATATTGGTACCCTTTATTATTTTTTCACCCATTACAATGTTCATGGTTTATAAAATATTTCAGAGAAACATTAGAGTACACTATAATTGATTACTCTCATGGGAGGTAAAACAATGTTGGATCCCCTGTATGGTTATAATGTGGTTGTGGTGATGAACAATTATATTAAAATAATGTATGTCTATTTATTTAACCATGTGACATTATTCTTGTGATTTATTAGATGTAACAAATATGATTTTTGTTGATATAGATTATTTTATTTCATTTTGTTGAATATTATGTGATGTTTTTAGATAATGAAATTTATATTTCAGGTAGAGAGAAATTTATATTTATATTTTTACTTATTAGATTGTGATATTAATTGTTTTTTTAATATTATATAGATATAGATGTTTCCCCAAGTTATTTGGGATTATGCTGATGCATTCTCATATGAGGTTACATGCTATTTTATGAGGAAATAAATTGAGTTTGGAATTGATATATAACTAAGTGAATCTTATAATCATATAGAGACTTATCATCTATTAATAGTGATTATTTAGATGTTTAGGGTTCAAATTAGAATTTGTATTACCAAGTATAAACTTTTAATATTTTTTAGTTATGGGATGCTCTAATGTAATTTTTAAAGGTACAAGATGTGAGCTTGAAATTGTGTATATATTACATGTATATAAATCATGTGATTATAAATAATCATTATCTTCTTTTAAGAAAAATTGTTTTTTTAATAGATAAAATGGAAATATTTGTTTTTAATGTTAATATTTATGAAAATAATATAACCAAATTATTGGTAAGGATGAATAAAAAACATGTAAGGATGAAGGAATCCCAATGAAAAATTTCAATATTAGTATAAGCATTTCATGATTTTAGTAATGTTTTTCAGAGTTATAAATGAATAATATGTGTTTATAGTGATTATTAGTAGGGTATTTCAAACATATATTGATGTGTTTCTTGTATTATTCATTGATGATATCATGGTTTATTGAATGATAAATAAATATCATCTCGAGTATAACAAAATATTGTTGGAGTTTTTCAAAGGGAATAAGTTTTATTGGAATATTCTTATGGTTAATTTATAGACATGTGAGGTATATTTTTTAGGTAATTTTATTTAAAGGCGTGGTCTAGTTTTTGACCTAGAGAATATTTAGGTTGTTTGTCTATAGAATCTAATCATGAGTGTTTCAGATGTAAGGTGATTCTTAGGATTGGATGATTATTATATGAGGTTTATAATAATGTTTTCTCATATTAAAAATCCATTTTCACATTTGACTAAGATAGGGAAAAAAAAATTAGTAAAAAGGATTTTCATTCTATTACATAAGTTTAAATAATAAATTAATGGGTGATATTGTTCTTAAATTACCTAAAGGCGGTAATATTTATGAGGCATATTATGATACATCACACTAGGGGTTTTGATGTATGTTTATGTGTTGGATAAAATTAATATATTATAGTTATAGCTAGTTATATTATTAAAAACATAATTATATTACCAATTATTTAGATATTGTTTGTATAAAATTTATTCTATTTATTTGGATACATTATTTTATTTTTTAATACTTATGGCTCAAACATGTCATATAATATTTGAATATATCAATTTCCAAAAATATTTATATTTTATATAGATTAGTTGGGATGAATTTATCCAAGATAACAATTTAGATATTACATATACTCTAAGAAACTGTAATGTGGTTGCTGCTTCTCTGAGTTGGATTTTTTTTTGGTAATGATGATTTGTGAATGAGTATGAAATGAAAATTGATAGTGTTGATTGAATATCATCACCTTTGATATGAGGATATGAATGAATAATCATTCCTTTATGAGATGAAAATAAATAAACATTTGTGTGGAATGTTTTAGAACCTCATCTAAAGGATCCAAAGGATTATGTTTGGAGAGATGAAATTATTAATAGTGATTCTCGGTATAGATGAACTAAAGATGATGAATATTTGGGGTTATTACCTAAAAGTAAATTATTCCTCAGAATATTTAGGAATTGGTTTTAAATGGTTTTCATGGTTTACCTTTGACAATACATCTTGGATTATAAAAGATGCATCATACTTTAATTTAAAATTTTTTCCCACTAGTATGAAGAAGGAGGTACTGGTAAAATCCAGACCTCATTTTTCATTTGGGTAGTTTCATACTTTTGAAATTACCTAGTGTAACTTACAGAACATTTCTATGGACGTTATTATACAGTTTCCTTCTACCGTCAAATGGTTTTATTACATTTTTTATTATGAAATGGCTAAAAATGGATATAATTTGTTATAGATTAATAAATCAATCATTGTGGATAGTGTGACTATGATTAAGGTGCGGAAGGCAATGAATATTTATGGCGTTATGTGGATGATATTATCATATCATGTTGGTAACTTTACATAATAAATGTATATAGGATTACAACATTATTCTGATTTATAGTTGTTCATTAATGGGGTATTATATCTATAAGAATATGTTAAAATTGACAGGATTATTTATTCCTTGAAGGATTTTATGAGGGTTTATATTTTTAATTTTTAAGGAAAATTGGAAGATAATTTATTATTAGTTACATCTACTTACAAAAATATTTATTATTCCTCCATTTTAATATAAACTTATGAGTTATTATAAGGTAGATTATGATTCTCTATCATGAAGGGTTAATGTAATTAGGATGACAATATATAAGACATTAAGGGTGATGTATATGAAAAACTACATGAAAGTAATTTAATTTTTCATGAAATAAATTCCAAGTTCCTAAAAATCGTACATTAATCATTGGAGGATATTGTTGGAGTATGTGGTTAGAAATCAATAATTATAGTGAATTTTTCCACATAGTGAGAAATAATTATTTTAATAGTGTATTTAGATGTATCCTAGAATATGTGGAATATTTAAGATATTTGAAATAGTTGGATAGGTTGATTATCTATTTGAATTAGCTCTGTGAATGGATAGAGTTAATGACATGTTTTGTGTCTCACATTGGGACGTATACTCATTATCCTTCACATGTGGCTTATTGACACAATGTTTTTGTCAAGGAGTATATGTATCCTCATGAATATATGGCGGGAATTTTTTATTTCATCGATAATATTTTATAGGTACGATATATTCTATTAGTCATTGTTATTTTTTATTATGGTTTAGAGGACTGTTATTAAGAGATGGTTTCATAGGAGTGTGGTAAATATTTTCACACCACAAAAGTTTTGAATGTATTCCATATAAAGTAAATAATTCATTGAATATAATTTTTCAAATTCCATACAGAAATAAAATTAACCATGATAAATTTCATTACTTAAAAATATTACAATTTAAGATAAAAAACTATAAATTATGGGAATACTATATAAAGCATCCTTTAGGATAATAAAGGGGGATTGAATCCAGAAGTAAATGAAAATACCATAGATATGAAATCTTTATCATCAAGGTTTTTTATAAAGATATTATATCTGATTATAATGATGGAAAGTAGGAAAACAATATAAATATTATAGACATGTTAACATATAATTATATTTATAGGATGAATTATTTTAGTGATATATATAAAAATATATATTGGAATAAAATATGGTGATTTTATATATTGGTTTTAGAATTATAGCCAATAGAATTATGACAATTGAAAATATGTTTATTAGATACATGTATTTCAGTTATATGCAATATGTAATTTTATTAAATAAAAATAATATCATAATATATAATTTGGGACTAAAATAAAAATTCTATATTCAATTATAATATCTTATAATATTTTATTATTATATGTTACATGTTATTATTATTATTATTATTTTCAAAAAAGAAGGATTTCATTTTTTTTATAATGTAAAAGAAACAATTTTATTCAAATGTAATGATAAAAACCAATAGTTAAAATCTAAATTTTAATTTTAAATACATTTAATTAATATTATTTAATTTGAAAGGGGATGTTTTTTAATAATGTTTCCACGTGTGGTTTATTTTTATCAAAATAAAATTAATTTATCACCATTAAAGGATTATTCTAATAAAATTTCTAAATGTATAAACATATATATAAAAAATCATTTAATTATTATCTGATATGAAATAATATTAAACACTTAATGTTTTAAAAGTCATTTCTCTATCAAAATGGTTTTTTCTACATATTTTATATCTCAATTTAAATGGTAAATTTTATTTATTTTAAAATTAATTTAAATTAAATAATATTCAAAATTTTAACCATGACTTGAATATTGAGAAAGAATGTCAATTTTATTTTTTTCATAAATATAATTTACTAAGGTAATAGTTTTTTAACCAAAAAAAAATGAAAACTGAAGTAAAAAGTGTAAAAGTACATGGAAAAGAATTAAAATATTAAGAAAAAAATCACTATTTTTTTAGCGGTATGATGACCCATTTCCATTATTTTTTTGACTTTTTATCTAATTTCCATTTAAAATTGAAACCTTACAACTTAGGAAATGGGTATTTTTTGATATGTCATTGAAAACTCACTTATAAAATGACTCATCATCTACCCCTCTCAAAACAATAAGTAAAATTCATTTCAATATTTAATCCCTTACAATGTTTTTACCATAAAACCATATTTTTCTTTGGGTGTCTCATTATTCAATTAAGGTAGACTAAATCCGTTCTACAAAAGGAACCCGAGTTAAGAATGAGAAAATTCATTAAATATATATTTTAGATCTTCTCTAAATTATTCAATTACCTTATAATAACAAATTTATATAAATAATTCAATTATATATAATTATGTAATGTTAAAATAATTTTTCTAATGATAAATTTACAATACTATTATAAAATAAAATTTATTGCTCATTCACTAGTATAACATGTCCTTGTTTTGGTTGGTTCAACCACATACATTAATGATGGTAAACCAACATAATCATTTTCATCACGAATAAATATCAAAACATTAATAATAATAGTATATGATATTGGGGACTAATTAATTTCCCAAATACTATTCTAAGTGTGGAATGAAAAAAATAATGGCCATTATAATGTACCTTTTTTTTATCAGTAAATTATCCTGAAACATGCACTTAATGGATTTTATTCTTCCATAACATACCCAAATATTCACCAAAATTCTGAATTTAATGAATATATTGTTCTAAAAAATGATTTTATGAACTCTAATCGTCTCTGAATGATAAAATTGTAATTAAATAAAGGGTTTTGAAATCGACAATAGAATTTTAAATAAAATATTCATAATTAATGTCTTCTAATAATGTAAATAAACAGATACTAACTAATTTTTGTGTAATAAATGAATATAATTGAATAGTATAAAAGTTCATATTTATTAACATGGTTTTAAAATATTTTATTAATTTAGTTATGATTCTTATGTTCTCTGTTAGATCACCTTCATGGAAATAAGGAGTAAAGGTAATGGTTTCCTTATAAATCTCATTTTGAACTTGAGATTATTTTTGTTTACACATTGCATTTATGTTAGTTGTTTAATATTAATGTATAATGAAAAATTTAATTTATTCTCCCCTAGTTATTTACTGTTTTACATTTATTCCTTCAATTTCACCTCTATTCGGTTTGTAATTACACAGAAATAAGTCTCCAAAATGGGACCAATATTATATCTTTATTTCCATACATAATCATTCCTATCTATTTTCATATTCTCTATAAAAATTATTTTATGTCCTTATATATAATAGTATTAATAACTAATGTTAATTTTTTAATAAATTTTAATTTATTTAGAAAATTTTCAATGGAAATTTTTTTAATTTTTTTCTATATAGGATATTTTCTACTTACTCGGTTTTCTCATGTATATATTTTCCTACATGAATGTATTTATCAACATGAATTCATTTTCTTATTTTATCTTTAATTTTTCATTATAAAATTGCGAAAATTATATTTGTTTTTAATTTATTCCACAGGAATTCCCCTTCCCTCAATCTCCTTAAATTTGTTTTAAAAATATTCCGGTCTATTTGTTCATTATTTTCTAAAAAAAATTATTTTTTTTGTTTTAGAAATTATTATCCAATAAAAAAAATTTATAAGAAAATATAAATATTATTAATTCTTATTTCTCAAATTAATTTTATATTAATATTATAAATTATTATTCCACTATTAGAATTTCCATTAATTTTTTATTCACCACAAGTTATTTGATCTAATAACACAAACCTAATCCTTCCTTAATATTACTTATGGTTATTTCATATAGATAACTTCATGAAACCTATTTCTTTTTCACTTGGTAATTATGTTATGATGGAAATAAGAAATTTTCATATTCATGTGGAAGAGATATGTATAGTTTTTCATTACATAATTTGTCGGATTATAATTATATACTAGTCCAATTCATTGGGTAAAGATTTATATCTCATGTGTTGATGTGTATGAAATTTCATAGTGAACCAAATTAACTATGAGACTTCATCCACATTGATTGAAGGGTTGGCGATTAATCCCAATACTCTATATCAATCGATACAATATGTGACAAAGTTTCTTATATAGATCATCAACATAACAAATGATTTTTTATGATTTGGCTAATACAACATTCTTATGATTATGTTATTTTTTCATGGAGCCTAATTATTGACTCATGTTTTGACACTCCTATTAAAAATTTACATTTTTATGCCAATGATTTTTTTGACTTGTTATTAAAGAATAATGTTTTATTTCATAAAACTCTCTAATGTTATTTCCATGTACCATATTCAAGTTATCATATCGACATGTTCATATTATTCTCACTTATGATCTTTTATTGTTTTCTATCATGTTTATCATTTCTAAGCATCTAATCTCCCCATTTTTCTTATTTCCATTACATAGTTTATGTAGGATAATTTTAAGTTTTAAATGATTAAAATTTCTTCATTAGAGAAGACTATTTATGGGAGGAGTTTAATATTCTATAAAATAAGTTGGTTATGTACCTAATCCCTAAAGGAACTGGTCCTATTAGTTTTGGGTGTCATTTATTTTTAGATATTATGATTAAATTATTTAAAACAATGTATTATGTAGGTTTTTTGTGTTTAGGTCATCTCAGTTTGAATCAAAAAAATTATTAGTTTTTTACATATTTGAATATTAAAAATTAATAGATTGACACTAAAAACCTATAATGAACCAAACATGATATTCCATTGACCTTAATTGGAATAGTTTGATATGTAATTATGATAATTTTAGACATTTTAGTATTGATTTTCAATTTCCCATGCTTGATTACTATGAATATTAATTCTTGATTATCACACTATCATTTTTTATTTTACTCAAATTATAGCTCTAGGAGGAATAAATCTAACAAAGATTATGATGGGTAGTGAAATAACAGTTCCAATAAGAAACTAAAAATGATGGGTGTTGTAGTGCAAAATCTCATGGATATGTTCAACCAACACTCTAAATCTATAAAAAACAACACTATTCATGAAAAACTCTAAATGATTGAATGGAAGAAAAAACACATTCTTGGGTTTTCAAGGAAATGACCAAAATTCATATTTAGATAAACCAAATCACTATTTTCCAATAAAACAATCTATAACATAAAAAGTTTATTTTTCTATTTACTAGTTCTCATAGAAGTAAAATATTTTATAGATATTAATCATCTGGATGTTAAACCTAATTGTTGGATTCTAAAAATGAATTCCACGAAAGAGGAAGAAATCAGCTCTGTAGAGTTTTAGGAGATTATGAAAATAGTTTTAAATAAATACATTAAAAGAAATGATCATCAAAAAATGGAGGGGGGATTCATGGATCTAAATCAAAATTATTATTAGCTCATCAGTACATACGATTTAAATTTCAAAATACTTCCAATTTTCACATATAATTTTATCAGCGACCCAAAAAAAACCAGTCATTTCATTAATGTATTAAAATGAAGAATACTAAATGTATTATATTTAAAGGAATTTTTTACGTGTGAAAAAAAATGTTAAATGTTATCTCATGATAGAAATAGGGATTGGTGACTCCCACTATTGTCATTATTTTTATGATAAAATGATAAAAATTAAATTTTTTAGGAAAATTAAATGATATAACCCATGGAGGAATGAAAATTAATCATTTTTATTGAAATTAATATGTATTCATAGAGTAAATTATATTAATGGGATAAAATTATGATTTAATTATATCATATAATGACATTAATAACACGAGATCTGAAGAGATATAAAGTGGCCAAAAAGTAAAATTATTAAAATAAAGCCCATCTTAATGCTCAACACACTCTAATGGATTAATTATATGTAGTATAGTTAACATACCAACTATTGAAAACATATCATGATTAATGATGACAATCTATGTTAGAAACTCATAAATCCATGTGAGATAGGGGTATCCAATGTAACCAAAACTGTTGAAAATGGTCACAAAATAAAAGTGATGAAATGTAACCTAATTATCCACTATTGAAATGAAAATATCTTATTTGATTCTATATTTATCCAATTTTTCATATATTGGATGGTTTTTTAAATAATCAAAACACTACACAATGGATAAATATTGAATTATTGATGAAAACTCCTTGGGGTATATTGATAGTATCTCAAGTATGTAACTAATCTCTGATAGAAGTTTGTGGGAATGTGTGAAAATAACATAATTATCCTATTTTAGTAATTTTATGTTATTTAGGATATGACAACCCTACTTTTTATTACATAATTAAGCATAATTTATTACATAAACTTCACTTAATAAAACATAGTATATCTAGAGGTACAATGTCTTTGGGGATTAGTATCATTACATAACAACTTAAACACATGAATTACAACATCTTTATTGAAAACATACTTTACATGACCACTACATTCCCTCATACATATCATTGCATAGGATTACCTGAGGACATGCATAAGAAAAGAGTGAGCTATAAAGTCGAGTGATGGAATAATCGTGGAATAACACGAGGAATACAATACATGTTAGACAATAGTCATGTCAATAGATCACAAGAGAAGCACAAACATAAAGTCATGATAAATCATGACAATAGTAACATGGAAATGTAGAAACCACACATAACATTGAATTAGCCTGAGCCAAGGGTTATTGTACATGGTGGATGAGTAAACACTCATTGCACATGAAGCATGAGTAAACTCTCATTTCCCTTGAATTATCATGATTAAACACTCATTTCACATGACATATCATGATACTATATATTACCCAATGCATTGTAGCGCTATCAGGGTGCATCCTTCTTAAATATTTCACTTCATGCATAAGTGTGCCACATGGATTATAAAACATTGAATCATTCAACATGATCATTTATTCCATGATAAATGAATGTGGAATAAAAAATTGAAACTCTTCAAACAATAATTATATGTGCATAAAGGTGAATACCCTTGATAGAGAAATTGGGTATTGAATTCATTACACAATGACTTTGGGTTAGAAAATGTGGTGCAATTTCAGCAGTAAAACGTCATGACATAAGAACTCATAAAAATGTTTGATGAGAGAGAAATGGGTGCCTCGTCATATTTTCAGGACATGGACATTTAGGTGGTCATATAGATACAGTTTACAACAAATTTAATGGAATTTAGATTCAAGATACAAAAGAATTTCGTCAATGTAAATGAGGAGAGGGAAATTTCTTTCAAAATTTCGGCAGAGTAACAGGTGTACATAAGAGGCATTTAATGAGAGAGAAAGGGTCTCCCATAATTCTAACATAAAGAGGGAATTATGTGGGTGTTTCAAAACCATACCCCAACATTTATAATTGAAATTAAAATGGCATAACAACTTAATGAATATTTTTCAAAAAATGAGAATGGAAGAAAACCCTTACATGGAAGTGTGCTTCCAATGGCCTGAGAGAGGCTTGACGGATTCTTTTTGGGAGCTTGGAGAACCTTGGAAGGATTATAGAGTGAAGAGGGAAGAGTTTTTATGAACTTCAAAGGCATTGAGTGAGGAGGAAGTGGGTTCTTGGGTGGGATTATAGAGGAAAGGAGAGGGAATTGTTTATTATTTAGGATTGAGACACCTCACATTAAACTAATCAAAACCACAAACTAGCCCATGGTTTTTGCCCATGGTTTTTTCCAAATGGGAGTGGTAAACAATATTTTATATGGAAAAATTCTGATCTTCTTAAAATAATGGGGTTGCTTATGTGAAGGTGAGTCACACTCCCAAGGATAACAATTTTAAAAGACAAAATGTTTATTAAGTCTTGAAAGGTCCACTAAAGCTTTGTAAAATAAATAAAAAAATGAAAATCACATTATTTTAATGGTAAAACATATATTGGCCGAAAATAAAGTTCATGGTATTTTATTACATCACTATTGGGTCATTATGATGTCATAAAACCCATTATATATTTAGATGGTATTTATTTTTTACCCAAAAATATGACGGTCTCAGAAAAATATGAAAAATTCACCATTGTATAATTTCAACATCCTCATTATAGAGATAATATTAATTTTATCTAAATAATTTTCTAAATATGTAAATTTTTAGCTTTAAAATAATAACTGGCATTTATAAAAAATTCATGGGTTTTGATAAAAATGGCTTTCAATCCATAATAAAAATCACAATTGCATTAAAAAATATACGATCGTTTATATTTAATAAAAATTAATTTAATAAAAATAATAATTTTATATTAAAATATTATTTAATTCAAAAATCCAATAATTCATCAAAATAGATTTCATAGCTGAACATTAACTAAAAATACTATTTGGGCTTTAAAAACTATTTACAAGGTAACAATAAAAAAATGAAAGTATATTCAATATTATATGAAAAAATAATGTATATAACCATAGTGATAAAGTATTGTTACATAACCCCTTATAACACCCACATAAGATAGATGAGTAAGGTTTCTGATGGTGACAGACTCTTGGGGTGGCAAAGATAACATTGCTTGTGTGGTAATCTTTACCAACTTCAACTTATCTCATAGGTGGTCCTGCTTGAGCTTAACATATTAAATCTCAGATGGGGCTTGGTCAAGAGAAAATCCCAAAGATGCAAAATCCTTTCCGAGCTCTGACAAATGGGCTTCATATGGGGAATGTCTACCGGATGAGGCCATCACTTCCTTGGTCAACGAAAATTGGATATGTTAAAGCCCTATATTTATACTAATCATGTGATCAATGTTCAACAATTATATTAGCAACAGTCACAATTCATAATAGAATATTAAAATCCAAATACTTAAAACCAAATAAGTTGATATTTAATATAAACATTTTACATAAAGAGTCATTTAACTAGATCAAGTGGGATTTCCAGTAATGAACGTTTGGGTCGTTACAATATTCCCTCCTTACGAAATTTCGCCCTCGAAATTTCCTTTTCCTACACTAAAATAGATGTTGGTAACATTGCTTCATCATTTACTCTAATTCGCACATCTCTTATTGAAACATGTGGTTTCACCACAACACCTTGATGAGGGCATTGTCTTATTTCATAGGACATTTTCTCTACGATCTAAGATCTCCACTGGTTGCTCCTCATAAGATAGATCATGCTCTGACTATACCACATTTGAAGAGAGTACATGTGAAAGGTCCGGTATGTGCTTCCTTAAAAGGGATACATCAAAGAAATCATGTAATTTGGCCATGGTAGGTGGAAGTGCTAGTAGATATGCCAAAGCACTATCACAATCATGAATCTCGAAGGAGCTGATGTACCTAGGACTTAACTTCCACTTCTTTCCAAATATCATGACCTTATTCCACAAAGATACGAGTCGAAATACCATGTCTACAAATTTAAACTCATGGTTTTGTCGACATTTTTCTGCATAACTCTTCTTTCTACTCTAGGATTCCTTGATATACTGCTGAATGGTTTTCACATTCTCTACCATTTCTTCAACCATATCTGGTCCATGCAGCATACACACACCGACCTCATCCCAACACGCTGGTGTTATGCACCTTTTCTCATAAAGGGCTTCATATGGTTCCATATGGATGGTCAAGTGGAACCTATTAGTATTAGAGAACTCAACCATAGAAAGATGTTGATCACATCCTCCTATAAAGTCCATTGACCATTCTATCAACATTACCTCAAGTGTTTGGATAGTCCGCTCAGATTGTCCATCAGTTTGAGGATGATAAGTCTTACTGATGTTTAGTTTAGTATTCAGATGATTTTGAAGACTCTTCCAAAATGTAGAGGTGGATCTTAGATATCGATAGCACACAATAGATAGTGGTACTCCACGATTCATTACCACTTCCCTGATATATATCTGTGCTAGTTAATCAAATGAGAAATCCTTCCGAATAGAAATTAAGTATGCATCCTTTGTAAGAAGATCCACAACAACCCAGATTGCATTGTTTACTTTTGATGTATCCAGATGTCTAATGACAAAGTCCATGGTGATGTTCTCCCATTTCCATTCTAGTATGGTAAATTGTTGCATTATCCTGTTATACTTCTGCCTCTCTTCCTTCACTTGTTGATACACCAGGCACTTTGATGTATATTCAGTGATCTCCTCCTTCATATCATCCCACAAATAATGCTCCTGGAGATCTCGATACATCTTTGTGTTTCCTGGGTGAATAGAGAAATTTGAACTATGTGCATCATCCAAAAGTTACTTCTTCAGCTCTGGACTTGATTGAACACATGGTCTTTTCCCAAATCTAACAATTCATTATTCATTATCATTAAACTTCAAGGATT
Source organism: Viscum album (assembly GCA_963277665.1). Lineage (NCBI taxonomy): Eukaryota > Viridiplantae > Streptophyta > Magnoliopsida > Santalales > Viscaceae > Viscum > Viscum album. Next base: position 63,987,087 of record OY728134.1, read on the forward strand.
TCCCTTTTCTGATTGCTTCTGCTTTTTCCTGAATTCCCACCTCATCCTTTTAAGCATCCTTTAACCTTTCCAAAAGTTATGGTTCAACAATCATTTGTGAAAGGATTGGCGATGTTCCCTTATTTATGATTCCCATGACTATCTTCATCAAATATAAGAGGATTGGATCCTTTTTAATTATCATCAATGATAGAATATTTGGGTCTTTTCAACTTAGGGCATCGACCACCTTGTTTAATTTCCCTAGGAGATAATGGATTGAGTAGTCACAGTCTTTGATCAGCTGTAACCATCTTCATTGATGCATGTTCCACTCTTTCTTTGTGAATATATACTTGAGGATTTTGTGGTATGTATATATTTAAAACTTCTCACCCAAGACCTAATGCCACAAACTTTTCAAAGCAACGATCATTAAAGCCAACTCGAGGTCCCAGGTCGGATAGTTCTATTCATGAACCATCAATTTCCTTAAAGCATAGGTAATGAATTTTTCATTTTGCATAAACACACATTCCAGTCCCTTCGTTGAAGCATCACTGAATACCAAAAAGTTCTCCACATGTGGGTAATGTGAGCACAGACACATCGATAAGACTCTTTCTCAACTCCTTGAAGCTTTATTCGCATTCATCACTCTATGAAAATATCAATCCCTTCATTGTTAGCTTGGTAAGAGGGTTGGATAATGATGATAAATTTCTTTAAAATTGTCAAAAATATCCAGCTAACCCCAAAAGGTTATGGATAACCATTGCCAATGTAGGCCTCAACCATCCCTCAATTGAATCTATTTGGGTGGGATCCATAGATATTCCATTGCTTGTGATGATATGGACCATGAATGCGACCTCCTTCAACCAGAACTCACAGTTTCTGTACTTTTCATAGAGCTTCTCTTTCCACAAGGTCTTTAGTACAGTTCTTAGATGATACTCATGATCCTCCTTAGTTTTGGAGTATATCAATATATCATCTAAAAAGACTACCAATTTTTTCCAAATAATATATAGAGACTCAATCATCATGTCTGTGAAGAATTTTGGAGCATTATTGATTCTAAAAGGAATTACTATGAATTCATAGTGCTCGTATCTTATACGAAAAGTAGTCTTGGGGATATCTTCCTTATTAACCATTACTTGATAATATTCTGGCCGTAAATCCTCCTTGGAGAAGTATTATTCTCCACACTACTGATTGAACAAGTCATCAATTAGTGGGAGAGTATACTTGTTCTTTATCATGATTTTTTTATGATAACAATAATTGATGCAAAGGATCATTGACCCATCATTATTCTTGACGAAGAGGACAGGTGCACCCCATGGTGAGGCACTTGGGTGTATAAACCCTTTATCCAGATTCTCTTGTATTGATTTTTAATCTCTTTAAGATCCACAAAATCCATTCTATATGGAGTCTTTGATATTGGAAATAACCCAGGTATAAGATAAATTGGGAATTCAACATCTATTCTTAGAGGAAGACCGGACAATTTCTCGGGAAACACATCAGGGAATTCCCTCACAATAGGCATGTATTTTAGGATGATTTTCCCCTTAGACTCAATCATATTATCTAGATATGCGTGCTCATTGGGATGTAATTTCCATGCATGAGATGATGGAGCTATATAATATTCATCTTCTTCCTTGCACTTGTAATGAATTGGGGGTCGATTCTAAACATGGACAGTGATTTCCCTATCATGGAAATTTATGTTGTTTCTATATAAGGAAATCCCATCCATGCCATGAATTGCACCAAATTTTACTAGACGGAGTATGACGTGGATCATTGGGCAGTTCAATCCCCATATTATGATAGGGGAGGAGTTATATTCTTGGGATTCAATGATTTACGCATTTGTTACACTCACCGACATCTTCACTTCTATGATTTGTGGTGGCACTGGGATTATTCTACTAAACATTCGAGATATAAAAGAATGCATAGAACCTGAATCAAAAGGTGTGTTTTTTATTCTTTAATGAATAACTAGCGTAACTATCACCAATTCATTGTTGGAGTTCACTTCGGTAGTAGTGATGGAAAAAGATCACCCTAACTACCTTGGAGGTTCTTGGTTGCCTCCGAAAACCGTTGTCTTAGGGAACTGATTTGCAAGATGCCCTGGTTCTTTGTAGTTGTATCAGTGAACAACGTGTTATAGTTCAAATAGATCTTTCATCTCATATATTTTAGCCAATTGTTTTTCTTGCTAATAGTTAATATCCATATTCCCTCCTCTTCCACACCTAAATAATTTTCTCAAACCATTCATGAAATTTCTAGTGTGCTTCATTCTGTGCATTTGGTAAGTGGGGTGCTGGATCTTCTTAGCATTGTTGAATTTATCCATCAGACTACTAGCATCGAAGTCTACTTTAAGCTTTTTATCACCATGATATCCATGAAATTTTCCAATAACCATTTCAACCTTGAAGGCACATCAGAAAATTCCATCATACCTATCAAAATCACGGATCACCAGTGCTTTCCACAGGCAAGGTTTCATCCCACCAAAGAAGCGGTTGACCTTGCATTCGGGGGTAATGACAAAGCCGGAAGTGTATCGTGCATGCCTTGTGATGTTTTCCCTGTATGATCCAACATATTCTTCATCTTTTTTTCATGAGGTCAAGGAAGTCTCTTTCCATCTTAAGCCAGAGGATGCATAGATAATATTTATCAAAAAACATCTTCCGGAAATCCTTCCATTTCAATGACTCGATCTCCTCCTCAAGATTTGTTTTTTTAGTCTATGTACACTATTGATCAGCTTAAACCTCTATTAGAAAAACATCCAGGGGAAACTTCTCTTGTTTAAAACATTGATGGATGGATAATATCTTTTCAGTTGAGTTGATCCATTGTTCAGCGATTGAGGGATTAGATGAACCATTAAAAGCAAGAGACCTTTGTCTTGTGAATCTCCCGATAGCGACTTGTTCTTTCTTAGAGGTGGTGGAACATTCCTATTGACCCATGTTTCTATTCAAATCTTGCATTATTTGAGAGAAAATCCTGACAATGTTCGCAATTCCTGCTCCCATTGGATTGGGCATCTCATTAGTATAGTCATCACATTGATCTTCACATAGGTTGTTAGCCAAAGTCATCATATTACCATCCATTGGCGGGATTAAACGGAAAGTTAGGGGTAACAAAAAAAGTGTAATCCAAGGTAAAAAATGATGACATATAAATAAATTTTATTTCATTAACATATGAATCTATTGGATTCAGTGTATGTTATCCACAATCTATTTTCTAACATATATTCTTATGTCATTTTTTTGTCCCTTAATAATGGTTCATACTAAGCTTGGGAATTTACTAATTCATATCCTCTTGGAGTGTTGTAACCAAGAGTGCAACAAGTCTCTTTGTCGTGTGGTAGTTCCTTTTTGAGTCTAGCTCAAAGCGGTGTTTTCTGGTTTTACCCCTTGGATACAAATGTGCCAGAGTTGCCTCTACCTGCTCGTGTCCAAATAGGGATGTATTTTCTTGATAAACCACTTTCTCAATACTCACAAAAACTTAGAGATGTTTTTATTATACTTTTTCTTGTCTCTAAGGCTTTACTAGGGTTTTCTAATCCTAATCCCAAAATTAACTAAACCTATCCTCTCATACCATCTATGAAAACCCATATTTTTGTTAAACAATTAAAAATAATTTATTAAATAATCATCACTTGATACAACAATGAAGATCGAGTGGTCTAGTGTCTTTGGGGATTAGGATCATTACATAACAACTTAAAACATGAAATACAACATATTTATTGAAAACTTCCTTTACACGACCACAACATCCCCTCATACATATCATTCCATGGGATAACCTGAGGACATGCATAAGAAAAGGGAGATCTATAAAGCCCAGTAAGGGAATAGTCATGGAATAACATGAGGAATACAATACATGTAAGACAATTGGTGTATAAATAGAGCACATGATAAGCATAAACATAAAGGCATGATAAAGTATGACAATCATAACATGGAAATGTGGCAAAACACTTACAATGGAATTACCATGAGCCAAGGCTCATTTCACATGTAGCATGAGTAAACCCTAATTACACATGAAGCATGAGTAAACACTCATTGAACTAAAATTATCATGAGTAAACACTCATTTCACATGACGTATCATGATACTATACTTTACCCAATTCATTGGAGTGTTATTTGGGCACACCCTTCTTAAACATTTCACTTCATGCATACGTGTGCCTCATGGATCACAAAACATTGAATCATTCAACATAATCATTTATTAACTAATAAATGAATGTTTAATACAGACATGAAACTCTTTAAACAATAAGAAAATGTACATAAAGGTTAATACCCTTGATAGTGAAATGGACATGGTGTTCACTACACAATGAGTATTGCATGAAAAACGCAAGGAAATTTCGGCAGCATAACAGTGTGACATAAGAACACATAAAAATTGTCAATGACAGAGAAAGGGGTGTATCATCATATTTACATGTCATGGATAGTAAGGGGGTCATATAGATACATGTACCAACAAATGTAATGAAATTTAAATTTATGATACAAAAGAATCTATTAAATGTAAATGAAGAAAGAGAATTTCCTTCTAGAATTTTGGGATAGTAACTGGTGTACATGGAAGGAATTTAATGAGAGAGAAAGGGATATCCCATCATTAAAACATTAATAGGGTAGTATGGGGGAGGTAAGAAATCATAACCAAAAATTTATAATTTGAATTAAAAGGGTATAACAACTTAATTAATATGGGACAAAAATGAGAATAGAAGAAATCACTTATGTGGAACTATGCATCCAAAGGCTTGAGATAGGCTTCAGAGAGTCTTCTAGGGAGCTTGGGGAACCTTGGGAAGATTCTAGAGGTTGGAGGGCAGAGGTTGGAGGAACTCTAAATGCTTTTATTGAATAGGAAGTGGGAGTTTGGTTGGGTTTATATAGGAAAGGATAGGAAATTTTTTATTATTTAGGTTTGGGACACCTCACATTAAACTAATCAAAACCACAAACCAGCCCATGGTTTTTAACAAAGGGGTGTGGAATGAAATATTTTATAAGCCCAAAGTCCTAACTTCTTAAAATAATGGGGTTGCATATGTGGAGGTGAGTCACACTACCAAGGAAAAAAATTAAAAAAGACAAATTTTTTAACAAGTATTGAAGGGTCCACTAATGATTTGTAAAATAAATCAAACAAAACCAAAATAAAATTATCTTAATGTTTGAACATATATTGGCTGACCATAAAGTTTAAATTATTTTATTACATCACTATTGGGACATTATGATATCATAAAATAGATTATATATTTAAATAGTATTTAATTTTTACCGAAAAATTTGACTGTCATAGAAAATTATAAAAAATTCAGCATTGGATAATTTTGGCATCCTGATTTGAGAAATAATATTAATTTTATCTAAATAATTATCTGCATATGTTAATTTTCACTTTTAAAATAAAAAACTAACATTTATTGAATATTCATTGGTTTTAACAAAAATGGATTTTAAACCTTAAAAAAAATTATAATTTCATTTATAAAATTATACGTTCATTTATATTTAATAAAAAATAATTTAATAAAAATAAAAACAGTTTATAAAAATATTATTTAATTCAAAAATATATTAATTTATAAAAATAGATTTCTTAGTTGAACATTAATGAAATGATACTATTTGTGCTTTAAAAACTATTTTCAAGGTGAGAATAATAAAATGAAAGTATATTCATTACTATATTCAAAAATAATGTACATAAACATAGTGATATTGTCTTGTTACATAACCCCCTATAACACCTGCACAATACCGAAGAGTAAGGTGTGAAATGGTGACAGACTTTTGGGGTGGCTCGGTTAACATTGCTCGGCTAGTAATCTCTATAAACTACCACATCTCATGTAGGCAGTCCTGCTCGAGCTTAACATATTCAATCGTGGCATGGAATTGGTCAATAGAAAAGCCAAAAGACGCAACCTCCTTTCTATGCTCGGACCAATTGGCTTCGAATGGGGCATGTCTACTGGATGAGGCCATCACTTCATTTGTTTGAGTAAATTGGATTTATTAAAGCCCTGTATTTATACTAATCATGTGATCACTGTTCAATGACTATATTAGAAATGGTCACAATTCATAATATTATTTTACAATCCAAAAACATTAATCTTAAAAAGTTGACATTTTATATAAACATTTGACATTAAGAGAATTTTAATTTGATCAAGAGGGATTTACTTTAATGAAATTTTGGGTCATTACAAAGGAGATGGATGAACTCTATATACATAGAACACATATTAATTGTTAGGATATATAAGTCATATTTAAATATCATATCAAGTTATGATCATCTATTACTTCAACATCACCATTGAATAACTATAAGAATTACTTCCAATATATTTGCTTAAATACCCTTTAATAGGGGTTAATTAGTTCAAATTTTTGGGGGTAAATTTTATATTGATGATATGATAACTGTGAATGATTTTTTTTTGTTTTTTTAACACGTTTCATAGTATTCTAAAATATTTGTGAGGTTGGTTTTTCTAAAGAAATCCTACCTAGTAGACCTGGTTAAATTGGTTATATTAAAAAAATAAAAACTAAGACTATCTAGAAAAGGTATTTACACTCAAAAGTGTTTAACATTGAGGTGAATGTGTTATGTTGATTAACAATAAGGACGAATCAGTGAATCTATTCAGTTTTTTTTGAAGAAAATGACAAGAGAAAAATGAGGTTTGAAGTATCCTTTATCCCATATTCATGAATTGTTCAATCCAATATGAGGCACTCAATATATCTCAATGATTTAACATTTATATATAAATCATTAATTATGGGTTAAAATTTAAAATATACCCAAAAAACTTTCAATAAAATATAAGCTCATAATGAATTAATATGGACTATATTCAGTCTAACAAATTTCCCTGCTATCTTCTCTAAATGATCAATAGAGTATTTAATGATCACCTAGATATAATTTCTATAGAAATTTTATATGATATTCTTATATATTCTAATAGAAAATTAAATCATGGAGATCATTTGTGGATTATTTGAAATACCATGATAAAGAAGAAACTATATTCCAGATTTTAGAAGGGTGTAGAAAGTATTATTCTTGTGTCATTTGATCACAATGAGGTGTATATATGGAGATTCATTAAAGATATTGAATAATGTACTAGGAAGACCATTGTATCAAATATATATTGTTATAAATGGTTGTATGCATAATATTGATGGTTTTTGATAAATATATAATTATTTTTAAATCAAAAAACCTTGTTTTTCAAAAAATGGATTCAAGTACCTTTAGATAAATGAATGTGAATAAAATTTAAAATATAAAAAATAATGTTCATTACTCAACCTAAAAACATAAAATCCTGAAGTAAGGAATGGTTTTGGATATATAGATATGTATCAAAAATGTAAATGGGATTTTTCCTCATGCAGAATGACAGGTTGGAAGATTATAGTTCTTGTAAATTATTAAATCCAACGAAAAATTACCTGATACATGATTTAGAAAAAATTGTGATACAATTTTCATTAAATATATAGAGTCATTATCCATATGATGAAATGTGTGATATATATAATGATCAAGAGAGATTAAAATATATATTCAAGTAGAATGATTTGAATATATGACAATGTATATGGTTGTAGTAGATCATGGACCATGACCACTTGATACATTGCCTCCCTTGGAAATAATACTAGGGGTCTGATGTTTTGAACATGAAATATCATGTAGATATATCCATGATTAGGATTAAAAGAGACCCAATAATCATTGATTTATAATGGACAAACCATGAAATATATATATAAAGGGACAAATTGTGTCTTACCCACATGATTTCTCAACCATCAATCTATGTAAAGATTAAGGATGTCTAAGAGTAGGATATGGATCTATAGAAGATGGTATCAAATATTCCCAAATTTAACATTGATACTAATAGAGTGATAATATTTGGGAAAAAAATTTGTGTTCCATCAAATATGGAATTAAAAATAATCTTTTAGATGATACCCAAAACTCATCATTCTCTACAGATCCTATAATCATAATGATATATTTAGATATCTATGGGAATTTTTCATTGGACAATATGAATATAAAGATTTCAATGTATATAACAGGAATGTTTGTATTCTAGTAAGACATGGTGTGCATAATAATATTTAATATGATTATTGAACCATTACCTATAACTATATAAAAATGGGGGAAAGTCTTTATGTCATTATTTAAAGGGCTTCCCAATATTTTTGATGGCCATAATTCCATTTGGGTTATTGTTGATCACCTAACGAGTTTAGAATATTTCATTTGAATTTAATAATTTTTCTAAAAAAATTATCTTTCTAAGATAAAATTAATAGAATTGGTGAGGCTACATAGAGTACCACTCTAATATGAATTTGATCAATATACAAGTTTTAATTCAATATTTTGATTATGAATTCAATAAATATGGAGTATAAAGATGATATTCATTACTTCTATCAACCTCACACTGGTGGTCATTCTAAATAGACAATTCAACCTTTTAAATGTATCCTATAATATTTTTCAATAGATTAATATGATGGTTGTATCAATACCTTCACATAATAGAGTTCTTAAATAAAAACTGTTTCTATTTTAGCATTAAGATAACACCATACGAGGCTCTACATGGGAATAGGTACAAAACTCCAACATGTTCGAATGAATTCAGAGACTGTAAACTACAATGAAGATATATTTCTCATTTAATGATAAAAAATATTCAAATAATTTAGTATCACACTAAAACTTTATATGTTGTACATATTTTCCACAATAATAATCATCCATAATCATTAATATTTGAACTATGTGATAAAATATTCCTTTGAATGACACTATGAATGTTAGTTATGATAATTAGGAAGAATGGAATGTATATCAATAGATACAATATCTTCTTTGAAATCATGGATTGTGTGGGGATGATGGGTTACCATCTTTCACTTCCACATAACAACCCAAAAGTGAATTATGTGTTCTATGTATAACTTTTGATGATATACATAATATATCTATGACTTGTGATGATCTCAGATGCAGTATGGTAGGAAAATGAATTTTCTTATGTTGAACATGTGATAGTAATCATGGATCACAAAGATAATGGACCATTAAAACACACACTCAATAGGATAATGTTCTATGGATGAACTAAAATTTTGAGAATGAAATTAGGGAACATGAAGATGTAATGTGGTTGAAGTACCCTCATTTGTTTTCATCTATGTAACAAAATTTTGAGTGTGAAATTAAATATTGGGATGTAGAATATAAACAACTATCATTTCCGTATGTATATCCCTTTATATAAATACCATTTAGAAAAGATTATTTCACATAATAAAAAAAATCAAAAGTGTAATAGAATACATATTTTTGATATAAAATATTATGGTAATATAAAAACATTAATACATTATGAGAATAAAATACAAAAAAATAATAAGAAAGATGTAATAAGAATAATACTTTAAGTAAATAATAATACCTTGATATCAAAATCATTATCCTTGTGGTTTTCCAAAACTATTATACCATAGATTATCACTATGAAATTATTAAAATATTTATAAATATAATTAAATTTATTAATTAGAAGTAAATTAGAAGGATGAATGATTGTAGTGATGTATGTGCAACTATATATTGGAATGAGATACGATCATTATATAATTAGTTAATGTAAATATTTCCATTGAAGATATAGACATTGGAAATTAATCATTGGATATACGTTCATTGAGTGTATCCTTTTTTATGTTTTAGAAATTAAAATAATATATTAATATTTTTTTGAATGAAACAAATCGATAATATTTAATTAAAATATTTTTTTTTAATATTTTATTATTATTTGTTTCATATTATGAACATTATTATTTTTCAAAATGAATTATTTAATGTGTTTATAAAATTGAGTGACTAATTTTGATAATAATGAATTAATAAAATTGAATAGCAAGATGATAAATAATTAATTTTAAATGGATAAGATAAAAATAAGGGAATGATAAAATTGTATATTTTTATATGACATATTTATGTTTTTTATATTTATATCATTACAATTTAAATTGGTTAAATTTGAATACTTATACTAATAATATTCTACAATATATAAATCAATAGAAAAACTTTGATTTTAGTTATTAATTATTGTGAAATAAAAATTAGAAAACATAATGTTCAAAAGGTTAATTTTCTATTAAATATGTCTTTTCAATAGATATTATGGTTTCATTTAAATTATAATTTTTTTTGGAACTTTTATTATATTAGAAGGATTATAAATTTTTAATCATTGCTAGGAAATTAAGTAAGAAGGCCAATTTTTTGGCATTAAAACATGTTAATGATATGAAATTCATGTTTCCATGGTACAGTCAAGATGAGGTAAAAATGGGTTATAATATCTGGGGGATAATTAGAATATCATAAAAATATATTCGCAAAATTGTTGTATTAGTTTATTCCGTAATCATCGCTTTTTTTCATCTAATTTCACTTTTAAATGACAAAATTACACCATAAGATGTGATTATTTAATGAAATGCCACTGAAATCTCACATTACAAATATTTATCCTATACATCTTACAGAAAAGTCACACCATTCGGTTATCTATTGATATCATGACCCGGTTTGTCAAATTATTTATTATTGTACGTTGGGAATCATTTAGTTCCATAAAGTCATCCTAAATATATCATTATGAAGGAACCCACTTTGAAAAGGAGGAAATTCATTGAAGTATCTATGTCATTCTCTCATTTTTGAATAACCATATCATTTCAATATTTCTAAATATCTGTATCAAATATAATGATGTTATATTAATATAACTATTATTTTAGGAAAATAATATTACTATTTTAAAACTCTTGATTATTACTCATTTACTATCATAACATGTTCTCTTCTGGAGTAGTTCAACAAAAAACATGAATGATTATATTCCACAATCATCTAATTAATCATTAATAAGTATACTAAAATAATAATGGTAATATTTCATATTTAATATTACTTTATACCAATAATATGTTATGGTTGATCGACAAAAAAAATGAATGTTCATTATTGTGTAACTAGTTGTTATCAGTGAATGGCACAAAACACTCTCATCATAGATTCAATTCTCTTAAACGATGCCCATACATTACATATATTAAATAGGGTATTGATTAAATAATTTGAATAAAATTCTCCCACTACCTTTAATAATTTATGAATGAATAAAGTTTTATCATGTAATTGGGATCAACATCATTATTTCCCAACATGTATGGATCAATAAAAATTATTAACATCTAATGATTAATATAAAAAAACTAACTTATATATGTGAATTAAATTATTATAATTTAAATGTATCAATATCAATATATATTAATGAGGTTATAAAATAATTTTTTATTTTGATTATGTTTATTATATTTTAAGCTAATATCCTTGTTGGAATTTGAGAGTAATGGTAAAGGTTTCTTTACAAATACCATTTACAAATTTAGATTATTTATGTTCGAAATTATTATAGAGTGAAATCTAATGTTCTTTATATATGAAACACCATGTTTTTTATTCAATAGTTATTCATGGGTTTTACATATATTTTTTTCATTTTATATCTCATCGGATTATATTTCAATATTTATATTATCATAAATGGGACTACCCTTATCTCTTGGTTTTTATCGGGAATATTTCTCCGCCATGTCTATTTTTCATATATTTTATATATATTAAATTATTTATAATTATATTAAAATTTATTTTATTTTTCATTTAAAATCTACATTATTTAAAAATTAATGAATAGTCTGTTTTTAAACATTTACCACATGGGTCATTCTCTATTGGAATTTACTTCTTTAGAATAGTATAAAAAGATTATTTATTTCTAACATAATTTATATAAATTCATTTCCACGCCATCTCCTTAAAAATTATTTTGAACAATTCTTTTCTAAGCTCTCTATATTTTTTTGAAATTTATTTCTATTCCGTTTGTTTTGATAATTATTTTCATTTAAAATAAATGTTATAAAAAATATAAACGGTATTACTTATAAATTCAAAATGTAATTATCCAATACTCTTATAATGCTTTTGGTTATATTTTAATATCCATTACTATTTCTTATTATTAAATAGGTATATTATTTAATTATTCCTTCCCTATTTCTCTATAATACTTATGATTAATAACTATTTAAATCTTAATAAACCAATTTACTTTTCATGGTTTATTTATGAAATGTTGGATTAAGACTCTTTTCAGGTTCATATGGCACACATATGTATAGTTTTTATTATATGATAGGTGGGATTATAATTATATTACCGATAATTTCATTAGGTAGATCTTTATATTTAATTAGATAAGATTTAAGGGAATTTAGAGTAAACTCAATATACTATGAGAGTATAAACAATATATTATAATAGTTTGGTAGTGATACGTGATTTAAAAAACTATTTTCTAAGCTAATGCATGTTCCATATTATTATTTTTATTTCATGTATTCAGGGATCATGATTTTTGACTCATTTAATCACAGACCTATTACTCATTTCATATAGTATGTCGAAATATTATACTAAGAATCATGATATATGATTTATGTTCTATTTGGTATTATTATTTTATGTTATGTCCATGCAGCATTACTATGTTGTCATATCCTCATGACCATTTTATTCTAACTTATGGTATTTTATTGTTCGCTCAAATGTTCACCATTAGTTATTATTTGATCATATTATATATCATATTATAATTCTTACGGTTATGAAGTAGAAACTTTATTATGAAATTTTTTAAAGGGTATCATGTGAAAATAATATTTTTAGGATATATTGTTGACGTTTTTAAATATTTTGGTTATGTATTTATGAACTAGAGACACTAAACCTATAGGTTTTTGGTGTGTTTTATTATGAGGTTTTTTAAAATTTTGGAAATAATGTATTAGTTATTCTTTTTGTGATAAGGTCATATAAAATTTCTTGAATTTTTTTAGAGTTACCCGAGTTATGATGGAAGAGTAATAAAGTTATAATGATGAAATTTAAAGTAATGAAAATGTACATATATTTATTTATTGTATTTAGATTATGTTTTATTATTTTTATATAATAAATTTTTGAAAGGGTCATGTAATATATATAAATATAAATTTAATATATATGAGTTTGTCAAATTTTTAAGAATTATAGATATCAAGAAAAAAATAATATATTTTTCAATATCAAAATGATATTTTAATAAGGACATTACATTTAAAAAATGATGTTTACCTTGGGGTAGAAATTTAGTTAATTTCTAATATAGTTTTAGATTTCCATAGATTATGAGTACGGTGATAATTATTTAAAAATTAATTTTTACATTTATATTTTATAGATTTTTTATTAAATAAATAATTTATATGTGTGAAATGTTTTACTGTAACATCTCATCCTAGGTTCTACTCCATGGTTCCCTTAATAGGACCACTACGTGACCTAAGGATTTTCTCCTCATATGCCAAAGACTTCTCACAAGAAGCGATGGTCTAATATCGATCATGGGGTGAATATACCATATTTTATCGGAGTAATACAATAGTGGAAAATAATAAAAAAATAACATAATAATATACATACCTAAACTGAATAGTACCAAGATTACTACATGACAAAATCTAGGGATAAAATATATGAAAATGAACTATAAATATTCTATGCTAAGTATGTTCAAAGTGGAAAAATGAAAACCCAAATTTAAAGACCCTAACGACTCCCAAGAGGTTCTCGAACCACATCTGATTCCATCAACTTTGCTCCAACATCACTCAACCATATAATATTTGCACATTCCCTTATTCTATCATACAACCAAGAAATCTATTTGGGCACAAATTAGGCATCTCATGTAGGGAGCGGGTATAATTTAGCAGGGCACTGCCAATGGTGTTTAAAACAATATACAATCAGCAACTGTGTTTGTAATTTTTTAAAAACTCAATAAAATCAATAAAGTCAACTTATTAAATTTATTAAATTACTCTATATTATTCTATATAACCCCTAGGTTCTTGAGGACTCTCGAACCATAATACATGCTTTGTTACATGTCAGATTCTGAACCAATTCACATTATCAATTAAAAATTCATTCAATAGAAGATATATCATTATCTATTTCATTCCAGTTCATGATACGACTAATTGGAACCATAGTCCAATGCCACTATTTAGGCATAGATCAACATTTCTCACACCCCATGAGTATTTGGACCATCACTCCCTATTTAACACATCATGGGTATTTGGGTCCTCAGTCCCAATCCCAACTATTATAATCCATGCCTTGGGTTTAGAACACTGTGTCAATGACCTTGTGGGTATTTGGAGCATCAATCCATGTCCCACACCCATTTTTTAAATCAATCACATATATATAAAAAATCACATGTTTCACATATATCCCAAATATCACATAAATTAAATTCAATAATTAATTAGTCATAGAAACTCAATTAATTAATTAATTAATTAATTAACCATGAAAACCCATTTAATCAATTCATTGAATAATTTTTCATGCATATTTCATTAATTAATTTACCAATTAATTAATAACATTACTTCCATTCAATATTTCTAAAAACTAATTCCACAATAAACAGTCCTGATTTCATATTCACAAAATCAGAATAATTATTTTTACAATTAATTATACCGAATCGAAAAATTTCTCATTTCAATAGTTCTTATAAATTAACTCAATAATTAATTTATACAATTAAAAAATATAAATATTCCATAATTATTTCAACATTTAATTATTCCTAAAATTCAAAAATATCAATATTTTTAATAATCAATTAAATAATTAAATATTAAATCTACAATTTCGTAATGTCAATAATTTTCATAAATTATTTCAATAATAAATTTATTCAATTCTTGTTCACTTAAATAACTAATTCACTAAATTAATTAATTTAATATAGAAATATAATTTATAAACGAACTCTATAATTTATACAATTAAATACAAATAAATGAGATCTTAAATATTGGATTTGAATAATTTATAACCCAAATAGATTCCATGACAAATAATCACAGAATAGAAATCCAAAAAAATTAAGTAGAGTAACATCATAGAACGAGATCCATCTCAATAAGATAAATCATGATTTAATAATCAGGAAATCTTAGATCAATATGTAGATTCATAAGCCTAGATATAGTTTCAACAAATCTATATATAAATTCAAAAAAACATAGGATAATATCAAGCTAAATGAATGTGAGAAGAATAGAAAATGAATGAAAACCCAAGGGGATATAATCCACATACTAGGAGGGATGAAGATCTATAATCTAGGATTCAAATTGCAAATAAAGGATGATGAGAATGCATGAAATTTGACCAGAGTGCTCCAAAATCAGGAAATTGGGGATAGGGTCTACTAGGGGTCACATTGGAGTTAAAATGGGGATTAATGATTAATTGGATGTATTTTTCGGGTAGATTAAATTCATAAACACAATTTACTGGGTAGGGGGCGTGTTCCCATTACTATGTACCTAAAAATGCCCCTTCTTTTTAGGGGTTCATAGTTACTCCTAAGAGGGTGTATGTTTCAAAAAACCATCCACCAACCATCCACCAACCATGAACCCCCCCTGTCAAGGGTTTCATAGTTTTTTCGGATTGGTAGAACAGATTTCTCAAACTGTGTGCCAACTATCCACTACCCCTTTTCTTCCATTTTTCTTAATTTTCTCCCTACATCACCCTAATATAAATCCTAATAAAAATTATTTAATATAAATAAAAAGGGTACCTCTAAACGATCTCGAGAGGAATCCAAAAAAAGTCGTGATCTTACAATCTCCCCACATTGTAACAACACATCCTTGAGTTGTACTCCCAAGCTTCTCTATGATTATAAGTCGAATAGTTGGGGAAATATTCCCCGTATCCATTTATCATTACAATGTTTCTTATTATACACACCCATGTTTCCACAATATATGATCTATCAGCATGGTCTTTCCCTATAACACATTCTCAATGTGATCCAAAACATGTATCTGATGCTCCTTAAAGGATGCATCTATCTCAAGATCAAAATCATCCTTATCGATCACATGATAAGTTTCTGGGTCACACATCCATTGTTATAATTTATATAAAAAATTCATCCTTGAAGCTGTGTTTCTATTGAAGATCTAATGGGTACACCATCAGCCAGATTCTCTCCATGACCTCAAATGGTTCAACGAGCCTCAACACGAGCTTACCCTATATATGTATCCTATATTGACTGAACCTAGGAAATTCCCAAAGTAATACAAGATCACCCTTTGTAAACTTTAGGGGTCATTGAAATTTATTAACATATGACTTTTGTCTACTCGTGGCCATAACCATAAATTTCTAAATCAGTTAAACCTATTTTGATGTATCATGAACAGGACTTAGTCCCAACAATTCCAACTCATTTTTCTCCATCCATCATAGAGGTGATTATCATGGCCTTATAAAAAGAAACTCATATGGTGAAAAATGTATCCCTACCTGATAACTATTGTTATTGGTGAACTATATTAGATCTAGTTACCTTTCAGAAAAAAGCAAAATTATAGAACACATGTTCGAAGAATATCCTCCCGCACCTATAGAGTATGCTTTATCTACCCATACATCTACAGGTGGAAAGATGTGCTAAAAGTAACCTTTATTCCAAGAACCCTCTGTATGCCCTACCAAAATCATGATGTAATTTGTGAGTCACAGTATGAAACTATAGTTTGTGGTACCACATGTAGATAAAATATCACTGAATCATGCAAATATCATTATTTCTCCACTGAGAAAGTCTCTTGTATTAATATTAAATGTTCTACTCTCATAAATTGATCCACAACCAACCAATTATGACAATTAATTCAATGAATCCTTAGGAGACCCACCATGAGCCCATTTTCACATCATCCCATATCAACTCTAGAATGGGACAAAATTGTACTGAACCACTAGGTCATTGATGCTCTACCTTCAACTGGTGAATGGAGTAGTATCATGCCAAAAACTGTTCTATTTCGGATTTCATGCCAAACCACTGAAACTGTCTTTTAAGGTCATAATACAATATGGTCACACCTGGATGTACAACCAACTTTGAGGCATGAAATTACCACATCATCTCCTATCGCATGTACGAAGGTAGGAAAACATGATTCTTGATGTAGATGATTTAATCCTTATATATGCTTCAATATGATGGTGACTCCCCACCATCAAGGCTTTACCTTAATGGAAAAAACATAGGATCCTCATATTTACTATCACTAATCAGTCTCATAAGTGTGGACTCCACTAAAACAGATACAATATTCATCTTCTCCCAACTCTCCTTAACCACAACATGCATCTTAACTAGCAAGGTCATCATATTCCTCTCTACATTAAACAACTGAACTAGTCGAGTCTTATTTTTCTAGTTCAAATCACCATCCCCATTATTTCCTTTCTTGGGTGTATAAGTTAGCTCAAAATAAAACGAATACATATACTCTACACAACTTCACTCATGAATATTTAAATATCATTGTGAAAATATATAATTAAAGATCATGTGATTGGTATACATAGTAAAATTTTCACCTAATAGATAATTTCACTAATTCATTAGAGTGTAAACCACTGATTCAAACTTGAGGTTTTTCATAAGGTAGTTTTGTTCATGAGGCCACACCTGTGATGACCCATATTCCAGAACAATATCTCCAGGTATCATCATATCTCCATGTATGATCCCCAAAGCATCCCAATATATTCTGTACTCCTCACCAGTACTGGGTAGTATCCATAGATATATTGATGTCAATCTCTTATTAATATCCAGGAAGGAATCCATTCATGATTTGGAACATTCATACTTTATACTCTTTTGTTAATCCAGTAAGGTGTGTTTCCAATTAGGAAAAGTCTTAGACGAATATCTGAAAATGTCCAACCAATCCTAGAATTATTTGGATATAAAATACATTATTTGGATCCTCTTAAGATGACACTTCAGGTACATTCTCTCGGTCCACAGACACACAATTCTATGAGATAATGTGACCCAAGAAGAGTACCTGATCAGAAAAAAACTAAAACTTAGAAAGCTTCGCATATAGCCAATTCTCTCTTCATGTTCTCATGATCAAGTCAAGGTGTTTCACATGATCATCAAGAGTCTTAGATTACACCATGATTTAATCCAAAAATCGTATAACAAATTGGACTAGTAATAGATGAAATATTCTCTTCATCAAGGATTTAAACACAACAGGGTAATTCTTTAACCCAAATGGAATTATTATAAACTCATATAGACCATACCTACTTCTAAATGAATTCCTCATTATACCAGAAGTCTGAACTCTTAGGTGACGATATTTCAGATATCAAATCCATCATTGAGAATACACAACATCCTCTCTGATGTTCAAAAAGTTCATCAAAACACAAAAGATGATAATAGTTCTCCATAATAATGTAGTATAAATTCTAATAATCAACACCCAAGTGTAGCGTCTCATCAATATTATTTTCAACCAACACAGGCGAACCCCAAGGTGACGTACTTTGGAAGATAAAACCCTTATCCCCAAACTCTTATATTCGATTCTTGAGATATTTTTGCTCTGTCTTTTCTATTCTATATAGTGGAATAGGAATCAGGTCAGACCAAAGAATGATCTCAATAGTGAACTCCACATCTCTCTTAGGTGGAATCCTTGAGAAGTATCTTGGAAACACAACCTGAAATGTATCCACTATGGGTGAAAAACACCTTTTTTCAAATCTCCATTATCCAAACATAGACTAGAAACCTGGCATGTGAGCTCACCTAGTTGCATTGAAATTGGTCATGCTCGGCCTACCTAGATAACCCACACTTCTTAGCGAATTTAATGGTCTCCCATAGGAGACATAAAATTCACTCTCCTACGGTGAAAATCTATGGGGGATTAGTATATGTTTAGCCAGTCCATATCCGAAATCAATTCAAATCTTAACATGTCTAGGATATGAAGATCCCATACAAAACTATTATCCCCAACATTAAGAGAAGACCTTTTTCAGAAATAGATATCTCTGGACTGTACTCCCAAATTTGAATCTATCCTCAAGATACCTCTCATGAACTCCACCTCTAGGATCAAACCATTAACATGTTTTGAAAATATAATGGAGTAAGAGGCACCAGTGTCAAATAAGAAAGTAGATAATATTGAAGCTATAAGAATAGTACCAATAATTTTTGATGGTACATCCTCAATACCCACATGTGTAGGTTGAATGGAATGTAACTATACTTCCCCTCTTCCTATGAGGATATCTAACTACCTTGATCTTTACCACTTCACTAATATGGTCTCTCTTTCCTAGAAGTACAACATCCATTTTATCAACTGCCTGAGTAAGTAGAACTCCAGCTTCAAGACTAATAGGGTGCAGAAGACCCCCTTACAACACCCTGGTTATATCTACCTACTCCATCAATAATTATCTATCACTCGTTTTGTCTGAACCTCTATCTATGAGCCTTCTTCTCATAGTCTTTTCACTCCACTGGTGGCTAAGAAAATGATTACGAAAGTTTTTTGGCCAAATCCACTTGCTGAAAAGAACTTGGGAATGTTTTTGAGTAATTCATTCCCCTTTCATGCCACTTTTCTTCCCACTAGTCTAGCGATAGTTCTAAAGATTATTCTTCATTCTCTCATAATTCATACCTCTAGATCATCTAGTAGAAACAACTTATCATCCATTTAAATTCTCATTTAGGTTCCCCAATGTGACGAGAGCCTAATTCTCTACTTTTGAAAACTTATTCATCTTGTAGTTGTTCACCTTAGACATAATATCACAATAAAGTCCATACTAAAACAACTTTTTCACCATTGAATCTTCTCTTATCAGTATTGGAGAATCTCCCAAAAAATCTAGGAAGCATCCAACATAGTCCATCACAATCATGTTCCCCAGAGTCAATCTCATAAACATAGAGGGTCTCTCATACCATAGGGGGTTTGGCTTAAAGTGCTCCAAAAATTCTGTTGAAATTACTTTCATTCCATAGTCTGTAATTTTCCATCCCGACTGTAGATAACTCAATATTACTTCCCCTAACCACGTAAAATAATGGTGTAAAAATTTACTCCCTTATTATCCAGATTCTTCAAGTAGTCAAGTATAGTCTGGATATACTCATTCCATAACTCAATTTCCTCTATTCCAACATCTTTAATAATGTTTAGAGGGTGTTCCAACTATAAATCCACCATTAGACTAGTCATTCTCTTCCTAACCCACCTTTTAAATCTTTCCATGAATTTCATGAATTGATCAATGTTCTGTTGGAATTTCTCCCAAACTAACTCTACCAACACTTGTGGAGCCTCAATTTCCATTACTGTAGAGCATATTAAACCATATCCTCCAATAATCCCTGAAAAAAGAATCCTCATGGAGTCATATCTCTATAATTCCCAAAACACATATTAGGAATCATAATACTACTTTGTCTCATTTACGTAAAAGGAAAATCAGAACAATTACCAAAAAGTATATTTTCCAAACATCACCATGTTGTTATGATTGTAGTGTTTTTACTACCCTAAGACATCCTACACATATGTCCTGGTTAATAAGGGTAAACAGATTCTCATTTTTCACATTTCATTAGACACCCACTTATTCACATTTGGCATCATTTTACCATTCCCAAATTCACATGAAAGGAAAAAATAGTTCAGGTTCAAGATCAAACCAGAAACTTATTTCCCCATGCATGGCTAAAATAATGCATGTCATTATAATCCTATGTGCCTAAACAGATGCATACAAGTGAACTCTTTTACCATACAATTCCATGAGTAAAATATCAAAAAAATAACAAAAAAATTAACTTATCACACATAGTTTCTAACCCAAGGTGAAATAATATTCAACTGCAACAAAAAAAATCAATAACAACAATACCACCCTAGGTTCGTTGGGTTTACCTCATACATGGGTTTGTAAATACCATGAATGAGGTCATTAAATATATTTTAATCTTCTTAGTATCCTTTCTACCATTCCCAAATAAACAAAAAAATGAAAATAAAAGAAAACATGACTCTAATTCCACATTGTAACATTATGACCTCGGTTCCACTCACTAGTTCCCTGAACCAGAGCACTACATGACCTTGGGAGTTCCTCCCCATACACAAATGTCTTCCAAATTTAAGATAGGTTATAATATCAATCATGGGGTTACTATACCCCCATTTATCAGATAAATACAGTAGAAACAAATAAGAAACATTCATTGAAAAACATATAACTATAAAAAATATTACTAATACAACAAAATGATATAAAATGGATGTACAGTATGAAAATCATAATTATAAATATTCCATGATAATTATGTGAAATGTTTCAAAATTAAAAAACAACATTATAGACAATAAAGACTCCATAGATAGCCATGAACCACATCTGATTCCCTCAACTATCTACCATCCTGATGCAGTCATCAAACAGAAATCATGTGACATTATTCAATCCTACAACCTAGAAATCAATTCATTTCTCGATGAGGATGCCCATGTATGGTGTGATTAAAAATCAGTAGGTCTCCACCAAAGGTGTCTAAAATAATCTACAATCAATAATAGAGTACGTAGTTTAAAAATATATATTTAAAATCAATAAAGTAAAAAGATTATATTTATTCAATTTATATTTATTTATCTATATAACCCTTGGGTTCTTGTTGAATCCCGAAACTCAATACCTTCTTCCCATTATTTATCTTCATAACCCTTGACTTCTCGAGGATACCCAAACCGTAAAACCTACATCAAACCATGTCGGAGACTAAACCAATTCACATTATCAATTAACAATTCATTTATCAAAATGGATTTGATTATCAATTTCATTCTAGTTCATGATTCACCTTATTAGAACTAGTTTCTATAGAAACCATTTTAAAAATAGTTCAAAATTTCAAGTGCCCAATGAGTATTTGGACTATCATTCCATGTTTCCCAGATTGTGGTTATTTTGATCACCAGTCTCAATCCCATACAATTTTCATGCACGCCTTGAATCTAGAATTCCATGCAAAGGAACCTATGGGTGTTTGGAGAATCCATCAGTGTCCCACATCCAGTTTCTCAATCATTCACATTTATCACATGTATAACATGTATCACATTTATCACATATATCACATTAATTAGTTTGAAAAATTAATTAATCATATAAACTCCATTAATTAATTCGACAATTATTTAATCAATTTAATCCCTTCAATTAATTCATCAATTAATTTTTCACAACAACTCTATTAAATAATTTAACAACTAACTGATCCCATTACATCCTTTCATTATTATAACAATTAATTCAACAATTAATTTTCATTATTTCATAATCCCAAAATCTCAATATTTAATTATATAATTAATTATCTTGATTCATAATTATTTAAATTAAAAAAATATCATAATTTAATAAAATAATTAATTTATATTATTAAATAATATCATTATTAAATAATTAATTGAAGAAATAATGATTTCTAAAATCAAATTTTTTTAATATTCCTAAAAATGAATTCAACAATTAATTATTAATTCCACAATTTTTAATGTCCATAATTCACACAAATTAATAAAATAATAAATTTACATAATTCCAGTTCGATTAATTAATTAATTCACAAAATTGAATAATTCAATTTAGAAATATAATTGATAAAAAAATACATGAAATTATAAAATAACTTATACATAATTGAAATAATGTCTATTATATTTGAATAATATTCCCTATACCTCGATTCATTAATGAATTATCACCCAATGGAAATCCCAAAAATATCAGCATAGTGACGACATAGAACGAGATCCATATCTATAAACCAATTCATAACTTACAAGTTCAGATCTCTTTAATCTCGATGTACATCTATATCCCTAGGTCTAGATTCATTAAATGTATATTTAGATTCATTGAAATCAAGGATAATATCCAACCAAAAGAACAGTAGAAGATTGAAATACGAACATGAAACCAATAGTATATAATCCACTTATCGGGATGGGTCTGCATCAATGATCTGGGCTTCGAATCATAAATAAATGAGGTTAGGGAGGCTTGTAATTTTTCTCAAGATCTTGAAAATCATGAAATATGGATTAAGGATGAATGGGTGTATAATTTGAGTTAAAATGTGGTGTTGTGAATAATTAAAATGTTTATTTAGGTTAAATAAATTCTTGCTCAGTGTTTTTGGCGTAAGGGTGCATGTTTTTCCATAACCACATATCCAAACTATGAAACTCATTTTTAGGGGTGCACGATTAATCCTTAGGGGGTGAAATATTTTGAAACCATGTGCCAATTGTGCAGAATCACACTATCCAGTGTTGCATAGTTTACTAAGATTGGGAACACAATCTTCCCAAATAGTGTGTAAATAGTGCACTGCCCCCTTTTCATTATTTTTCCTCAATTTTCACCCAAAAACACCCCAAAGTAAAACCTAAAAAAATTAATCAACATAAAAAAGGGTACCTATAAAATAGACCGATAATAATATAAAAAGGTCAGGATATTATATATATGATGTTGTGATCATGTTGAATATTGGAGGATATAGAATGCCAAATATTTTATTTATTTTATGATATTTATTTCTGGGTAATTAATATGGTGTTAATGGGGGAATCATAAATCATATAATTTATGAGGGTGAGAAAGAAAAAGTAAATAATAGATTTTGGGGAGTTATGGAATGGAATTTAATTGTGGTGTTAGAGGAAATAATTTTTAGAAATTCATTTTTCCATTGTGGGTATTCTCTCCCATAATATATCTATTATTCATATTATATCATTATATAAAATCATGGTATTAGTGTGTTATAAAAGATTGAATGGAGGAAGACATAGAAAAAGATACGATAAACTATGATTTTTGTATTTTGTATAAATATTCTTCATGGAATCAATGATGATGAAAAACATTATCATGTAATTAAAAAATTACATAGGAATTTACTATGATTATTTATTTTCATGATGGTAAATAATTCTAAAAAATTTTAGATAATGATAATGTAGAAAATTAGAAATGAAAATTTAAGAAAGATATGAAATTAAGGGAATAAATATTCATTTTGATTATTTGTTATAAATAAATTATTTATTATAATGAACTAAATATATTAATTGTTAGTTTGTAAAAATAAAATGATTAAATGGATATAAAATGTAGTTTTAGGATAATTTAATTTGAATGGGTAAAATTGGAAGAATGGTAATCGATGAAAATGAAAGATAATAAATAAATATATGAAATTGAATATATTTTTTATTATTTATTATGATTCAAGTAAAAATCTTTTAGTAAGTTTATTTGTGGTGGAAATTAATGTTTAGAATTGTTTATAGATGATAAAGAAATCTATTTTATGTCCCAATATCAATTTTAGAGCATTAAATAAGTAAATAAAGTGATAAATAGTTAAATTGAATAGAGGGTATGTTTATGAATTTTTATCATGACGTGTAAAATGGTATCAATAGATCGTGAAACTTTTTTAGAATTTTTTATTGTTATTGACGGATTTTTTAAAATATTTAATGATTTACAAGGGTGTTCTACCGCATTTTAATTAAATAGTTCCTCTTTCATAAGATATGTATGAATTTTATTATTAATTTATAGAGGGTTGTGTGAAATCTATATGATTCATTCCATTTTGGTATGAATATACCATGCAACTATAAGCTTATAAGATGATTTCAAAATGAGAATATTTGCTTGTGGTGGTTGTAATTCAATATAGTTGAATCCCATAAATAAACATATATCGCCTATATATAAAGTTGATAATGGGTAAAAAATAATGTGGAAAATGTAGAATAGTTTAAATGGGTCCTTAGTTATGAATTGACTATGAATTTTGGTTGTTGAACATGTGCATACTTTGAATTTAAATAATTATAGTGTTGTGGTGAAATGATACCAAGAATTTGATCATTGTTAGGAATATGTGGGTGTATGAAATATTAGGACCAAGCTGATGAAGAAGGTTTTTGTGTTCATGTTTTGTATTTTGTTTTCATGGAATGATTTTAGATCTGAAAATGGAATTAGCTCACTTGGTATTTTGTGAAAATCGTATAGATGGTTGTCTTCAAAATAGTCAAAATTTTCTTGGGACTGGAATGGGAGAAGATCATTATGAGGAATTGATTCTTATTTGGAAATAGAGAACCAGTCGAATGGAGAAGTCATGTTGTTGGAAGTAAATGGTCATCAAATTCACTCTGGATTTTGTATAATAGAAGTGTTTATTTTGATGGTGTATTGGAGTCTGCTAACTATGATGAAATTAAATTTGATGATAATTTAAAAATAGGTATTTCACCAAAATCATAAGTTGGTTGGAGAACATATCATGAACTATTTATGGGTGACTGGGTAAAATATATATTCCAAATTATACCTAAATTTATCATATCTAGGTGAAAGAGAAGAAAGATATGATGCTGATAAAAAAGGAATCATACCTAGTAAAATACGATTTAAGCTGAGAAGGAAAGTAATAGGTTCATAAGGGATTGGAATGTTTCAATACATTCAATTGTAATTAAAGAACATTAGCATCTGATAAACATCATATGCATAAGAAAATGTTCGTACCTAGGATGATCGTACTGAGGATTAAGAAGAATAAGACCATATCCTGAATAACCATTATCAGTGTGATCATACCCAGGATAACAATACATTGAAATAAAATAATCTGTAAAATCAAACTCAAGATGATATGGATAGTAAATTTATGTTTTTAAGGAATAGATAGATGAACTCGGATTTGTTTTCAAATGTCTTCATCAAGTGTGTTAGGAGTTGAATTGCTTAATTTCTTTTCTTTAAGGTAATTTTCAAGTGGTTCAAATGAAATCGATATGAATAATTCTTATATCTCAACAGTTTCATGATAAAAATTGTTGAAATTAAAGAAATGTTCCCTATTTTAATTGGTTCAAGAGATTTTGTATCAAGTTTAATTATTTTTTATTTCCAACTGTGTCAAGAGATTGTGTGACGAATTAAAATTGGTTTTTGAGTGTGGAGTTTTCTAGGTGTGAAATCAAGTTGGAGCTTGAATTTCAAAAGAATGATTGTTTTCTGTATTTATTGTGGTATCCATTTCTTAATAAATTTTTACCCAATTGATTTAGAGCATGATTTTAATGAAATTAGATTTATATGATAAGACTCATTAATTGAAATCAGACTAGAAATGAAAATGAAGTTCAGAGAAGTAGTGAATCTTGTATAATAATCAAGAATCTATGAGAATATTTTAAGAATTAAAAATACACACGTTATTTTAGTGGAAATTGATATTTGGGGAATTTGATTAAGTTGAAAAAAATTTGGGATTCCCACTGAATCAACATGGGGGTCACCTATAAAAGCAAAAAAGTAAAATATAGTTTGATACTAAATGATGTGCTATTCATGAGAGAAAATCTATATGTTTTTAAAGAGATGAATATGTTTCCATATCACTTTTATTGAAAAAGATATGATAGATTTAAGGGAAATATAAGAGACAAGATCAAAATATTGTATTCAGCTGATCATCGTACTCATAGGTTAACATACTCAGCTGATTACCATAGTCCACCTGTCAATTGAATTGGGATTTTTATCGTATTTAGTTGAATAATAGGATTCTGTATTTCTATAATGATATTTCTGAACTAAGTAAGAATCATACAATGTATAATTGCAATGGGGACAATTATACCGAGAAGAATCATATCAGGGAGCCTCGTACATGAAGGAATCAGACTACTAAAATTAGGCTTTTTTCTTTAACAATGACCAGAAGGTTATAACCTTCATGTGGGTAAAACATTGAAGATTTTTTTTCAATTGAATACAATTGTGGAATTGAAAAGAATCATAGTTTAAGTGGGATGTTACGTAACGTTTGTATTACCCTATTTGTGCAAATAGGGTGCACATATACTAATAGATTATTTAAATACTTCCACACGAGTGAATGGTCATATCCTACACATAGTAATCTAAGGATTTTTTAGTGGATTTTCTTGATTTGGATTATTTCCATACCATACCAAGGACGCAGCTATTCTAATAGAATAGTGAACCCTGTGAATACCGTTATTCTTTTGGATGTGTTTTTATTTATTTTTAGCAGTAAATTGAATCTTTTATTAGAGAAGAATGTTTTTTTAATTTGAGATGAAGCATAAAAGAAAAAGTATAACTGATTCACCCCTTCCCCACTTAGTGATATAATCATCAGGACAAGACACTTACTACTAGTATCAGAGGGCATTCACCCTTGGTTTATACATTATTAATGGATAATCTGAATTGTGTGAACAATAATGGTATTCCAGTTATTGATAGAAATAATTATCATATCTAGAAACATAGAATGTACCCTTATTTTTGTCAACTTGACATGATGATTGTGAATCTACAAATGATGGGTTCCTCCTATTGATTATAATAACTATCTTATAACTATAGAGAATAAGAATATAAAGAATGATGGAAGGTCCAATAATGCTATATTATCACCACACTCTAAAATTGAATACTGAATAGTGAATGTTGTTGCCATAAATAAAGGTATATGGGATAAACTGAAAATCATATACAAAGCTAATAAAAAAGTGATGAAGGAAAAGTTACTGATCTGGTGATTTAAATATAAATATTTGATGATGGGTGAGCATGAATCTATTTGGGTCATCATTACCTAGGTAAATTAAATTTTAATTATTATTAGATGTCTTCAAAAAAAGTTAGATGATTCTACAATTGTTGAAAGGAGTCTGAGAATCCTTCTCGATAATTTTTAATGTAAAAGTTTCAACATTGGAAGAATGAGATCAAAAAACACTATCACTTATTGAATCCTGTATCACTCTCCATACTTATGAAATTAGAAGGGATGCAACTATGATAACAAAAAAAGTATTACATTTAAATTTCTTTCAATGTTATATAGAATGAAAAGTAAAAAAGATTCTTAATAAAGAGAATCTGTAGAATCTAATTATAAAGATGTGGTATAAAAAATATTTATAATATTTTATCTTAGTTTTCTAAAAATATAAAAATAGATATTCGTAAGTACAAATGGAAACATCATTTAAAATGTTTTGAATTTATAGTCGTTGGGTAGTTTGCTACAAATTTTCCTTGATGAAAGAAAGAAGACGATAGCTATGAAGAAGAAAAAAATCAAAGAATATTGCGAAATAAATAATGTGAAAAGAAAAAAATTTATTCCAAAGGGTTAAATAAGTAATTATCCAATTCCAAAATAAAATAATGTTATATATAAATGATAAAGAAAAATATAGTGATGCTAAGTTGGAAAAATGAGAAGAGTATGGTACTGAAATGACTTTTATTCGAATAGTAAATGATGAATAATTTGGAATCAGTAGTTCTAAAGATGAAGAAACTCAACTTGAACATCATTTTAATGAAGAGTTGAAGGAATATATAAGAAGTACTATAAGTATTGAATATGAAATAAGTTTTATTATGAGTGCTCTTTAACATGAAATTAAGAGTTCTCTTTTATGAGAAAGAGAAGCTAATAAAACAGATTGAATATGTTATCAAATCCCTTGTAGAAGAGAATAGTGGTAATAACCATTTGGAGGTGAAGCTAAAATAAAAAGAGGAAGTGTTTGAACTATTCCAACAGAAACACTCCAAATATGAATTGAGAAATACATTTTTTGAAAACTATATTACTAAATTTGGCGATAGTTCTCAAAATGGGAAACTAGAGAAGGTTAAAAAAAGATACCTTCAAAGGGTGAGGAGAAAGATGGAATAGTTTTTGAATTGATGAATACTGGGAATGTTATGTTTGTGACCAAGACTAACAAAGTTGTAAATACAAAAGTCTCTATGAACCCTGACTCCAATTGTTTTTAAAATAATATTATTCCCGAAACGTTATAAACACTTCTACTACCGATAAAGCAAAAAAGAAAAGGAAAGATCTAATTTTAAAAGAAAGGATGGTGGATCATAAAATAAAGAGAAAAAGGTTGCTGAGAAATGTATTGATAGTTCCAATCAATATAGAATTATCAGAGGAAAATTCTCCTTCTATGGATATTGCTAGTATTGTGGTGGATTTTGATATTCAACATATATGTGTTGGTTTAACTATGAACATTACTATAATTCCTGAAGTTTTAAATGGAAACGGTTTATGGGGAGTCAATTGCCTGAAAAGAAGAAGTATGTAAAAGTTAGGAAAGGTGGAGTAAAAATTGATAATAGGTTCCAACATTTGAAAACAATTTTTGAAATATGTGAACAACCTATAAATCCTGCTAAAGGAAGTATTTTATTACTTATATCACACACAAAAAATCATAACAATTATTAATAGCCAATGGTGAATAATTTAAGGGAAGAAGTAAAATCTCTTGATATTTAAACTTAATTGAAATCTACCAAGGTTGAACAACCTTGGATTCTTGATAGTGGTCATTTTCTCAAATAATAAGATATTTGAACTTTTTAATGAATATGAAAGATTTTAAAGAGGGAACAATGTCATTTGGAAATGATGAATCCATGAGAATCAAAGGTGTTGCATCATCCATTATTGGAAAAAAAAAGTTTGAATCCAAGAAATATTAGTATGTTAATGGGAAGAAATAAAATTGGATAAGTGTTTCATATTTTTTGATGAGGGTAAAATATTTATCATCGGAAAATATGGATTTTTTGTAAAAATTGAATAAGTTGGATTTTTTTTACAAGGGTCTAATGTACAAAATAAAATTTTATTCAGATTGGTGAAATAAAAAACTATTGATACATGAGTATGGTGGAAGAGAATGAGTTGTGGCATTCAATGTTGGTAAATATGTGTTAAATAAACATGATATGGTTGTATGAGATAGATAGTGTCTAGGAAATTCCTGGTTTTCCAAGAATGAGATATTGGTGTTGAACTATTTGTTATAAGGGAAGGATTAAAAATGTTGTACATAAGAAATTTAATATTTATTCAAAACAACCCGTGGATTTGATTCACTCTGATATCTTCAGACCAATGAAAAAATAGTCATAAAATGGAGTTTAGTACTTCATTACTTTTTTTTGACAATTTTACTCACATTACTTGTGTTATGTATATGAAAAAAGTCATATGCTTTCAAGATGTTTAAATGTTTTAGAATGAATGATGAGAAAGAATGTGAGTATTCAGTGATGAAGTTGAAAATATATAATGGTGTTTAATCCAAATGTGAATAATTTCAATGTTATCTGGAGAAGCATTTAATTCTTTGTCAGTATAGTTCCCTATATAATCCTCAAACAAACAGGGTTTCTTAAATAAAGATTGTATATTTAATGGAAATGGGAAGAACCATGTTACTTGAACATGACCTCTCTCATTACATTTAGAATAAATCCATGAGTACTAATGTCTATATTAAGATGAATTGTTCTAATAAGACTTAATTATATTATACAACATATGAATTATTTTTTGGAAAAACTCCATGCCTGAAATAATATAGTGTTTTTTTGGATCTATGAATTATAATGAAGATTGGTGGAATGTGTGGAATGTTTGAGCAGAAATATAAAGATATAATATTTCATGGCTATTCTTTAGAAGTAAGAGGATATAGATGCTTCAAAAATAAGACAAAAATAACTTTTGATTTTTGTATTTAAATGTAATTCAATGTAGAAAAAAATAAAAACATAACGTTGAAGAAATGGAAGTTGATCAAGTTAAAGAAAATAATTTTGGTACAGATATAGACAATGGTATTCTAACCGAAGAAAAATAATCGGACTCATCCATTTCCAGTTATGAGGATGATACTCAAAAATCTCATCCCGGATGAGGAAACAAGTGGAATCGTAGAATATAATTAGTGATCAACATTAGAAGGATCAAAAAAGAATAAAAAAATGTTATAACACATAATTCCTTATATTCAAACGTATAACCGAATTATGTGAAAGAGTTATTTGAGCATCTAGAATGGGTTTAGTCCATGAAAGAAGTGTTGGATCAAATTCAAAATAATGATACAAGGGAGGTCACACCCAATCCGGAAAACAAAAACATTATTGGAACAAAGAATTTTTTTTGGAAAAAGATGAATGATGAAAGTTATGTGATAAGAAAAAAATAATGATTGGTGTTTAAAAGGTATTCAGAAATTTAGGGTGTGGATTTTGATGAAAACAATTAAACATTGGAAAGACATGAATCAATCTAAGAATTTATATCTATTGCTTCAAAATAAGACAACATGATCTTTAAATAGGTTCTTAAATCTACAATTATGAATAGTGATATTAAATAGGAAGTTTATATTGAAAAAACCTGTGTCGTTGTTTTGGAAATATGATTGTTATGTGTGAATATTGAACGTAGAGTTTTTATAGCCTAAAAAAGAAATGAGGGCATGGTATTCCAAATTGGATAAATTCTTAAGGAAGATTAATTTCAAGAAAAGAAAAGTGGATATCAATTTCTACATCATAGAAAGTCCATAGTATTCCCTCATTGTGGTTTTCTATGTTAATTAGATTATATTTTATAACAGTGATAATGGAGCTATGAAAGGTCTATTGAATAAATGAGAATGATTTTTGAAATTTCTATGAAAGGGGAAATGAAAGACATTCTTGGATTAGAAATTCAGCAAAGGATGGAAAACATTTTTCTTTCTCATGAAAGGTTTGATGAGAAATTTTTTTAAAACGGTTCTAAGGGAATAAATAAAACCTATTTCCGCCCCAATATTAGTGGGAACAAATATATGTTAAGATGTATAAGAGAAAAAAGTAAATCAGAAATAATTTTGAATATTGATTGGATGTGTTATCTATTTGGGTGACTCAAGACCCAAAATTGTTTATGCTATAACCATATGTGAAATATTTCAAAGTTCTCCAAAATAATAACATTTAATTTCTAGAAAAAGAATTATCAGATAAATAATAGGAATAATAGTATTTAGAATAAGGTATGGTATCTAAGATGTTATTTATTTTTTGGGTATTTAGATATTGATTCGGTAGGAAACATTGATGATATAAGATCCACATCTGGTAGAGTATTATTTATCAGAAGGAATTGGGATAGTTGGAATTCAAATTAATAGAAATTAGGAACTCTCGTTAGAGATGAAATTGATTATGTTTCCTCCACCAAATCCAATACACAACATATAAAGATGAGAACTCAAATGGTAAATTTTCCTCGTGAAGTGAAGTTACCCTTGCTCTTGGGTTGTGACAATCAATATAAAATCAATCTAACTTAGAATCCAATTCCATATTATCATTCAAACCAAATTGATATAAAATATCATTTCATAAAATAGAATTTGGAGAATAATAAATTGAATTTTGAGTACATTCCATTATCATAACAAGTTGATGACATATTCAAAAAACCTATAATGATGAAATAATTTTATAAATTCAGGATGAACGTGGGTGTCTATACAACTTTTTCTTCAAGGTTTTAGTGTGTCTTTTATCGCCTATATCATATTTTCATTGTATTTTTTCTGAAGGGGGTGAATTGTTTCTTAAATCAGTGTGTTTCATTAATAAGTAGAGTGTTCTAGGTAACCTATGAATTCAATATATTTTTTCTGTGAAATATTCTATATATTTGTTGGAGAGCTTCTAGGAAAATAATTTTTTTTATTATGGATAGGATAATGAAAATATGTAGTTGAAGAAGAACTGAGCTAGGAAAAATTAAAGGTTGAAATAATCAATTATTTTGGATATCATGGAATTCATGTCAATTATCCATATTTCCTACAACGAGTTATCTCATGTAGTCTTCAAACTACTGATATGAAATCCATTTCTTGAGGATACATTATTCAAGGATTTATGAAACTTGGTTGACAATTAAATCCAAAGTGATAGATTTTTTGGATCAAGATGATGAGGAATGTTTTTATTTTAATGTGATTTATTTTTCCGTAAAGGAATGATTTTAAAGATTCATGGGAAATCACCTCACATTGTAGTTGGTGAAAATCATATTGATTATTGTTTTAAAAAGAATTATACTTGTCTTGGGTCTGGTATGGTAGAATTTTGTTATGTAGAATTGATCATTATCTAGAAAGAGATAATTAGTTACATGAAGAGTTACTCTTGTTAGAAGAAAGTGGCCATAAAATTCACTCGGGATCTTGTATGAAAAAGTGATTATTTGGATTCACTACCAGAGTCTGGGGACTGTTATAAAATTAAATGTGATAATTTTTTTGATTTTTATTTCACATAAATCATAGATTTATTGGAGAACATATGATTCATTGATGATGGAAGAAAGGGTAAAGAGATATTCAAAATTGTACATAGATTTATCATATCCCAGTAGAAGAGAAGAAATAGATGCTACTGATTAAAAAGTTATCATACCTAGTATAATCAGTCTCAAGTTGCCATCGGATCACCATCGTATGCATAAGAAAACGTTTGGACCCAGGATGACTGTATTTAGGCTGATGAAGAAAAATATCGTATCTCGAATGATAATTATTATGATTATCATACCCTGTATAATCGTACATAAAAAGGTTTTAAGATACACAATTAGAATCATGATAAGATGGATGGTTGATTGTGTTTCTAAAGGAAGAGATTGATTAACTCTGAATTATTTTCAAATGTCTTCATCAAGTGGATCCAAAGTAGAATTAATTTTTTTTCTCTTAAAGTGAATTTTCGTATTTATAAAGACAAGGGGAGAAAAATAAATATTGTAACTCAACTAGTTAATAGAAAAAAGTGGTGAAATGAAATAGATTATGCATATATTGAATGGGTAATGAGCCTTTGTATCAAAGTTGAAGTATTTTTTATTTCGAACATGGTTAAGAGATGAAGTAAACATGTGAAGGTTATTAGAGAATGGAGTTCTTATATGAAAAATCTTGGGGGACGTTGACTTTAAAAATAGTTATTTTCTGCAAAATTTAGTGTGGTATCCATTTTTTAATACATTCATATCAAATTGACACAACTCAGTATTTTGAAGAAATTAGATTGATAAAATCAGACTCCAGAATTAAAATTAGAAATGAAAGTCAAATGAAATCCAAAATAAGTAGTGATGATTGAAGAATAATTTAGAATATTTGAGAAGATCTCATAAAGTCAAAATACACCCTTGATTTTACGGTAAATTGAGATTCCAGTGATCTTTTATGTGGGAGTTTTTTTGGGATTCCAACCAGAGAAACATGATGGTCACTTATAAAAAGAGAATAATACATTGTACTTTACATTGAAGCAATTTATATTTCAGAATATATAATATCTAGGTTTTTAGAGACAATAAGAAGATTTCGTATTCACTTTTGTTGAAAATTATTTCATTGAATGAAGTAAAATAGAAGAGACAAGATCACAATGATGTATTCAGGTGATCATTATAACCAAAGGTTGACGTACTCGTTTGACTACCATCCTCAACATTTTAGTCATATTAATTTGATTATAATATAGGACTGAATAATAGATTCGGTATTTTTTAATAATATTTCTAGACTGAGGAAGAATCAAACTAGGTAGAATCTTATTGGGGAGAATCAAAATGGGAAGAATAGTTTCATGTAAAATTGTACACAGAGGAATCAGACTGATAAAATTGGACTAGGTTTTTCTTTAACAATTTCTAATAGGTACTTACATTCCCCTGGGTAAGAAATTGAAGAAGTTTTTTAAATTGAATACATTTTTGGAATTTTAAAGGAGCATAATTAACATGAGTTGTTACATTAATTATGTATTACCATATTGATGTAAAGATGGTACACAAGCAATTTTGGATTTTTTACATAGTTCTACTTGAGTGAAATGGTATATCCTATGAATTATACTCCAAGGATTGTTTTCTAGTGGGTTTTGTGTTATTGCATCATTTCCATGACATAAAAAGTAGGTATCTATTCTTATTCAACAGTGAACCTTATAAATACCTATGTTCCTTTGGATGTGTTTTTGAATTATTTTAATCAGATGATATAATTATTAAAATCAGGTAAACGATGTTTCATTTGAGAATGAATATATAAGAACAATTATCACTATTTCATCCCCTCCCCCTCCCAGTGATCAAATCATCCTTAGTAGGAAATAACAAGAAATATTAATGGGGTGTTACTATGTTCCCAAAATGATTTTATATAAGGTTTCATGGGTGGTAAAATAAAGGGATGGTGGGTGTATGAATTCATTTTCAATATTTAATAGTTTTTTTGGTGTTGTTTTAGGTTATGTGGTGGTATTTTATGATTGTTAATGATGTCTTTGCATTAATGGGACCTTTGGATATAACCTCTAGGTGACATGTGTATCGGAGATCAACTAACATCAATAAAACATTTCAATATTGAAAAGGATCGCAACCAATAAAAAATATTAATATTAAAAGGTCGGGGAACTATAACCTCAGGTACAGATAACCATCAAAACACAATAGAAGAAATATCATAAAATGACTATCTCAATAATGTATTGGTATGGAATATAAATAAATAATACATTATGAATAAATTTAAATATCAACATCAT
This sequence comes from Viscum album, assembly GCA_963277665.1. Lineage (NCBI taxonomy): Eukaryota > Viridiplantae > Streptophyta > Magnoliopsida > Santalales > Viscaceae > Viscum > Viscum album. Next base: position 64,022,946 of record OY728134.1, read on the forward strand.
GGTATATATAAATGAATACTTATACTAATCATGAATGTTATAATACAACAAGTCCAATATCCCAATGATAGATTGTTTACAAAGTGTCTAAAAATAAGATAAATTAAAATAAATTAACCAATTTGTAACATTTTATAGTCCAATTCCATGTGCCAACTCTTTTATAGATATATTATATATCCAGATAATTTAGTTGGTCCCTTTCCATTATGATGGTCATTAAACATGATGCTTTATTAGATACCATGTAACCTATGTAGGGTGTGATTACAACTCAGTAGGTCACCACAAATTGTGTTCATTAGGGGTTATGTAAATATAGGTCAATGATAAATATATATTATTATTAATGTAAATAAAATTATGTAGATATCCTATCACCCTATGGAGTGATCTAGCCAAACCATTTTTGACTACCCTCTTTATCCAATTCTATAATTGGATGGTACGTCCATGTTTGAAAAACACCATGAGAATTGAATGGTATATCAATCCTTGCATCATAATCAAGATGAATGATTAATAACCATCAAGAATCATTTGGATAATGAACCATAAACATATCATTTCCAATGTAAAATGATTCATTGCCTAGTGAACATGGAATCACTAATCGTAGGTGGTTAATAAACAAACCTCTATCCATGAACACCTGGATGATACACTAATGTTACATAGATGAGGTGAAATATATACTACCATTTTGTTTCTCAAGTGGATGAGGTTAAAAAAATTATCATCTAGGTGGATGGTATACCAATTATATCACACTCTAGGTGGATGGAACACCATTGTCGCATATCTTTATATGGGATACACACCACTAACATGAAATCCATTACATGTTGATACACCCAAACTATTATTTTTAGGTGTATGATTTACCATAATTGTCATATTTTTAGTGGTTAAGACCCCACAAATACTAAATATTTAGTGGATGGAATACCATGATAATATATTCTCATGTTAAGAATTCATCACCATGATAGCACTCAATAATTCGATGATGCTCCACTAATATGAAATCTAATGTGGATAAAGTGCCAATAATGAAAAGTTCCTATGTGTATGAGGTTCCATAATTTAAATGGACAGAAAATTTTTAATGGACCACCCTCTTATTAAAGGGAATGATATAACACTATTGATTAGATTTAGATGGTCAAGGAACCAACACATATGAAGAAACCAGAAAAATCAATGATATATCATTTTAAAATAATATACAGAATTTATAGTCATCAAATATTCCTTGGGATGTTTAGTAAATCCAGACACACATTTTAATTTTTGATGACCATGCCATCTCACCTCTATCCTATCTCACACTAAATCCAATCCCTATTTAGGGATATGATAGGGCTAAACACCAGATCCCCAGGTCTGTATTTTGGTTATATTCACCCATCCATATTCTATGGTCATGGTTTCATAACCAAATTCATATTCTTAATGGTCATTGGTTACCATATTTGTCAATATTCACCTCAAATAGGACACTCATGGATTATTTGGATCCAATAACATCACTAGAAATCATGAAAAAACTACTAAATTTAGGCTTAGGTCATACACAATAAGGAAAATCAATATTATTTCTTACATTGTGTTCAAGAGGAGTATATACCATTATGATGGAAATACACCACCTAAATATGTAATTTCAGGTCTATATTTCAAGACACGATGGGTTGATTGAGTCTCAAACAGAATGAATCTTGAAATTTAGGAAAATACCAATAATTATGAACAATTGATGATCTATTGGTATACTATGAAAGAAACCAATAAAATTTAGAAAATGAGTCATACAATTTATTCTGAAAACCCCATATTATTAATGAGATTATAAACCAATGAGTAATGAATATGATCATGTTTAATGAAGATGAACAATATGAGATGATATGGGAAGGTGATAATGATTTATTGATGAAAAATGAGAGAAATATCATTTTAAAAGAGGAAAAATTGATTAATTAATTTAAATTTTTATTGAAAAACTATACAGTGACCCATTGGGTACACTATCTCATTTCCCAAGGGTCATTGACAACTTTGTGACTTACCTTGAGATATTTCCACAACTACCTCACCCACTAGGTTCCTAGTTGTATATGAGAATGGATATATGTCTCGATAGCTGACCAATGCTCTAGAATCAAGGCCTATATTTCCTTCCAACACCTTAAACAATCATAAAAACTCCTAATACATAAGTGTTTTTGAAATTTATATAAAATATACTTCATATTAATATAATGTATCAAAAATACATTATAGAGAAGTTTAACTATTAAATGAAAATCTAATCATCATCATGTCTCATTGGTGAAGAGATCTATCCACTATACCAATTTATTATTATTTCACTCCTACATTTCCTCTCAGATAATTTTGTTCTATCTGTTTGTGAGAACTACATGAACTATTTTCCCAAGTATAGTCATCTAACATTGGCTGACTATACAATGTTGTCCCTACATAAACAACACATATAACTTTAACTCAATCTCATTTATATTAATAACCTGAGAATTGTTGGGATAATAGAATCTAATTTGAGATTCATGGATTTTTTCATTTATATTATTGTATCTCCATTGAATAACTAACTAACACACCACAATTATGATCCACTAAATAGACAAACGATTCCACAAACATGGGTATTATCCTTGCCTAAGACCAAATACACCTATATCCTAAGCAAGGTGACCCTCAATGAAATACCATGTCACCCACCTTGAATGATATTGGATGGTGTTGTCAGACCACATACAATCTAATCAAATTATGAGTAGTATGATTCCACTTCATTACCAACTATTTATGGTCCCTAACCATATTCATGAGACATTTCATGATATATTCTTAAACTTCGTCATCTATTCAACATAGAGGTGGTCAAAATAGATTAAAATTCATGACCTAAAAATGAACCATTTAAATTTATTTTTGATGAATATTATAGTTTTTGAACTCTATTAACACTATTTGGTTCATCAATGAATCACTAAAATCAAGAATTCATTCCCTCAACATATCATCCAATACTATTATGTTATGCGCAGAACACCCATTAGTTTGATGATGGTTGTAAGTCCTAAAAGGAACCTATGTATCACGTTCATAATAAAAACACTCCTATAATTACAATGGAAAATGAACGTACTGATCAGATATAATGTTTCTAGGCACCCTATAAAAGCACATTATATCCCAAAAATATATCTTTTCTAAATCATTGGTTGAATTTTTATCCATAATTTAAAGCCAATGAATTCTATTAATCAACCATTAAATGATTAGAAATTCCAAATCATTTAAAAGAGACAACCAATAAATCAATATCATAAAGACTATGTTAAAATAATCCCACACTCAATCAAGATCCAGTAATGACTGAAGAAGGCCTTCTAGTCACTGATGATCAGTCTTTACCTTCTAACATGTAAAGTATCATGAAATGTACCAACTATGTCCTTATTCATCCCATGGTACATGTATGTTATTCATGTTATTTGATACATCTTGGTATACCGTAAATGAAAAATACATCTTGAGGTGTTATAATCCAATATCAGATCTCGAGGGATACTTAATGGGACTATCACCCAAACTCAGATGTATGAAAATTTATCAATATCTAGTGACCTTCTAGATGGTAGGTCCTCATCATATATAGTCTACCTCATTACTCCGTAATTTGATTTTGAAAAATGAAATACATTCCACTATATTGATAAGTAACAATGTACCACTCAGTGATGTTATGGTCACTCTACAATGACACTCTTGAATACATTGACGCATATCATAAATGTGGCTCATTATCTGTCACTCACTAGTTTCCACATCTAGTGAAAGCCCCTTATCGATGTCCGTGAGTCCTATATCAGATTCCCTTGTATGATAGGGACTAGCAAATCAAATGAAACATAAGGAACCTTATAAAAATTTAGGGACAAATTAGTAGGGAGATCCCCAAAAAAATATATTGTACCATATTACCATGTAATTGAGGTTATATTATTCAGTCTCGTTCAATATATAGAGTGAAAAGGTAAAACTGATGATTTTTAGGGTAACACTACCTTAAAATAATATAACACGAATAATCCTCTCAATGAAGTGTCTCATCATTTTATAATCACCTATATCCACTTGCATCACTTATACCTTAGTCTTCCAACTAAATGAATACAAAATAATGTTTCCCATACTAGTGGTAAATATTTTTAAAAAATCATATAACTATATGTACTTAACTCAACTCCTCTATGGATGTAACATTTTTCAATGGAAAAAATATATACTGAAGGCTGGTATGGTTAGTATAAAACATGAAACCATCACCCAAAAGGTAATGACTTAATATTATAACTCTATATAAAAACACTACCATCATTAGGTCATGAATTTGGTTATTCCACTAATTAAGACTATATATCATGTTACCCTAAGTGACCAGTATCCAATTCTACATCATAACTCCTCCAAGATCAACATATTAAGTAACACAATACAATGTGTACTCCTTACCTGACTCATGTAAGGTCGATATTAGTGCCTAATTCAATCCCCCTTTCTACTCTTGAAAGACTATCTACCATGAAGTTGAAACATGACCTATAAATCATTCTTAGTTATGGACATCATTAGTGATTCTAGATGTGATAATTCTAGGATAAACATCATGTAGTAAACTTTGGTTTTCAGGAACTAGAAAATCATGAAAATGTTCTTGGGATTAACCTATTAAATCATAGTCTCAACCATATCTATGTTCATTATTATTTCTACCTAGGATATCACATTTCCCAATATGAATGCCTCATTAATCCACAAATAATACATTGAGAGCATATTATAAAACTAATTCTCTCTCACCATACATAGAATAACCACTAAGTAATTTTAATGATCCTCCCACTCTAGAAAATTATTAATATCATATGATCCCACCTTAAAGAGTGTATCTATTGAAAAAACAATATAAATGATCTATAATATTTCCAAAATCATTGACCAACATAGTAGATATGAATGAGGGTGACACGTTTTTATTAAATAAAATATAATTTAGTGTCGATTCAATAAGAATTATTGCTTAAATTATAGATTGATCCCCACTGTACAAGGTATGATTCTACTATGTGGAATGAAGCTAGTGGGATCCCTAACCTTGAGATCCCATCACCTTGTTCCCATGAGGGGCATAACCCTACTAAAACTACTTCCCATAATTCTAGGAACAATAAACCTCTTCTTGAATTTGGTAACTAAAGGATCCCCAACATCATGGTTGATATATCATTACAATATGAGTGGCCAAAATCTTAGTTATAAAAAACTCATGCCCTTTAGAATATCATGGTGTGATGAAACAATACCTATATAGATTACCAAAATACGAACACAAGTGTAAATATTATATAGGCCTATCAAAATAAGGAAAATTAATTCTTTGACAACCTATGATAATAACACTCTACTAAGGATCATCCTCTCATAAGAAGTGATAAAAACATACCCTGGAACCATTATATATATTTTCTTAATAAAAATATTTAAACCATGAAATAAATCTTCATGAATTCAGAACCAAAACCTTGTAAGTATAAGTATTATTCCTAGATTACCTACCCCATGTCTTATACTACTCCCAAAAAAAATTCCTAATTTCCAAGATCAAAAAAATATGTCAAATAAAATATGTTTGCCTAGGATTTTATAGAATAACTCACATAATTATTAAAATTCCTAGTCATGTTAGTCACACCACCAAGAATATCAAGAGGAAAATAGACCAAATTAGTAAAGGGGGCGTTATAATCCTTGACCAACATAACCCCTATACCACATGGATGAACACAATGGATATATAAGACCTTATAGTGACAAGAATAATGTGCTTGAAGAAGTATGACTATGTTTCCTTCTAAGATATCCCCACAATTTTTTTTTCCTTGAATAAAATGTCCCATAAGTGATCATTTATTCCCTAAAACATATGATAATAAGGATTAACCTAGTACTATCATTGTTAAGAAATATGATAAATTATGGTCTATAAATAATATATTATAAACATTATAGTATGTATCCTACCGCCACATGAAAAGTGCAGTGGACATTATAGGTGGAACAATCATTTTTAGTTAGATATGGTTATCTAAACTCTTGTAACCCTATACCTCATAGACTATAGGGCCTAGATAACACTCCCTTTGTGAAATTTTTTTATTGATGGAATATGGAATCCAATTGTCTCTATCTCCACTTCCAGTGGGGAATACCCATATCCACCCTAATAGTTCTCAATTAGAGATAACCATAGTAGAATATATATATATATATATATATATATATAATTCTAGAAGAATGACCTAGAACTATTTTCTATTATCTGTATATATATTTTATTTTTGGATAAGAAATAATAATAATATGATAAAGCCTAAATACAAACCATATGATACAAGGGTCTCACAATTCAAACCACTAGTCCAAATTAACTTACCACCACTGAGGTAATGAACATTCTAAATAGGGGTCTCAAAAAATTAATTTCATTCAAATTAAATGATAATAACCATTGTACAATCATGTAGGTTATGACCATGAATTTATCTAAAAAAACATTATATGTGTTTTTGTGGATGCTTTTGATGACTCAACCCTATAGAATTACCAAAAAATCAATAATATCGAATCCCCATAATGTCATATGAGTCCTATATTCTAAGGATAATACATTAACACTCTCTCTGTTTGAAACTATTGTCAAGTGTAAAAACCCATAGATTATATATAAGTATCAAAATGCATTATATTTCTCTAGGTAACATAACTATAAAAAGGAAACCAAGAATAAGTGTTACTGCCAATGTAACATCATTTTCCTCTATACATGGGTTTGTTCTACCTAGTTCATCATATAGACTAATAACCTATAAAACAAAATCTCTTATCTACCATGCTCCAAATAGTTTAAAAAAATAAAAAATGAGTCACTAATAGATATTTTTAATGTCTCGTGATTGTTTAACCGCCACTATGATTAAACTGAACATATACATGCCAAAATTTTATAACCCCATATTCTAGTGGTTGAAGAAGTTTAGGGTGGGTTGGTATAATTTGGTGGGTACAATATGACCTCAGGTGTAGTTAACTATCGAAACATAGTGGCATAAATATCATAAATCATATATATCAAAAAATTAAAAGTATGAAATAGACATCCAATCAAAATTAGACAAAATTTTAGATATCATCATTTGTTAAATTAGAATTTTAAACTACAAAATCCATAAAATTTATATTAATAATAGTAGGATCTCTCATTTGAATATCATATATATTGGATTATAAAAATATACAAAATTAGATGATATTTCCACAACTTTTCCTGATCCCTAGACTGGTCCCATATCCCAACACATATCCAGCTCTTCTAGCATGATATCAAAAGTTGTAGGACACTTTCCCTTAAAATATTCATTAAACGTGATGTCTCATCTAGTACTAGGGAATTCGAGAAGGGTGTCAGTAAAATATAGTAAGTCACCAGTGAACGTTTCCCCAACTAGTGTAATAAATACAAGAGGATTCTTGGCATAGAATTCTAGTAAAATAAACAATAATAAATAGATAACCTATAACCCTTTGGAATGCTCCTACCAAATCAAATATGTCCATACCTACTACTGTAAGTGATATATTTTGATAATACAGCCACATTTAAAATAAAAATGGATGATAAATGATATATTAATCATTTTATCATAATCATGGTGATTAAGTTTCACTTTTGAGCATCAGGGTGTGGACGAGTCTTCACGATCTTAGAATGAAAAGGTAAATGATCCCTCATCAAATCATTGAAAAGAATGAATGATCCATCATTTGATGAATGATTCATCAATAATCTCTATTTAATGATACAAAACCCCTATCTATTAATGTATGGTTGATACACAACTATTATATTGATTATATTGTTAATATACCACTATTATAGTGCCAAATTTAAGAGAAACCATTAAAAAACTAATCCATATTGATGGTATATCACTGATATGTAGGATTCAGGTGTAATTAAAGATCTTATTTTCATACACAACTCAATTTTTAGTTCTAATTTACAAATAATTGTCTTTATACATATTGAATGGTTTCATGAAATTGGAATTAAAATAATACCTAACTTGATTAAATTTCAAAACAATAAGAGGAGGATCTTCACATATAATTTAGATGGCCAATATACCACCATTTCAAATATTATGTGGGAGAGGAAGATAATATACTATTATATTGATCATATGATCAGTATATAACCATTTAAAAGCTTATGTGGAAAAATAACTATAAACAGTTGATCCAATTAGATATTATACATATGAAATGGTGGCTTCTAGTGAAATAGAAGAGCATGTTTTCATAACCAATGTATATTTTTCCTATTAATTTACAAATTCATCAGTATTTTGAATAATGAATGATATCATGACCAATGGAATTCATATATTACGTGAATTTATTAAATTTCAAAATCAGAAGAGGTGGTTATTCACATATAACTTATAATTAATTTTTTAGAAGATCTTGAATTAGTTGAACTCATAATTCATTATTCATTGATGATCCAATTGACTCGATATCTTTGTACCCTTGTTGCACAATAGTATAAAAGGTCACAATTTCTCAATTGGTGATCCAAGTGTGCACCAAAATATCTAAATAGTATTGTGAAATCATTAAGTTCCAGGAAGATCAATCTATATCACTTACATTATTCATTGATGAACAAAACACAATTTTTTAATGCGGATGAATAAATCTTGATTTTCTATTGAGGGTATGACATAAGGGTAGGATAGAAAATACTTTATATCTCTAGAAATCATTCCAGGAATTGGGAGACTTTCTCTCTATCCAATTTTCAAAACATTTTATCTTTTGGAAGGTGATATATCTGATATTTATTAGGGTATGTTTAGGGGTTGGAAACATCATACAAGATAATTATCAATAATGAAAATTTAGTTATAATATTGTCAATCTTTAAATTATCTTAAAACATAACTTTTTATGTTTTATGTGCCTCTTGTTTATTTTTCAATATAAATCATACCACTGTATAAGACCACTACTTTGGATATTAGTCAAACCCAATTTTCAATGGTTTTGTAAGAGTACATTCCATTTTCATTGACCTATGTTAGGGTAATCCTATGTTTCAATAAGCTAAGTAATGGTAGGTTAAAGGAAATATCCCTTATGTGTGGGACATCCTAAAAACCTTCTATTTGGGTAAGTGTAAAATATCCACATACACAAGGGTGACACTCTATTTATAAGGGTTATGTAAGGATAATGCCATTTTCAATATGTTATGTAAGGGTAGAGTAGCATTGTGAATCTTTAGCTCATTGCTTTCAAAATCAATGTAAGTATAATCTAGATGCTGTGTAAGGCTACATTCGAGTTTCATAAGTGTAATTAAAAGTTTCTAATTCATCCCTAAGGATATCTTATAAAGTGTCTAAAGTTATTTTTAAATTTTACTAGGTTTGTAATGGGTTTCCAGGTTTCTATATAAGGGTAAGAAGAGTCTCTATCAACTGATTTATGGTATATTAAAGATCTAAAAGGTTATGTAAGGGTAAAATTTATACTTCTTAAGGGTCATATTCTACATAATGGTAATACCAGATACCCTCACATAACTATTATGAGATGGATAATGGGAAAAATATGTTACATTAATGCATATACATTTTTAAGAAAACAAGTTTTTCTCCGATTTCTATTTCTTCTTCCCAATATCAACCCCACAATAAATTTTTGACATGTTTAAAAGCCAAAAATCAAAGAAAATTATTCATTAACTCTTTAAAATTATTTAAACACTCTCAAATTAGTAATCTTGGAAAATATAAATTTAAAATTCAAATAATTTTTTTTTTCTTAATGGTAATAAACTATCTACATCTGGCCTTCTTTTAAAATATTTGATGCTCAATATCTTTATCTTTGAAATCAGCTATTATTTTTTTTGCAGTCTAGAGTTCCCTTATACATAACGTACAGAGTCATCTTTGATTGATTCAAGACCTTCTTCTAGTTTCCATGTGTGGAAGAGTCCCCTCTCTTATATTCCTAGTTTTAGTGTTTTAAGAGAGGTAAATTCCATTTATGAATATTTTCTATTTATTATCATTATGTTTGAGGAAGTTATTTAAATAATGACCAATAATTATCAAATTATATTTATAAATAATTATCATATGTTTTTGTCATATTATTATAGAGGGATAGAATTTTATCACAAATGAAATTATAATTATAATTTAATAATAACATCATTATGAAATTATTATAGATTATATGATAATTTAGACAATTATGTAGGGGATAAAATATATAATTTGTTGTGATGTTATATTTACTTTGGATGAAAAATAATGGAATCAGTTCTAGGAAGCATTGGTAAGTAGTTTTATAAGAAGAACATGTGGACATGGTCTATGTAATGATTTATTGAGGAATCATTGCCCACATAGCATTGTTAAATTCTTATAGGGATACAAGAATTTAATAAATAATTACAATGTGAAAACCAACTAAAATGTAGTACAAGGATAACCCAAGGGGAGATCCAATAGGGATAATCTGCATGTTCTAAATTAATTAAAGAAATGAAATTTTATTTTTTTGGTTGATTAAAAAATGTTAAAATACATCAACTATGATGTTTAAATTCATGAGATGAGGCATGATAGGCTCTGTCATTTTAATGTTCATTTGTTTGGGATTAAATTGATTATGATTTCATTCATTTTTTATGTCATAATTGTGCTAGTATAGATCCTTATTCTATGTACCCTAATCTAATCCTTTAACAACACCATAGAATGGTCATATACTTGGTGAAATCACAAAACTATGAAATCCAAAACCCTTTTAAAACATAACTTCCCTTGATTACATCAAGGTCATATAAAAATATTTTAATTAGTTGATGTATAAAAATATATCTCCTTTATTAGTAATAGATAGGTGATAAAATTTAAAAATAAAGTAAATTGTAGTTCATAAACATATTTACAATAATTTAAAAACTAAAAAGAAAAAATAAATGACCAAAACAACAGTTCCCCTAACAATATAATAAATCTACACATGTAAAACTACCCACTCATTCTATTAATTATGAGAATGATTAGTATGGATACCAGAGGAAGTATGGTGGTGATGATTAGTAGCAAAGCAAGGCTCTAGATCATGCACTATAGCCTACAGTTGTGGTTATCCATCATGATCTACCCAGGATCATTCAATTTGGGCAGACCAAAGGAGTATAAATTGGATTTCCACATCAAATACTCACCCTCCATCATAAAAATCATATATTTTCAAAAATGATTTAACTTTGTAATAGACACACAACAAGATAAGTGAAATGGAAGTTAAATCATCAAATCTTACCTATATATTGAGTCTCACACCATATAATATGTACACATCATGAAATTGATTCATGTTCTAGGATCTCTCTCAATGAACCCACACTGTGTGCAATTTAAATGACATGTAAATAACCTACTTGAGGTTATGTAGTTATATCAGATCATTTTTATTTCACCCTCTTGATTCAATATTATATTGTCGTACTCAGTTTTAATCCATAAAATAAAATTTTTCATTCCTTTTCCAAATACCTATTATCCTCTACCAAATATTAAAAAATAAGTCAAATAATTCATTTATTGGAATAATTATTCATTTATTTTATGAAATTAATGTATTAAAACACCCTAAATTATATGGATAAAATACAATTACCAAATAACCCCCACTCGAATTCAAACTTGAAATAAATTATTGAATTTCAACACACAGGAAATGATGCTCACCCTATAAAAATTTAAAATAAATGGTCATAACATCAATTGATCAGATGAGAAAAAATAAATGTTCAAGAATCACGCAAGATAATTCATTAACACTTTGATTATCAAATAAAAATCATCCAAACATAATAATTTTATCCATTGAAATAAACCATTCTCCTTATTCAATCATTTTTATTTTTCAATTATATTATTAATATGTGTTCCATTTTAAATTCACCTCACATGAATTTTTCCACACATTATTATGGTAAAATTTTAAACTGAATTGATTACATGCCACATGAACATGTCACTTAAAATTGGCTTGAAAGGAATCTAAAATTGATACTATGTAAACAAATAAATAAAAAATAATTATGAGGTTCCCATCATTATGTCCAAATGTAAATGAGTCTTTTGGGATGGTTGGTGAATGATAGGAAAACATATGGTTTAGGAAGGATGTTTTTATCTAAAGTGTAATGTGTTATATAAAAAGATAATATAAATAAAAATCTGACAGTATAAATGTCTTCTCCCATTTTATTCCAAAACACTCAATGAGAGATCATGTCACATGTATGAACCATTGATGAATCAACCTCTCTTACTCTTTTTTCATTTTTTAGTTTTTTATAATATATTTTCTCTTTTCTAAAATCTATATTGAAGGAAAATATAACATCCAACATGTATCCACATATGATTAAAATTATTTGTTTTCATAATGGTGTTTTTTGATCCTCTAGAGTCACAAAACAATTTATTTCAATTATTTTTTTATACAAGATAAGTGATTAATAAAATAAAACCAAACTTTTTTCCTCTCCCAAAATCATAATTAAAATTCCCATGGTAGGATATTATTAATGAATTATATCTTGGTACACTCTTGAAAATACCACCCTCACATATATTCTCTTAAATATCATCCAAAACATTTAATCAAAGGTAGGAATTAATACAATATACTAGTAACATGGATATCATCTTATCTTATATATTCATCAATTCTATGGGATTAAAAATGAATAATGAAAGGTGGGTCCATGGATAAATGGTCAATAATAAGAATTCCTCAATTATTAAAAAATTGATTCTATTTACTTGGAAATAAGAATAAGTTCCAAGAATGTTCTAGAAGAAGAGATACCAATGTTTCAGAATAAATATATCAAGGAATGAATAGTAAATATTAGTTTCACATGAGTCCTTTGTAATGAGACAAATGTATGGGAAAATCAATCTAGATGATGCATCATATTAATAAATTAATTAATAGAAACATCAGAAATTTGTGGCATGACAAACTATAGGAAAATTTCATTTATAAAAATTAATATTCTCTCCTAATTCATGAATTTATATATAATAGTCTACATACTCATCCCTAAAAATTGTTTTCCCCAAAATTTTCATCCAAATTTGTGGAAAAATAAATTTAATGAAAACATATGGTAAGTATACATTGTAGTTTTTGTCTCCAAGATTAGTTGGGTAAATTAAGAATCAAATAAATGAATTAATTTTAATTTAAACCATTAAATAATTAAATTTTGGTTATACAGTGTAACATTTTAGAATATAATTGCATACTTCATTTCAGATAGATGTTTTGTAGACAGTTGTGTAATATTTTCCTCCATCTACTTGATGTCTACTAGGGTCTTCATGGCACTAAAAAATAAAAATGAAATGTGAAATTATAGGCTATATCAATGAAATTTAAAATATTATGGGAAAAGTGATTAACATTACTTATTAAAAATGAATGATGAAAAATACAAAAAAACTCTGTTTGACTCTCATTAGAGATTTTGTTTAATATCATTCGCTTGAACATACCTATTTCATCTTCTACTCATGTGAAATATGATTGAAAATATGATATCGGGATGGGGTATATGAATGATCTCAATTTTGACCATTAAACATAGGTCAGACCCTACCTTTTCTCTCAAAAGATCATAACTCGTCCTAATAGTATCATTTTCCTAATATACATCGACCTTATCCACCATTTGTTCCTTATTCCTGATAAACTAAATCGACGGACATTCACTATCTATACCTACAATCCTTTCACAATCTGGGAAGAGTCAGTCATTCACCCATTTTTAGTGGTCTAACCTCTCACCTTTTATCTCTTTTTCATAGTAATTTCAATTTGAATGTCCTCATTCACCAAGAAATACCTCTATTACTTATTCATCATCCGAAAGAACCTAATATTTTTGAATTTCAACTTCCTTAAAATCATTATACCCTATCACATCAATGTTATTTATTGTTCTATGGATGTTGAATCATTACTATTCACTACGCACTCTCAAAAATAGCTCACAATTTTTCATGTTAATCATTTCTCTTCTAGTTCCTAAAAAATGATATCTCACGGAAAATATGTTTCCTCGGATAAACCATATGAAGAACTAAATGGTCCAAAAGAAATATTTACATGTCATATTTGATTAGAATGACTTCAATTAGTAATCTGTTCTATTTGACTGTTGACTCTTCTAATTGAAGAATTACTCTCATGGGATTCAATTTCTCCATTATCAAGATCTTTCAAGTTGTTTATGATATGATACTAGTTTTCAAGATAACATCACAATAATTTTTTCCACATTTATTATTTTTAATAAATATAGGTATTGACAAAATAGCTGGATCTTGTTACTTCTTTGGTAAATTTATTTATTCCACAATAGAGCATTTTCATAAGAGTAAAATTGTTCCGATCTCTCTGAGAATGCTTTTTTATTTACCATATCAGTCATTAAATTTGAATAAGTTTTAATAATGGAAAGTGATTCTTCAAAAGGAATGTTAATTTTATAATTTTTAAATAGTAAAAAATATTTACTTCATTTCATATCCACAATATCCTACATCATCTTTTTTGGAAGTGGTTGATGTAGTTTTCATGGTGGTGGTTCATCCGCATATTATTATTCATCATCTGTATCCTTATTATTCATTTTCATTTCTTCATGTTTTTATTGTGTTATCCTTGGATCAAGATTGTATTTAGTGACACATGTACTAATTAGATAAATGAATTTGAATCCTTCATGGGGGTTTATTTTGGAGGATCCTAGTACAACTCCTCTTAAATGTTTTCTTATTTTCTAAAAAATTTGTCCTACATGAAGTCCCAAATTTCATAGTCCATCTATTTTGATTATTTAATTTTAGACGCAAAAAATTCCTTAAGTGCTGAAGAAAGTTCCGATGTAAAAAATCGAAGTCATATTCGGACCCGGAGACCTGGTCTGGAAGGCCAAGAGGTGATGTTCACAAAAAGGATGAAGTGTGCGAAAAAAGTTTCCCCGCACAGAAAGTACCAGGATTCGGGACGAGTCCCAGTGCCGGTGCGAAATACTTTTTCATACGCGCCCCACGTGGTTTAACTTTCACACCATCGCCTCCATCGCACAATAATTTCATGTAGCCATGAATTCTGCACCACCGGATGCCTTTAAATAGAAGGAGACCCCCTTCCTTTTCGGGTCTGAAAAATTCAAACCACCTCTCATGTGTGAAATATTCCTTCCATGATCATGGAATATGGCCTTCAGGTATGGTTCTTTTTCGTGCCCAGTCACCCTGGGATCCTCCTTTGTGTGAGATCTCCATGGCATAGACTAAACACCAACCCCTTCGGGGTCTGCCCCTTTGGTGCAATCCCTTCCATGCTGTGCAAGTCGTCCAGCCGTTCACAATCCTTCCTTTGCACGCACACACCTTCCTTTGTGCGCAATCCCTTCCCTTGTGCACAATCCCTTTGTGTCTCGCACAAACCTCAGCACCCTATTTCGCGCAAGAATCACTAATTTCGCGCTAGCCCATGGATTTTCGCACCGGTCCCCCTTTTTTCGTGAAAACCCCAAGGGCTATGTGTAATCTCCTGGCTCCCGTAACCTCAGTGCTCCCCCGGCGCCCTCTTGTGCAAACACCTAATTCCATCTTTCTGGGTGCCATTCATAGGTGTCTCATGAACCCAAGTCATCTGCATCATACATGGTTTTCCCATGTGACCATCTAGGATTTTATTAAGTAACTTCAATGTCCCTTGGACAATTCTTCTCGTTGTGTTGCTTTTCCTCATTCTTCTTCGCATAGGCACGCTAACAGCTATTGCTTATTTTCATAGCCATGCTAATGTGGACCCATCAATGGTTTTCTCTGCAACAACCCCTCAGTATGACCTTACCAATCCCTTCCCTTCCACGAGGGCCAAAGGGTACCAGTTATGTATGTCTGTGGGGTGTGGAGCCAACCCACCTCATCCGAGCTGCAGGACGTTAAACTGCCGAGAACCTCATCCTCAAGACATGACGTTAATCTATGACACGACCCCGTGCCTCACACACAAGGTCCCCCACCTCGGATATTCTACACTCCCACTCGTCTCCATATGGATGGGATCATCCATCACGGGGGGGTTATTTATTGAAGTGGGGATTGTCCGCGGGGATGGGCAGCCACCTTGGTGAAATCCCCTATCTTTTCTTGCAGGTGGCAGCACCCCTGCTCCTCCTCACTTCCTCAGTGCCAAGGCCAGCGGAGGGCTTGATAGAGAATGGGGATCCTCCTTTCTTTGGTCCCAAATCCCTATCCCACTATGCTTTGTCACACTTAGGGCTCAATCATGGAGTAAGTCCCATCACCATGGGCCGCTCAACACATAATCCCCTACCCACTTCCCATGGACTCACCCATCATGACGTGATCCTTAGGTCTCTGCTAACTCTTGTTTCTCACACCAAGCATGACTCCCATGAGTTTAGAGTGGTCACCAACCACGACACAGCAAGGGCCGACTTAGAGTGTAAGCCCCATTCCATCCTGAACTATGGGGACTTTGATCCCTACTAAGGCATGGTACGTAGAAATCCTCCATGAGGTTCAAGCCCCACCACCTTGGGCCACCTCAGTGTGTAAGACCATATCCATCTCAAACTATGGGGGCATTGATCCGTGCTAAGGCATTATGTGTAGGAAGCCTCCACGAGGTTCAAGCCCCACCACCCTGGGCTACTTCAGAGTGTAATCCCCACTCCATCCCGAACTATGGGGACTTTGATATGTGCTATGGAATTTTACGTAGGAAGCCACCACAAGGTTCAATCCCCACCACCTTGGTCCACCTCAGAGCGTAATCTCCAATCCATATAGACCCCAGTTCCCACTTTGTGTTGGTTCACTGACCCCATATCCTTGGTACACCTCACAGAATAAGCCCCAAATTCCCCCGTCTCGCATGACATTAAAATGCATTCCATCCAGATCTACAATAACTTTTATCTGCATCAAGGCATGGTACATCAGAAGCATCCACAAGGTTCAAACCCATCATCCGGTCATCCCGACCCCATTCACGTCGGTTCACCATCACCATGAGCCACCTTAGTGGGTAAGACCCATACCCTTCCCGGAGGACATTAAACTATTTCTACTACCTGAACTACGAATACTTTCATTTCCCACCATGGGGTTATGTAGGAGGCCTCCACGAGGTTCAATCCCATCACCCATGTCTCATCCCGACCTCTACCTCGAGCACACGTGTCTTGGGAAGATCATTCCCTAACCCGGAGGTTCTATTTCTTCTGGGTCCCATCCATGTGTCCATTCTCACGGGTCGCCTCTTCAGGTGTCCCAACGCTTCATCGAACTACACAGACTTTGATTCCCTGCCACGGGGTTACGTAGGAATTCTCTTTGAGGCTCATGCCCAAAGACATCATCCATCTCGGTTCTTACTCGGGCCTCCACATCCCGGTGAGATCATGCCACCTCACTCCCCTCCACAACATTCGGGAAGCTGCCCACATGCTGGCCCCAACATCGACGTTCCCCCCAGGGGGTTCTTTAAGCTGATCCACTCAAGCCAGTGTTCTGATCAGTCTGATCTGTCTCCGCTGGACATTAATCTTGCGGCATACCCTATGTTACACATGGAAAGATGAGGAAAACCTCATATACATTCCAATTGAATAAAATTCCCCTCATTCAATGTGGGATGCCTCAGGCTTCCACGCCCTCGAGAAGCCCTATGATAAGGGACAGAAGACAGACATGGAAATTCCCCAGCATCAAAACAAGACAGTGATGCCCCAACGTGACTACTCTCCTAACCAAATATTGAATCCCTGACCGCACCCCTTGGAAGGTCCTGAGGGAAGTGGCATAATTAACCGGTGTCCATGAAGATATGGCACCAGGAAGAGATTCATGAACTATGTCTTAAATCTATGAGGGAGACTCGGACTAAGTGACATGTTCCGAGGAGGAATCCACGGATGGAAGAATTGGCATCCCATCATCCCGTTTCAATCAAGGATAAGACGTCCCTAAATAAGGAGCGGATGCCGCCCTCCTTTGGAATGTGGGAATGTGGGGAAACAACAGTGTGTCCTTTGCATGACGGATGCATGCATCCCCAGCGAAAGCGTCGAAAACATTAATATTCTATGATTTCATTGTGTACAACCCCAAAAGTGTTCATGAAGTTATCAATATTTTTTCCAATTATTTTATCTTACATTAAAGATAGGGACCCTAGAGTTCTTATTGTTCGAATCTATATGGTCTTTGTTTGGAACCCTTGGATTTGAGGTTGTTGCTTCTAACACCCCTAAAATTTATTTTTTTCAATAATAATATATATATTTTTCATCATTAGTATTTGTACATTGGGGATTTTGAAAAATACATGATCAAATCCATTTTCTTATTCATAGACTCCATTTTAGAATCTATCTAGTTGTTTTTTACCATGTTCAACCCCATCATTGTGTGGTTTATTAATTTCACTGAAAGATATTTCTACCCATTTCATCCAATAGATTTTATCTCCCCTCAAGTGACTTTATCATCAATGATCGTCCAGATGTAGCATCTAAAATGGGCATGTTAGCCTCTGAATTCCCATTATAAAATGTTTTCATAATCCACCATATCATAATACCATTTTTGGGATATTTTTCGGGGAATTCATTCAATATTTACCATGATCTATATAGATATTCATTATGGAATTGATTAAATGTTAAAATCACTACACTAATATTTTTTTAGATTGTGGTCAAATTTAGATCAGACATTTTCTCACCAACTCATCCTATGAAGAAATGTCAGGATAAGTGAGGATATGAATCCATATACTAGTTAATTTATTAGTTGAAAATCTAAACAATATAAAACGTATAGCATTAGAGGAAAATTATTAAATTGTACAGTATCATAGTGTTCAAGAAAACTATTTATGTTTTTTGTAGATACTTGTGTAGTATTCTTACAAATTGGATTGAATTTGATATAATCTGGATGATAACCGTCTTTATCTCTATTTTATTTGGAATAAATAGTCGTACCAAAATACATGGCTAATTACCCTTCTCTGAGTACCTTTTATAATCCATATCTGTGAAAATATTCATTGGTACTCATGTGACTTCCCCATATGTTTCTTGTTGAGTTCTTTCTATTTCTTCTTTTTTTCATTCAATTCTAGTGCATGGACTTATGCATCTCTTGGTTATGATAAATATCATCCACTTGGTCCTTCCCATGAGTGGGGTTTTTGGGTAATGAATTTGAACTTTAAAAAATTGGAAAACATGATTAAATGTAAAATAATGAATTAAAAACAGTTTTCATTATTCCCAATAATTATAAACCCTTCATCGACCATCCCACTCAATGATGAAAAAATTGACAACCCGTAGGGCATCATTAAATTCATACATGGCTACCGAAATTTAAAAAATAATAATTGATAGGAAAAAGATTATTACAATGAAGGGAAGAGTGTAAAACCCAGGGGGATGATATGTATGTTAAGAATTAATTAAATTACTTATAATTGATTTTTTTGGTGGATTTTAAAAATAAAAACAATATAGAAAAAATAATATTAAATAAAAGATATGAAGAATTAATTGATCATTGGTGTACATGTTCATGTTCTATAGATTCATTTGATTATTGGTTCAATTATATTTGGTGTCAGAATTCAGTTATAAAGGATCCATGGTCAGTGCACTCAACACTAACAAAATATCATCATTGGGGAATGGTCATTTATAAGTTGAAATTGAAAAAAAAGAAAACTAAACCCCTATTTAAATTTAACCGACCTAGATTTTATAATGTTCATATAAAAACTATCATAATTAATTGATGTAAGAATATAAAACTCCTCCATTTTTAATACAATGGTTATGATATTAAAAAATAAAGAGAATTAGAATTGATAAACAGAGTTCCAACAATAAAAAAACAAGAAAATAAATAAGAAGTAATCCCTGATTTCACTCCCCCAACTATCACATCACCCGAAAAATTAAAACTACCCACTCAATCTATGAATGATGAGAACTAGCAGGATGGATACCCAAAGATGAATTTTCGCAAACAATGATGGTGAAGAAGGGATCTGATTCATTAACTCTATCCATAAGAAGTGGTCTTCCATTATGGTCATCCCAAGATCCTTTAATGTGGGTGGATTAAGGGTGTATAATTAGGATTTGATTACAAACCCTCACAATCCAGCATAAAATTAATATCTATATAGATAGGTTCATTACATGTAATAGCTAAAAAACTTGTAATGTGCAATGGATATGGAATCTCCAAATATTCTCTAACTCACAACTCTCACACCCTGTATATGTACACATTGTGTAGTGGATGGTGGTGTTTCAATTTCTCTCAAAAAACTGACATAATTATAGTATTTTCAAATTGTGTAAATTTTTGGTTCCTGGTTCTATACTTTTTTTGGGATCTATGTGAATTCGTTTTATTGATTTACTATTCTAGTGTCTCTCTATGTATTACACTTGAATGTCCTATAATTGTGTTCCGTTTATAAGTACTTATTGTCTCATACCAAATATCACACACCAAGTCAAACAATACAAGTGTTGGAAAGATTGGTAATGAATTTTATGAATTTAATGTATTAAAACACCGAAATTTTTAGGCATAAAATATTCATATCAATGAACCCTGTAATTGAAGTTAAAAATATTGAGATAAAAAGTTCCTTACCTTACGGGGAACATGTATATAGTTGTTTCCCTTGGTATAATTATTTTGTTCGTATACATTGATAATCATTCTAGATTGTGATCTCCTTTTTGTGTCGGTAGACTGGGAGTCTTTTTGTGATACTTGAATCAAGGATTATTTTTTATTGCTTATATGGCCTTGTATGAAGATGAATGGATGTTTTTATGTTACTAATTTTTTCTCATGGGGATATTCTTTTCTATTGTTCTCTGTATTTTTATTAATGTCACCATTTTATTAGAGGTATCATTCATAGTGCTCAAAATAGGTGGCCACTAGGACATGATTGTCGCATATATGTGGAGTTTTAATGACTTGTGATGATGTGGAAAATATTCCCAAGAAAACTGTAGAGATAAAATAATTTCATTGATACTATATTGAGTTTTCACACAATAAAATCATGTAAAATGCATTTAAAACGTTTATCTAAGAAACATATTGGATTCAATGTATCAGGAGTACCTAAAGACTAGACAATGGTGAGTAATATGAAATACTTGTGTGAGAAGTGGATGTTGAGTAGGATGTCTACATGATTCTATGATCATTCTGAGTGACTGGTTCACAAGCCCTATAACTAGTATTGTTTTCTTCATACATATCCTCATCATCCTTCATGTATATATATAATTAAGGTATATACTAGGTTCTGTGGAAGCTTGGTCAGAGAATGAGTACTCTTTAATTGATTATTTTTAGTTATTATTTTTTAAAAATTTATTATTATCATGGAACATAGTTATAATATATTTGATTTTTTTTAAACAAAACATTAATCATGTCCACATTGGTTTGTTACTCATACCGTAAATGGGAAACTCAATGCATGTGAATATTTCATAGCCATGGATCCATTGAAGGGGAAGGTCCATATGACATGGATTTAATGTGAAAGAGTCTTGCAGGCAGAGATGATGCTGAGACATAATTAGACCATTTATGATTCATTAACATTTCAATAAATTATATAATTTAGTTAGAAATTCCAATTCTGGAGGGAATTTTATTTATTATATGGATTGTGTGTAGTTGGATATTATGGTTATATAGTTTTTTTCATGATTACTATGATTGTTTTTTTATATTCTGTTATTTTATTATTTTTCCTATGACATGAAATTAAGGTTATTATATCCCCATTGATGGACATTGACCTTCACTGCTTGTGAGGAACCTATTGTGTACATTGGGGAAGGAATAAGTCAATGTGAAACTCCATTTTAGACAAGGCGGTTTGGGTTGGGGTGTTATAGAATGTTATTAGAGAACCATTTTTTTATTTATTTTGGACTAGCCCAACACATGGTAGAAAGGAGATAGCTTTGTATGACTCAGTTAGGGGGTGTTACCTCATTCTTTGACAACACATGTAAAACAGACATTAGGCCTACCATGAATGTGATTTTTTAATGTTTTTATTTTATTTTGGGTCCATTAATTCCTAATTATTAGGCACAAAGGTCTATATTCTATAAATAAATATGTTTTTATGTAGTAAAATTGTTCATTAATTTAATTCAGTTATTAGTGGGATCTATTTTGGTTAAATTCATTGATTTTTGATAATCCATTATATTATGATATTTCGATATTGGAATTTATTATTTGAAATAATATACATGTTATGTTTTTGTATTTATGTGAATATTGTGAGTAAAATTCATATATTGGACTATGTTTAATTCTAGTAGGGTTAAATCATGGGCTATGGGTAGAATCATAGGAGAACTGTTTTATGATCTCATAAATTGATTATTATCATTCCTAGTTTGTTTGTTTTCTGGATGTGTTTCCTTTTTCAAAACATAATATTTACCCACAACATATTATTATGAGACTATATGAAAAGTGTAGTAAGAATTATCCCATAAGGTAGGATGTTACTCCTCTACCACCAGAAATGTTGGAGTATGCAACTGTGCATAGTCCCATACATGCTCATGGTCACATTATCCAAACGTCTTTCACTTAGTTCCTATCAAAGGAATTGGATTTTATTACTATGGTCAAATATTCCCTGAATTTTATGTTAACTTTTCATTATCCGTATAGGGAACAAAATTCCTTTGAGGTGCTGAGGGATGAGTTGAATTATTTGTGGAATATTTTACCAAGTAGTAAATCTACGGGATCAATATGATAAGCTATGATAGAACATGTTTTGATTGTGGGGTAAATTTTGGTACACCCTTATCATTCAGAGCAAACCAAGATAAAAGATATCAGAGTGAATCTCAGTGAATTTGGAGTAAAAGGGAATTATTAGGATAAGTAATTAACTCTGGGGTAAACCAATCATGTTCTCCTAGATGACAGACTGTAGTCATTGAATATCCATTAGTTACTAGAATCTAAACTAGGTGAAAGTAGAGAGTATACAAAATATTTCTAGTTTTATTGATATTTTTAGTTAGTAATGGAAAGACCTATGGTCCCCCATGATTGATCATCAATCAGGATAGAAGAATATGTGGGTTACAGAGTGGTGGAATCCCAAAGATAGTGTTATAGAGAAAATATGGGATGTTAATGTATCTTATAATACCATTTGGTTGGACAGATTCACTATAATTGTTCGTGGTCTTTACAAATTATATCTTCTCCCATATCTAGACTCATTCAAATAGGTTTTTTTAAGGAATCCTCAATTACTAGTTGAACCTAGGGTTGCATTCCATATATCATGAGATAGTCCAATGTATGATTGAATTTAATTGACCATACACCAATCTATAAAATTGAAACTTTTGGAATTGGGATTTAATATTCTTGGGTAATGTGGTGTCTATGGCATATCCGTAGATCTATTGAAAGTGTAGGTACTGATGTCGGGGACATGTCACCATTACATGCTTGAGATTAAATGCTTTTTGGGTTTGTCTAGATACTATAACCACCTTATAATTGAATTTACATATCTATAATCACATATGAATATGTTTATGAATAAGGGAGTAAATTTATAGTCAGAAGACATGTGTGAAGAATCATTTATTAAGCTAATGTGGAGTTTGAATTCAACTCAATTTATAATACTTTGTAAACCAGGGATCAAATATGTTATGTAGAATAATACATAATGCATTGGTTTAGAAGAAGTGATGATATAGAAATAGAAGGTAATATTTTTTTGGTCACATTATTTTTCACCACTAGAGTAAAACTACATTAATCAATACATAGAACTGACAAACGTGGTCCATGATATGAAGTGTTGGAACCATTGTCTCTTGGATGAGAAGTGTTTTATCAACAATGACCACCAGATCCTTAATTATATATTCACACAATGTGACCTGAATTAAATGTACCACCTCTAGGTAGATCATATTTATATGTTTTTATTTTATATGTATTTCACTCTATGGGAGGTAACATCATTGTAGATGCTCTTATCAATAAGATGCATGTTGAGATGGATCATGGTGGGTGGACTTCTAAGAAGTATTGGTGAATTATTAACTTGTTGGATGAGTGATTGATGGATGTTTTTTTGGATTAGTGATGGATGAAATTTTAAGCACTATTTGAAACATATTCTTTGGTATACTAGTTTTAGGATGAATAGGACACTAAACAAATGTATGTTATGATGCAGAAAAAACTATAGGGAGGATACTAGATACCCGATTGGACATTAGGTAATGATGTTTTTGTCATTATTCTTGGGAGATTAATAGTCCTTGTTTCCATTAAAGAGAATATTATGAGGTACATCCATAACTATAGACAAAAGGTAAATCTTGGTACAAAAAACATCTACTACTAATTATAGAGGTAGTAATGGTGGACAGTGATAAAGAGATATATCACTTGTTTTATTTTCTAATTTCATACCAGCTATAGGGTCATGTGTAATTCCCCAACGCTAGTTACCCAGAGCTGGTGAATTATTTTAATAAATTGGCATGATATAATGAAATCATGTCCCAAAATATTGACTAGTTTAGCAGTCCTGGAAATAGATTATATACATGAACTTCACATTACAATTTCAAACATAAAATACAACATAGATAGTTCATTGAGAATGACATTATTCTCTTTTAGCTTAACCCTGTATATCAATCATAATAAACTTATTGGGAGTCATGGAAAAATAAAACATAATAAAGGGGTGATCTCAGATGCTCAGTAAGGGTAAATAATTTAGAATAAGATAACATAATCAATAAGCATTGTGAATAATTGAAAACACATGCCTTTACAAATAATAAACATGAAAACATTATGGAAGAAATAAGAGTTGAGTAAATAATGCCATAATAAAACAAAGTCATTGGTATTATACTAGTCGAACAACCATTTGAACCATCAATATTATTTTCATAATAAGGGAATGTATAATGTGAGACATTCTAAAACATTTTGTCAAGGCCTTGGCCAAGACGTCTAAAAATGATTAAGCCCTCAGCCAAAACCATATATCAAATTGGGAAATGCCTCGATCAATTCTATGTATAATTGTCTCTTGAGACCAAACAATGCACTGAGTAGTTTATCGGGATCCACCCATCACATACTATTTCCAAAACATTCCTCATATAAAAAGGTTGAAACATAACATAAACAATCGTATTAAAACTATCATATGAAATGTCAATAATTTAACCATAAACCATGAATGGTATAAAAATAACACACCCATAGTTAAACATATTACAAAACCTTAAATACAATATGGAATATTTGATTCATAATAAATCAATTTCAAAAAAGGTTAAAATCCATAAAAATATGTTTACTTAGAAGAAATGAAAACTAATTAAATGAAATACCTATTTCTATTTTGAAAACCATTTAAGAGTCACATAATTATAAAAGAAAACATTTATTGTGAAAATATACATATAATATTGTTAGGGAATCTTTGATGAAGTTATAATGGTAGAAAATAGTTGCACCTGCCGTATAATATAAAAAAACATTCTTTCCTTATGTTTGACGAAGAGTTCATAAAGTACCTCATATGGAAATTGATGAAAAGATTCTTTTCAAAACATATTAGGTCAAATAATGGTATAAACTACATTCACGCATTGTCTAGTAAATAGTAAAAATGTTTTGAAATACATTCTTAAGAAAACACGAATGTGGATGATAAAGAGGCCCTAGTAGATACTTACATAAAAACAACCTCGAATAATAAAGAGATTGTGGAATTAACCCTTACCTTTTACTTTGCCTTGGCCGAGGGTACTGTAACCTCCTGTATAAAAGTATAATCATTGTTATTAAATTATAAAAGAACCATATAAATAAATATGATATCATATATGTTCTTCAAATTTTTATTTGTTAATAATACTTTGTATATTATCGTCGTTTCGAGTATTAACTGATTCGTTTTCCTTTATATATTTTGTGACATAAGTTGTGTTTGTTATGGATAGGATGTATTTGAATCATATCCAAAATGATATTAAGTTCCTAAAAATTATTTTTAACTATCAAATGAAAATTATTCTTGAATAGTAACGATGGGGAAAAACTCTGATCACGTTTGTGGATACAGTAATCCGTATGTACGCACGAGTGACAATATCATTCTTTTGAAATTGAAATCGTATATAATTGTATGGTATATAATATATAAAGAATCATTATCATGTTATATTAATTATTTACATATATTATACTCATTATTATACCCATCCAAATAGTGAAGTGTTTGAATAACAAACATCACCACGATGTGGAGACGGTAGGCTGTATGTAGGCACATATGGTGAAATTTTAATTTATAGAATGGATAGAAAATGGGAAGTTCCATTTTATAAGAGGGGTGAGGGGAACCTCAAGAAAATATGGAAATATTATTTTTTAATAAAATCATTTTTGGTTTCTAATGGCTCCAAAATTATTTACTTTGAGGCTAAGGTGGGGATAGGTCAAAAACCACTCAACCAATATGTTTTAGATAGGTTTGGGTAACTATATTAACCTTATCTTTTAGATTTAACTCTTAGTTAAATAGTTTGACATTTACTTTGTCTCTTTTTATTTTTATATTATATGGTTAATAAACATACTATAAACTGGCTAGCGAACCCCAATAGGTTCATGAAGGACATATATAATATTATTTTTTCCCTTTGGCTGAACCATAGATTTTTAGGAATATTATATCAATCAATATTATAGTATTTTTTTTAAAATACTCAATTATGCAAATGTTTACATTATTTAATAATTTTTTTATAAAAGTCCTAACAACTTTATTACTTCTGACTAAATTCAAATATTTAATCCTAACATGTCATATGATACTATAAAATTAGTTAAATTCGTCAAAAGTTTCAAATTAGATTTATTTGGATATTTATAATATAAATTATTTTAATCATTCAGTTATAAGGTAATTATTGCATCATCAATGTGTCAAAAATAAATTATATTTTTCAATGATTAAAAATTATAAATATAATACCATTATGTAGGAAATTTTTTTTATCTTTCTATTGAATATTTTTAGTTGAATTTATCTTATGTATAACCCTAAATTAAAAATGATCTAGTTATAAAAACATTAATTTAACACTTTTAACTCTTCATTGAATTAAATAATAATAAATGTAATAATCTAATATAATTGGATTTAAAGGTTCATATTTTATTCCTAAGGTTGTTTTTTGGTCGAAATATTCTTATCCAATAGAATTAGGAAATGTTTTAGGATAATAATAATATCATTTTTACCTTTAATTACCCTATTTATTTTTAACGGTGGTAAATAAAAGTAAAAAGTTACTATTCGAAAAAAATTATTTTCATCTTATTAAACCACATTTTAATTATGGATATCAACCGTGTCTCTCAGATTTTCGAAATACAACTCACAGATGCAGTAAAAATAAGTTTTATGCAAATTTGCAAATGTTCCAAGGAAGTGGGTAAAAGACGGTAAAAAGTTCAATAAAATTTTATATATCTAATATTATTATAAAATGAGTCCATTGAATTAAATTGAACATATATGTGAATTATTAATCTATTTTGACCTAAAAAATTTAAATTTAATAATTAGTTATTTAAATAAAAAGTCGGGTTTAAACAATAACGTAGTGTTTTTCACTATTCATCAAAAATTGAAAGATTTCAGAAAAATACCAGACAATCACCCAAAGATAATTTTGATATTCCGAATCAAAAAATTAAGTCTAATTTACGATGTTAAAAACATTTAAGTTTCATTTATTTGTTTAATATTAATTTCTGTTGTCAAAACCAAAACTTGTTTTTTTTAAATAATAACTACCAAAAAATTGACACTTGCTTAAGTTCAATTTCAAAGTGAAATTACTTAAAATGAAAAACATTGGATTAAATGGTAAAAATATAACATAATTTAATTTCAAAACAAATAATAAAGATAATATGACCATATTAATAAATTATATTAAAAGGCAGTTTTGAATAAAATACAATATTTTCTCACTATTCATTAAAAATTGAGCAGTATCAGAAAAATACCAAAATTTCATCCAAAGTAAACTTTGATGTCCCGATTATAATAAAGAATTTTATTTTGTCAAATAGAATATATAAAAGCTTCAAATGTTGGATTTAAAAAGGGGTCTCCATTAAAAGGTTGTAAAATTGCATGTTTTTGAAAAATACTTCTTTTATCCAAAAAATTGAATTTTTTCTTATATTATGCCTAATAAAAACATAATATTGAAATTAAAATTATATAGAATATATAAAATACAAAATTCAGTTAATACTATTCATATCTGCTTTTGAACGGCTAGTTTGGTAAGTCGTGGTGCATGTGAACTCGTTGTTTCGTGTAGTGCAAGTTATTGAGTTACTTTAAAGAAATAACATACTATGAAATCATGGAGTGTCACATTCTCCCCTCATTCAATAAATTGCGTCCTCACAATTTGAAAATATTCTTCAAAAATAAAAAGTTAAAAATTGAAAAATACCTTGGGGGTAAACCCAAATCAGAAATTGGTTTAATAATATTTATTCTTAATAAGAGGGAAAGGGAAATGAAAAAGGTACCACCAAATTATTATCTCGAATAAGAGAACATTGGGGGAAATTATAGACACATAATTGGAAGAAAAACTAAAATAATTATAGGGAGTGATTGAGTTCTTCAAACAAAAATTGGTGTAAAATTGAGGTCCTCGAAGCCATCAATCTATGATGATTTAAAATATCATTCGTTCAACAAAATGTCATGTATTAGGATAACATAGTTTTGGTTAATGATTCCATCCCTAAAGTTTAAGAATTAATTTCTTCATAGAATAATAGAACTATATATATATATATACACACACTTCACAAATGGAGTTTCATCCTTCAACAATTTTCTACCACAAACTCATCTTTCACTCCAAAAGATAATAGAAATCAAAAATATTTTATTTATCCTAATCATAAAGGGATCCAAGAATAAGGAATTTATAATTAATTTGTCATACTATTTAAAAAACTACATTATACAAACTGGGAAATCACGTATGCCAGTGGTAAGTGATCCACCCTTGTCTCCCTTCAGTTGTAGGTTCATGTCTCGCGGCCTTGCTCGACACGACTGGTTGTCAGC
The DNA here is from genome assembly GCA_963277665.1 of Viscum album. Lineage (NCBI taxonomy): Eukaryota > Viridiplantae > Streptophyta > Magnoliopsida > Santalales > Viscaceae > Viscum > Viscum album. The sequence continues at coordinate 64,052,517 of OY728134.1, forward strand.
CAACCACCAGGTTGTCCTTTTTATAACAATCAAAAAAAAATCTAAATAAATTATTTAACCATAATAATAGTATTAAATTTAAATCTTAATCCATTCCAACCTTTAGACATATCCAAAATAATTCTATTGAAACTCACATTTCAAACATTATAAGGATGGTAAACATAATGAAGATCTCTTTTTTTCAACATAATAACATATGAATACCTTCATCATGTATTCTTTTAAAACATGGTAACACCCTGAATTACAATAAAACCTTATTGATTATTTTCATGCCCTCTTATTCCTTATATAATTCTATATATATTCCTTAAAATCTAAAATTTCAAATACTCCAACAATGATGAAATAAACAAACCATTAATCAGTTCCAAGGTAGTCAAGAATATCCAATATAATTTATCCAAATCAACCCTTTATTTATCCAAAATCAATACCTCAGTATCATGACCATATTAAGGTCTATCTTTCCTTCAACAATGTATTATCCAAAACGTTTTACTCACCATTGAGTCACTTTTCATAGTACCATATAATCCCAAATCCTCAATGAAATATTATTATAGTACAATACTTATTTATTACCATAATTTATATAAATGGTACATCATCGACACAACACTGAAATGACAAAATTATTTAATAACAACATAATAACACTAGTTATTCTTCTTCATCTGTTGTAATCTCATAACTCGATTGTTATCCAATAGCTTCATTTGGGAATACTCTGCTAATTGGGACATTGATTTGCGTAGTGACCCAAATCCTTGAAGATAAAACATTGTACATTTGAAGACTTTTTTATACCATTTCAATCATAAACATGGTGTCCTTTTTCTCAATACTTATAAAAACTATCATTTCTTTCAAACATTTACCAAGGTGATTCTTTCCACAATTATCACATATGGGAACATTCTTCTTTCCCCTATTCCCTTTATCCATCTTTCTCTCATCCATAATTTCCTTCTCTTGATTACCATCAAATCCATAGGACTCAGAGAATTATTTACTTATCTTATTAACACATGATACTATTTATTAATATAATGAGAAAACATTGGAGACTATATCCCTTTTAAATGGTGTCTTAATACCATGGAAGATACGATTCTTTTTAATCTTTCGATCATGAATCATGCTGTAATTCTCATTCTTTCTTCTAGGCACCATTTCTAAACAATGTAAAACACTTGGATAGTTTATGAATGGCAATGCATATTTCCAAACATGTAAAATACCGATTTTAAATTTTAATGATTATGCATAAAATCTATAATCATAAATTTTTGTCAATGAGAAAGTATTGTAACACCCCAAGATTTTATGAAAAATATTCTTTTATTTTCATTGATGTATTGTGTTGTACGCTACACCAAAATTATCTTGTACTATATGCAACACTGTATTAGCGTATATTATATGAATACACTATTATTGTCTTGTGTTGAACGCAAGAGCAACCTTCCAAAATAGCGTGTGTCGTACGAAATACTAAGTTTCACTAAACAATGATATATTGTTATAATATTATTATGAACTCACCATTATGAATATTAGTAACTAAATATTGAATTTTATGACATTATATTACACATTTTATATAACATGGTTTCAGAACAAAATAATTTTTTATGGTAAAATAAGTTTTTTTTTAAATGCAGTTTTGTCGCCTTTTGATGGCGCACCCACATTAAATTTTTTTGACATGTTCATAAGTTAAATTTCACAAAATAAAATTCTTATATTGAATCAGGATATAAAAATTTACTTTGGATAAATTTTTGATATTATTCTGATAAGATTCTTAATTTGATGAATAGTAAAATACGCTAAATTTTAATTAAAAACATCATTTTTCATCGAGATAATATATATGGTTAAATTATAATATTGAAATGTTTTAAAGTATAAATATAATATATTATTATAATTTAATATAATTTAGGTCATTATAATTAATTTTACACCAAATTCATATGTAAAAACATTTCAATCTTTTGCAATGTTTTAACTTTTAAAACCCGTTTTCTCAACTGCAGGATTAATTTTAAATTAAATACTGAAAATTTTGTTTTTTGAATTTGAAAAAATTGTTTCCATATTTGGAATAATTAGGTACAAATTATGTTAGTAAACTACTTTTTATTTTTAGGCATTATGAATAGTGACTACGGTAAATTTTATTTACCATAGTTGAAGGTAAATCGGGTATTTAAGGGAAAATATAATATTATAAAATTACCCTAAAACTTGTCTTAATATAATTGGATAATTATATTTTTCCATAAATAATACTTGGGTCGAAATGGTAACTAATCAAACCCACTTGTATTTGATTAAGACCTTTTATTTATTTTATTTAAAGGAAAGTGAAATATATCTCACTCAATATTTAATAATTAGATTATTTTTAATATAATGTTATGAAAAATATAAATTCGATTATAAATACTCATTTGAAAGATAATTTAATTCTCTTTTTCATGGTAATTTTTTTTTAATTTTTAAGAAATATTTAATTACCTCAATAGCTTATACAATAATGATGTATACATTATTTATTTAGTGAAAAATCAATAATAGAGTTTTTATTAAAATGAAAATACCAATCACAAAGACCAGAAACTGGACCAAACATTATTGGTCGAGTAAATATATACCCTAATCATTGGAGGTTCTATTTTTGTACAATTTTGTGCCTTATAAACCCGATTAAGACATTTATATTATTTTATTTTAAATGATGTCAAAGATGTCACCTTCATAATTTAATAAATATAATAATTTAAATGTTGTGATTTTATGATGATAAATTCGAGTAAAAAGATTATTATGAAATTATATGTATGTATAGTCAACATACAATTTTATTTTTAATTTTTATGTAATAAATAAGAATATTAAATAATTATACAAAAATTGTGTACTAATTATTTTATTAAGAGATATACCAAATAACTGGTTTTAAAAATATTAGAATAAATAATATATGGAAACATTAATGTGCCCCATGAATTTTTTTGATGAATATTACATATTATGAATCTATTTTATATTTTTGTTTGAACATATCTTATGCGTGCTTTTTATTTAAACTCAAATAATGAATAGTGTCAAAATTGAAACTATTGATATTTTATAAAAATAACATATAATTAAATTATTTGAAAATCACAAAAATATTTAAAAACTACAAATTAAAAATTATATGGTCTCAAAGGTTATAAAGTATCCAATTATGGGAAATTTAAAACATTTGATTATGTATTTATAACAATTTAAAATTTAGAATTATATTACAATAAATAAAATTAAATAGATTAATTAATGATAATTCATGTTGATAAGGTTTAAAATAAACATAAAACATGTCTAAATTTTATTGGTTGATGAGATTACAACCCTATCTCATCTCCTATTCGAATTGAGTCATTTTTTGAGGATTTTAAGTGCGGTTTCATTTTATTATTAATATTTTTTATGTTTCCAAAAGTGCCCCTCTCCTATCCTTTATAAGGGCTCCTCCTTCCCTCTCCTCTTCACTCAATTTTGAGCCTTATAGTGCAGCCAAACCCTACCAATTTATCATCTCAACCTCTCTAGTTATATTATATAGGTTCTAGTCTTCTCAAAAGTCCAACTCTAGTGACTTAAGAGGAATAATAAAAGAGGTGAGTCGAAGAAGAGGAGGTTCAGATACGTACGAAGCATATCAGACCTAAGGTAAGGGATAATTTTGAAATCTCATTTTTATCTGAGATTTCCTATACGTAATTATTTACTGGGGTTATATTTATCATACATGTCCGTGTTTTATAAAAATGTTTTCATAAAGTGTTTAGTATTCTTCCATGTATGTTTGAAGTCATGTTTACCCCATTTTGGCTTTAACTATGTAGTATGGAAGGAATATTTTTTTTACCATACGAGGCACTTTTTGACTTTTCTGGTAAAAATTATTAGGAAAATGTTTTTTAACATATATGGCATGAATGGATTTTTATTTTTTCTTAACAAATTATTTCCAAAAATATTCCTCAACATGATTTCATGATTATTTTCAGCAAAGATCCTTTTCTTTTATAATTTCATGGAATTCTGTGAAAAGAAAATGATTTTGAAGAAGAAAGGATATTTTCCTCAAGAATTAAATTCAAGTGTTTTATCAAAAATATTTTCTATCTAAGATGAAATTATTTAGTATTTTTATGTTTCAAGTCTAATGTATCTATTATTTAAATGGTTTAATTTTTATTATGATGAAATGATATCCATTAGTTATATATAGATTACGTTATGATGGGATGATTTTTAAGAAACCCATTTTATTCTTTGGAAAATGATGACTGATTAATGCTTATCTTGTTGCACAAGTAAGAATGATATAATTATGATATGGGTGGGACCTATATCTCCCCCCCCCCCAATGCATTGGGTAATGATTTATATCTCATGAGATAGACATGAATGGAACGACAAGTTAATCTGGTTCAGTGATACATGACTGGAACGAGGAGTGAACTCAATTCAGTAAGGAAATTTTTCCACTAAGATGGTCTTAGAGGAAATGCCTTGGAAACTTTAGAAATCGTATAATGTGCTTATTGGTTTTACATAATTACTATTTTTATTCCCATGCTATTTTTTCATGGTTAAGGTTCCTTTGTGATCTATGCCTTATGTACTGCCAAGATTTATTTCTCATGATTTTGATGTTTAAACTTTATGTTCATGTTTTTTTTAAGTTCAAATGTATATGATTTGTTTTATTGTATCCATGCTTACCCTTCCGGAGAATTTGATCTCACCCTTTATATGTTTTCTCTTCCCCAGGATTTAATGAAAGGTTTTAGGAAAGAAAAAAAGGTGATGATCATTATGGGAGATGTTGAAGATCTTTCACCATGATTAGAAGATTATGTTCTAAGTTTCCAGAGACACTAAACTATTATGGCCCTTGAGTGTTGGTTCTTGTTATATATTTATTATTCCACAAAAGTAATGTAATGTCCATGTACGTCAAGCTTGGGTCTCTACAGTTGGTATCAGAGGAAAGGTTTAGTTAACCTTTGGAAACTAGGATGTGAAATATTTAGTGAGATACCTTGAGATATTTCTAAGGTATGTCTAGGGATGTCTCTAAGGTTAAGTATATGGATAGGTTATAGTCCTAGAATTACGGTAACAATATTAGAAATAATCCAAAGATGTTAAATATTTAAGGTACTCACCCTTTATTATGTTGTTTTCCTAGCATGATTTTCACCCTTACACTTTTCTTTTTTGGTTGTAGATGATGGATGGAACCCGAAGGAACCGTGTTGATCAATGTAATGGTAAATGCAATGATTTCCCTCTTGAACTAACAAATGTTATGGGAGATGGGGTGAAAAATCTTATTATTATACTATCACAAGCTATGAATCATTCTGGACATCTGAATGACTAGAGAAGGTAAATATTTTCTTATTGAGTCCTTCATGATGAAAAATCCACCTTCTTTTAGTGGGTCTTCTGATCCACTTGTTGCTGAACAATGGATCAGTACCATTGAAAAGTTATTTTACATACTTTGATGTTCGGAACATGAAAATGTCATTCTGTCTATTTACCTTTTATAAGGTTAAGCATACTAGTGGTGGACTCTAATTAAGAATACAAGGCCCCATGGTGAAATTGAATCCATGCAATGGGACGAGTTCCAGAACATTTTTTTTCAATAAGTACTTCCCTCTTATTCTTCGAACAATGATGTAAAAGAAGATCCTTGAGATAAAGAAAAAGGATGATGAATCTGTTGGTATATACGAGGAGAATTTTACAAGGTTTTCAAGGTATGCACCTGGCTTTATCATCCAACCTGAAAGTAAAGTTGATCGATTCATCGATAGCTTAAAACAAAGTCTTCAAAGGGAATTATCTATAAAAGACTTCAGTAGAAATGAAGAAATTGTGTGTTGTGCTATCAAGGTAGAAATGGAAGTTGGTGTTACATATCCATCTCATGGTTTTGATAATAAACGAAAGATGGAGTTTAAGGAAGAATCTCAAAACAATGGTGCAAAGAAGAAAGATGTTCTTTATTATCAAGGTGTGGAAAGAAGCATAGTGGATATTTTCTTAAAGGGACTAGAATATGTTTTATGTGTGGAAAAGAAGGTCATCGAGTAGATGAGTTTTGAAGTAATGGAAAAACGGTAGCTAATGATGTGAATAGAGAAAAGGCTACAGAGAACGCACCACCAACACTTCAATGCTACAAGTGCAAGGAAATGGGGCATTATGCTAATCAATGCCCTAATCCAAGGGTTAATGATAATCGACATCGACAACCTCTTAAGGAAAAGGAAAAAGGGAAGTCACATGTGATCACTATTGGCGATGTGGAAAATGAACAAAAATGTGGTGGACTGATTAAGTGTTTATATAATGGGATTCCAAAATAATGGTGTATATAGTATCGTGGAGTATTGGAATATTTTTGTATTGTTCTATTGTGGTTTTCAATAGTTTTATGGTACCGGTAAACATGAAAAGTGATTAAAATATTTTTTTGAAAGTAGGTGATATGTGAATAATCATGGTATAAGGAGAAAATTAAATTTTGGATAGTATTCATGAGCTCATGACTGATATATGGACAAATTGATATCATGTTTTGAGTATATAGATATTTTGGGATTTTTGGTATGTGTAAAGAGTTATATTTTGACATCATTCATGTTATCACTAATTTTATATGGTAATTCATGTTTCAAAAGAATACATGATTAAGGTATTCACATGTTTGGAATGTGACCAATAAGATATATCTTATGATATATGATGGTATTCACATGCATGTTATGTGACCTTTCAAGTAATCGTTTTATTTATACTATGATCTAGGACCGAAGTATTTTGTATAATCCAAAATATTGGAATGAATTAAGTGAGATATATATAATATTTTTTAAGTCTAGAACATTTTTTGATATTATTGTACAATTATTATAATAATTCAGTTTTAGAAAAAGGCGAAACATATAGGATGGGGGACAACCCATCGCGTCGGACAAGGTTGCTGGAATCGAACCCACAACCAAAGTGAAACATGCCTTTGTCACATACAACTGGCCTTAAAAATTCTATGGATAGTATAAATTAGTATTAATTTACTAAGTGGTATTATATATGAAGAATAAGTCAATTTTAGGAACCATATATGATTAATCTCACTATAGATGGACATATGTATATTTAATAACTTTTTCTAATATTTTGTTTAAGATAGATGGAATGACCTATCATTCTATTCCATGATCTACTAAAACTTCACGATTAACAAATTCAACTTCATTTCTTTAAGATATGAAGTGGAAATTATTAAATGAATGACCAACAGTGAGATTGTACCAAAATCATGAAAATATTTCTTCTAATTCCATGTTTTTCAACATTAGGGAAATGATATTAAAAACCAAAAACGCTGTCCTATTGCCCTCATATCTGATAAATCAGATGGTACCTTAGATCATCACAAATTTATGGCTTTGTGATTGTTGGATTTTTCATAGCCATATTCTCTACTACTCTCCATCAGAACATGATGGTTAGATTTTGATTCCATATCCATATTTTCACCTATGTCATCCTATGTGGAAACCCAGTGATAGGTTAATTTGGGTAACCATTAAATTTCATAATTTAGTTTTCAAAGTTATGTTTTGGTATTCTTTTTTATTATGTGGGTTTCTATTAAAGATACATTCGAGTATTAAACCATTTATAACCGTGACGAATTTCGATGGAGAAATTAATTTTAATAGGGGTAGAATGTTACACCCCGAGATTTTTTGAAAAATATATTTTTATATTTCATTGATTTCTTGTGTTCTACGCTACACCAAAATTATCTTGTTCTACACACAATCCCGTATTATCTTATATTATACGCAAACACTATTCTTGGCTTGTGTTGCACACAAGAGCAATCTTCCTCAATTGCGTGTGTTGTACGCAATACTGAGTTTCACTAAACAACGATATATTGTTATAATATTATTATGAACTAGTAGTTTTGAATAATAGTAACTAAATTTTGAATTTTATGACATTATCTTACACATTTTATAGAACATGGTCTGAGAAAAAAATATATTTTTCTTGTAAAATAAGTATTTTTCAAAAAATGCAGTTTTCCAACTTTTGATGGTGCACGCACATTAAATTTAGTTTTTGACATGTTTATAAATTAAATTTGACAAAATAAAATTCTTTTTTTGAATCAGTTTATACTAATTTACATTCAATAAATTTTTGATATTTTTCTTATAAGTTTCTTATTTTGATGAATAGTAAAAATAACCTAATATTTAATTAAAAACAACCTTTTTCATCGAGATAATTTATATGGTTAAATTATAATATTGAAATGTTTAAAACTATAAATAGAATTTATTTTTATCTTTAATATAATGTAAGTCATTAGCATTAATATTACACTAAATTAATAAGTAAAAACATTTCAATTTTTTCAACGTTTTAACTTTTAAAACATGTTTTCTCAATAGCGGGATTATTTTAAATTAAATACTGCAAATTTTTTGTTTTGAATTTGGAAAAATTTATTCCATATTCGGAATCAGTATGTCGAAATTAATTTAATAAGCTAATTTTTATTTTTAGGCATTATGAATAACAAATATAGTGAATTTCATTTACCATAGTTAAATGTAAATTGGGTAATTAAGGGTAAATATAATATTATAAAATTACCCTAACAATTGACTTAATATAATTGGATGATTATATTTTTCCCTCAATCATTTTTGGGAAGAAATGGAATCTAATGGAACCCACTTGTAATTGATTAAGACCTTTTACTTATTTTATTTAAAGGAAAGTGAAATATGTCTCACTCAAACATTAATAATTAGATTATTTTTAATATAAGGTTATAAATAATATAAATATGATTATAAATACTAATTTTAAATCTAAAATGATATTATTTATCATGGTAATTATTATTTAATTTTTAAGAAATATTTAATTACCTTAATAGCTTATTCATTAATGATGTATAAATTATTTATACAGTAAAAAATCAATAATATAGTTTTTATTAAAATAACAATAACTATCAAAAGGACCAGAAACATGACCAAACATTATTGGTCGAGTATACATATACCCTAACCATCCAAGGGTAGAGTTTTGGACCATTTTGAGCCTTATAAAACCGATTAATATATTTATAATATTTTATTTTAAATGATGTCAAAGATATCACCTTCATAATTTAATAAATATTAAAATTTAAATGTTTCTATTTTAAGATGAAAAATTCAAGTAGAAATATTATTATGAAAGGTATTATATTTATCTTCGTCATAGGATTTTTCTTTAATGTTTATTCAAAAAATATGTATATTAAATAATTATACAAAAATGTTGTAGTAATTATTTTATTAAGATATATACAAAATAAATAGTTTTAAAAATATTAAAAAAAATAATATAATTCCAAATTAATGTGCCCCAATAATTAGTTTATGAATATGACATGTCAGAACCTATTATATATTTTGGTTTGAATATATATTATGTTTGGTTTTTATTTAAATTCAAATAATGAATAGTGTCAAAATTGAAACTTGATATTTTATAAAAATAACATATTATTAAATTATTTAAAAATCACAAAAATATTTAAAAACTACAAATTGAAAATTATATGGTCTAAAAGGTAATAAAGAGTCCAATTATGGAAAATTTACAACATTTAAGTATGTATTTATAACAATTTAGAAATTATAATTTTATTACCACAAATAAAATTAAATATATTAAATAATGATAAATCATATTTATAAGGTGTAAAATAAACATAAAACATCTCTAAATTTTGTTGAATGATGAGATTACAACCCTATCTCATATGCCCTTCGAATTGAGTCATTTTTGGAGGTTATTAAGTGGGGTTTCATTTTATTATTAATATTTTTTAGGTTTCCAAAAGTGCCCCTCTCCTCTCCTATATAAGGGAAGCTCCATCCCTCTCCTATTCACTCAATTATGAGCCTTAAATCCCGACCGACCACTGCCAATTTCTCTTCTCAACCTCTAATTATATTATAGAGGCTCTGGTATTCTCAAAAGACCAAATCTAGTGCCTTAAGAGGAATCATAAAAGAGATGCATCGAAGAAGAGGAGTTTCGAATACATACGAAGCATATCGGACCTAAGGTAAGGGATACTTTTTCAATATCATTTTTATCCAAGATTTCTTATACATAAGTATTTAATAGGGTTATATTTTTCATCCATGCATGTGTTTTATAAAATTTTTTTCATAAACTGTTTACTATTCTTCCATGTATGTTTAATGTCATGTTTACCCCCTTTTGACTTTTACTATGTATTATTGATTGAATCAATCTTTTTTTACCATACGAGGTACTTTTTGACTTTTCTAGAAAAAATTATGACAATAATGATCTTTTAAAATATACGACATGAATGTATTTTTATATTTTCATAACAACTTATTTCCATAAAGATTCCTCTACCTTATTTCATGATTATTTTCAGAAAAAAAAAATTTAATTTAAAATTTCAAGGCATATTGTGAAAGGAAAATGATTTTGAAGAAGAAAGGATATTTTCCTCAAGAATTTATTAAAAATGTTTTATTAAAACTATTTTCCATCTAAGATGACATTATTTAGTATGTTTATGTTTCATGTCTATTGTCTCTATTATTTACATGGTTTGATTTTTCTTATGATGAAATGATATCCATTTGTTATATATGTATTACATTAGGATGGGATGATGTTTCAGAAACCCATTTTATTCATTCGGTTATGATGAATGATTTATGTTTATTTTGTGGCACAAGTAAGAATGAATTAATCATGAGATTGGTGGGACCTATATCTCCCTCCAATGCATTGGTTAATGATTTATATCTCATGATATAGACATGACTAGAACGAAAATTTATTCTGGTTCAGTGATACAGGACTAGAATGAGGTGTGACCTCGATTTACTAAGGGACTTTTCCCACTAAGATGGTCTTGGCAGCAAATCCTTGGCTACTATGGAAATCATATCATGTCCTTAATGATTTTACACAATTACAAGTTTTATTCCCATGATATTTTATCTTTATTAAGGTTTCTTTTATGATCTATGCCTTATTTACTGTAGAGATTTATTTTTTAGGATTTTGATGATTAAACTTTATGTTCATGTGTTTTTAAGTTCAAATGTATTTGATTAGTTTTATTTTCTCCATGCATACCCTTACTAGGTATTTGATCTCACCCTTTATATGTTTTCTTTTCCATGAGATTTAAAGAATGTTTTTAGGTAAGAAAACAAATGGGGAAGATATTTATGGGAGATTTTCAAGATATTTCACCATGATTAGAAGATTTTGTTCTGAATTTCCAAAGACACTAAACTATTACAGTCCTTGAGTGTTGGTTCTTGTTATGTATTAATTATTTCCATAAAAGGAATGTAATGTCCATGTACGTCAATCTTGGGTCTCTCTAATTATTTACTCCAAAATCCTTCATAATGACTTGTAACGATAATGTGAATTATCCTAAGCATATCCCCCGGGAGTGTCGTAACCAAGAGTATAGGAAAGCCCATTGTCATGTACAAGGATACTCAGGGTTAAGACCAAAAATCCTTGATGGAGTTTTCACTTTTAGGAACATCTGTACCAGAGCCACATCTGCATTCTCGTATCTAGAGAGGGATGTATTTCTTGGAAAATACAAAAAATCTCTACATTACCAAAATTCTAGGAAGTTCTTATATACTAATCCTCAAATTCTATCTTAGGTTAATGTTCTCTAATTAGAGTTTAGCTAAATCTATTTCCAAGTTGGTTGATAAAATTGCTCTGATACCAATTGTAACACCCTGACCCTAGTTACTCAGAGTCGGTTCATTATTTTAATACATTGGCACGGTAGAAGGAAATCATGTCCTGAAAGAGTGATCTGTTTAGATGTCTTGGAAATAGATTACATACATGAACTTCATATTATAAATTCTAACATAAAATATAGCATACATAGTTCTTTGAGAATGCCATTATTCTCTTTTAGTGTAACCCTTCATTTCAATCATAATACACTTCTTGGGTGTCCTAGGAAAATAAAACATAAGAAAGGGGTGAGCTCAGATGCTTAGTATGGGTAAATAATTTAGAGGAAAATAACATAAATCATAAGCATGGTGAATAATAGAAAGCACATGCCTTTAAAAATATTAAAAATGAACACTTTATAGTGGAAATACGATCTGAGTAAATAATGCCATAATAAAACATAGTCATGGGTATTCTACTTGTTGAAAAACCACATGAACTGTCAATATTATTTTCATAATGAAGGAATGTACAATGCCAGACATTCTAAAACATTTTGTCAAGGCCACGACCAAGACACCTAAAAATGATTAAGGCCTCATCCAAAACCATATATCAAATTGGGAAAGGTCTCATCCCATTCCATGTCTAATTGTCTAATGAGACCTACCAATGCACCGAGAAGTTATAACGGGCTCCACCCGTCACACACTAAGTCTACTACATTCCTCAAATGTAAAGGTCAAAAAATAACATAAACATTTTTATTAAATTTGGGATACAAAATGTCAATACATTAAACATAAACCATAAATGGTATAAAAATAACACATCCCCAGTTAAACATATCAAAAAACCATTAATACAATATGGAATATTTGTATCATAATAAATCAACATCAAACAAGTTTAAAATCCATCAAAAAATGTTGACATAGATGAAATGAAAAATATTTGAAAGAAATACCGCTTTCTATTTTGAAACAATTTAAGATTCACCTAATTATAAAAGAAAACATTTGTTTTGAAAATATTTTTATAATATTGTATGGGATGCTTCGATGATGTTATAATGGTAGAAAATAGCTGCACCCACCATATAAGTTAAAAAAAATTCTTACCTTTATTTTGTCGAAGATGTCATAAGGTACCTTGTTTGGAAAACGAAGGAAAGGTTCCTTTAAAAACATTTAATGTTAGATAAGGGTATAAATGACTTTAAACCATAGTCTAGTAAATAGTAAAAAATTTCTGAAATATATTTTTAGGAAAACATGGATTTGGATGATAAAGAAGTCCCAGTAGATGCTTTAGTAAAAACAACCTCAGATTATAAAGAGATTGTGAAATTAACCCTTAACTTGTACTTTTACTTGGTCGAGGGTACGTTAAACTACTCTATAATAGTTAAATCATTTTTATTATATTATACAAGAACCATATATATAAATATGATATCGTATATGATCTTATAATATTTCATTGTTAATAATATTTTAGTATTATCGTCGTTCCGGGTGTTACCTGATTCTTTTTCCTTTATATGTTTTATTACATGAGCTATTATTTTCCTGGATAGGATGTATTTGATTCATATCCAAAATGACATTAAGTTCATAAAAATTATTTTTTAATCATAAAATGAATATTATATTTAAATGGTTATGATGGGGAAAAGAATATCACCGCGTTCGTCGAGACCGTAATCCGTACGTACGCATGAGTGAAAACGTCATTATTTTGATAGTAAAATCATGTATAATTGGGTGGTATATAATATATAAAGAATCATTATCATGTTATATTTATTATTTACATCATTTATACTCATTATTATACCTATCTAAATAATTAAGCGTTTGAATAACAAACTTCACCTCGACGTGGAGACGGTAAGCCTTACGTACGCTTGTATGGTGACTATGTCAATTATAGGTTGAATTGAATAATGAATATGGTTGTACAATTTTTATAATAACATCACAGTATATAGATTATATTTTATTTATTATTTTAGAAATGAAACAATAATGAAAGAGGAAGTCGAACAAGAAAAGAACTTGAGAAAGGTGAAGAAATATTTACCTCTTCATAATGTTCTTCCTTTTGATTTGATGCAAAGGGCTCATTTGGTTATCTTTTTGACCAAAGGAAGGAATCTAGGATGAAGGGAAGATAGTTTAGAGGATATTTGGGCAGGGTTTTGCTGAGTCAAATGGCTTTGAAGGTGTAAATTTTAGATAAGGGGAAGTTCCATTTTATAAGAGTGGTGAGGGACACCTTTGGAAAAGATAGAAATATTATTTTATAATAAAATGATTTTCGATTTATAATCAATCCGAAATGATTAAAATCGAGGTTAATTTGGGTATAAGTTGAAAACCACTCAACAAATATGTTTTATACAGGTTTGGGTCACTATATTAACCTTAACTTTTAGATTTAAATCCCAGTTAAATAGATTGACATTTAACATGTCTCTTTGTATGTTTATAATATATGGTTAATAAACATACTATAAACTACCAACCGAAAAACAATAGGATCATTAATGACATTTATGATATTATTTATGCCCTTTGGCCAATCCTTATAATTTTAGGAATATTATATCAACCAATAATATAGTATTAGTTTTAAAAAGTCAATTATGTCAATTTTGACATTATTTAATAATTGATTTTTGTTAAAGTTATAACAACTTTATTATTTCCAAATAAATTCATATATTCAATCCTAAAATTCCATATTAACCTTTAAAATTATTTAAATTCTTCAAAAGTATCACATTAGATTTATTTGGATTTTATAATATCAATTATATTAATCTTTCATTAATGAGGTAATTATTTCATCACCATTGTGTAATAAATAAATATAATTATTCAATGTCAAAATATTATAAATAAAATCAAATTATGTGTAAAATGTGTTTATATTTCTAATGCATATTTATTGTCGAATTTATCTTATGTATAACCCTATATTAAAAAAGTTTTAGTTATAAAACATGAATGTAACACTTTTAACTCTTCTTTGAATTAAATAATAATAAAGGTCATAATCTATTCAAAGTGAACTTCAAGGATGAAATTTTATTCCTAAGGTTTTTTTGGTCAAAATACCCTTATCCAATAAAATTAGGACATGTTTTAGGGTAATAATAATATCATTATTACCTTTAATTGCCCAATTTACTTTTAACTGTGGTAAATAAAAGTAAAAAGTTACTATTCACAGAAAAAATCAACATTTTGAACAACATTTTACTTACTGATATCAACTGTGTCTCTCAGAATTTCGAAATTGAACTCACAAAAGCTGGGAAATTATATTTTATGTAAATTTTCAAATGCTCTTAGGAGGTTAGTAAATGACAATTAGAAGTTCAATAAAATTTTACATATCAAACATTATTATAAAATGAATCCAATGAATTAGATTGAACATATATATGTATTATGTATTTATTTTGACCTAAAATAAATTTAAATAAAATAACTAATTATTTAAATAAAAATTTTGTTTTAACCAATAATGTAGTGTTTTTCACTATTCATAAAAAATTGAAAGTTTTCAGGAAAATAAAAAAATTCACCCTAAGATAATTTTGATATTTTGAATCCAAAAAAGCCTATTTTACCAAATTTATCAAATATAATTTTCAATTATAAATTTAAAATAAATTATTATTGTCAAAACCGAAACATTGGTTTTTAAAATATAATAACTATAAAAAGATTGACACTTTTTTATGGTCAATTTCAAAGTGAAATTACTTACATTGACAAATATTGGATTAAATGGTAAAAATATAATATAATTAAACTTCAAACCCAATTAAAAATACAATCTAATCATATAAATAAATTAGATTAAAAGGTAGTTTTGGATTAAAATACGGTATTTCTCAAAATTCATTAAAAATGAACATTATCAGAAAAATACTAGAATTTCAACCAAAATTAATTTTGATGTCATGATTATAAAGAATAATTTTATTTTTTCAAATTGAATATATAAAAGGGTCAAATATTGGATTTAAAAAGGGTTCACCATTATAAGGTGTTAAAATTTCATTTTTTTAAAAAAATAATTCTTTAATCTGAAAAATTGAATTTGTTCTTATCTTATGTCTATGAAACACATAAAATCGATGATAAAATTATAGAGAATGTATAAAATTTAAAATTCAATTAATACTATACATAACCGCATTTGAATGGTTAGTTTCGTATGTTGTGGTGTTCTTGAACTTGGTGTTTTGTGTAGCGCAATTTATTGAATTACTTTGAAGAAATAACATACTATGAAATCGTGGGGTGTTACATAAAGGCTTACCACCATCATCCTAGTGGTTGTATCTACGAATTCCAGCACCCATATTAAGGTGGGAGGATGTTTTCATGGACTTCGTGATGAGGTTACATAGTATTATGAGGGGTTGTGAGGATGTCTTTGTGATTATTGACTGAAGGAATAAATTTAATCAACGTTTACCTACCTGAGATACCCACTCAGTTTCCTGGGTTATTTGAGAAAGAACACTAGAGACACATCGTGAAGATTAGAAGTAATTAAAGATTGAGAATTTTAATGTTCCCAGTATTTCAATTTTATTAAAACCCTCATATGTATATACATTATATTCCTATTTTGAGAGAAATTCATAATTTTTCATTTAAATCATAACTATATGAAAAAAACATCTTCTTTGTGATAGGGAAATACCATATTTTTTACCTTGAGTTTATTTATGTTGTATAAGGGAATATTAAAGTAAATAGTAGCTACGTAAGGGACATCCTAAAATCATATTGGTTCCATATGGGTATCCAATATATATTTCTAAGGGAAAAAACCTATTTCTATGGGTTACATATGGTTGATGATATTTTCTATATGTTGTGTAAGATTAGTCTATAATTGGGTAAGGGTGGCTACTTGTTCTTAATGTACTCAATATGGTAATATTTGAGCTGTGTATGGGTAGATCTGAGTTTCATAAGGTGAAGTAAATGCTTTTATAGGATACATAAGGATATATTAGGAAATATGTAAGGATATGATCAACTTTTCAATGGTTACATAGGGGTAACATGTCTACTCTATAAGGGTAAAAAGTGTCTCCAAGTACCGTGTCAGGGTATTAACATTTTTTTAAATGAAACATAATTGGTAAAATGGGGGATGTGTAAGGGTTAAAAATTATTTAAGGGTTAAAATCATCACCCTCATGTAATGACTTGGATATTCATAAGTGTAAAACCATGTTACCATTAAATAGTGTCCTTAATTTAGGAAAAAAAAAATTTCTATCATGTTTCTATTTCTTCTTCCCCAAATCAACCATGCAACTCATTTATGACATATAAAAAATTATGGAAATGAATATTTTTACTTCTAAATGGTTTAAAAAAATAATCAATTATGAATCATATAAAATCTATATAAAATGTTGGATTTAATTTTTGGTTCTTAATGGTTTGAATATAAATGTGGAAATCCTTATTAAAAAATATAAATACTATGCTCTATTTAGTTTTTAAAAACATTATTTAATTTGAGTTGTCCAGTGTGCCTTCATAGAAAATATGCAATGTCCTCTATGTTTTATTCATGTCCTTATTATGGTTTCTCGGTGTGGAAGAGTCCTCTTTCTTCAATTCATAGGTGAAAAATTGTATGAGAGAAAAATCCTATGTAGGAATTTCTATTTTCACTTCTCCTTATTCCAGTATAAATTGTTAAAATAGAGAACAATAATTATTAAAGGAAATTATAATGATTTTTTACATGTTTATCATTGATTATTATAAAATGATTGGATAATATCACATGTAAAATTTTAATTATTTGTAAATAAAGAAATTGATTCGAACATTTTATGTCTTGAAAGATAATAAAAAAATATCAAGAAGATAGAATCTATTATTTCGTGTGTTGTTTTATTCATTATGGAAATAAATTAATGGAATCATTTCAAGGACTCCTTGATGAGAGATTTGAGCTAACGAACATAGGGATGTGGTTCATAAGATGATTCCTTAATGAACTGTTTCACTATAATCGAAAATCTCGAGGTTAGATGTTTGTTACCTTATAGAGATATCATATAATTTTTTTTCATTAATATGGTTATTTTTGGAAAACATTTATAACTATGAATGATTTTGATCACATGTGAGTGTCTGTATTTCACGTGATACTGGTTGTGATGATTGATTCTATGATTATTTTTTATAGATTATTTAACTATATTTTATGATGACCACAAATAGATAAAAATATGTAGCTACGTACTTCTCATGCTGATATGAATGTCGCCTATGATAAACCTTTGTTTTCATGTAAGATTCCATTCGTAGGTATTGTTCATGGTGCTCAGAATATTTATGTCATCATGGGATTATTTTTCATTGGAGGGGGAGAGTGACTAAATTGTGATGACATCAATTATGGAACAATGAACATGGTGGAGATATGATTATTCCCTATATTCCATGTTAAGGATGTACTAAATGAAACCGAGTAAATTCTATGTACCATATTGTTCATGGAATACAAGTGGATATTGGGAAGAACAATTACTCAAATACTAGTAGATAACGAGTATCCTTGAAGAATTGGTGACTAGAAGGCCCAAATTAGAATGTACATAAAATATCTTGGGAATGATGAGGATCTTTTTCAATAGCACTATGGAATGTTTTGGAAAATTTTAACATCTCCTCACTATCCATATTTCATGTAGCCACAATTGTTTCAATAAGGGATTTATGGTGCCTTTGTTATCACGTGATAAATGTTTACATGATTTGATATTATTATACTTATTTATGAATGTATTATTATCATAGAAAACACCATATATATAAATGTGCACATTTTTATGGAATCATTGGTGGTGTTCTATTTGGTTTTATTACTCACACTAGTCACAAGAATCTTTGTGCACAAGAATATTTCTTGGTTAGGGATCCAAAGAAGATTAAGGGCCCTGTAAAGGGGGGTTTAGGAGGGAGGGATGAGGGTTAGAAGTAATTTTAGGACATAATTTGATCATGATTATGTCATGTACCTTTTTGAAAGTGATAAAGTATAGTTTGGATTTCTACTTTAGGAGACTATATATTATATTACTTGTTTTCCATTTAATATTATGGTTATTTTCTTTTCACAATTTTTATTTTGATTATTGCTTATTTTTATTCTATTATATAATAATATTTACTACGACATGATAATGATGGTATAGATTCCCAAATGATGGACTTAAATCCTCGCTTCAAGTTTAGATCCACATTCACATGGGGAGGGGTGTGTGATGTCATTTCTCACTCTAGTTCGGACCCACTAGTTCGAGTCAAGGTGCTACATTAGTGACTGTTGTGTCTTATTAATAATATGATTATTATTAAATTGACTTGTGGGGAGCTTATGAATAGCTAAATACCATGTATTTTTTCCAACTAGAACATATAACATGATTCTCTTATCCTCCATTGTATTTATGGACCCATCAATAATAACTAATTATTTAAAAAATAAATATCACTAAATTAATAATCAATAAATATAATAACTATTATATTCATTGAACCTTGTGAATAATTATTTATTATTATTATTAATCGGACTAATTATTTTGAATAAATTGTTTTAAAATATTAATGATCAACGAATCTTGAATAAGTGATAATACCAAAATTAGAAATGATATCTATTATCACATGTTAAAATCAACCTTGAATTTATCCAATGACTTGGACACACATAGTGTGTGACCCTATAGGACTCTTCCTTAGTGTCCTTAGGTTTAACCATATAAAATTCATGGTTAGCATCTAGAAACCTTCCAAGCGTCCAAAATCAGAAGATGTTAATGTCACAATGACATACCTTCTCCTACAAATGGTTACTATGTCGTATAATTCCTTTACCATGATTACACTAATCAATCATGTTTCATACTAGTGACATCAAAATATGTTATTTGTGTCTATTTAATTAACAATACTACAATTATACATTCTATAGAACACCAAATCTAGATATTCATATCAATAGTTACATTCCCATCGAAGGGTATGAGGTATAAACTTCTACTAGTAGAGATAAGGGGTAAATATTTTCTGGAATTATCTATAAATGAAATATAACTGATGATAAACCTAATGTATCCTACCTTTTTGGGAGTATATTTCATCATAGTTTTTATAAATACATTAAATTATTTGCCTCATGATATTCATTAATTATATCATTGAATTACATTATTGAATTACATTTTCACGGATTGGAAAATTCTTTGACACATAATTTATGGGCTTACAACTAGTATTTCTATTACTATAACCTCACTTCTGGGAGATTACCAATGGAGAACACCATTTGACGGTGTTCTAGTGTATTATGAACCTTATACCTCTAATAGACAATATCTTTTCTATCCCATCTGAGGATATCATCCAACCACATAACATGATTTTATTAAATAATGGAATAGTATCTAAATAATCTCATTGTAACATAAAACTAGTTTTAAACTTTTGACATGATACTTATTGTTATGAAATTTTAACATATTTTTTCATTCTAAAAAATAATCATGATATTATAATAAACATCAATAATATTCAAAACTATAAGAACATATAATATTCAAGTATGTCAAAGTTTGTTCTCTGGAACCAAATCTAATAAAATCTCACTTTCTCTATAGCTAACTATTAATAAACATTAGTCCACTTGATCTCACCTCATACACATTCCTCTTGTGAGATAGAGCTACCCAATGAACATTGATAAATGAAATTCCATTTTTAAAGTAAAAAATATCCTTTCGAAGATATGTATTTATAGAAACCACATGAAATAATTTTGTTAACTGGGATTGGTATATCCTATCAAATTTAAATGATTACTATGAATTATAAATATTGTACAATGACCATTAATATTATTATATATAATGGGTTATTATAACATCTAATTGACATAAATAGAATATGAAATGATCTCTAATAGTAGGATCTTACCCCATGAAGCCCATATATGGAAGATTCAAAGATATTTAGCTTCACTAAGATTTTTCATTGACCAATCCCAAATAGGTATTTAAAAAACAGGGCATGAGTGAAATTGTTTATGGGTGAAGTTCAAGCTTATCAAGATCATGAAATAAATCATTATCACCGAAACTACCCAAAAAAGTGTCACCAACACACCCCATACCCTTAGAGAATATAATTTTGTAATAATGGGTAATGTATTTGGAACCTAATAGTACACATATTTAATTTTTTATAATAAATTAATGATTATATTTATTCATATTATTAAAACATTACCAAGGATTATAGAATGAGTTTGATTAAATTTATATTTTTATATGATGAAATAAATAATATATTTTTTAAAACAAATATAGCTTTAATCAAGACACAATTTTGAATAAATTTTTTAATTTTTAAATAATTTTTGTTTAAATAAAATATTCCCACTAAATAAAATTTATTTAAATATAAATGAAAATATTTTTTTTAATTCAAATATAAATTTTAAAAATGGTTGGGATCTATTATCAACGTAAAAAACAATATATTTCAATAAATGGAGATATTTTATTTAGTAGTTTAAATGTCAATATTTAGATAACTATATTGATGAAATTAAAATTAATTATCAATTATATTGTCAAAATTATCCTAGAGTGAATTTTTATATTTTACTAATATAAAAATATCTTTGATAAAAATTTATTATGGTATATATATATTATATAATTTGAGACATAATAAAATCCTAAAAGGGATGTAATAAATACTATAATGACATTAAATGAAATAAATTATGTTTCCCATTAAAATAAAGTGGTTTTGAATTTTCATTTTAAATTTTATAAACAATTAAAGAGTCCTAAAAAACCAATAATAAATTTTAGGTTTTGAGGAAAAATTCACTTGTTAACATGACCCACATCCACATCCCCAATGGTATAAATTCAGATGCTAATTTACTAGAATTATAAAATATTGAGAAATTAACAATATTTGGTAGAGGCCATGGGAAAATCCCATGTAAAAGATTGTGTCATTAATTCTTTTAATATATAGTGTTCAAAACCTATGTTTATAAGTTAATAAATTATTTTGTTCAATGTTTCCATAGAAACATAACCAATATCAAACTAAACGTCACTAAAAACACTTAGATCAGGATTATACTCTGAATTTCTCTCTCTAGATAAATCCTAAGGTGCCCCCATGATCTTATGAATCATATTCCAATATTTTAGAATCACCCTCATAGGGTAAGAGATCCACTCATTATCCTATTTATTAAAGCACCTTATTTATGTTTTGTGCATTTTATTTCCAATTTATCATGTTCAACTATGTTCTGTTAATTTATATTACTATCATTATGGTTTATTTCTAATGAGATATCCCTTTTAATCTCATTAAATACTTCAATTAATTTATAATTAAACCCATTATACTTCCAAAATTATGATTCAATTTTCCACAGTAATCATTTTGGTAGTCAATACATATCCAAATTTCTCCTCTAGGTTATTAACCTAGATATAAATATCCTTATGTTATCGGAAAATTCCATTTATTTATCCAACATGAATTGACCACATGATTATAATTTAGGAATCACATCCTTTATTGTATAAAGCATATGGCCTACTTATGCATGTATTTGATATGAATGTGATGGGTGGTGCCAAAATTATATATCCATCCAATGGATGGTAAATTTTTTCATCTCATAATATATGTATTATTATTAATGAGATTTTATACTGAGAAAATTATATTTTGATATATTTGTGTTTAACCTTGACTTTTTTATACGGTTTCATGTTTTACGTTGTTTCCTTTCCCCCTTGGTTCCTTTATGATATCATCTTATATCTGGATACGATGATAAAATTTATGAGTATCACCCCTCTTATATTACCCTAATATTACTATAGAATCACATGTAACACTCTATGTTATTATATAATTTTATTATCCCCTTATTGTTATTTATAGATCACCATTTTCTTATGTACGTCCTTAGGCTATAACATACATTATTTAAAGAGAAATTAAATTTTGAGGGCATGTTTTATATTTTTTAAAAAATGTTATTTCATTAATGATTCAGGTTATTATTCCATGTAACTAATTTCCTGAAGAAAATGGGACTCACAATCATCAAGGACTTTATATTATTTTCCTTTAGGAAATATATTATGAATTAAGGTGTCTTAAAATATGGATTGTCTTAACTATTATCATAGAAACATATAGGTATATTTTAGGTCTTATAATAGAAAACAATAGAGAAGTACTTATATATGAGACTAAATATAGTGAGACATCTCTAAATTTTGATAACGTTTAAATTTGGTGGTTTCAATAAAACACATCCCATTATTGACACAACAAGTGGGTTTGGATCTCACACAATTGTACCTAGGGGTAACAACCTAAAAATGGTACATTTGGCTTAACACGATTTCCACCCCAAGAATAAAAAGGATCCCCTGCTGCACATATAGATTTAAACTCTTGGGGGTATGATTTGTTAAATTGAAAATTTCATAATGAACTATTATTATGGGATGGAAAATTTCCTTTATTTTTTATATTTTGAGATAGGTCATGGATAACTTAAACAAAAACAGAGAAATTAATATAATAAGGAATATATGAAATTTATGAGTTATCAATTTAATGTTCATATTTTCCCATTTATGTGTTTAATAGTGTAAAAATTATAATGCCTAATGTTCACTTTATTATTTTCAATTGATGGAAATATGTGAAATCGAGGCTACAACCAATGTGAGGGGAAATGTGATGACTTCCCAAATGATAATCCCAACCCAATGTGAAAATTATTTAGTGACATTATGATAATAAAATATAAATTAAATCATATTTTGAAAAGAAACATGAATTGAGATAAACACACATAACCGCCTAAGTAAGAGAAAGATACAATTGAGACCATTATGTGACAAAGGCCTCCAAATTTTGATGGATATTATGATCTACTAATCAAAGAACAATGAATCAACTACATTGAAAATATCATATATAAATATATATATAATTCAATTATATTAATACTATATGGTGTTTCTGGTATTTTATCATATGGAAGGATAAGCTTTTTATTGGTGGTAGTGAAAAAAATGTGAAGCCCAATGAAGAGATAAAATCTATAGTGGAAGGAATTATAATTTTTTGATAATTAAAATCCCTAGACTATCTAACATAAAACAGATGGATATTTACATTGTAAAAATTATACTTATGTTTAATCAACTTGTTTTTATGAGGTGGATTCCAAAAGACATACATAATAAGCCTCTGAATGTTTCATTGAACCCACTGTAAATTTGATATCTTATTTGGTCGGATAATGTTTAGTCAATGAAAATCCTTTTTGATTTGATATTCTAAAAACTACAATGAAATTTTTGATGTTCCCTCACTATTGAAATTAATATTTGAGACCCTCATGGGTCTATATATATATGAGAATCTCAATGTTCTAGAGAAATTAAGCATTATATATAATTAAATTTTGGTGGTATAATGAATAAATTACGTGGGGGATGAAATTAAAATATCCAAATAATCAAATGTGTGTGAAGAAGAATCTCAATTCTTTCCTCAATGGTTCTTTGAAGTGATAAATGTTCATGAATGAAAGAAACATATATCGTGATTATCGATGGGAGAAACCCACCAATGAGATGGAATAAAGAAATTATCTAGTCAACCCTCATCCTATGGTTCAATGATTCAACTTCCATGAATAAGGAAATTATGCCAAGAAATACACCAATCCATTGTTTGAGGATAAAAAATAATAAAAAAATGTCTAAGTCCATTCGATCATGGGTGATCTTAATCAATCACAACTACTAAGGTGGATACAATTAACTAATGTGGTGAGAGGTAATTGAGTTTTTAAATAAAGGATAGTGGACATAATATTTGATTCTTATTCCATTTATTCCTTCATATCAAATATGTTTAGTATAAATATTCAAACACTATATTAAAACATGGAACTATAATTATATATGAAGATAAAAAATAGTTCAATTATTACATCCCACATATATAACTCAACCCATATAAAAAGTTATGGAATTAATTTCAAATAAAACCTATTGATACTCTATTAATAGTAATTAAATTATATGATGGGAATGAATTATATTTCCTTGCATATAATGAACATGATTTTTCTAGAGAGGGAAATCAAACTCCATATATCAAATCTCCCTCTAATTATATATAAGTAAGAGGATGAATATGAATCTATATTGGTACCATCATCACATTAATGAATAATATTTCCTTGTGCATGATCACATATATCTAAAATTATTGAGAATAAGTAAATTATAATCCTTGATGAAATTCACATTATATGATAATTCAATGATGTTTCTCCCTAATAATTTTTTGTTCTTCATCTCTGTCTTGAGGTTAGTACACAATCTTTCACATACCCATATCATTTACAATATCCACGAATACATATAAAATGGAAACCTTTTAACCTCAATGGTTGAATAAGAAACAATATTAGAATCTTAATAAAGGGTTTATATGCCCATGCACTTCACTACAGGGTACACTAGTCCTTTTTAATATGAATAATTATGGGTAATTGTGACTCTTATTTGATTATCCCATTCTGAACAAGATCCTAATAAATAATATGTATCCTCTATAATAGCTAAGTTTCTTATTTTATCAGCTATGTGGAATCCAATCATTTTTAACTGTTGGTGTTTTGTTGATAAATTATCATTTAAAGGTGATGATTGAGGATATCCCCTAGAGTAATTTTCTAAAAAGGGATGAGAACTACATGTTTATAGTGATTCCATTTGGACTCACTAATAGGCCAAAAATATTTATGGACATAAATAATATAGAATTTAGGGATTACCTCATCAAACATGTGGTATTCCATATATTATATATTATTATATACTCCCAAATAAAGAGGAACATGAGTAGAATTTTAATGTTGTAATGAAGTCCTTACAAGAATATGTTTTTTATAAAATGAAAGAGTTTGGAATAGATCCTGTAACATTCATGGGTTATGATGTCACCAAATATAGAGATTTATTTGGATCAAATGAAACATTGTAAATTGAAGGATGGTTGAACTCAATGTCTGTGATTGAAATCTGAACATTCACTGGATTAGTTGGGTACAATCATCATTTTTTAGAAGCATATCATTATTTTCTTCACCACCATCAAAGTTAACAAGGATGTGAGTAATGTTTTTTTATATAGATAAATATAAAATGGGGATTATAGAGTCAAATATGTGGCTAGTCACTGCATCTATACTAACATTACACATAAGGAATACATTTTTTTCTCAATAATTATGTTTTGAAAAATTATTTGTTTATTTAATCATCAAATATGTAAATGTGATATAATATTCCATAGGATAATAAATGATCCACTAGATTAACAACCCATCTGAAGATCTATAATTATCTATAGTGGTCTTCATATTAAGGATTTGGTAAATTTATCTATATAAGTAGAAGTGTAAAATTTATAAAGATCATAAATTCCTCATGTATATATTTAGAACATATATCTAAATATTGGAAAAAAGTTTTTAGATATGAAGAAGTGTAATGATTCTTTAATCCATTACAATCATTGGATGTTGAGAATATAAGAATATTATCTTAGTAAAAAGTATCCTGTAACCCTATCCATGATGAGGACTAAATGGTTCAATTTTCATGGAAATTATAAGGATGGAAATGGGAATAATAAAAAGATCTTCCTCCTAAATTCCTGAAATACATTCATATCCATCCCTTAATGAGAGGATCGTGAAGGAAAAAATATGATGAGGTTCTTCAGAGAAAAGATATAAATATTTTGGAGTTCCAAATAACTAATGAGAGAATAATAATGTTTAAAACTTGAAAAAATTTCATATCATAACTATAAATTAATAGGGAACCTTTGGTTGTGGCACATATCATATCCTTCTCTATTCATCCAGGATTCACTATGATGAAAATATATTATAATAAAAAATTATAATGGCATAACATTTAGAGATATATTGGAGGAATTTTAACTCCATACTTAGTATTCCAATAGTTCAAGGATGAAGGGAAAAAGTATAAGGGTATGATGAAACCACTTCCCATATTAGTATATAAATGGGAAAAAATAGACTGTATTTTTTCATAGGACTCCCCAAGTTATCTAAATGAAATAATTACCTATATGTGGTAGTCGATCACTTTATAAAGTCGGTGCATTGATTTATATCAGGGAATAGTTCTTCCTTCACCAAATTTCTATAACATGCATATGAGAAGTGGTAAGACTATATGCAGTTATACTCTCCACTATATTGGTAAAGATCCAAGGCGTATAATTAGGTTTTAGATAATCTTTAAAAAATTGTTGGATATATAGTTGATTTCAATTCTTTTTATCACCCTTATATGGATTGTTTGTATGAGATAACCAACAAAAATATATATGATATTTTTTATATCATGTTCAATGCATTTAAAATAATTTTGGGAGGAGATAAATCCCATAATAGTGTTATTATATAACAATATTTTTCATTATAGAATTCAAATAAATCATTATGAGGTTTTATATATGATGCATTCGTAGACTCTTGTATACATGGTTGAATTTTGAGGGAGGAATTTGATGGGTCCTAATTTAATCAATGAGATGATAGAGTGGAATAAAATCATTCAATGTCATATAAAATCTACCCAAAGTCAATAGAAAAAATTATGTAGATAATCATCGATGTGATCTAGTGTTTGATGCCAGATATAAATGGTTCCTTATTAAATTATTATGGTATAAAATCGTGATGTTTGATGAAAATGGAAAGATAAGTCAAAGATATAGTATCCCTTTTGAGATCCTTCATCACATTAGTTCATTATCTTTTCCATTAGTATTTTCACCTAACATATCATAAGTAAATGATTTCTTCCATGTATCCCTCTTGTGGAAGTACATAATAGATCCCCCACATATACCAAATCTATATGTGGAACCATTAGATAAAAATCCTTTATTTCCATAGAAGCAGGTGAGGATTTTCGATAGTAGACACAAGGTTCTATGAAACAAGAAAAATTACCTGGTAAAGTGTTGTAGTATAACCATAAATTTGAGGAAGAAATTTCTGAAGAAGAAGAGATGATAAAATAGTATTATAATCATCTATTTTAGTGTATTAAATGAAAATCCAAGGGAAGTTATTCCATAGGGGTGAAGAATGTAAAATCCCATACTTTTATAAATGAAATACATTTTTTAATTTAATAAATTCCATATTGAGTAATTTCATTATTTAAAACACATGTAGTACTTTGGTTATTTTAGAAAGTTATATCATTAAAAATTTAAATGATTTTTATGAATCATTTCCATTGATAATATAGTCATTGTTCAATGAATAGTTAGATTATAATATATTATGTTTTATGTTAAATACCAATTCACACAAATAGAAGAAGTGATGACCTCGACTTGTAGGGTCATACCACATAATGTCCATTTATCAAAGCATTCAAGGGATATTCCATCATTGTGATTTTCATTTGACTAATACCAAGACATGATTCATTAACTAAATATTTCGTGAAATAATTTAATGGATAAGTTCAATATTTTCAAGATCATGGAAAAACCATGTTAGTTGAATAACCCTAATAATGTTTCACCACCACCCACCTTACCCTTTGAGTATATGATGGGTTATGTGTCTAGAGTCTAAAATTATTTTTATATAATTTTTAATACAATTGTGGATTGTTTTTTATTATTACTTTAAAAATAATTAAATAATTAGTTGGAAATAATTATATTTTCATAAGATGAAACACACATTTTATTTTTTGGAAATATACAGCTTCAATCATGACTCTATTTTTGATTAATTCAAATAAATAATTAAATATTTTTCATTTTAACAATATTTTCTTCATAAATAATAATAAAATGTATATAAATGAAATATTATCTTATGAAGTGAAATTTAACAAATTTTTTGTTTGAAAATTGTTATCATCATGAAAAATCGTAATTTTTAATAAATATGGTTTTTTGATTTTAATGTTTATATTTTCATCTAAATAGATTTTTTTAATAAAATAAATATTATTTTTGAAATAATCACATCTACTTTATCCAACAATTATTTCTTCAAATTTTTTTATGAAAGACAATTTTCTTGGTAAGAATTAAATATAGTATAAATATATATTATGTATTATGACATCATAAAATAAAAAACATCATGTAATAAATAATATAAAGGGTATCCACAATAAAAAATTTGATTCCATTTAATATAAGCTGTTCTGAAGTTATTAATTTTCTTTTATAAACCCTTATTGATTCCCCAAAAACATATATTTTATTTTAGTGATTCAAAATAAATTATTTTTTAATAGGACTCTCTTCCACACCACTAATGGTATTAATTTATGCATTTATATTCATAGCCATATAAAATATTAATAAAATCCACTTTTGTGGAAAAAGTGTAATTTTTTTTTGGTTTTTTAGATTTGATTATTTTCTAATATAGACTCCAAATCCTAATTTTAGAAATTATTAAATAATTCTTCTCTCATTTTCTATAAAAATCCGCCAATCATCTCATTAATCATAATTAAATACCCATCTTGAATTATGTTATTATTATTTTCCCTCTCTTGTTACCTCCCAAGGTTCCCCCAATCTCTTAATAATCTCCTCCCAATATTTTTTATGAGCCCTCTCATAAAAGATATAATCTCCACATCATTATTCATGAAACTTTTCCATATTATTCCATTTTTTTAAAATTTATCTGGTAATAATAGTTTTTAAGCATTCTTATTGAATAAGTTATTTCTATGTGAATAGAGACCCTTTAACTCTAATAAAACACTAACATCATTCATTAGGTACCCTCATTATGCTCAAAAAATTACTCTGATTTTCCATGGAAAAAAATTATATACTGAATACACATCTGCATTTCTAATGAGTGTATTTACCTAGATTTAAATATACACAATTGATTTTGGATATTCATTATTATAATCAACAATCATTATTCATGGTATTAAAATTTATATAATAATTATGTATATTTTATAGTCTTTGTGGAACACTGATGCACATGCATTATATAAATGTGATTTGTGTGCCAAGAAATATATTTACCTCCACTTCATTGGGTTATGTTTTTATCTCATTAGATTTCACGTATGGTGAATTAAATTTTATTTTAAGAACATAATGTTATGATGTATCACCAATTATCCTTGAGTTATGTTTATGATTTCATGATTCATGTTTTGTCCACATTCTCATGTTGACATCGTGCTTTCACCTTATGCCATGCTTCAATGTTAATGTTTAATATTCTCACCTCACTTATATTTTAATTATATTCCACATGAATCACATTTACTTATTTACCTTAATATATTATTTGATTATTCCATTACATGACTTTATAGATCACCCCTTTCTTATATACATTCTCATGTTATTCTATACAGACTTAAAAGATTAATGGAATTTCAAAGGAATGTTATAGAGTTTTTAAATAATAACATTGTACCCATGTTTTATGTTAATATACTTTGTAACTAATTTACCAAAAGCACTTGGCATCACAACCTTTCAATAATTTATTATTTATATCTTTCATGTAATAAATCATGAATCAAGGTTTATTAAAATATGTTTTTTCGAAGATAATTATTTTTTAAGGGGTCTTCCATGTTTTCCTCTATAGATACTCAACTCAATGTAGCTTCACCTGAATGATAAAACCCACTCAAGAGATAAAACTTTTGTAGTATATGATTTTCCCATATATGTGACCACAAATCCGTGGAATGAGTCACCTATTTGGTGTTATCATAATAAAAAATGATATTGTTTGACTACTGGGCCCCACATCATGATCCTAGAAAATTTTACAAATTCAAACTTCTTGTTTGGATACATCGAAAGCTAAAATATATATAAACTCGGCTTCAAAATTAGTAAAAACAGGAAACATTGAACTATTCCAGATCAAAACTCCACCATTAACATAAAAGAAATATCTTAATCATTAATTCAGATCATTCTGGTCTATATAAATTTTTTTATCCATATAACCCATAATGGGTACCTCTTTATCTAATTTATACTAAAAACATTTGTTTTCCTCTAGTACACAAGTATGGCATTAAATAAATCCCACTATTATTCACCCAAATCATATTGTTATATTCATTCCATGTTCAAAGTATCAGAAATATCAATCCTTGTATATACCATGACCTATATGATAGATCCCATCACGAAATCATGTGGGATCATACTCATTATCTCTCTCTCTCTCTCTATGTTTTTGTGTTTATGGAAACAACTTCTTGTAAATATGCATACCATGTGACCCTAGAACCATTCCCCTCATGAGTGTTTCAATATGAAACCACATTAATATTTGGTAAATTTATGTACATTTACTTAGTCTGTGTATCATCTTTGATCTACCACGAATGATCTTGGTTCCCATAATGTTTTATTATTGTCCTATGTGATTCATGGAGGATTAAAATCTCATCCATGACTTATGCTATTGTATAGATGGTATTTATTTTCCAATTAGTAACATGTGATAAAAATGTACTACTATGAAAATGACAATACTCCCAATAAGACTATTTTGAACATGTGGCTCACATTCATTCTTAATGAATCCACATTATTTTATAGCTCCATTAAACATAATCGTTCATGACATGGATGGGTTCCATAATCCATAAGTTTATCTTTGTAACTTTTATATCTTTTTGGCCCTGCATATCCGTACACACCAATACGGTTGTGTCATATATTCATCTTTCTAATGGTCTCTAATAAGGAAATCCATTTTGATATCCATATTCAAAATCTCATAGTCAGGTAAAGCTTCTATAAAAAGTATAATTATGGTTAATTTAAATATGGAATCTAAAGAAAACATTTCTTCATAGTTCATTCATTGATTTTTCCTAAACCCTTCGGAATTTAGTTGTGATTTATTGGTGCTAACATGGATATACATGTCTCTATTTTTCTTGAATAACCATTTTAACCAAATATGAACCAGCTCAATTGTATGACCAATCAGATCCCAAAAATGGTTTTGATACATGGATTATATCTCTAAATATTTTGATTCGTTGTATCGTATAACATCTGAGATCTCTACACCCCCTTGTGGGATAGAAGGTCATTATTATCAACCAATAATGAGTAACCATATTATTTATTAGAATAAAATATCTGTCATGTTATCTTACCGCTCAAATTCCCATATGTAATAGTTGCATTTCATGGAAAACTTCTCCCATATGGATATGTTGAATTTACTTATATAAAAAATCTTGTGTACCTTAATCATCAACTTCATCAATGTTAATATTTTTCCCACTATCATCTACAAGGATGTTTTCCCCCTTAAGTAAAAAAAATCCCTACAATATATAATATTATTTTCTAAGATTCTATAATGGTATTATACCCTTGTTTACATGGGGAAACATAAAAAAAATACCCTTCATGCCATGTAGTGAGACGTTATTTCATTTTCTAGTATTAAAAAAACACACCACACACCGAAACATGGGTATGAAAATAATGGCCTTCCTTCCACTCCATAATGTAATGGTAATACCTTTTATCACTTTAGTTTGAAATCATATTAGTATATACGATTTAGTGTGTAATTCATATCCAAAAAGCAAAATGGAAGTCTTACATGACTCATAAGTGACATTACCATATCATTAAATGTAAAATTCCTCATTTCATTAATATCATTCCACTAGGTTATATAATGTAGAGTGTATTAAGATAAAATACATTTATACCACATAATGTGTATAATCTCTTGGATAAAATATTCAATACTTTTATCCAATTGTTGTATCTTAATCTTCATACCAAATTGATTCTTAACTTCCTTATTGAACACTATAAAAATATTAATGGATTTTTGATTATGCCTCATCTATTAGATATAAGAATACCTACACATGTCATCTGTATTACTAATAATTCTTGGGAATCCACCTTCATCATCCAAATGAATAAGTGGACACATGTTAGTGAGTACCAATTCTATAAGATCTATATCCCCTTCATCTTAACCACCAAATTATTGTTTCATTATATTTAATTATAAATTATAATTCCATAATTAAAGTGGTCTAAACCCAAAATTTTCTATGTAACCATATTGATATATCATCATAAATTGCTTCTCAGTTATATGACTAATGATGAGATACCCCAATTAGTTATGAAATGGGTCGTGTGAATTACATTTCTTATCAATTTTGAATATATTTAGATATCTTAATTTAATATATAAATACTTTTATTTGTATGTTCCATAATTTAACATATCCTATATTTATATAGGTATAAAATTTTATTTCCATTGATGAAAATAATTCAATCCATGTATAAAAAAGAAACAAAAATTTAGTTCATGTTAATAATAGGAACATAATAATAGTTATTTTAAACCAATATATATCACATTGGAAATTTTAAGTAGAAATATCTAAAGATTATAATAGTTATCGAAAACCCATTGGTATCTTGTAGATATATATCACCTATAGAAACATTTTGAATTCTACTTAGTTTCTATATTTGGATACCAATGTGAGCACCACATGGAATATATAATGCCAAAATTTTAAATTTATAACTACTATTTTCATTAATGAATGAACCTAAATATTATAAAAACTTCTTTTTAAGGGTTTAGTTCCTCTTCTAGTGTCCTTACATACCACATGTAAAACTTACTATATTTTTTTTTCTTTTCTTTCCACATGACCTTATTCTTCCTAGAGGGATGGTTCTATGGAGCCTTAGATTTGGAATGATTCTTCATACCACTTCCATTATTCTTCATTTTCCTATTCACTATAAGGTATATGAGTTTTTTCCACCCAATATCTTTATTAACATAAAAAATCAGTGTAAGAATTTCTGAAAGTGTCTTCTCCTTATTTAGAATATTATAATTCAAAATGAAACTAACGAATTATTTAGGTCCTTATGGAATAATGAGATCTGTGTGAAACAAATTAGGGATGTCGAAAAGGTTGGTATTTATTAATTTTATATAGTTAATTATATTAACTCCATGAGGCCCAACTTGAACCAACTCTCTATTCTTTCACATGAATACTTAATTAGAGATGCCATATCTATATTCTCTCTCATTATCATGATAAAGTATACAAAGGCAATGAATGATGATATAGGCATCCATATCTTCATAATTTATTAGGAGCTCATTAAAAATAGAGGATAACATGAAACATTGGATATATATTTTTTCATCCATAAGTGTCTGGTATATATATACTTATTCATCATTATCCTATATCTAAAGATACAATAGAATTAGCGTTTCCATCATGTGTAATTTTTATTCATTGAAGTGTATAACACATAAACTCAAATACTGTTATTATAAATTCATCCTATTTCTATGGTTATCAGTATATACTATGGAACATAGTGATACTATCAAATTCATGTGGTTTTTCATTTCTAAAAAAATATGAGAATATTATTAGTAAACCCTTTATAAGTAAATTTAATTAATAATTTAAATATAAAATCATATTAATCTCCTATTTTTTCAAAGAAAATACCATCACAATTTGATTTTTAATATTCTATTACATAGATACTTTAGGGGATATGACCCATATTCCCCTTTCCTATATCCCAAACATGGTCCAAAAATGTTATTTCAAGTATTTTTGGTAGTTATATATTGCCAACTGCATTAATTCAAAGATCCTTGATCGGTTGAGTATAATACCCAATCCTAAAATCTTGGATAATAATTTCCTCAACACTTTCCTCTCAGCTACATCATGTCTTTCCTGGAAAGTCAACAATTTTGAATAATGTAATGTAAACCAAACACATTAATCAAATATTCCTTGATAACTAAATGCACCATGGAATGGTTAGATAAAGCACATATAACAATGGGTTTGACTCTAAATTAAGTAATGGAATTCTATAATAGCTTAATATTTTTGTTGAGGGATTTTTATCCTTATTCATAAAAATCCTATTTTTATCATATCACATTCCTTGTTAATATTATGTGTATTTCACTAAAGGGATTAATAATGTTTGAGAAAATTTTCAGACAATATGATTTTTCTTGTTCCCATATTACATGCTCATTAATTTATTTATTAATTGATCTGGAAGAATTAAAAAACATACACAATTAACCATTCAACTGACAAAATTAAAATTTAGGGTTCAAAAACATGATATTTTATGATGACTAATTAATATAGAATATTGTCAAATGACCCATGAACTTAGGGGAAAACACCTTGAAATATTTCTTGGTTTGTATTGTTGAATTCCTCTTTGTCTTCTATGTTTCTTCATGATTGGTTTGGCATTAAATCCGAGACACATACAGCCTTCAATCTCTTGGAACTCCCATCGTTACATAACTTTTTACTCACATGTAGGTGAGGGGATCAAATGTATTTTATATGGGGGTTTACATAAAAGAAACCATGGGAATATAAACTATTATATAATACAGATGATGAGACGATCCATATGATGTCTATTTTAATTTTATAATAATATTAAATTAAATGAAAACCAATTACAAACACATTTCTTGTCTAATCACATAATCATTCATACAACATGTAACAAGCCTACATTTGTAATATAGTTATCAATGACTTCAATTTTTTCATTATAATATGATGAAAATCCCTAGATTAAGAAGATAAATTTAATTTATCATAATTTCATCTGAGAATAAATTATTTTATATCATCCATAAATTTCAAAAAAAATAATAAAATTTAACTATTTTAAAATTGACTAAATACAGAAATGATTATGAAGGTAAAAACATATACCCATCCAAACTACCTAGAACAATCCTTGTGATTTTCTATTCCCTTTTAATACAGTATACATAACATTATTAGTAATTGGATGGAATGTACTTTCAATTAAATAACTCACCTAATTGAATTTAATTACAAAAAAAATTATCTAATGCATGTACAATACACTATAAAAAATTCCTTACAGAACATGAATTTTTAGAATTTAATATATGAATTAGTTTAATATAGAATTAACAATCATGAAACATAATATTTACATTCAAATAAATGACACATATAACACAAGTTTATAGTTTTAATTATATATATATGTAGTCTTGATAGTGTTATTCTGTTATGGTGGTATGCGATGGTGTGGTGCGTGTTGTTGGTGACGATGAGTTTCTGGCATGATGGTTTCTGGTGACCTGATTTCGACCGCCTACGACATTCTAGTTTGACACATACAGGTTAACAGTGGTCTTTTATGTTACAGTGTTGGACGTTGGCGATGTTTCTCCAGTGACGGGTGTTGTGATCGCGATGACGGTGTTGACGGGATGGAAAGACGACGGTGGGTATGGGAGGTGACATGGCGTGACCTTGGAAGTTGGGATTCTCAAGGCTCAAGGACTCCTTGAATGTTGCGTATCTTTTGAATTTTGAATTTCATTTTTCTGTTTATTATGTATCCCTGGAATTTTGGTTATTGGGGTTACCGCTCATCCTTAACGCGGTTTATTTGAAAATAAAAAATAATAATATTCAGTTAGTATACAAGGTTACGTGGAATGTGGCCTCTTGTACATATTTCTGTGACATATGCCTATGGATTCGGCACCTTTCCTTTATAGAATTGTTTAAGTTATATGATGTGAGATATTCTTAAAAAATGTATTCCCTTAAAGACTCATTTTTTTAATACCTATATCATATAGGGAATACATGAAACTCTTAGATCCCTATTTTCACTAAAATGAACATACGAGAACTATAAACCATGTATATATGTTACATAGTCTATGGTTCTTTAATAAATTTTCCTACATTTTTAAATCTATGCGTTAATCTTATTTTATTGGATCATAGGTCCAATAATTCTAGACTAACCTTAAGATAAATATATTTATAGTTGAGATATATTGTCACATTGATTGATGATTTTTTATGTATTGTGTATGCATGTATTAGATAGATCGAACCTTTCCCCTTTAACGATGTCACTTTTTGATTCATCTTCGTTTTAACATCACCTTTTTTTATTATATGAGCAATAAAATATAATAATGTATATAAAATTAAGATAACATTTCAATAATGAATATATAATATGTAAATGAAATTACAAAAACATGAAATAATTCAACAAATAATAAATAATTTTAAATTAATCATGTGACCACTCTGATAAAACTTATAGGTTGTAGGGGTAGTCAAAATTTCTACTTTCATAACCAAATCAACTTTTTATTCTTAATTTTTTAATAATAATCCATTTTCATAATGGGTAATTTCATAACCAATGGAAACCGAATATTACATTACATGAATATTCGTATGAACTAGAAGAGGATGATCTTCACATGCAATTTTTAATTAATTTATAAAAATATTTAGATTTACCTAAACTCATAATTGTTTCTTTATTGGTGATATGGTTTACTAGAACTCATTTTACAATCTCTTTCCTATTGGATTCACTTATGTAACCCCTCCATCAATGATCCACGTGTTCAAAAAATTCTTTGAGTGTCACTGTGGAATCACATGGGTCTTGCGTGGTAGATCCTAATCACTTGAATCATTCATGGTTGATAGCAACCTAATTCATATATGAGGATGAAGAACTTTTGGTTCTATCTTTATAAATTGAGATAATATGATGAGATAACACATTATAGATATCTATAACCATCTCTTGGTATTAGGAGAGTTTTCTCTATCCATTGTGTATAAAAAGTGTGTTTCTAGAATGTGATATTTCTAGATATATATTATGTAATCCTTAGGGTTGGAAACATAAAAACACTCCCCTTTAAAATCAATTAATTCATAGTGGACCCCAATCCTTAATAATAATAAAAATATTATTCTGTATAAATCTTCATCACTCTAGATTAAATAAGTATCCTCTATATTATTTAAAATATGATCATTACCCTAAGTCAACTTATCCTTTTAAACATTTATATAACATTGAATAATATCTATTTATTTAAGAAATAAATATCACTACATTATTCATTGATAAATATAATAAATATTATATTATCCCAACATGGAAAATAAATATTTAATAACATCATTTAACTCACTTTTTCTTTGAAATAACATGAGGCAAAATCATGGTTATGAAATTAACCTAATAAATTATTATTCTAAAACGTAATAATAATATTTATTTTATATTTTTAAATTAAACATTGAATTTAACCACGATTGTAGTTACAGTATGTGTGGAACCCTCTATTCTTCTTTCTCATTTAAAATAGGTAGAACCACCAAATTTTTATGGTCAACATCTTGAAATACTCCCTAGAACCCATATATAAATAATTTAATGTTACAATGGCTTACAAACTCTTACGAACACTTACTGTGAAATATATCTCCTTTACTATGATATATAAAATAAAACATGTTGCATTATTATCTTACTAACCTATGTGGTCAATGAATGTTTCTTTGAAATTTCATAAATTACCTTTCCCATAGAAAACCATTGTCATTGATTTATCATGGAAGTTATATTAATATTAGGGGTCATGTGATATCAAAATCTATCAATAGATAAAAATGGTAAATCCTTTCTCACATTATAACTTAATGAAATATCACTCATAGACCACCCAATGTATCTCACATTATTATGAGAATATTTCATCATAATTTTGATCAATACATAGAAGTTTTTGACTCATGATATTCATTGATGATAATTATAAATTTTAAGGATCAATAAAAATGTGCACAGAAAGGAACATTCAATGGTACATAAATTTTGGATTTCCTACTAATGGGTTTGTTCTCATAAACTACCTTAATAGATATTTCTTTGGGAGAGAACCATGTGAACATGTCTCAGTTTCTTATGAGCCTCCTAAACCTGATATCTATTATATTTTGTGTCATATTATGTAATATCATATGGTTGTGGAACATGGGTTTAAAGAATAAAATCAAAGTATCTTGTGTGTCTCATCATAATAGGTAACCACTGTATTCTTTAAAAATGGAAATTATCCTTAGGATATCATCACAAAGTTCCCCATTTATAAGAACAATCATGATGTGATGAGAAACATTATTTATATTAAAAAAACTAAAATATTCCATCCCCAAGTACATATATGTTGGTTCGAGGGAACCATATCCAACATGATATTACTCTCCTTGGGATGAAATACCTCTTCCTAATGTCTCTATGTGGATAATATACCATTGAGAAGAAAACCATGGGTGGTCGATATACCAATAATTTTATTATATATGAGGGAGATATACCCATCTTATCAAATATAAATGTGTTAATAACCCAATGGAACCAAATTCATTGTTGACAATAACCCTATAAACAGGATTCTTTGTGGATAATGCACTATCGAGATAGATATCAAAATTTGATAGTAATCCACCAATGTCAAATCACAAGTGGATAATATGAAATTGAAAATTTAAGGTTGTTCCAAAATGTAAATATATAAAAAACGAACAATCGATCACTAACCCCTTTAAGATGATAATACATCTCCACATATTAACTTTAAGTTGTTGTAGAGTATCCACTTAAATATAATCCAACAAAATGATGTATATATCATTTAGGAAAATATAAATAATTTATAATCATCAAACATATACATTGTAGTGCACATAACATATCTAACAATTTAAAGGCTCATGTTTAGGATTTATCACCACTTTTATAGCTCTCAATCAATCCAAACCTCATTGAGGGATACATTAGGGCTATACACTGATCCCTTAGGTTCATATTTTTCTTTATATGCACCAGTCCTACCTCAAAGTACATTATTTAATAAAAAAAATTATATAATTAATGATTAATCTAGACTATTGGTGTCAACTAAAACTTCAAATTATTTTTATGTGGCCATTTTGGATCCAATTTTTCTTTTTTACATCTAGGAAAAAATTTTAATTTAGTTTTAGGGAATGTAGTATAATTCGAAAAGTCCTGTATTTCATACAACACATTCAGTAATTATAGATACCATCAAGAATGTAAGGTTCCAACTACCATTGTGAATCTATGTATAGTTCCCTTGAAATATATAACTAACTCTAATTCAAACACAAGAAATCATTAAATTTGGATAATTCTTTTAAATTTCAAATAATCATTGATATTTTGAAAAAATTTAATGAACTAAAAGAATATACAGAAGAAGATTCATAATCATACAAGTGGAATCCAACAATTATGAATGTGATCTAATACTTATATCTAATGGAAATGATTTGTATTAGATGAATAATAAAATAAAAATAATATATGAGAATCAATAACTTCGTCTAGGAACCCAAATAAGTGATATCAAATTTTAAATGAAAATTTATTAATTTGAAAATTTATTTATGAAATTCTTATGAAACTAGGTATGAACCAACCGAGGCCTGCGAGGCACAGGTGAGTTTGTTAAAGGCAGTGGCATCCTAACGTCGAGGTTCTAGGTTTGAGTCCTTATAAGGAAATGTTCACTATATGCTAACAAACCTCTTGTGGGACCCCTTACCCCATTGGGAACTTGCTTAAGGCGAAGGGTTTGTCACATTGGGCCTCAATGGGGACGTAAAACGCACAGGTGAGGAGGCCACCCCAATACCTCATTACCCAAAATCACATTTGGTAAATGGGGAAATGTTTTTTATGACGAAGGGGGAAAGGATAGATTCACTAGTTTGGGCAGTGGTGGATCTATCTATTTCAAGGATGTTGTAATAAGTGGAGAGGCAAGAATGACTTATGGAGAAGAATTTTCCTCTCTTCCTTCAAAGAGAAGAGACTACAAGTACTACTCTCAGTCCCCTAGGAATGTGTGCACTAGATCATCTTCAATGATGTCAAGAAAGGTCGAAACAAACTACCTGAAGACCTTTAATTCTGAAAAGTCTCAATCTGAGTGGGAAGCTGTAGATTATAATTATGGGAATGAAATGTTGTATTATGATTTCTTGTTCTGATGAATGAGGGGAATTATGGTTGTTTTACCCCATTATCCATTTATATGTACTTTCTTTCTCTATTTTAATAAATGTTCAGAAGCTATTCTTCTAACTAGGCCTCTCTAAAAAAAGGTATGATTACACCGAGTATTCACAGGCAACCCTCTTGGTACCTAGTGGGCATTAGGTTTTAACCCAAGTGTCACTGGCCACCAGTTATCCAAACTAGAAGAACTGACTCCACTACCACACCATTCTAATACCTAATATTAGGCCAGCATGTACTGGGTGTCACCTTTCATGGGATATACTACCAAACACCGAATAATTTTCATAAGAACACGCACCCAATCACCTACCAAAACATAAAAAACTGAAATATATTTCTTTTTTGTGAAATATATATTTAAACTATTCTTTTTATAAATAAGGGATGTTATAGAGGTGAAGAGGGGTTGAATCATCACATTGAGGAGTGTATTCTCTTTTCCAAGATTACCATACATATTTAAAAAATATTCATAAAATCCTTCCTAATAAAAAATTTTGTTACTCATTTGGGAAAATATTTGATTAAAACCATATATTGAATAGAACACTATATAATGGATTCAAATTGTCTCACATTTGATCTAAATTTTTAATCAACATATGGATTAATGTCATATGATAAGGAAATATAGAATTTATCACCATCCCAGGAGGCACACAATGTTCAAGTGGGGGATGAGTCTTCATAAAGGGTCTTCTTATGTATCCCTATAAAGGAAATCAAAACCCATTTAGTTCAGTGAGTCATAATGAGGCATTACACATATTTTTATTTCAAGTTACATGGAAAACAGTGTTTCCTTTTAATCATGCACATTTATGACAATATTCTATTTATTTTACGTCATATTAAGTTGAGTACATGATGAAATATATCTATAAATAGTTCAGTATGGGATTTATGCTTGGTAGGAACATTCTAATTTAACCTGACATATGAGTTATATACACTAACAATGTGTGACCAAAAATTAAAGGTACACGATAATTTGGATGGTCACTTTCATAACATTATATGGGTTCACATGGAATCATGACAAGTCATGAATGTATCATTATTAGGTTATAGTTATTTAATCATTAGGATGTGAACATGAAATTCATTAGGGAACTTTTACAGGAATCATCAATGCATGGACAAGTGATTCATCAGAGCATATGCATTTGATACATCTAGGCATGAACATGACATTCCATTAGGTGGATACATAACATTTTTTTTAAATGTTCGTTCATAGAAATTATAAATTAATATGGATGTAAATTTTGATATAGGTTTCTATTTTAGATACATTAGTTGTCAAATGAATGATTACAAAAGGATTCACACCCTAACTATAGGGTAAACCTATAGCCTATGTTTTTAATGTATAAAATAAATCCATACTATCTTTAAAAATGAATATATAGGTTTTCATGGAATCCTTGGAACATTCATGACAACAAGTTCCCACCACCACACTATAGGATATGTACTCATTTCTTAGGGATATATAAACCTTAGTATATGAGCTGTCAAGTAATAAATGAAGTTCCCAATTACATATTCTCCATGCATTGAGAAATATTTTATGAAAAAAGACGCATTCCATCTTGATGTGGGTCACATCACGGTTTCCATGTAGATCTATGTGGCATATATTTTTTTATTTTAATAATGATATATGAATTCGATGATTAATAATATAATAGTGAAGATGGTATATTTTTTATGGATTGAAAAAGAGGTTATTTGAATATAGGTAGTGTTGATTCAATTAGACAAGGGAATAATCCTTAAGTGTGGACAATTATTAAAGTAGTGAGGGTCCATGTGGTTAGAAAACTAACTAACCAAATCAAGTTGTTGTGGGGGAGATTAATTGTGCTAGGACCCCTAGAAAATATTTATCATATTTTCATGTGTAAAGTGAACAATCTAATTAGTATATGTTTGTATGTTTTTTATGGTTAGATATCTCGAATAGGGTTATTAAAGAGATTTTTATACATGTTGATAACTCCATGGTGGTGGAGATATTACATTGACATCCCTATAGGTGGAAACATACATGAGGATATTATAATTGTATCCCTATGTGTAGATTGATTCTCAGTTCATGGATTTTGATTGGTGGTTGTTATTATTATTAGAATAATTATTATGTTTTGATAGGTGATATGAATGTGTTTTTGATTTGAAATTGATAGGATTATGTCACACAAAATAGAATTGGTTCGATGGATGACTTATAGAAAATGAATATTAATAATTTTTTTATTCATTTGAAATATGAATGTATTAGTATGTTTCATTAATACATATGAATTATATTTTTAGGTAGGAACCTACTGAAATAATTTATATTTTCATAACTACTATAAATATAATTATTTATATTGTCTTCGTTGTATTATTAATGATATTTTGAAATGTTTTCTACATTCAATGAAAAATTATTTAGAGGGTCCAATTACATTATATACTCTTGTAGTTATAGTGTAGATGTTATAAATTAAATTTATATATATTTTATATATATTTAAATCACATGATAAGCACTAATATACATCGATCAGGTGTTATGTGTGATATTTTTTTCATATTTTTGTTGGTGTCATAGAGTTTTAATTTTAGGGTAATGAAATCTATATACAATTTAAAATATAACCTTGGTTTTAGTTACAAAAACAAGACATAATGAAGGTTGACATTAAGGTTAAATAAAAAATCACAATCATCTCAAGTGAAGTCTCAGTTGGGTCATGTTTTGACATGTATGGGTGAGTGGCTAATGAGAGAAGAGTGGGGACAAGAACACTAATAAAATGATGGTGATATGAAAACAAGGTTCTTGTCTTTGTGAGAATCGTAGATGAGGTAGAGGATCTAATAATTTTTTTCCATGTAATTGTTTATTTAACTAGTGTTATAGGTATTAGTCTAGAGTCATTAGGATTGATAGAAATGAATCCCTATTTTAAGCTCATTGGCCAAGAGGAGTATTATTTAATTTTTCATTTTCAATATTCTTTTATAGTTAAGGACCTTCTTAAATTCATTGATTGTATTTATTTACATTATATTA
Source organism: Viscum album (assembly GCA_963277665.1). NCBI lineage: Eukaryota > Viridiplantae > Streptophyta > Magnoliopsida > Santalales > Viscaceae > Viscum > Viscum album. The sequence continues at coordinate 64,096,725 of OY728134.1, forward strand.
TGATTAATTGTTTAAACTAGTTATATACATAATTTTTATATAGTTTTTATTGGTAAAAATATTCAATATAAATATTACATAGATAACAATTGGTACTCATTAACATGGTACTTTAATCTACTATACCAAATTAAATGGGGACACGATACCTATTAATTTTGTGTTTTATAGAATTTTTTATAGTGTATATAAAACCTGATTAGTAAATGGGTGGAGTTAGGGATGTTGTGGTATATTATTCAGAAAACAAACATGATTAAATTAATCATTATTATTAGATTAATTATATTTTTTAAAAATAATAAAAGTATGCTAAACTATAATATCCTATTTTGGTTATTATTATTATTATATTTATATATGAATTTAAATGAAAATTTTGATAAATTGATTATTATTATTTTATTTACAATATTTTTTTGAATGATTATGAAATTAAAAGATATATCTATATTTAATTTTTTATCCAATCATTTGAAATTGATAATTTTTATTATTTTCAAAATCCAAAATGGAATTTAAATTATTATGGCTAGTTAATTGAATATTTTAAATTTTAATAGGAAAGGTTTAGGATGATAATTTTAAAATATTAATGGATTATAAATGGGTTTGTATTTATAAAAAGTAATTTGGTTAGGGTATTTGTTTCCAATATTTCATAGAAACATATCCCATCAGAACCCCTAAATAAACTAAAAATACTTCTACAATAGGAATTCTAAAAAATAATGTGTTCGAGAATGTGAGGTTTGTTTTTCTTTAAGGCAAGAATCCATGAAATCGTAAACCAATCCCAAACAAACCCAACCAAATATGACCGATTAAAATACCCCAAAAATGTATAATTGTAAATATAACAAAAATAAACTTTCTCAATGATGACATGTGAAAATTTTCTATTATATTCATGTATAGTTCATTGTTGGTTTATTTTATATATTTATTTTGATTTTATCAACATTCCATAAATATTAAATTATATCATATTCCAATGTCTTACCAATTTTATAGAATATAGTCTTTTATATGGAATTTTTTAATTGAAAGATTCTATTTCATTGAATGATTAGAGTTCTCGTTGATTATTTTAAATCAAATAATATTTTTTCATATGATTTCAAAAAATATTATAATAGTTGAAATTTTAATAATTTATACAAATTAAAAAAATTTATTTATCTGAATGAATAATGATTAATTTTATTTAATATCAACATGTACACACTTTTAATTGGATTAATCTACCATGTGAGGTTTTCTGAACAACCTCACATCAATGTGTTAAATATGGATTGAAAATTTTCATCTTCAAAATATAAATTGGGTGTGATTTATTTCTAAAAAATATGACTCACCTCTTTTTATATCGTTGTAGGTGTTTGGGGGAGGTGATATTAATGATCCATTTTACTATTTATCGGTTAGTGTAGGATGTACATTTGAATGACTCAAATGAAATTTGATAAATGAAAATTCACACTAATTTTTCTTCATCCAACTATGCCTTAATATAACATATTCATATTTTGTTTTAGTCATAAATTAAAGTGATAGAAATTGATATTTTGTAAATTTTTTATTTTTTTATTTTATTTTACAGGTATTTTATAAATATATGGTTTTAATATATTATCTTTGAAACTATTCTATGATAATTGAATTAAATTGTTTTAAAATTGTCATCTAATTTAATGAATTATAATATCAGTAATGTGATTATTTTTCATTAATGTTCTATGATGTTAGGGTTATAGTTTTTTTGTAAATTAAACTTTAATAAAGAATTATAAATGATATAATTAAGAATAAATGGAATACTATTTTTGATTTAGAGTTCATGGATTGTATATCATAGTTGAAGTAAATTCTATGATAGAAATTATATAGTTTTATTATTTATCATATCTAAGAAATAAATATTTAATATTTGATAGTTGAATAAATTTTTACAACTTTATTGTGATATATTTATGGTTAGAGTGAGAAATTTTGAATTAAAAAAATGAAAATATTGGAGTTTGGAATATTGTGAAATTATCTAGGGTCCAATGTTTTTCATTATAATGGAAATATATATTACAAAAAGTGATTTCTAATTTAGTTATGTTACAATTTTTAATAATTTTTTATTTATGAAAAAAATAATCCTCTAAAGGTGTTGTTTTTTAATAAATATTTTTATTGATATCAAACCATTTTTTTATTATGTTCAATATTACTTTTTTATAAAAAATGGATTATTAATGGAATCAATTTTTTTGTTACTATAAATGGTTTATAGTTGGTGTTTGTTGTTAACACACATTGGGTTGTTCAATGAGTTTTCATATCAATTGATATTATAATACTTGCTGAAAATAGTATTTAAGGTGGTGCAGTTTCCTAGTGTTTAACAAATTTTTGGGTATCAAAATCAAGAGTTTGTTTTTTTTAAATGGAATGATGTATGCCAAGGTAGTATGCTGAATGGGATTTCTAGGAATAGTACACAGATCATGAAATATGGTATGTACAATGGAGAACCATGAACCATGTAGTAAAACCCATTCATTTAATAGAACATGATTCACGGTGAATAATTTCGGTACCAGGGATGGCTTGTCCTTGGTGGAATTGAGGGTTGATTTTAGGATTTTAGAAGGGCTTTGTGAAGGAAAAATAAGTATATAGACCATATAGGTTATAATGGTTTGTAGGATCACAATACACGGTGAATATTTAGATAATCATGGATTAGGGGAATTTTTAGATCTATTTTCCTTTATAAGAAGAGTTAATCCCTTCATTAAGGGGTGACACTGAATGTAAAAATACAAGAGGAATTTAGTGAATTTATGAGTGGTTAATGAGAAGACAACCCACAAAAGAGATATTGATTTGAAATTCGGAAGGAATTCAGTAATCCACAAAATAGTTCATAGAATACGTCTTGCGAATGATAATACGCAGAAGACGGTCCGCATACGATAGTTCGTAGAGGAGTTGGTCCATAGAGAAGAGATGGTACATCTAGTCGGGTTGCAGAGGTAGTATGTGGGGGTGGTTCATGAAGAACTCACAGTAGGTGGCGTATTTCAGTATGCTGAGAAATAAGTCCAGTTTGCGGAGGAAAAGTTTATTAATGATCAGAATGGGGAAAATTAGATTACAACTATAGAGGAAAAAGGGATTTCAACAAATCTTCTATATATTGGTGAAGACATATGACTAATTTACAACAGATTGATGTGACCCTAAAGTCGATAAATTGAGCTCAAATTAATACTAATGCGGTGATCAAGTGGATATAAACAAAAGTGATCATAGGGATATAGTGTGCAATCCCTCAATCTATATAAAGGTAGTGCACCTAGAACAGAGATATTGTGATAAAAATTTGTAATCCACTATTAGATAAGATTAGTGGACTTTCGTACGACTGAAAACCTCTCAATTTATGCTCCATGGACATTCCCTTAGTGGTGAACCAAGTAAAATTTATGTGTGGTCCTACATTAGAATTAGTAAATTACTTCACAATACCAACATACAGATTTTATTAGTTCCTACCCTCATGGGAACAAGATCCTTCACATTAAAAAAAAGTTGTCACCCTAATTCACCCCTCCCATCTCAAGGTGTTCTAGGGTCCTTCAATTATATACTTCAATAAAAAACCATTCTATAGGTGTGATATGTATCTAATATAAGAATAATAGGAATATTATAATGTGTACTATATATCAATTTGTGAGATATACTCATGAGATATGATATTCCATGGGTACTTTTTATATCATTCTACATTTCTTTCATTAATTTAGCTTATACATCATTAAATTATATACTAAGTAGATTATAACATGTTTATTTAATCATTGATGACCTTAATGGTCACATTATTTAAAACACATGAAAAATTATTATAATTCATATCATTAATGGATGATCATTTCCTTTATATATTTTAATTGTTGTATGTTTAAGAGGCTCATTTTTTAATAAAGGATATATATATAATTAATTCATTTAATCTTTTCAAGATAAAAAGGTAAAAATATTGCTCTTACATCATTATTCTTATTACCTTTGCAATAACATGGTACTGACATATCATGAAAGTGAATAATTTACATCCCAAAAAAATTTATATTCCAAGGAAGATGGATAAAAATTAGAGGCATTAACCATTGGTTGTTTTTTTATTATATCTAAACCTAAAATCACAAAAATCCATCCTATTACTAAAATAATATTAAGAGATGACACATCAATCATTAAATTAATATTTCATTGATTTATGTATAACATAAGGTATGTGATCACATGATTGTATGTAAATATCCTTTAAATAAATAAACATATAACTGTTTTCCATATCAAATCCATAACCCCCCTAAAAATAAATTATTTAATTTTGGATCAATTCATGACATAACATGAAACAACACAAATTCCATGTTAAAAGTGATCAAACAAAAACAGACCATATAACAAACTAGGATTAACATAAATGGATTTTATTTTATTTTAGATGAATATTACTCACATTAGAAAATTACATTCCCTAGGACCATAATATTTTAGTTTCTTTGGAAACTAAGAAAACATTCATCTAGTTTTGTGAAATATATTCAACAAATCTCGTAAAGATATTCCGACTTGTCGCTCCTTAAAACCATTCTTCATAACATGGGTATAGGAAACATAATAATAGGTGAGATTAGATTCATAGTAAGGGTAAATAAAGGAGACACATATGCATAACCTATGAATAATGTAAATATAATAGACAATAAAAATGGAATTTTATTCCATACATATCAAAGATCATATAGTGGAGTCATGGTATAAATTTTTAATCTTCATAATACAAGATTCCTAAGGGAGATAAATCATCATAAATAAATCAAGAACCATAATATCATATCATATAATATGGAATCATAAGAAATATGGAGAACTGTTTCATTTTTCAATGTTAACTACAAATACCATCAATATAGTGGATCATGACACGCATGTTTCACATGGTAGACCCAGACACACCTATCACCCTTTGTGGATTAGGATGAATCAATTTCCAATTGTGGATTAGGGAACACATGTTACCCATTACAGATAAGGAAATAACTATTTCCCATTGTGGATTAGGACACACCTGTTTCCCATAGTGGATTAGGACACACATTTTTTCTATTGTGGATCTAGCACACTGACTAGTTTTTCATAATTATCTCCTTAGAAATAAATCTTTACCCAATGGATTATCAGGAGTATAGGTTCCACACATCATATAATAAAATCATATGTACATGGGCCACAATATAATAAATCATTAATCATATCATGACCCATAAAATATATGTTTTACATAAATATCATATTATAACTCACGAAATCAAATGGGTGTCGCAAAAATTTCAGAAAATCCTAACCTTTCGAAAATATTTAATTTTCAAAATAATTTTATTAAAGAATAACCTATGTAAGGAAGTGGGTTTCAAAATAATATAACCTATGGAAGATTAACGGTCATCAAAGAGACCACAAAATTATAGCATAAAACATTTAGTCAAGAATGTGAATTTAATTCATGGAGCATCTCCCCAATAAATCTTGAACAGTATCAAAGGAATTCATATTAGATAGAGAAGGATTTTCAAAGAACCCATTGATCATTTCTTAAGTAAATATAACCATACATTTAAATTAAATTTAAAAATAATATAATATATTAAAAAAACCTTATTATTTAGTAAAACTATAATGTCTCGGATCCGTGTGCCACATAACAGGTACCCCAAACCCGGTTGGTCACATGACCTCAAATGAATTTTCCCAAATGCCAGAGGCTGCCGACTAGTAGCGATGGCCTAGGTATGATAGTGGGGAAACTATGCCCTCATTTTTCACAGTGTAACACAGTAGAATTAGATATCAACATACAAAATGCGGAAGCAGTAAACAATACTATGCTCGTTCACATTCTATCTAAGTTTTCTACAATAATAATGTACCTAAATAGGGGATCTTGATCTTATCTACACATGTAACAATATAATCTTTTGGGGATGAAGACAAGACCCAAACATGTCGTGATAAATAAATCCCAGTATGAAACCACCAAAGGCTTGTGCCCAACAGTTAGTGAAAATGTGCAACAAATGTGCCCAATAAAAAATGCAGTAAACTATGCAGTACTCAAAAGTAACTATCAGTACAAATTTCACATCCATTTTAATATTTATTTAACAATTACAAGCATGAGATTTAGCTTGGTAGGTATAACCAGAGAAACTCACTACAGTTAATACACAAAGTAAACATTGTCCGCAGACATGAAAATTCTTACCCTCAGGTAATCAGAATCGAAACCCACTGGTGATTGCCCATAGGAAAAATGAATATTTCCCACAGGAGTACAAGGTGTAACCCACAAGCACATAAACTACTGCCCACAGGCATGAGGAAAAGTTTCCAACAGGCTAAAAGAAACACTACTCTCAGACTAAGCAATAAATCGGGCCGAGCCCAACCCATAATCAAGTAATTTATACACAATTCCTCACAAGGGATTTCAAAGAATGCTACAATTCACATTATACCCTCAGGTAACCTGGCCAAATGGATAAAGAAGTGTACGCACCCACGGTGTGGGCATAGATCCAAGCAATGATCCCAAACAGCAGTTGAACACATTCATTAAATTACCTACACAATTCTAGGTATTTAATTAATCAAGGCCTCATCCATACGACACCCCAAACATGGGTGTGTAACACAATGGTACACCAAAAACAACACAAAAGTTGGAATTAATCATCAAACCACCTACCTCGATCTCCATTGATCGATATACGCGAACGATGCCTCCCGAAACGCACAAGAACAACGTATATCTGGGATAAATGTGAACTCATTCAAAATCAAATAACATCCCCTTGGGAAATAACTGGAAGGAAAAACACATGGAGAGGAAAGGGATTACTTGCGCAGTCCTAACGTGTTCATAGACGAAGGAGTTGGGGACATGGTGCCTGATCAGTAACTCTTCCAAGCTACAGCCTCCCCTCCCGGTGCTCCAAACGCATCCACTGCCTCCTCTACGGAATGAGGAGGCTACAACCCATTTTAAGAAAAAAACAAACTACATGACATATACTCCCAAGTACATGGCGTGTACTTTACATCATTTAACTATTCCACTGGTAGCTACTTTTCACCACTGCACTGTTCATCAGTTGACATGAATATACGGCTTGTATTTCTGAATACACGGCATGTAATGTCGGTCCGCTGGAGGCTACTCCAACCACCTTATCATTCACCTGTCGACTGATTACACAGCGTATAAATACTATGTTTAAGGCATGTAGTCAGTTTTTACACCCATCAACACTGACACACCTACATGACATGTGTACTCAACCCATATGGCCAAAGTACACAGCATGTGGAAAAGTACATGGGGTGTACCCACAAATTTTTGGATTTCTCCGCGTTTTCCCTATTTTCTAAAAAACCCATAAGGAAATAGGAGAAGAAGAAACACATACCTCAAGAATAAGAACATGGTTCTTACAAACTTCCCCCTTAAAGTAATTCATCCCTATATTTCCCTTCCAAGGGTGGTGAAGATAATTCTCAGAACAACTCTTGCCATTGAGCATGTACGTTGGTCTCTCGCTCCAAAGTTTCTTCTTGCACTCGGCCATACTTCCATAGAACCCTTACGAGAGGAACTGACCATCCTTAGAGAACCTTCTTTCTCCTATAAACAATATGAATCGAATTTTCCTCAATTTACTCATCAATATGAAGCTCAACCTCCTCGGGCTGAAAAACGTGAGACGAGTTTGAGGGATAACAGACCAGCTGAGTTACATGGAAGACGTCGTGCATGGCCCGGTACTTCTGTGGTAACTGCAACCGATACACAACTGGACCGACTCCCTCCAAAATCTCAAACTTCCCCACATACCTCAGTGAATGGTTACCTTGTCTCCTGATCCGCCTGGGTCCCAACCTCGGTGAAACAAGCAAGAAAACGTGATCCATGAACAAAAACTATATTGGTTATCTACGATGATCAGCATAAGATTTCTCATGAGAATGTGCAGTATCCATCCTCTTATAGATCAACTAGACCTACTCTGATGTGTCCTACATGATACATGGTCTCGGTAATGCTGCCTCACCTACCTCCAACCAGTATAGGGGTGATCGGTATGGCCTACCATATAAATCCTTGTAAGGTTCCATCTCAATAGTTACCTAAAAACTATTATTTTAGGCAAAATCGGACAGGGGTATGTGCTTCTACCAAGAGCCCCAAAAGTCTAGGAAGCATGTACGTAGCATGTCCTCTAGCAACTATATCGTACGCTCTAATTGGCCATCGGTCTGAGGGTGGTAAGCTATGCTAAGGAGAACCTGTGTAATGGGGCCCTATGGAAACTCTTCCAGAAACAAGACGTATAGAGGGAATCCCTATCTGAAATGATAGAACGAGGGGCCCCATGAAGACGTCCTACCTCTAGGATATACAACTTCCTAAGCTCGTCAGCACCGATGGTCTCTTTGATCAGAAAAAAAGTCATCTACCTTCGTGAGTCTGTCCACAACAACCCACATAGCATCATTGCCTCGAGGTGACCTCGGAAACCTGGTAACTAAATCCATCGTGACATCATCCCATTTCCACTCTGGAATGGGTAACTGTTGTAATAGTATGGCTAGCCTCTGATGCTCTACCTTCACCTGCTGACAGGTGCAACATCTCGCAACAAAACCATCCACTTGTTGTTTCATACCTAGCCGCCAATACTGACGTCTCATGTCCCGGATCATCTTGGTGACTCCAGGATGAACTGATGAAGATGAAGCCTGAAACTCCCGCACCAAAATCTCATGTATACTCATTTATGGATATGCATTACCTCATCATCAACTATCGTCTAACCCAGAGGAGGGTCCTCACATGCCCCAGAATCATGTAGAAATAGGCCTTCCAAATCAGATAGTTGTCTCATCTTCAATCTATCCAGGATGGTAGAAGTCACAGCTAAGGAAGAAAGATAGGTTTTTTCCATGACTATCATGCACCTCTAAATTCATCTTAGCGAACAAAGACATGAGATTTCACTCCCCAATGGCATCCTACACTACCTATATCTGATTCCTCCTACTCAGTGCATCGACTACGGCATTACCTTTAACAAGTGTATAGGAATGCTCAAAGTCAAAGGACTGTAGGTATTCAACCCACCTTCATTCTCTCAAATTCAAGTCATTCTGTATAAAGATATACTTGAGACTTTTGTGGAACTTAAACACCAAAAAATGTTCTCCCAAGAGATAATGTCTCCAAAAACATAACACATGAACCACTGCAGCCAACTCGAAATCATCTTTCAGGTAATTCCACTCATGTGGCCTCAACTATGAGGACCTGTATGTAACTACTCGATCGCCCTGTATCAACACTACTTCCAGCCCAATACCTGATGCATCATAGTAAACCGTATAGCTCTTCCCTTGATCTGGAAGTATCAGGACTGGTGTTAATGTCAACCTTCCCTTCAACTCTTGAAAGTATATCTCGCAAGCTTCTGCCCAAATTAACATCACACCCTTATTAGTCAAACCCATCAATGGCAATGATAAGTGGGAGAAGTCCTGTATAATGTTCATGTATTAACCATCCAGCCCCAAGATACTCCGTATTTCAATAACATTTTTAGTCTGCTCCTAGGAAACAACTGCTCTCACATTATCTGGGTCTACCATGACTCTTAAATCTAAGATAATATGAAAAAGGAAGTGTATATAGTACTTTTAAAAGTGGATCTTGAGAGCTAAGTTTATAGATGATTCTCTCTTAGTGTACTCAAAACGATTGCAGGATGGGTAGAATGGTGGAGTCGAGTTTGAGAGCACACGACGATGTCATCCACGAAGACTACCATGAAAGAATCCAGATAAGGATGGAACACACGATTCATCAGAGCCATGAAGACCACTAGTGTGTTCATGAGTCCAAACAACATAACTATGTACTTGTATGGACCATATCTGCTCCGAAAAGCTGTGACCGGTATGTCCAATGGTCTAACGCGTAACTGATGATATCCCGATCTGATGTCAATCTTCAAGAACACTCAAACTCCTCGAATATTATCAAAAAGAACATCAATCCTTGGAAAGGGATATCAGTTCTTGACCACCAACTGGATCATCTTCTGATAATCCACACAAATTCTAAGGGTGCTATCCGCCTTCATCGCAAATAGGACAGGAGAACCCCATGAAAATATATTGGGTCTAATGAAACCCTATGCCTGCAACTCCTCCAACTGCCTCTCATGCTCCTGCAACTCTGGTGTAGCCATCCTATAAGGAGGAATGGACACTGGTGTTGCTCCTAGCACTAGCTAAATAAAGAAATCCACATCTCACTTTAGAGGAAGACCTAAAAAGTAGTCCAGGAAGAAATCCCTGATACGATCAACTACATGAAGTAAATCATTATGACATGTTCCCTAGCCATCTAGATATGAACTCACAATATGGGATATAACTCCACCTCACCCACAATTCTCGGGTCTAGCTCGGTTCACCTAGACATCCCATTCTCTATTGTATAGAAACTCTCCACCCTCTAGTGAGATAAAACTCACCCTATGATGATAGTAATATACAAAGTCTTTAAAGGGTACCAAACCATTCCATCCCTAGATTGAAATCATACCCCATAATCTCTATGACATAGAGGTCCCATAGAATGTGGCACCCACCAACCTCTAGGAGGCACTCCCTACACTGATTCACACCTGCCTCTCTAGTTCAAATGGAGTGTCTAACGTCATAATATTAGAAGAACAAGAAACACAAAGTACAAGGCTCTCCACAAGGGGTACAGATATAAAGTTATGTGTTGCACCTATATTGAAAAGTATAGAATAAAAAACAGAAGTAAGTAGAATAGTACCTCTAATAGTGGAAGGTTTGGTATCCTACCCCTGTTGGGTCTCTTTCTATAAGGCCCCAGCCTTAAACATTACTTGATCTTGAGTTATTACAAGATTACACATTGAGGATCTTTTCTGGTTTACAGTTTTAGAGAATTAGATCATAAAACATGCATTACATTCCACATTTAAACAAGGTGGTTACATAAAGGATAGTATACATTTTCCCATCAACGGAAATATATTCAAAATAAAACATGGATTCTTTCTTGACACTTCCATGACACTATCATCATATCATGTACCATTCCCTTGACCTGTGAAAAACATTTCAAAAACATGGGATGATCATTAAAATCTCAATAAGTGTTATACAAAGTATGGAAAGGAAACATGACTACATATATACATAAGGATGAAATCATACTTTACCCATAAAACATAAGCACATTAACATACCTCATAAAATCATGAATAAATCATATAAATCATAAGACATAAAGGTAACTTGAGGAATTCATAACATTCTTACGTAGGGAGTAACCCTCTTGGTTACATTTGGAATACCCATCAGAGCATATTCCCTAAATCTCTTCAGAGAAACCTTAACGTTTAAGTCTTTCGCGCTACCCAATTCATTGGAGAGCTATATTGGGCTCACCCTCCCTTAGTTTATCATGGAACCACATGTCTTCATAACAATGCCCATGAACCATAACATAATCGTATCAAATAAAACATGCATAAGGGAAACATAAAATATCCACTTTTCAATCACAAGATATCAATACAAAATATTGATATAAAAAAATTATGAAAACCATTTTCAATACCAAAATAAGAGAAAACTAAAACATGATATTTAATTTTCATTCAAAAAATGTTATGGCTTGTAGAGGAAGCCGAAACTCAAATAATGGTCATAGCGGCAGAGAAGTCGTTGTCGCCACATACATACAACAAAAAAACATTCCCTTTTGTCGTATAGTAAATGCTTCTTATAAAAAATATTCCATTTGAATAAGCGTAAAATTCAATGGGTTTTATACACTGTATAAAAGAAAGTTGGGTATAAAACAAAATATGCTTCAATGAATGGAGATTGAGACGAAGTCCCTTACAAAGATTATTTTATAAATAAAATGGATCTATTATGTGTATTTACTATATGTAAACATAAAGAAAGTAAAAATACAATATAGGACATAATAATATCAGGACATAATTTGAAAGTAGGAGATTAACCCAAAGAATGGAAATTGGGTTAATAAGTTCCCTTACCTCGTATCCGACATGACTCGATCGTTCCTTAATATCCTGAATAATAAACAGGAGTTAATTTCTACATGATTAAGAACCTTTTTTAAGTTCATTATTCCTTTTATATCACTTATTACCATGTCATGAACACTATGTTATTATTTATGCTAATAACGAGCGTTTTAATGATCATTGGTATTTGAGTAAAAAATAAACTCTTTATAATCAAAAGCTGTTCATGTTGTAAAATATCCATTATATACAGAAATATATTCATGATGTAGATATCATATATATCATATATATCCAGTATAGTAATGCATTTATAATATTACATAACATTTAGATGTAAGAAATGAAATGCACCATTCATGGAAATGGTAAGTCGTACGTGCGCATGAACGCTACTTCCATTTCTATTTCATATTTAATGGAATTAAAACATAATGATACATAATAGTATTTTAATTAAAGTATCGTATCATATATAATATCATTAAATCTATCCTTTATACATACCACATGTTGTATTAATGAATCAAATCACTTTGAAGGGGCGGTAGTCCGCACTTCCTAAAAATGAAGATATCGTGTATACCCATAATGGAAGCCATAAAGGTATGCCATAAATGAAAAATACAGAAGCTTAAGGAAAAACTAAATATATTATATATCATATATAAATATATTTACATCTTAATGGCCACCTTTGAAGGTGTTAGAAGAATATTGAACAATCATCGTTTCATGAGGCATAAATTCGTCATCCACAGAATCAATATGTTATTTAACCATTTGATGTAGGTGTGTGTAGGTGTAGATCGAATCCTTCTCATAAAATAATCCTAGTATATTGAAGATACTGGTGTTGTTACAAAATAAAGGAATAAAAAGAGTGTAGAGGTTTGGAGAAGAAAAATAAAACAAAAGAACACAAGTGAAGATATTACCTTAAAATCGGGTAACTCTTCTTGGTTTGAACCAAGAGGGTTTCTTGAAGAGATTTCTTCCCAAGGTAAGGCTTCTAGGATGAGGAGAGGTATGTGGAGAGATAAAATGAGCAGGGTTTGTCCGAGCCAAAGGCTTGAGAGGTGTGGGTAAGGTCGTAGAGGTGGGGGCCTTTTATAAGAGGAGAGGAGGGGCACTCTTGGAAAGTTACAAAATGTTACTTTATTTTCAAATGAGTTTTGGATTTTAAAGGTCCCAAATTGATGTATTTCGAGGATAAGGTGACAATGGTTTGAAATATACTCATCCAATAGGTCTTTGACAAGTGTAAGTTATAGTTTAAACATTATATTTTCATTTTATTTAAATCCTTTATTAATGAGGTAATTGCTGCATCATCATGATGTCATAAATAATTTAATTTATTTAATGTCCAAAAATTACAAAAAAATACTATGTTGTAGAAAATATTTTTATCCTTACAATGAATATTTATAGTCAAATAGATCATTTATATAGACAAAATTAAAAATGGTTTACTCAGGTGATACATTCATTGTTATATTTAACTTTCTTTAAAAAATAAAAAGATAAAAAGTCATTATCACACAAAAGTGATTCCATGGGGTCCCCAAGATTGGTAAAAAGAAATACCATGGTCGACCATGACACAACCAGTAGTATTAGGAAACATGTTGGGGTCATTTGTTATTATTATGAAATTATTTTATTATCCTTAAATACCCCATTACTAATTAATCAAGATAATTAAAGATAATTACCGTCGTTACTATTCATAATGTCCAAAAACAAAAGAGTATTGATTACATAATTTAGACCTTATGATTCCAAATATGTAATCCATTTTACCAAATTAAAAACACAGAAATTGAAATAATTAATTAAAAAATAATTCTCGTTGTCAAAACAAATAGCGGGTTTTTTTGAAACAATATCTATGAAAAGTTTGGAATTAGTTTTTGCCCAATTCCAAAGTGAAATTAATCCTAATTACCACCATTGGATTAAATGCTAAAAATATATTCAAATTAATCTTTAAGTCCAATTAAAAATATAATCTAACAATATAATTAAATTAGATGAAAAATCTTTTTTGATGTAAAATGCAATGTTTTTCACTATTCATTAAAAAAATGAACATTGTCAGAAAAATAACAAAAATTTATCCAATATAAATTTTAATGTCCAAATCATAAAGAATATGATTATTTTGACAAATATATCTTATCAAACTATCAAAAATTTGATTTAAAAATGGGTTTCCATCAAAAGGTAGTAAAACAATCTTTTAAAAATATTAGTGTATTCCATGCGTAAGATTGGATTTATTCTCATTTTAAGCCTATAAAACACTATCTAATTCATAAATAGTCATAGATAAAAATATATGTTATTCATTACATACTTGGGATGTTACATCCTTCCCACCTTTAGAAAATTGTGTCCCCGCAATTTATTTACTTATCGAATAAGTGGGGGTATTTATCCCTCATTACATTTTCAGATTCCCATGTTGCGTCTTCAATCATGTGGTTTTTCCAAAAAACCTTTACCTGATGAATCACTTTATTCCGCAACACTTTCTCCATATTGTCAAGAATTTGGACCGGTTGTTCCTCATAAGTTAGATTCTCTTCCAGCTGAACTACCTCTGGACTCAAAACATGAGATGGATCTGCCATATACTTTCTCAACATCCAAACATGAAAAACATTGTGTACCTGAGATAAACTCGGAGGTAAAGCCACTCGGTATGAAAATGATCCAACTCTATCCAAAATTTCATATAGTCCAATGAACCTTGGACTCAACTTTCCTTTCTTACCAAATCGCATCACACTTTTCCATTGTGAAACTTTGAGAAAAACATGATCACCTACCTCGAAAGATAGATCCTTCCTCCTGTTGTCTACATAACTATTCTATCAACTCTAAGCTGTTCTCATGTGTTTCTGAATCGACTGAAATTTTTCTGCCATCTCTTCTACCAATTCTGGTCTCATCGGCTTCCTTTCACCCACTCCATCCCAGAAAGCTGGAGTTCGACACCGCTTCCCTTATAACGCCTCAAATGGTGCCATCTTTATACTGGAATGAAAACTGTTATTATAAGAAAACTCAACCAAAGAAAGATGTTGGTCCCAACTTCCCTGATAATCCATCGAACAAGCACGTAGCATATCTTCCAAAGTCTGAATTGTTCGTTCTGACTGCCCATCTGATTGAGGATGAAAAGCTATACTAAAATTTAATTCAGTACCCAACGACTTCTGAAGTCCATTCCCAAAGTTAGAAGTAAACATGGGATCATGGTCAGATACAATGGAGAGGGGAACTCCATGTAACCTGACTATCTCTTTAATAAACAAATGAGAATGTTGATCTAAGGAAAAAGTATCTTGTATCGCAAGGAAATGAGCATATTTATTAAAGCGATCAACAATAACATAGACTTTATTATTGCCTCGAGGTGTCTTCAGCAATCCCACAACAATATCCATGGATATATTTTCCCATTTCCACTCTAGCACTGGTAAAGACGGAAGATTCCCTTTCGGTAACTGCTGCTCTGATTTAACCTGTTGACATGTCAAACACATCACAGTAAAATCAGCAATATCCCTTTTCATTCCATCCCATTAGTAATACTCTCGAAGATCTCTATACATCTTAGTACTGCCTGGATGAACTGAAAACAGAGAACTATGAGCTTCACATAACAACTCTCTCTTCAGCTATGAATCACAAGGCACACACAATCTCTTCCCAAATCTCAAAACAGAATCATTATCAATGTTGAATTCAGGAAAATTACCCTTCTGAACCAGCTCAACCTTTTTCTGCAACTCACTATCTTTCATCTGTGCTTACTTGATTCTTTCTGATAAAGAATATTTCACTGATACCTAAAACAAAACACAAGGACATCCTGTACCAACAACTTTTATGCCAATGTTCATCAAATACTTAACCAAAGGATCACGTTCCAAATGCAACATTGTTAATGATGCATTACTTTTTTGACTCAAAGCACCAGCCACTTTATTTTCTTTTCCCAGATGGTAATGAATTGTACAATCATAATCCTTGATTAATTCCAGCCAACTTCTCTATCTCATGTTCAATTCTTTCTGAGTGAATATATACTTTAAAATTTGGTGATTGGTATATATTTCAAACTTTACTCCATACAAATGATGCCTCAAAATTTTTAATGTGAAAACAATAGCAGCTAATTCCAAATCATATGTAGGGTAATTTACCTCATGAGTTTTCAATTGACGTGAAGCATATACAATTACCTGATCATTCTTCATTAGGACGCAACCAAGCCCTTTCAATGAAGCATCATTGTAGATAATAAACTAACCATTCCTGGAGGTAGTGCCAAAACTGGAGAATTCACCAATCTTCTTTTCAACTCCTGAAAACAATCATCACATTATTTTGTCCAGATAAACATAACACCCTTCTGAGTTAGCTTAGTCATTGGACTAGATAACAGTGAAATTTTTTTAACAAACCGTTGGTAGTAACCTTCCAAACATAGAAAACTACGGATCTCGGTTACATTTGTGGGTCTTGGCCATTCTTCAACAAACCTTTGTTTTTGCAGGATCAACATTTATCCCATCTTTAGAAACAATGTGACCACGGAAAGAAATTTGTTGCAAACAAAACTCACACTTTCTAAATTTCCCATACAATTTCTTTTCATTTAATGTTTGAAAAATAACCCTTAAATTTCCTTCACGCTCCTCTTTAATTTTAGAAAACACCAAAATATCATCAATGAAAACCACCAACATTTTTAACCTGAGTCAACTGAGCCATCACATTAACAAACTTTTTAGTTCCGATTCTGACCATCTCAGGATACTGATTTGAAAGGTCATTTCCCTTTGTATGCCTTCCCATAAAATTTTTTCTGCTTCCTCTATGAAAAACCATTCTTAACACAAAAATATATTAGGAGAAGCAACATGGTAATCTTCAAATGCTATATCATTTCAATCATACCATAAATTAATTTATAATTTAACAATTTTCTAACTCCTAAAGTTGTATAAACTGACCTCTGATACCAACTATAAGGCCCCAGCCTTAACCCTTACTTAATCTTGAGTTATTACAAGATTACACGTTGAGGATCTTTTCAGGTTTAGGGTTTTAGAGAATTAGATCAGAAAACTTGCATTACATTACACATTTAATCATGGTGGTTACATAAAGGATATTATTCATTTTTCCCATCAACGGAAACATATTCAAAATAAAACATGGATTCATTCTTAACACTTCCTTGACACTATCTTCATATCATGTACTATTCCCTTGACCTGTGAAAAACAATTCAAAAACTTGGGATGAGCATAAAAATCTCAGTAAGGGTTATAAAAAGTGTGGAAAGGAAACATGAGTACATATATACATAAGAATGAAATCATACTTTACCCATAAAACATAAGCACTTTAACATACCTCATAAAATCAAGAATAAATCATAGAAATCATAAGGCATAATGGTAACTTGAGGCATTCATAACATTATTAAATAGGGAGTAACCCTCTTGGTTACGTTTGAAATACCCATCACAGTATATTCCCTGAATCTCTTCAGAGAAACCTTAACGTTTAACTCTTTTTCATTACCCAACGCGTTGGAGAGCTATATCGGGCTCACCCGCCCTTAGTTTTTCACGAAACCACCCGTCTTCATAACAATTCCCAAAAACCATAACATAATCGTATAACATAAAACATGCATAAAGGAAACATAACATTTCCACATTTCAATCACAAGATATCAATACAACACATTGATATAAAAACATTATGAAAACCATTTTCAATACCAAAATAAAAGAAAACTAAAACATGGTATTTATTTTTCATTCAAAAAAGGTTATGGCTTGTAGAGGAAGCCGAAACTCAAATAATGGTCACGGTGGCAGAGAAGTCGTTGTCTCAGCATACGTACGACAACAAAAAACATTCCCTTTTATCGTTTAGTAAATACTTCGTATAAAAAAATACTCCTTTTTAATAAGCGTAAAATTCAAAGGGGTTTATACACTGTATAAAATAAAGTTTTATATAAAACAAAATATGCCTCAATGAATGGAGATTGAGAAGAAGTCCCTTACGAAGAACATTTTATAAATAAAATGGATATATTATGTGTATTAACTATAAGTACACATAAAGAATGTAAAAAATACAAGATAGGACATAATAATATCATGACATAATTTGAATGTAGGAGATTAACCCAAAGAATGGGAATTGGGTTAAGAAGTTCCCTTACCTCGTATCTGAATTGACTATATCGTTCTTTAATCTCATGAATAATAAACTTGAGTTAATTTCTACTTGATTAAGAACCTTTTTAAAGTTCATTATTCCTTTTATATCACTTATTACCATGTCATGAACACTATGTTATTATTTAAGTTAATAACGGTTGTTTTAACGATCATTGGTACTTGAGTCAAAAATAAACTCTTTATAATTACAAGTTGATCATGTGGTAAAATATCAATTATATACAGAATTATATTCATGATTTAGATATCATATATATCATATATATCCAGTATATTCATGCATTTATAATATTACATATCATTTAGAGGTAAGAAATGAAATGCACCGTTCATTAGAGACGGTAAGCCGTATGTATGCATGAACGCTAATTCCATTTCAATTTCATATTTAATGGAATTCAAACATAATGATACATAATAGTATTTTAATTCTATTATGGTATCATATATAATATCATTAAAGCTATCCTTTATACGTACCACATATGGTATTAATGAATCAAATCACTTTGAGGGGGTGGTAGTCTGCACTTCCTAAAATTAAGATATCGCGTATACCCATAATGGAAGCCATATAGGTATGTCATAAATGAAAAATAAAGAATCATAAGGAAAACATAAACATATTATATATCATATATAAATATATTGACCTCTTAATGGCCAACTTTGAAGGTGTTAGAAGAATATTGAACAATCATCGTTTCGTGAGGCAGAAATTCGCCATCCACAGAAACAGTTTGTTCTTTAACCATTAGATATAGGTGTTTGTATATGTAGATCAAATAATTATCATAAAAACATCAAAGTATATTTAAGATACTTGTGTTGTTATAAAATAAAGGAATAAAAATATTTTAGAGGGTTGGAGAAGCAAAATAAAACAAAATAACACAAGTGAAGACATTACCTTAAAATCGGGTAACTCTTTTTGGTTTGAACCAAAAGGGTTCCTTGAAGATATTTCTGCGCAAGGTAAGGCTTATAGTATGGGAAGAGGGATGTGGAGAGATGAAATGATTTGTTTTTGGCTGAACCAAAGGCTTTAGATGTGTGGGTAAGGTGGTAGATGTGGGGGCCTTTTATAAGAGGAGAGTAGGGGCACTCTTGGAAAGTTACAAAATGTAACTTTATTTTCAAATGAGTTTCAGATTTTAAAGGTCCCACGTTAATATATTTCTAGAATAAGGTGATAAGGGTTCGAAATATACTCATCCAATGGGTCCTTGACAAGTTTATTTTATAGTTTTAACATTATCTTTTCATTTTATTTAAATCTTTTATTAATGAGGTAATTGCTGCATCATCATGATGTCATTAATAATTTAAATTATTTAATGTCTAAAAATTAGAAAAAAAAATACTATGATGTAGGAAATATATTTATCTTTCTAATTACTATTTATAGTCCAATATATCATTTATTTAGACAAAATTAAATTTTTTTACTTAGGTGAAACATTCTTTGTTATATTTAACTTTCTTTAAAAAATAAAAAGATAAAAAGTCATTATCACACAAAAGTGATTCCATGGGGTCCCCATGTTTGGCACAAGGCATCCCATGGTCGGCCATGACACAAACAGTAGTATTAGTACACATTTTGGGGTAATTTAGTTTTATTATGATATTATTTTATTATCCTTAACTACCTAATTACTAATTAATCAAGATAATTAAAGATAATTATCGTCGTTACTATTCATAATGTCCAAAAACAAAAGAGTATTGATTACATAATTTGGAACATATGATTCCTAATATTTAATCCATTTTACCAAATTCCAAAGACATAAATTTCAATAATTAATTTAAAAATAATTCCCATTGTCAAAAAAATAGTGGGTTTTTTTGAAACAATATCTATGAAAAGTTTGGAATTAGTTTATGCCAAATTCCATAGTGAAATTAATCCTAATTATCACCATTGGATTAAATGGTAAAAATATATACAAATTACACTTTAAGACAAATTAAAAAGAAAATCTAACCATATAATTAAATTAGATGAAAAAGCAGTTTTGATGTAAAATGCAGTATTTTTCACTATTCATTAAAAAAATGAACATTGTCATAAAAATACCAAAAATTTATCCAATGTAAATTTCATTGTCCCAATCATAATGAATATGTTTATTTTGACAAATAGAGCTTATAAAATTGTCAAAAGGTTGATTTAAAAATGGGTTTCCATCAAAAGGCAGTAAAACAATGTTTTAAAAATATTACTGTATTACATGCTTAAGATTGGATTTATTCTCATTTTAAGCCTCTAAGACACTATCTAATTCAAAAATAAGCATAGATAAAAATATCTATTATTCATTATTTAATTGGGATGTTATAGTTTGACTACATATGCCTGCCTAGTGTCGCAGCCCTGCGACACAGCCTGGCTACCCTGAGCCGGCCCGCCCTGATGTCTATGAGATCCTTGTGTCTGGATACCACAGAAATGACCACCCCCTATGCCTATATGTCCATACATATCTTAATTTTCTGACTGGTATGAAGCTGTTGGCCCTACTCCCACCTGCATAGTCTACACAAAACCCCTCCCACTAGCAACTGGTAAAAACGCCCTGCAAAAACGCTGGAGATGACACATCCTGCCGCAATCTCACCACTCCACTGGGTCTTATGGACAATAAGGTCTCTTGTGACCCTCTACCACACTAGTATCACATGACATGGCCACCTGGAAAGTTATTATGGCTAGTAATACCACCGTGAGTGAAATTCATCCGTCTCTTCCTCTTGTTGGTAGAAATAGTACCAAAAATTGGTGTTGAACCATCCTGGTTTGCACCACTAGCTTCCTGCTAGTTCCTCTTAGAAATCAATTCCTGGTTCCCAATAGAATGCACTGTTGGAAACCTAAAAATATTCACCAGTTCTCTAATTTCCTATCAAAGACCATCCTCAAAGCGTCTAGCCCAAGCATCCCATCACCCATCAGAACATGTGTAAAACAATGTTGCATGGTGAAGTGGGCAGAATAGTCCATCACTGACATGGAGCCCTACTGTAGATTCATGTACTCTTGAGCTCGATATTCCCTCTATGTCTTCAGAATGAAAAATTCATGGATGATCGCCTGAAAATCATCCCATTCCATGTCTCGGTGATGCTCGGTCTACGTGGTATCATCCCACCATTGATTGGAGGAATCGTGCAGCGCATATGTAGAGATCTTGACCCTCCACCCAAGAGGCATATCCAGAAGCTCGAAAACAGTCTGCATTGAACCCAACCAAGACTTTGTAGCCTGTGTTATGGCATCCCCTAAAAACATATGCGGATGCTGCTGCTGGAATATACACGTCAGCTCTTTCATAGATGTAGTAGCTGGTGGTGCTCTCTGGAGGGTCTGCATAAACCGCATGAAGCCTTCACATAAGCGTGCATCAGGGCTAGTGTCTGGAATAACAGCTGGCGCCGCATCTAGCTCCACTGAATGATCCATTGGTATCCCATGGCCTACCATGTCTGAAGTATAATCGTTGCCACTCTCCTAGGGAACAACTCTAGTTCATCATAGTGGCATGACTCTACAAAGTCAAACACATTCCTTAGATTAAGATCATCAAAGACTGAAAACAGGGTGTGTAAGAAGGGAATAGGAGAAAGAACACATTCATGTTTGAAAAAACTAGATGACATAGTGTGTATAATAACTACATAGTGTGTACCCATAAGCCTTTCACATGGGTGTATACCTATGCCAGAACTGGTCATGTAACACCCCAAGCACACGATGTGTTGTCTATACAAACGGCGTGCACTTGAATTTTCGTCCCTTCACGAGTCCTTATACAAGTCTTAGCCACACGAATCTCCTTTGAACACAGCTACACGATGTATATAAGTTCTACACGGCATGTACTAAATGATCTTCACTGACCCGTGTTGTCCGTTACACGGCCGGCTACACAGTTTAGACTACATGGCATGTTCCAGATGGACACGGTGTGTACGGATTAGATTCCAACTACCCTTGTTGTTAGTGACACGGACGATTACTCTGGTGACACTACAAGGCGTGTTACATCGGCCCATGACATGTACACCACTTCATCTTCCAAGCCACATAGACAAGTCCACACTGTCTCTCCCCAGTCAAGACTACACGGCATGACCCACAGGTACACAACGTGTCTTTCAAGAGTTAACAGTGACCCATGTTTGTTAGTTACACGCCCAGATTCATAGGTTACACTACACGATGTTTACTACATTGACACTGCGTGTATCAGTTTAGATTCCTCTGCCGTGTTGTTAGTTACACGGAGGACACATGGTCTACACAACATGGCGTGCACAATCAGTACACAATGTGTGATTTCAAAGTTTCATTACCCCATTTTTATTCACACACGTCCTATGACACAAGTGACAGCTAAACGACCTGTACATACAGTACATGGCGTGTACTTAAAAATTCTTCATTTCTTCCCAAACAGAAGAGTACATGGCGTGTAGTCAAAACTTCACGACATGTATTCGGGGTTTTTCGGAACAGTAAGCCTTAGAAACTACTCTGGAGCCTAGAAAATACATAAATATACACCTAAGTCCAAAATTCCAATCCGTGAGGGCCCATACTCCCCACGAATCAACATTTGGAATCTAATACATGTTATACAAAAGGTACACAGTCAATGATCCACCAAATTTCGGTCAATGAGGGTCCATACTCCCCAAGAACCAATGAGTGGCATTCATTATATAAAACTATACATAACAATACACTATAAAATTGTATTTATTTTATCAAGGCATCTATCACAATCGCATAAATTTAATATCCCAACATCTATCACAAGAATATTTAATTTCTAATGCACCAACATGGCATGGAAACTATGCATGGCATGTGATTCTTACATGTGCCTAAATGATGCATGTGATGGAATAACCTCATCTCATTGGGTTGCCAAAAAATAGAACATAAGTATAAAAATATAACAGCACACCACAAGTGTGTCATCCAATGGTGGAAATCAAATCAACTATAAAATTGCAAAATAGAAAAATTGCAACATGAGGTAAATTGGATTTTCCCTGTACACGGGTTAGCCTCTACTGGACACAACTTATTACAAGGTACATATTCCATCCTATCCTTGGATATAGGCACCAAATAGTAAAATAACTCAGAGAAAAGAAAACCACTAATACCCATTTGAAACATCCCGGATCTGGGTACCACACAATGGGTGCCCCGAACCTGGTTGGTCACATGACCTCAAGCGCATTTCCCAAAATGGCAGAGGCTGTCGACTGGCAGCGAGGGCCTAGGTATGATAGTTAGGAAACTATTCCCTCATTTTTCAATGTGTAACACAGTGGAATTAGGTATCAATATAAAAAATTTGGAATCAGTAAACAAAACCATTGATTAAATGGACACAATACGAAAATAAGGAAAAGACCAACAATCATATATAATGATGCAATATGTCCCTAAGTCTAAGAATGCAGCCAAAAAAGGATACACTAAAATCTAACCAATATATTACAAGGGACAAACATAGCAATGAAAAATAAAGAAGTGCATCAAGAACTCAGCAGCATCGCAAGAATAATCTCGCTCCCATACTCTCCTACTCCTCTGAAACAATCAAGTACCTGAATAGGGACTCATGACCTCATCTACACCTGCAGCAATATAATCTATTAGGGCCGAAGACATGACCCAAACAGGGTGTGAGAAATAAATCCTATTAAGTAACCACCAATGGCCCTTGCTCAACTATCAGTGGAAATGTGAAATAGATTTTTTTAGTAATAAAATGTAGTAAACTAGGAAGTACTCAAAGGTAACTATCACTACCAGTTTCATTACCATTTTTATATTCATTTAGCAATGCCAAGCCTGTGCTTTTTCTTGGAAGGTATAACCAAATAAAATCACCACAGTGAATACACAAAGTAAATGTTGTCTATAGACATGCAAATGCTTACCCTCAGTTAATCAGAATCGAAAGCCATAGGTGATTTCCCACATGCATAATGAATATTTCCCAAAGGTGTATGAGGTGTCACCCACAGGCACAGGAACTACTACCCACAGGCATGAGAAAAGTTTCCTGAAGGCTAAAAGAAACACTTCCCTCAGTCTAAGAAAGTAACCGGGCCAAGCCCAACACATAAGAAAGAAATTTATATACAATTCCACTCAAGGAAATTCAAAGCATGCTACAATTCACGGTATACCCTTGGGTAACCAGGCCAAACGGCTAAACAAGGGAACATGCCCATGGGGTGGCCCTGGATCAAAGAAATGATCTCAAACAGCAGTGGTACACATTCATTAAATTACATACACAATTCTAGGTATTTAATTAATCAAGTCCTCAGGCATCTGACACACTAAACTTGGGTGCGTAACCAATGGTACACCAAAAGCATCACAATAGTTGGTATTAAACATCAGACCACTGACCTCGATCTCCACTAAGAGATATACACGAACGATGCCTCCTGAAATGCATGAGAACAATGTAGATCTTGGATAAACTTTAACTCATTAAAACTCAAATAACATCCTCTTAGGAAATAGTTGGAAGGAAACACACAAATAGAGGAATTAGCTTACCCACGCGGTCCTAACGTGATCGTCAACGAAGGAATAAATGTCTCGATTCTTGGCCGGGAACTCTTCCAAGCTTCATCCTTCCCTCGTAGTGCTCCAAATGCATCCACTACCTCCTTATCCAAATGAGGTGGCTACTGCCCATTTAAAGTGAAAGAAATATGCACAACGATGTGTACTCTCAAGTACACGGTGTGTACTTTCCATCATTTAATTGTTCCTCTAGCAGCTACTTTACACTACTGCACTGTTCATCTATCAACATTAATACACGACATGTATTTTTGAATACATGGTGTGTATTTCTGAATACACAGCATGTATTGTCGCTCCACTGGCGGCTACTCCCACCGCCTTACTATTCATATGTAGACTGATTACATAGTGTGTAAATACTAAGTACATGTAATGTAGTATGTTATTCCACCCTTCATCACAGACCCGCCTACATGCCCTATGTACTCATCCCACAAGACCAAAGTACATGGCGTGTAGAATAGTACACTGTATGTACCCACAAATTTTGGGATATTTCCCTATTTTCGTTATTTTCTAAAATACACTTAAGGAAAAAGGAGAAGAATAAACCTGTACCTCAAGAATAACAACCGAGTTCTTACAAAAAATCATCAAAAATATAAAAATTATGCTTTAAAATCAATTAAATATTTTAAGTAAAATATTCAATCTTCTTGGAAAGAATTATTTTTGAATTATAAAACCTCTTCAAAACCATTTTTATTGAAAATATTTATAATGAAATTTTGAAAAAAAATTCCTTAACAAAATATAAAGGAATCTTGAAAATATTTTGATCATCTTTTTCCTTGAAAAATTGTAATGGAATCTTACAAATCAATTAAAACTCATTAAAAAATATTGAATTTTTAAAAAACACATTAAAAATGAATATTCGGAATATTAGGAAAATAATTTTTATTGTTCAAAAGAAACCTTGTAAACATGAATAGTATGCTTAAAATAATTAAAGCTCATCATAGTGGTAAATCTATATAAATGATGAATGTTACTTTTTCACTATAAAAAGTTTTGAAAATTGACTTGAACAGAAAATGACGAGGAGATTAATTTTATAACCAATTTATATTAAAATAGTTTAAAATCAATGAAATTTTAATTTAAATTTCATATTAAAATATTTTTGAAAACATATATAGAAAACATTGTTTTTGAATAACACATATTTCAAACAAAAAGTGGAAATAATTTCGAATTATCTTAAGACATTTTTTTAATGATCGTATTTACCAAAAAGTGGTAAAATTGTACCATTAGTTGAATATATCATGAATAAATATCAGGGATGAAAATTTAGGTTATTTCCTGAGATATGAATAATAAAATTCGATTAATGGATGCATAATCATAAATAATCAGGATAAACAATGTGATTGAAGAATTAAACTATTACCATTTTGGTAACCTTGAATTATAATACCCATGATATAATAACATTAAATGAATTATAAAATATAAATAAAAATAAAAATTCATTATATGAAATGATTATGGGATGTTTACACCTAATAGAAAAATATTGGTGCATTACATGGAATGTATCTCAATGAAGCAAATTTGTGGCAAAATTTCCTTACTGATTTGGTAAAGAATGAACCATAAACCCTATGAAACAGATACAATAATATGGATTTGTAAATAACAATAAATTTAATGATAATAAAAATGTAATACAATAATTTTCATTATATACTCTACCAAAAAGAAACATTTGGTGAATAATTTATATATATCATGGATATAAAAAGGTTTGATGAAATTATCGAACTACATGAATAACTCAAGAATATTGAGATTCCAGAAAGAAAAATATCAATTGAAACTCAAAATATCAGGAAATAAAAAAAATTCATGATATAAAAATTCACATTGAAGAATATTCACTACAAAAAAAAAGAATAAGTGTTGACTATAAAATATATCTCACCAAAATAAAAGCGAGATGAGAAAACCCATAGCTCAAGTATTGACTTTCTTCATACACATTCTAGAAACTATATGATAAGAATTATATTGATATAAATCTACCCTAGAATCATATATATATATATATATATATATATTATACCATATATTATTTTATTATTACTTTTTATTACCCATTTGTTAACAATTTCATGTTAATTTTACATTTCATGTATTATCTCTTGTTTTTTTCATATATGTTTTGACTTGATATTGTTGATCCTATAACATTGATAATTATTTAGTTATTGAAAGAGTTTAAAAAATTATTTAAATATCATATATATTCAGAATATAAATATTTATTATAATCTATATAATATATAAATGTGAAATGGAATACACTGTTCATTGAGAAGGTAGGTTGTACATACTCATGAACGTAGTTTCTATTTTATCGTCGTAAAAAAAGAATGAAGGTAAAAAATATATAAGAATATATATAAATTATATTTATATTATAATTATTATTTTATATATTTCATATATATTTACTAAACACATCCTTAATACATTACATTAATTTATGAACGAATCGTATCACTTTGAGGGGTAGTTATCCAAAAGTCGACATATGAAGTTATCGTATTTACATAAAATAGAAATATTAATGGTTTGTCTTATATAATAATATCAGGGAATAAATAAATCATAATTATCATATATATCTTAAAAAAATTACTTCCATCATAATTCCACGCCTTGGGTGGTGGAAAAGTAAAAAAACGACAAAATGTGAGGGGTTATTTCTTTGTACACACTAAATGTAATTCTGTTACCTGTTCTATAGTAGTGTGTGTAGGTGTTGAGAAAAAATCTCTAAATGTTTTATAACATTTTTTGGTTTTATTGTGTTTGCTAATATTTTTATAATACCATGAAGGACTATGGATTGGTTTTTTTGTAGATGGTTTTTAGGTGGGGCGGTTTCATAGTGTTTTCCAAATATTTTGGAATCACAATTTAGAGTTTGTTTTTTAGAAATGGTTGATTTTCCATGTAAGAGTACATAGTTCATGATACGTGAATAATAGTTCATGAATCAAAAATAAGCTACATGTAATCGTGAAGGTTATAAGAAATAGAAGGAATTTGGAAAAGTACGGTCATACAGATAACGAAGGGCACTATGTCAACCATTAATGAAAAATGGTTCGTGAGATGAACATGTTTCACAAGAATGATTAAAATTCAGGAGAGGATCATTGTTCAAAAGATGAATCATCCTTTTTGAAAGGTATGTAGTGACATGATGAGTTTAAAAGGGTTTTTTTCATGAAAGGAATAGACATTCATGAAGAAAGAGTGGTGGTACACATACCGTGTATGGAAAATAGTTCATGGGAGAAGCAGTTCAGGGTGAAGGTTGTACGACATTGAATTTTTAGGTAAAATGGATTAGAAAAATTTTCTGATCTATTTTCGTTTATAAGTAACGAAAATACCATCATTACATATAGTGATTTATATTGAACAATGAATTTTCTCTAGGATGAAATTCAGATATGTTTGAAATTTTTTGGGGGTTATTCTGTGATATTGATGAAGTTTGTAAGAAGGATTCAACAAAAGTAGATATTATCTGCATGGTAGCTCATGGAAGAGTTTTATTAGGGTATTATAGTCCTAAAAATATGTAATATTTGTGGAGGATATAAGGTGTTTGGGGTATCAATTTTCTGTGGAGGATAGGCAGTCCATGGAAGGAGAAACTATCCGTAAAGTAGATATGGTCCTCAGAAGGGATTCTATATATGGAATAAGAATCCATTCAAAGAAGTATAGGTATTCCATGTAGGAATATGTGGTCAATTTAATCACTCATTCTACATAGTGAAACACAGTTCATGGAGGAAGAAAGATAGTTTTTATATGAATAGTTCATGAAAGTAATTTCTGCAAACTAACAGTGCGTGAAAAAGTGGATTCCATCTACGGGTGAAAATGGAACTTCAATAGAGAATGTAACTATAGTTGAGGATGTATTCTCTCATAAAAAATATGGGACCTACATATCCATAATCTATGAGTGCATCCCTTCCAAAAATATTAAGCAAAGGAAGAGGAAGGAGGTGGTCCTTTACACTGGTAGCGATCCAGAGAAAGATACATAAGGAGTGACCCATTGGAAAGCAGTGAGATAACCCTAAACCTTGTAAAGGTAGTGAGCCTAGGCATAGAATTAATCTATCTTAAAAATTCTAATTTGGTAGTGAGCCTTAGTTGATTTGGTACAACAGCACATCGCTATTGTATACGCATTGGCAATTTGCCCGGTGAGGGTAAACAAAGTAATATCACTGTGACCTATACATGATTTCAATTATATTAATATATTTATAAGATATAAATGGATAATTATTTTTTAATGATGAAAAAAGATCTACGGGGAAAGTATTTTTAATCTATCATACCATGATTTATACCCCTTCTTAGGGTATTCGACTTAGTGAAACTAAGAGCGGGTTTTAGTCAAACCAATAGAATAGTAAAATATTATACTGAGGATAATTATGTTATTATATAATAATAAAATAATAATAACATAATGGGTGGGTAATGAAATAAATTGAAATGCACACTGAAGAACATTATCTCTTTTCTTGGGTAACTAATTTGGATTTTCTCTGAAGGCTTTCTTGGTTGGCATTCATGCCAAATAGAGGATTCTAGGATTAGAGGAGGGATGTTGGGAGCTTATTTGTGTTGTGTCTAGGTCTTAAAAAGGTTTTGAGATGAGTGAAATAGTGAGGGGTGATTTCTCGTTTATAGTGAAGGTAAAGATTCATTATTTGAAATATAAAAAGGTAAACACTATTGAACATAATTTCTTACATCACGTGACTAAAATAATTTTCATTTTTGATAAAAGGGATGCTATAGAAGAAATATGACCGTACAATGGATTTTGGACATTTTTCTAGGGTACATGGCCCCTTAAGGTTATTTTTTAATGACTAAGTATACTCATTTTTACCCTAATTATCATTTTCAATTTTAATTACATTCACTAATATATTTGGTTAAAAAATACGTCAAGAATATAATAA
This sequence comes from Viscum album, assembly GCA_963277665.1. Lineage (NCBI taxonomy): Eukaryota > Viridiplantae > Streptophyta > Magnoliopsida > Santalales > Viscaceae > Viscum > Viscum album. Next base: position 64,126,888 of record OY728134.1, read on the forward strand.
ATTATAAATTATTCTGATTTCAAATGTGGAATCAATTTCTTCATATTCTAAACACATTAGTGGTAAAATGTAATTTAAAATATAATCCTACAGACGCGATGAAGCAATGAGTTTTTAAAGTGTAAATGATCAAAATATATAATATCTAATTACCTACATTAGGATAATTTATTTATAATTGATATAAATAAAATTTAAAACCAATTTATAATATAATTTAACTATATAAATAAATAATATGAAAAATCATTTTTCAAATATAATTCTGTGTTTTTCTCTATTCATCAAAAAAATGAAACCTCTCAAAAAAATACAAAAAATTCTCCCAAAGAAAAATTTTATATTCTGATTTGAATAATGAATTTTAATTTTTAAAATATAAATTATTAAATGTCACAATTTGATTTAAAATTGGTTGTCTATTAAAAGGTGGTAAAATATCTTTTGAAGCATATATCGTTATGTGTAAAATTGGATTTATTCTTATCTATTATCTATAAAAAAAATATGAACATTAAATAGATGAATGAATATTAAATATATTTATTTAATTAAAATTATAAAAAAAATATTAAATATTTAACTGAGATAAATCAAGTTTTATAACATATATATTTTTTCCAATTAATGGTTTCCAATATTTTCAAAAGAGATTTATTTTCATTTCATTATATTATGTCACAAAATATTCATTCTTATTTCTAAGTTTAAACCATACAATCATAGTTTTGTTAATCATATTTGTAACCATAATTCCAATAGTTAGGTGATAACTATAAAAATATTTTAATAATAATTTTAATAGTATGTTGTATTTTGGAAAAACTATGTATTGGATGTAACCCAAGATATCGAAGGTAATCATTATTTTGTGTTACATAATCCAAAAATAGTGTTTCATATACAAAAAAAACTAATCTAATTGTTGCATATAGTGTATGAAAATTTTAGTTTTCTATATGATTTATTCTAAACATAGTTCTTTCATATAACAAAATCTATATTCATTGTTTTTTGGATTATAGAATATTGAAACAATTAAATTAATTGGAAAAACATATTTCTCAATATCTCATTATATAAAATTATAACCCCTTTAAAATGAATTTATACCTCAAAATTCATCTAGGTTATCAAATTATTTAATACTTGTAAGTTCATTTCATAGAAACATGAATCCTAAAAATGAATACTAAATATTCCATTAAAAGGGAATGATAGAACCATAACTATTACCAAAAGTAACTAATAAATAGGATTTCACTTAGGAGAATATTGGTGATGATTTCGAAATGGATGGAAAGCATTAACAATTAAGGGAGTGATAAATATTATGGATCACATGGTTAAAGGTGATCTAGAGAAAGATAACATTAACAAAACTAGAAACCAAAGATTCATTAAAGATGTCAATTAGATCATAAAAATGTTGATATTAGAATGAAAATGTATTTCAACACCCTTATCCAAAAACTATTTTTTTCTGAAACGATATACAGGATTGATTTTAGAAGAATCAGACCATTTATTGTTCCTTTATTAATTTACTATTCGTAATTTAATCCATGAAATATAGGTTAATTTATCATTCCTAATTAATTAATAGATCATGATATCAATAAATATAAGAATGGGTTATTCTATATATCTTTATCCCCAAAAAGATATCACATGTTATCCAATGAGAATAATTAATCACGTGGCTAGATAATAATTTGTTGTATAAATCCTTGTTTGATGTTTAACATAAACCATAAAATAAAAGATTTTCCTTTTAACCCTTCAAAAAAAAAAATTCCATAAATTTATAATGAAGTCACAAAATTTCTCTAAAAAAGAATAAAATTGATCCCTGATATATCATAAAGATGAAATTATTTTCATATACCAAACATGTGAAAAACTTCATTGTGTATTCTCTTGAAACATCTTAATAACCCAAATTAACATAAATCATTTTTGAACACATTCATGTTTCATTATTCAAATGTTTTTTGGATATATTCCATAAATCCAAAAATCACTTAAAATTCATTAGTGACATCATAAGCAACAGTCCCAGCAAATCAATAATCCATTAAATGGTAATCCACACTATCCAATTTAATTTATACATACTCATCTTTTTATCCATGCTAAACACAATTTTCTCAACATCAGGAACACATTAAGGGTTGCCTTCCCTTAATCAAAATATCATATATGCATTAAATAACATTTCATGTTCATCAACACCGTTAAATATATTTTTGTATATACTTACTAGAAAAAATATAATTCATGATTCATGTAACATAATTCCCTCACTACAAAAACTAATAAACATCAGTTATCAAACAATATTCATAAATCATTACTATGGGTTCGTCATATTAATCTATAATACCCCTTTCCTAGAATTTGAAATATGTATAATTTTATAAGGTTACTAAACCTCAATTTAATCAAGTAAACAACATGTTTATAATATCCCATACCTATCTCATGTCATTAAAATTGTCATTATATTCAATAGTATAACCAATATTTGTTCCACATTACTTATTCTCATAATGATATTTCCACATAGGACATCAATTTTCTTAATGACCATACTTTCCACATCTGAAAAAATAAATTTTACCATAGATCATTATAGTTCCCTCTTTTGACTATAAACCTTATGTAAAGTGGGAACAACACACATTAATGAATAAAAAAATTAAAACAACCATGACAAAATACTTATATAATTTCTAAATCAACACACTTAATTCTTAAATCTATGAAACCATATTTCTATCCTTAGAGAAATAATTATACATATCTATATAAATATTCCGTTTGATGTCAATAAGTTTTTCTCATAATAGTTTACAAAGGTTAATTTAAAATTCTCTTTGATAAGAATTATAGAGACTTAGGCTTAATTTTCATGGATACTGCATCTTTTTCTATGAATATTTATCACATTAAAAAAGTTAATTCCCAGGGACCCTACTATTTTAATGTATTTAAAAACATGAAACAAATTTTTATAATTTTTTAATGATCTTAAACATCCCTTATACATATTATTCTCTTTTGTACTCCTAATTAAAACCATTTTTCATAACCTAGAGAAAGTAAAAAAAGAATGTGTGAGATCATATGCTCTGTAAGGGTAAATAAAAGTGATACAGAAAAATAAAATAATCGTAAGGGTAAGCGAATATCATAAAAATATTGTATGATCATACCATATATATCAAAGTTCATATAAACCCATCACAGAATATATTTTGGAAGATTATAAGACATGATACATAAGGGTTATAAATTATCAAAAATCCGTCATGAACCATAAACTCTGGTCATATAATTTTGGAACCATTATATATATAGAAAAAAAATTCATGTGTCATGGTAAACATCAAATACCATCAATATTGTATATCAGGACACACCAATTTCCCATAGTGGATCTAGATGCCACTTTTTCCCATTTGGGTCGGGATGCACCTTTTTCCCATTGTGGGTTAGGATAGACCTAATTCTTACTATGGATTAGGATAAAGCTGTTTCATATTGTGGATGAGGACACAAATCATTTCATTATAAATTAAAGAACACCAATTTCCTATTGTGGATAGAGATTTTCTTCTTGTTTCCCATCATTATATCATGAGATATAAACCTTATCCAATATATTTGGTGTAGATATAGGTAATATCATTCCCATAAAAAATAATACATACATCCTCCACATGGTAAATAAATATTCATCATATCCTAAACAACAAAAGGGACGGGTTTCATAAAAAACATACCATAAGCCAATAAAAAATGGGTATCATGAACATTTCATCACATCATAACCTATAGAAAATAGATAGGTTTCATAATATTTTCAGGAATAATATCCCCTAAAAAGAAGAGAGTTTCAAAAGAATATTAGTAGTGAAAGTGAGATGGGTGAAACAAAAATCATTCAATTAAAAACTAAAACATTTAATAAATAATATTAATTATATTATTTGATTAAGTCCCCAATAAATATTAATTTATATCGAAGGACTCCATCTTAAATGGATAATGAGTTTAACCTATCAGTTAAATAATTTCTTATTGAAAATAATGATTAATAGAAATTAAATTTTTAAATAATATAACAAACACATAAAAAATTTATTTAAAATAAAACTTAAAAAACATATAAAGTAAGCTTTAAAATTATTTAAAACATGTGAGAAAAATATTATTCATTCTTTGAAAAAAAAAAAATTTTGATACAAAAAATATTATAAAAACCAATTTCTTTGAATATAAAAATTATTATATTAAAAAAATAATTAAATACATATAAAGAAATCCTGAAACATTTTTAAAACCTTTTCCCTCAAAAACAATCATCAGTATTATGAAATTAATTTAAAATAAATTTTAAACATTTATTTTATTTGAAACCCTTTCCTTTGAAAACAAATTAAAAACAACGACTACCAAAAATACTCATAAATACATTTTTCTTTCAGAAATGTATCATTGTAAACTTGCAAAGAAAGCTTTAATGTAATGAAATTGAAGATTGTGGTAAATCTGTACATTCCCAAAAATTCCATTTTCACCCCAAAATGTTTAGGAAAGTTCTATGTCCTATAAAGATGAGTAGGTTCCTTTTAAAACCAATTATTATTAAAAAGGTAAAAAAGGTAAAATGTATTTTATAAATCATAGTGAATTTATTTTTGTTTTTTTAGAAAACATGGTTTTGGAATAACACATATTTCTAACCAAAAAGATAAATAAATATATTTTTTATAAAAAGATTTATTTATTATGTTAAGTATCCATAGTTATAAAAATGGTGCCATTTGATGAAGTTATAATTAATAAAAAGTGGGGAAGAAAATTCCTGAGGTTTATTGTGATATGGATCATAATATTTCATCAATGGAAGCATAATCATAGATAATCATCAGAAATTATGATATTATATCAATAAATTATTATAGCATTGTTTAGTTTGAAAAATAATCCCTATGAAGAAATAACATTAAATGAAGATTAAAATATAATAAAATAATTATATTAAAGGTATAACATTTCAAATGGAATTATATACACATCATATAAAAAATAGGTGTAAAACATGACATGTATTTCAAATATGGAAAATTAAGACAAAATTACCTTATGAATTTGGTAATATTTGTACCATAAAACCCTTGAAAGAGATATCATAAAATGGATATGTAAATACCTAAAAATTTATTAATAAGAATTATATAATTCAATAATTTCTAGTTTATAGACCACACAATGGAAGAGAGTGGTGAATAAGGTATGTATCTCATGGATATAAAAAGGTGAATTGAAATTAACATAATACATGAGTAGCTTTGGAATCATGAGATTCGTGAAAGAATAAAATAAATTGAAACATTTAATAGCAAGAATTAAATTAAATTTGTGATATAACATGTAATAGGGGAGTATATACACCACACAACAATATTATGCAGTGAATATAGCATATATCTTAGTGAAATAAAAGTTAGATGAGAAAACACATACCTTAAGTCTTGACTCTCTTCAAACATGTTCAAAACTCACGTATAATATGTATAAGTTTATTATAAATATTATAAATAAATATATTATAATATATCAAATCATATATAATTTTATTATGACTTTATATTACTTGTTTATTAATAATTTCATATTAACACTGTATTCTAGGTAATATTTGCTTTTTCTTCCTTTTTGTTTTGACTTTTTATTCCTTGTCCGCTTTTATAAATCAATATTTACATATTTAAAGAAAGTATAAAATTATTTAAATATAATATTATATTTATTTATTTATTTAATAATCTATAAAATATAGATATTTGAAATGGAAGACACCATTCATGGATAAAGTAAGCTTTATGGACCCATGAATAATGTTTCGGTTTTACATTAGTATTAAAAGAAAGAAAATAAATGACATATATGTATATATATATATTTATATTATTACTATAGAATAACTATTATTTCATATTTATCTTATATATTTAATAAACTCATCATTAATACATTCCTTGTAATTTTTGAACGATTCACATCGATTTGAGGTGTTCGTAGTCCACACATCAATAAACAAAGTTATCTTGTTTACATGAAATAGAAGGAATATAGATATGTTTCATATAATTGTTATAGAAGAATAAAGATAAAATTAATATATTATATATCATATAAAAACAATATTTCTATTATAATTGAAACCAATATAGGTGGTAAAGGAAAAAAATAATGACAAAACTTCCTGATGTGGTAGTATACTATAAATACGAATTGTAAGTTTGTTACCCATTTGATGGAAGTGTGTCTATGTTTAGGTACAAAGCATGGAAGAAAAAATAAATGTATATTGAGTATAATTATGTTATTATATAATCATGGAATAAAAAAACGTAATGATTGGAGAAAGATTTAAAACAGGAATTCACATCGAATTACATTACCTCTTTTTCAGCTTAGTTATTTTGGTTTCCACCAAAGGGATTTCTTGGTGGGATTTCTTCCCAAATTAAGGTTTATAAGATAAAAGTATGGATATTTATTTTTTTATTTATTAAGTTTTAGTTTGATAAAGTGTACATTAAAGGTTTCCATAAGTGAGTGGGTGAGTGCCATGTTATAGCGAAGGAAGAGCTGAATTCTTGTAAATACAAAAATGAAAAAAATATTGTGAGGTATCCCTTACATCATGAGCCACCAATAGTTTTACATTTTAAATAAATGGAAGGTAAAGTTCTAAATTTTTAGACACAATGTATTTTTGACATGTTTCTAGGTTATTTAGCCCCATATCGTAAAGTTTATCCACTAAGTAAACCTGTTTTTACCATAATCACTATTTTTAATTTTAATTATTTTCACGAATAATTTTTTACAAAAAACTATGTGAAAACTATTAAAATTATATATTACTATAATTAAAAACCTGGAATCCATTTTTAAAATTAAAATACCAGAAGTGGAAGTTATTTATTTAAATAATGATCCTATAGATAGGAAAAAATAGTGTGTTTTTAAATTTAGGATGTTCAAAATTTTGAATTTTAATTAAAAAATCAATGTAAAATTCATTTGTATTATCTAAATTAGATTAATTTATTTATTATTAACTAACATATAATTTTATAATAAATTAAAATATAATGTAAATATGTAAATAAATAATATGGAAAAGAAGCAATCAATTAAAATTTAGTGTTTTCACTATACGTTAAAAATGAAACTTCACATAAAAATACCAAAAACTCACCCATATTAGATTTGCATAATTATAATTGAAACATTAATTTTATATATTCAAATAATAATTAAAAAAGTTTTAAAAATTACATTTAATATATGTGCACCATTAAAAGTCCATAAAGTTACCTTTTAGAAACATATATCTCTATGCATTAAATTTGATTTATTATTATATCTTGTCTAGAAAGTACATAAGATGAAAATTCAATAGTTTAATGACTATAATATATATTTATTTCATTAAAATAATATATAAAATGTGGTTAAATTAATTTATTGAGGTAAAACGTTTTTTATTTCATAAATAACGTTTTCCAACAAAATATTTCCTATATTTTAAAAATGATTTATTCTAATTTCCCATTAATTGGTCACAAAATAATTTTTCATATATAAAAGTGTAGACCGTATTTTTATATTTTAATTAATCATATTCATAACTAAAATTCCAATGTCTAGGAGAAAACTATTATAGTATTTTAATAATATTATTAATTGTACGTTGTAGTTTGGAAAAACTATGTCTTATGTGTAACAAAATCTATCGAAGGGAATCCATATTTTGTGTTGCACAAGATAAACATTGTATTGTATATACCACAAGTTAATATAATTTTTTCATTTAACATATGATTAACTAGGTAGTGAATATACCAAAATCAAAACATACTTCTTTATTATAATAAAAGAAACATTCATTGTTTTGTGAAATGTAGAATATTAAAAGAATTAAATTAATTCAAAAAACTATTTCACAAAACCACATTGTGTTACAAAAAATATCACTTGTATACCTTAATAGTATTAAATAATTAGATCATCCACAAAATAATTATCCTTGTATAATATAAATTATCTTGAAACAACCTTTGAGACTACGTTATAAAGATGAATGACAACATATAAATTATGGCAGAATATAGAAATATATTTATTACTTTCTTATAATAAATTATCACATTTTTATATGAGTAGATTATAATAATTCATATGTGAATTATTAAGATATGACAATATATCCAAATAAATAATATTAGGATACATTTATAATTGTATTTGTTTTACTTATCATATGATAATCACACTACTTAAATCACAAGACACACAGAGAAACACACACAGAAACATGCACACACACACATATATATATATATATATCTAAAAAATATCATAATAGGGACCTCAGTAAGCATTAAGTAATCAATACATATCCAAAGTTCCAAATGACACATTTTTTAGTAAACAACACACTTTGTACAATTTATTTAACAAATGAGAAAAAACATCCTTAAGTATATGTTTTAACGTGAGGTTTTATTATTTATTATTGTTTTATAGAAAATAAAATTCATTGCATTAAATATATAGGATTTAATTTCTTGTGAAATAATAATGGTCAGTTTATTAATGAAAATACCAATACCGGAGGAATTTAAAAATACCAATGGGTTATGTGTTTATGAATAATTGGTAACTTGAATATACACAAAAAAAATTTACATAAGATGTATATCAATAATAATTGTTCTAAATATCTTTATTGGAAGATATATAAAGAAGATAAGATTATCAGTTGATGATTATGTTCTTTTCAAATCCCTTTCAAATGAACATTAATATCATGTAATCTAGAAATATGAATGTTTTCTTACAAATAGAGTCATTCTTCATAGGATAAGTTAGATTAAAATATAATATATTAATATTAAAAAAATTAGTATCTGTTAAAAATGATAACTACTTTTTTTAGTGTGATTATAAATATTTTACATTTGAGTGTTTACCAAGAGCTTATGGCTATGTGGTTTGCTTATAAGAGATCATAGTTCACTTATAATAATAATTTCATGATCAATAATTCAAGATCAAATGATTATGGGTGTGGAAAAAAATATAAGTATATTGTTTGTAGACATGGTTAATTTTTGATGAGGCTAGTCCAGGGATTACATTTATAATATAGTTACTAGCATTCAGTTTGTTTAAGAGGACTCTATTTGATAAGATTACATCAAAATATTCCTAGGTTTGATAGAATAGAAATTTTGATTTTTTTATAGTCGAGGATACCATGAGTATGGTCTAATTAATCCCCTATAACTTTGGGATAATATATTGTTTTAATAATATCCTTTATTGACACATTATTGGTAAATCATTACACTATGTTTTGTTATTTCCATTAAGTATATAGTTTTACCACTTTTTTTATAATTCCATTATTTTAATTTACCATTGTGTTTATTAAATTTTTCAGTAATTATTAAATAAAACATATTTATTACTATAATTATTACTTTTATTTTAGTCGAATTATTTTATGGGTATTTTGAATATATGAATTTATGATACATTAATTACTTGAGTATGATACAAATTTGTTGTTTTTTAAACATGAATTAACCCCACCTATTTTTGTGTGATTTCTATCCATATCTTGTTCCAAAATTTGTATCTGAGCAAGTAATATTACATGAGACTAATTATAAGCCATTCTTTTGAACTACAATTACTTTTTCAAATTTTTAAACTGATGTGTTTCATTACACCGACCTATAGTAGATGAATGATCTTTCATATGTGTTGGTTGGAATTCATTCAGATCAATTGAAAATATTATTCCTAAAAGACCACCATTATTTGGTGGAAATTACTTTTGGTATTAGATTGATCATAAGTAAATTCTTGTGATTAGTACCAGAGTTGTGAATGTTCTAATGCTCTCTAGGAGTTACACAATTCTAAAAAATTTATTTCAACCTTTTTTTAGAGATGAAAAGTAGAAATTTTAGAAAAAAAATCGTGTTTAAAAATAATATTTTGTGTTTCAATCAAAGGAATAAATGTTGTTATTTTTAATACGGTCAAAAATTATGTGGAAACTAGAATATGTATTATGTTACTCTTTTGATAAAGTCAAATTTTGTTGAGATTATGTGATCCACACCTAGAGCTGACTATCAATATTTCATATTTTTATTCGGTGAAAGTGAATATCACATGCATGAAAACCTAATGACTATTAGAAAAAAATTTATATCCATTAGTAAAATGTAATTAATAGAAGATCAGGTATTTTAGAGGGTTATAATTTTTTTTAAAATGGATTGAGAGTTAAAAAGAGCAAAAATCGATGATACTAAGAACATCAAAAAGTTAATTTTTGGTGACCTGATTAACACTATTATAAAATATTAAAGTAATTTAAATAGAGATACTGAAAAAGATATAAAGCTAAGTGTATTTTGTTTTTCATCTTTATGAAATTGAAATTTTTTACCTTTTAAAATTAGTATATCTTATAAACTATCAATGATTATTTTTATTATCAGTTTATGAAAGTTGAGACGCAGAGGCCTCTTCATTGAATTAAAAAAGGAGTCCAGGAGAGGAACAAGGAAGCAGCAAAATAAAAGGAAAACAGCAGGGAAATTTAACATGTTTTAGAGAGGGTACTCATGCTGTGGTAAGGGAGGCACCCACCTTTTCTGCGGGAGTGGCGACCACACTTTCCAAATGTTGCATATATCCATTCGCCACCTTTATCATCCGAAGGTGCATCCGCAACATTGGATGTAGTCGCTACAGGGGTTGACTCAACATCACTAAAATTGGAAGAAAGAAACTCAAATGAATGAAAAACATTGAAATTACTTATTAACTTCTCAGGAGTCATTGTGATATCCAGTATGGGCTTCATACCATCCTTCTGCAATGATTTTCCATTCGTCTCTAACTCCTACATGTCAGTGCTATGTGCACCCTCTTCTTTGCTACTGGTAACCAAAGTACCTTCATTAGCAAGTGTGTCAATGAAAACACCTGAGACCTGTAGTGGAGAGGGTTCCAAAACCGCCTAATTATTTCTTTGTGCTCTGCTACAATAACAATTTATAGATTGACCTTTGGTCTTACACTTCTACGAAGATGCAACAACAATCAGTAACTTACCTTTACTCGATTTAAGGGAATGCAAATCATACATAACGTTACCATTTGCAGCCTCTTATGCTGATCAATCCCTTTCATCATGACTATCTTCTGAGTTGTGTCCATTTATTTCACCATCCATTTTTATGACTAGAGAATCCTTCAAAGAGATTCTTCCCTCATTTTGATTACTTCCTTCAGCGTTATCAGCCCTGATTTTTCCATCCACTTGTGGAGTGGTTTTGATTATAGTATATTTTAATAAAAAGATAATGACCAAACTATTAAAGACAGAATAGTGTTGAAAATCAATAATCTTCTAAGACATTATTTAATGTATTAAAAAAAATGATTCTATAGAATTTATATGTTATGAATTTCGAAATACATGTTATATTCAACCAAATTTTATAGATTTGAAATTGAAATATGGAAATTTATCATTGATGTATTATAAAAAAGTTTAAAATATATTCAATATGTGTACACATGGAGTGTGAGTTAAGTAGATATGATTTATAATTGTTTAATAAAACAGTGAAAAGAGGGGAGTATTATAGAATATTATTAGAATATAAAAAGTGGCTTATATGAAAATTATGTTTTGAAGAACTTATGTATAAAACAAGAAATTAAAAATATTTTTATACTTATGGTGAAGATATTAATGATGAATGTTACTCTTGTTATGTTTATGAAAAAAAATCTTGAAATAAAGAAGTAAATGAATAATTATTTTATTAAATATGATGAAATATTGCTAAAGAATTATAAGAAGTAAAGAATTCTTAAATATGAAATTTTTTAATAAAATCATGTATTATTGAAACTGGGGATAAGATTAAAATATTAAAAAATGAAAACTAAATGTTTATGTCTGATTTAGATATGTTTAAGAGTAACACACTGATGTTTTCTTCTTTTGAAATGGGAAAAATAATAAATTTTTCCTCCAAAAAACATCCAATTTCAGAGAACTAAATTAATATAAAATTTGTTAAGAAATATATGGATGTTAACATCACTCAATAAAAGTGTGAGGTTATTAATTTGATATAAGGGATTGATCTACTAAAGAAGTTGTTATCTTAGTAGACTATTGGTAGATATTATTTTGAGAAATATTATGTATAGGTAAGACCAAACGGAACTAAATTAGGGTTGTGTAGTATATTTATATGAATTTAAGCATATCAAAGAAATTATTTTATTCTATGTAACATGCATTTTGTTATAGGTTTCAATGCTGAGGATTTTGAATGATTAATTATCCACCCAATAAATTAGAACCCTCTTAAAATCCCTAGATTATATCTCCATGTAACTAGAAAATTTTGAGTACTATAATTTTTAATAGACGTGTATGATAGAGATTATTTTTTAAAATCTAATCGAACAAAAAGGGAATATTTCTCAAAGTTTAAATTAGAAAGAAATATATGTCCTATATAACAACAAATAAATGTTTTTTTCTTGTTCTTAAATTTCTTTTTACATTTAATATTACCATTTTTTTAATGTTTTGTATGTTTTAAATTATTGTAATATTTTGATGATTGTATATATTGATGTAATACATTCTCTCTATTATCTGGAAGTTCTATTTTTATTTTTAAATTTGTTTTAAAACAAACTATTTTCTTCTAAAGAACCTATTTTTTCAATGTCATAGTTTTTATGGAACTATCCTTGAAAGAATAATATCAAAAAAAAATTATGAATGACAAAAATTGTTTCCACCAATTTTAAATGATTTATATACTAACTCTAATAGTAATTAATAATTTTTAATTATTATTAGAAATATAATTTTATATTTATGAAATTTACGTCACTAAAATTTGGATGATTACTAAATTTCTAAAATAAAAATGACATTATATGTTTTGGTGGGACTGAACCTGACTTTTTGATATTAAAAAACAAGTAGATTTCCAATTTTTATATATTATCTTTATAAGGATTTTTACAAGGATTTTATTTGATAGATTCACTGAGGTTTTATTATGAAGAACTTCTATATTTAAAAAAATAAATACACATATGCCATTTCTTTTGGGTATTTGTTGGAGGTATTGTAGAATGGGAGATAATAAAGAAAATACTTATATATCTAGTGTTCTTCATGAAATATATCTTTTTAGTAAAAATATTAAATAATTTATTGGAAGGTAGATTTTTGTTATACCTATGGGTTTTTTTATCCATTATTTGTTACTGAGACATGTTGTTCTTCAATTTCTTCTGAATTTGATGTAATTTAATTGGAGGATTTTTTACTTTTTGTTAACAAATATATATTTTCTACATATAGATTTTCCTCGGTACTTCAAACTTTATTAGAGTGATTTCGTAATGATACTGCTAATAAAGATACCATCCTATTAGAAGTTTTTTTCTAAAGAGAAGTTGATTGATGATCAAATTAAGAAGGAAATAGATAAATTAATTTTTAAAAATACCAATACTTTTGTTTTCAACTTTCAATATATAATTTCATTTTATATTAATACATTTATATGGGAAAATTCATCTTTATCAAATAATTAATCTAAAAAATTGAGTCTAAAAAATGTCAAACTCCTCATTATCTGAATTATCTTAAGAAGTTATAAAATACTAAAATGAAATTGATTTTAACAGGTCTATTTAACTAATTTATATCAATATGTTTACCAATAAGAACCAATAACTGGTGTTTCATCTAATAATTTAAAATTTAAAGGATTTATTGGAAGAAATATCCAATAGTTCTTCAAAATCATAGACCAATATGTCAATATATAAATTCTAAAAGAAAATGGCTGTAAATATTGATTTAATTAAAAAGGATAATATAACTAATTTGTTTTCCATATTTTCTTGTGAAGGTTAATTTAATTCCTGATCATCTATTTTTATTTAAGGAATAAAATTTGTAAAATTATTTTATCAATTATATACCTGATGTAAAAAGAAATTTGAGAGAAGTTAATGAAATTTGTAAAATTCATGATCAAAATGTAATGACCTAGACCCCCATAGACCAAAGCCAATGGATGATACACACAAAATTTTAATAATATACAAGGAATCACATTCTAAAGGGAAAAATAGATTAGTAGTATTGGTAAACAAGATATATACTTGAGTCCCACATTAAATTGGAATACATAAATTATATGAAAATATATTTTCTAGAATAAATTTATTTCTTCCAGTGAATCCCTACATATGAGTCATAGTAAAATTCATGAAATTGTGGGTATATGAAGAAAAATAATAGAGATATAAAATTATCAGTGAGGATTATGTATACCAAAAGTAATAATTAATAAATGAGCATAATCAACATGGAAATGTAAATCCCTGAACAAAATCTCCATATAATCAATACACGGTGAAGTACATACATAAACAATATTAAAAGGTTAATATTCGAGAACATATTCCATTTAATCAATAACTTAAGTATTATAAATGTATAAGGGATAATCCCTTTGATATGGTAAATAATTGAATCCCAGAGAATTTAGATATCTGATAATGAAATTCATCCAATGATATTTTCATACTGAAAATATTTTGGATATATATAATAAAATGTTAAATGGAGGGAATGATTAATTTTTGTATTCAATGCTTCCTAGGTATATTGTACCTTTACCATCAATACATTTCACAGGATGGTATAAATCATACTATAAAAACCACTTAACTATCACTATTTAAATAATTATTTATATGCTGGAGACTACAAATGCATCGATGTTCTATCTATAACTGGGACCCTCTTGTGTTATACTGATCAACAACATTCATCATATATCAAATAATTGATTTAATTGATAAAAATGTTTCTTATACAATTCCATATCAATTAATGAATATAGAACAACCAATACTTCCCATGTTAGTCAAATAATATTCCAAGTTTACATCATTTGTTAAATGGTTTTGGGTTTATTCAATAATCATATCCTTGAGAGATAATGTGGATATTAAAGGTATATTTAATGTATAAGAATCATAATAATATGATAATTTCAAGGGAAGTTTATTGAATAAAAAATGTATGAATTAATTTAATGTCAATACATTCCTTAGTCAAAATGATCACAAACCATCCATAAGAATAATAAACAAGGAATCAATATAAAATATACCCATTGGAATAATAATTAATGGTTTTTTCCATTAATTAATATAAATACATTGAATATATATTTAAAAAGAGATATTGAGGATAATATAGATTTCATTGTGATTTTTTTGGAAGTCATTTTATTTGAAAATCACTTTTAAAAACATTTTGTTTTAAAAGATATTCATAAAGATTCATTGGAAGATTCAATTAATTGATGGTCATGTCATGTATCCTCATACAAATAATAAAAAAATCATGATAAAGAAGATAGAAATGTGTATTATTCAGAAAGACACGAGATTATTCCATTGATTATTATTTTGTAAAAAGAAGAAAGGGGTAAAAATTAATTTCAAATATATTTTCTTGAAAAGGCTAAACAAAAAAGTTTTTATTTATTATTTGGAAAAAATTGTTTTGTACTAATGCATATTTCTAATCAAAGAGACAAATGATGTCATGTTTTATTAAACCAAACTTCTGTGTAATTTTAAGTAACAATGATTAGAGAAATGGTATTATCACTTAAAAAGATCTTTAATGTAAAAAGGACAAGAAATTTAATAGGTTTATTAAAAAATGAACAAAAAATTTCTTTACTGTAAGATCAAGAAATAAAAATCAATATTAAAATGGTGTAGTTTAATACTCTATTAAAATGATTATTACATTTATTTGAAAATTAATCTATGAATATTTTTTTATCAAATATATGTAATAATATAAAAAGTAGAAATAAATAAATATATAGTCAAAAGTCATTATACCCATTATCATAGAATATATAGGACAAAAAATAAGAAATATAACACTATGAAAAGAATTTGAGTTATGATATTTCATTACCACTTGGTAAATTTAAGATATAATAATTGTAGATAAATAATAAAAATAAAAACATTAGATACCATTAATAATTAAGTATTCTTTATATTTAATTTCAATGGATATTATTTACACAATATAAATTTAATAAGGTTTATAACATTTCAATATGAATCAATGAAATGAAATTAAGATGAAATCCCTTACCTTATGATTCCCTTTGGTTTAACGTGATATAACCAAATTTAATGTAGTTTTAATGATGATATTATCTTATAATATAACCACATGAATACTTATAATATCATTAATTAACCTTCTATAATATCTTATCCTCCATTCATTAAAAATCATTCATTTATTTCATTTTTTGAGGTGTTAATTGCATTATTTTCTCATTTATGTATTCCCAATAATGTTTCAGTTTTGGCACATATTATAGTGTTTCATCACCAAAATAATAAGAAAAAGTACATAATATTAATATTTATACATTAATTATACTTCTAAATCCAATCATGGTTTATGGCTATGAAATATAAATTATATTACTATCATATAGATAGTATACAGTATATACGCATTAGTAACGTTTCAATTTTTTAGTGATCATTAAAGAAATGAGTTAAGCAGTATTTTAACATTACATAACGATCTTAATATAATGAATATAGTTTTATATAATTATATATTTCATCCATGTGATGGAGTGATGATTAGTGTTCCACATCACTTTGTGATGTCCACAGTCTACACATACAATAATGATGTTACAATCTCTACGTGAGTGAAATGGAATGAAACAAAATGATGTATATTATAATTAATAAATGATATATATTTATTGAATATCATATTTCATTAATTGATATAAAATATAATCATTTACATTTTTTTATCACCATCCCAATTAAGTGTTAGTGAAAGATGAATCACATCACTTCATAAGGGCATAGTCCACCACACACACAAACATTGTTATTATGTCTCATATGGAATGGAAAGTATATATATATATATATGGTATAGTGACTATATATATATATCTTATAATTATCATATAAATACATTATATTCATCATCATGAAGAACCTTGAGAGGTGGAAGTTGAAAAATGAATGATATCAATTCGCGAGGTGGTAGTCTGCTATACTCACGAACAATGATTTTGTTAAACATATGATGGAAGTGTGTGGGTTTTTAGGTTAAACAATTAACAAAAAAAAATATATGTATGTATTATACTTATGATATTATTTTATTATGGTTTTAAAATAATTAAAGGAGTTGGAGAACGAAATAAAATGAATATTCTTATTGAATATCATTACCTCTTCTTCGAGTATCTTACTTTAGTTTACACTAAAACCTTCGTTGGATATATTTATTAGGAATATAAGGCTTATATATTGAGGATAGTAAATTAAGGTAGTTATTGTGTAAGGTATTTTCTGAAAAATATTGTCTAATTTTTTTGAAGAATGTCGGATAGTGGACGACCTTTTATAAGTGGTGTGAGTGGAACAATTATAATTTTTTGAAATAGTGAATACTAACCACATTTTTTCTTATCTGAATTTCCCTAATAATGGTTAATTATTAATAATATAAGTTTCCAGGTCTATAAATGTCTATAAAATGTTTTTTAGAAACAATTCATTGTCATTTTGACCCATATGATTAATTTTTTGTCCTTCAATAAATGTGTTTTTACCTTAATCGTTGTAATTAATTTCAAATATTTTCACTAATAACATTAAATTAAAATTATTTTGGAATTATTATAAATTTTAAATTATTATGATTCAAAATATTCAATCCATTTCTAAAAATTCAATTCAAATATATTAGAAGACTCGATTTAAAATTAATCCAGCAAAATCGAAGAGAAAGAGAGTTTTTAATGTTGAAATGTTCAAAAGTTTTCAATGTTTTTATAAAAACATTTAAATATAAAAATTAATCAATGTAACTAAATTTTATTAATATATGTTTTATTCAACTTATTTTACTTTAAAACAAATTCATAATACAATATATCATTGTATATTATTTATATTAAAAATATGTTTCAAATTAAAATAATGTATTTTCACGATTATTTAAAACTGGAACTTCTCAGAAAAATCCAAAAAATTCCCACAAATAAAATTTTGGTATACCAATTTCAAAAATTAATTTAATTTTTTTAAATAAATTTTCCAAAACTATTAAAAATTTGGATTAAATTATGTTCCGTAATGTGACTAAACCATATTTTAGGATAATACATTTTTTCTAAGATGTTTTTTTTTCATTTAAATTATTATTAATTTTATTTATAATCGATAGATTAATAATAAATGTTAATTAAATATTTATTTTTATATGTTTTTTATTCATATAAATACCTTCCATTCCAACATATATTTGATAAATCATATTAAATAATAAAATAAATTATATATTGTTTTTGGTAAAACCATATCTTTCATGTGGCATAAGGTATTGAAGAAAGTTGTAGTTTCAGGTTACAAAAGCTAAACATTCTTCCACATGTATTTGAATCTATATAATATATTGAATTTATTTAAAACAATAAATATATTATAATTTCTTAGGTTGTTAAATTTCCTTCCAAACATAGTCTTATTTTTCATACACTCTATCTTATACAACGTTCTTATTTTAGAATTTCAGGTTGTTATATTTTCTTTATCTTAAATAAATTTTCATTCTTGAAGTTTGAAAATTATCTAGGTAATCTGTGCTATTATGTTTTATAATTATTTTCTCAAAAAAAACTACATCGTAATAATTATTATCAGAACATCTTCTTAATACTAAAAAACAGTACATTAGAGGGGGTTATTTAGAGAGGGTTATGCACAACCCCCCCCCCCCCTAAATTAATTTTTTGTAACATTAGAGGGGGTTATGCAGGACCCCCAATAATCATCAAATTTTGAGGGGGTTATGACCCCCCTCTAAATTCATTTTATATACAAATTACAGAGGGATTATCCACAACGCCTTCTCTAATAATCAAATTTAGTGGGAGTTCGTGACCCCCTCTAAATATTTAGCATTGTTTTTTTAATATTTTTTTTGATATTAGATCCTATTATATCAAAACCACTACTAATTTCATAATTAATAGCATTATATATTATGTTTCATTTTAGAGGATATATATATGTGTGTGTGTGATTTTTTTAAGGAACTAATGGGGGATTCACAAACCCCTCAAATTTTAGATATTAGAGGGGGGTTATGAAATGATAATAATCCCTTAGATTTGAGGGGGTTTTGAACCCCTTATAATTTATGAAAGTAAATGATGTTTTGAACCCCAACTAATTAATTACATTAAAGGGGTCTTTTAACCCCCTCTAATTCAGGACATTACCCGACCCCAGCTACCTAGAGTCGGTGCGCTACTTCGTAACATTGGCATGATCACAAAAGATCAAGTCTCGAAAGACCGATTAATTTAGTAGCCTTGGAAACACTAGATACGTTCATAATTGTTACATTACATCATAAAGTGAAAAACAACAATAAGAAAGTCTCCATAGTCCACACTCATATCCTCTTCTGACTATCCCTGCAGGTCATTCATAAAATACTTCTTCACATCCTGGAAAATATTAAAACATTGAAAGGGGTGAGCTCAGATGCTCAGTAAGGATAACAATATTGCGGAAGATTTCATAAAACATTAACATTTAAGGTAATGTATAACTAAAAAAAGCCTTATTAAACTTGAACTTCAGCATAATATGGCAAAAATAAAATAAAATAATGCCATGTACTTACTCACATGGGTATTCTACTAGTCGAATAATCACATGCAATATCAATAACCACTTTCATAATGATGGAATGCATAATGCCAGACTATCATAACCACGTAGCCAAGGCCTCGTGCCAAGACCACATTTAATATTTTGTCAAGGCCTCATTCCAAGACACTAGTTTGTCTCATGAGACCTAACGATGCATCGAGGAGCTATAGCGGGCTCCACCCATCACTTATTAAGTCAAATGAATTCCACATATGAATAGGTTTAAACATATCATAAACCATAACATAATCATATCACATAAAACATGCATAAAATAAACCTAACATTTCCACATTTCAATCACAAGATATCAAAACAACACATTGACGTAATAAAAACACTTTCAAAACCATTTTCAATACCAAAATTAAAGGAAATTAAAACATTGTATTTATTTTTCATTTAAAAAAATGTTATGGCTTGTAAAGGAAGCCGAAACTCAAATAATGGTCATGGCGGCGGAGAAGTCGTTGTCTCCGCATACGTAAGAAAAACATTCCTTTTGTCTTTTAGTAAAAATTCTTCATATAAAAATATTCCTTTTGAATAAAAGTAAAAGTCCAAGGGGTTTATACACAGTATAAAAGAAAGTTGTGTATAAAAAAAATATGCCTCAATGAAAGGAGATTGAGACGAAGTCCTTACCAAGATCATTTTTTTAAATAAAATAGATATATTATGTGTATTCAATATAATTACACATAAAGAAAGTACAAATACAAGATAGGACATAATAATATCATAACATAATTTGAAAGTAGGAGATGAACCCAAAGTATGGAAATTGGGTTAAGAAATCCCCTTACCTTGTGTCCGAATTCACTCAACCGTTCTTCGATATCCTGAATAATAATGTAGAGTTAATCTCTACCGTCTTAAGAACGTTTTTCAAGTTCATTATTCCTTTTATATCACTTATTACCATGTCATGAACATTATGTAATTATTTATGTTTATAACGGTCGTTTTTTCGATCTTAGGTACTTGAGTAAAAATAAACTTCTTATAATTAATCTTTGTTAATGTGGTAAAATATCCATTATATAAATAATTATATTCAGGATGTATATATCATATACATCATATATATCTAGTTTATACATTCATTTATAATATTACATAACATTTATAGGTAAGAAATGATATACACCGTTCATGGAGACGGTAAGCCGTTTGTACGCATGAACGCTACATTCATTTCCATTTCATATTAAATGGAATTAAGTTATAATTATATAAAGGTATAATATAATTCCAGTATAATATAATGTATAATACCATTTACTCCATCCTTTATACATCCCACGTATGGAATTAACGATTCAAATCACTTTGAGGGGGCGGTAGTCCGCACTTCCTAAAATGAAAATATCGTGTTTACCAATAATGGAAACCATAAAGGTATGACATAAATGAAAAATATATAAGATTAAAGAAAACATAAACATAATATATATATCATATATGAAAATAGTTTCATTAAAATGTCCACCATTAGAGGTGTTAAAAGAATATTGAACAATCATCGTTTCGTGAGGCAGTATTTCGCCAACCACAGAAACAGTATGTTCTTTAACCATTAGACGAAGGTGTGTGTAAGTTTAAATCAAATACTTATCATAAAAAAATCCTAGTATATTTTATATACTGGTTTTTTTACAAAAGAAAGGAATAAAAAGATTTTAAGGGGTTGGAGAAGTAAAATAAAACAAAACAACATTAGAGAAGACATTACCTTAAAATCGGGTAACTCTTTTTTGATTTGAGACAAAGGCTTCCTTGGGAATAATTTTGCCCAAATTGTGGCTTCTAGGAGTAAGAGAAAGAAGTGTAGAGAGTGTTTGGGCAGAGGTTGGCTGAGCCAAATGGATTGTAATGGGTGAATAAGGTGGTAGTGGTGGGGGCCTTTTATAAGAGGAGAGAAGGGTCACTCTTGGAAAGATTGAAATGTTACATTATTATGAAATGATTTTTCGGATTTTAAAGGTCCCAAACTTATATATTTATAAGATAAGGTGATAAGGGTTCGAAATATACTCATCCAATAGGTTTTTCACAAGTGTAAGTCTTAGAGATTACATTATCTGTTCATTTTATTAAAATCGTTAATTAATGAGGTAATCGCTGCATCATCCTGGTGTCATAAATAATTTAATTTATTTAATGTCTAAAAATTATAAAAAAAATATCATGATGTAGGAAATATTTTTATATTTCTAATGAAAATTTATAGTAAAAAATATGACTTGTATAACCCCATTTAAAAATTGTTTTAGTAAAACAACTCTTGTTTGTGACATTTTTATTTTAACATTAAATAAAAAGATATTTATATAATTTTCCTACCAAAGTGGCTCCATGGGGTCCCCAAGTTGACCCATGGATTTTCTTGTTCGGCCATGACACATAAAATAGTGTTAGGACAAGTGTAAAGGTCATTCCATATTTTTATAATACTATTTTTACCTTAAATTTCACTAATTACCTTTAATCGCGGTTAATAAAACTTAAAAGTTACTGTTCACCAAATATTATTTTAATCCCATTGAACCACATTTTACTTCCTAATTACAACCATGTATGTCGGAGTTTTTAAAATCAAATCACAGAAGTGGTAATTTCCCATTTAAACGAAAAATTAGTTTTGTAACTACCACTTAGTGGTTTCACTATTAATCAAAAATTGAAGTTTTTCCGAAGGATGCCAAAATTTTACCTTAAGCTATAATTGAAATTCCGAATTCAAAAATGATGTCTATTTTACAAAATTCCAAACATATATGTTTCATTAATTAACTTTATAATTAATTCTCGATGTCACAATAAATACTGTGTTTTTAAAAAACAATATATATCAAAAGATTAACAATTGATCATGTCCAATTTCAATGTTAAATTCATTCTAATGACCACCATTGGATAAAATGGTAAAATTATTTTCTAATTATAATTTAAAACCACTAAATAGTATAATTTATCACTATAAATTATTTTTATTAAAAAATTTGTTTTAAGTATTTTTCAGTATTAATAAAAAAAGGGAAGGTCTCAGAAAATTACAAAAAATTCAACTTTGGATAATTTCGATATTCTGAATACAAAAATGAAGTCCATTTTGAAATATAAAATTTATATAATTTCAAAATGTGGGTATTACTATTCATAACTACTACTTTGATTGGTCGCGGCGTGTTAGAATCTCAAACTTGCGTACAATGCAAGCTATTGCATTATTGAAAGAGAAGCGTATCATGAAATTTCGGGGTGTTACAATTTGAGGGGGTTTTGAACCCCCTCTAATTAATGAAATTAAAAGTGGGTTTGAACCTAGTCTAATTTAAGAAATTAGAGTGGGGTTTCAACCCCCTTAAATTGATGACATTAGAGGGGGTTTTGAACCCACTCAAATTGATGGCATTAGAGGGGTTTTTGAACCCCTTCTAATTTAAGTAATTTGATGGGGTCTTGAACCCCCTCTAATTGATGAAATTAGTGGGGGTTCAAAACACCATCTAATTTATAAAATTATAGGGGGTTATTATCCCCCTATAATTCAAGACATTTGATGTTTGTTAGAACTACTGAAAATCCCTTTGATTAGAGGGGGTTTTAAACTCGGTCTAATTTTTTTTATATTCTAAAATAGATCTCGTATACCTTCAGATTTTTTAATATACATGTGGGTGTTTGCATGTGTGTGTGTATATATATTACATAGACACATTATATAAATGTATTTCAATACATTATAACACATATATATAAGGACATTATATAAATATTTTAAATAAATACTTATACATATAAATAAAAATGTATACCTATATATAAATATAGATATAAATAATATAAATGTAATTATATATTTATTTATTCAAATTTGTAAAACTAATATAATGTTTTATAAATACTATACATTTATATTATGATTTACGTTTTACATATATTATATCAAATACATTTTAATTGTATAATTTTGTATAAATACATTTATATTATATTTTCTATACAAATATATAAAAATAAAAATAAAAATAAAAATAAAAATATCATTTATTTATATTCTATATTAAATTACAAATATTTTATTTTAAATATATTTATATGTATTATATAATTATTTTACGTATATTACAGTATAACATATTAATTATAATTTAATTTAGTAGATATATATATCTATATCACTTTATTATTTTATTAATTTCCAATTACAAGAATTCATTTTATTTTGTGTGTATATATTTTTGTGTTGATGATATAATATAAATGTATATAATTACGTACATAAATATATAATATAAATGTATTTAATATAATATATGTATAATATATATTATAATTATATTACATCTATAAATATCAAAATACACACATACACATAAATATAAATATATTTATTAATATATTCATAAATATGTATTTATATATATTAAATATACAAAAATATGTATCTATATATATATTATACACAAATATATTATAATTATACATAAATACATATTATATATAAATTTTATAAACAAATATATATTATATTATTGATAAATATTTTATATATATAGAAATATATTATATTATTTATATTTTTAAAAAGAAATATATAAATATATAATTTATTATAATTTAATATAATTTAATTTAATTTAATTTAATTTAATTTAATTTAATTTTGAAATTTTGAATGTAAATAAATATAATGTAGTGTACATAATAAATAAAATCATGGGCAGCTGAGTAGTTTGGTGGCACCATTCTGTACAACCGGTGCATAGTGTTCGAATCCCACCAGCATTATTTTTACGTTGCGGGCCTAGTGAACAGGTGCTGGAGGATTCTAGAGGGCTCTGGGTGGTCAAACGGTGGGGCTCTGGGCATAGGTGCGGGTGCGCGCGGGGTGCTTTGGGCGCTCTCGTGTACAAAGGGTGGGGGTGCGTGGGGGGCTCTGGGTGCTAGGGTGTTGGGGCAGTGTCAAGGGGGTGTCATGCGGTGTCCCGGGTGGGTGTCAGGGTGGAATCATGGGGGTGTCGAGTGGGGCTCTGGGGATATAGGTCGGGCACTCATGCGGGGGCTCTGGGCACTCTCGCGTACAAGGGTGGGAGTGTCGATGCAGGGTCATGGGGTGTCCCCGGGTGGGTCAAGGGGGTTTCGAGGCGGGGGGCATGGGGTATCCCCGTGTGTGTCATGGGTAGGTCAAGGGGGTGTCAGGGCGTCCCCGGGAGTGTCAAGGGTGTGTCAGGGCGGTGTCTCTGGAGGTGTTGGAGAATCCCCATGTGTGTCAAGGAGTGTCGGGGTAGTGTCACAGGGGACCAAGGTGGCGGTGTTGGGGGCAGTGTCATGTGTTCTGGGGGATGACATGGGTTTAGGTGGTTTATGTTATACCCCACCTCTAATGTGGTTAATTTGTGGCCATATTAGAGGGTGTTTAAACCTCCTCTAATGTAACTACCGCTAAATTCATTATGAATTTCCCAGTGCCTACTCACAACCGCCTCTACTAACAATAGGAGGGCACATTATCGGTGGTTCCTCACAACTGCCTCTAATGTATTTGGAAGGGGTTATACCCACTTCTAATGTAAATAATAACCTCTTCTAAAGCGGTCATTTTTTGTACTGTAATAGGGGATAACAGGATGTACAATGGTCATATAGGACAACACATAATTAGGTTTCCACGTCTGAGAACGTTGGTGGAACATGAAAAGCACACACATAGAGGAAAATCATAAATAATTATAGGGAGTGATTGAAGTTATTAATAATAGGAAAATGAATGATTAATAGAATGATCAGGGCCTCAAATCCATGAATATAATGGAGTGCATAGGTCATTGATGTCATCTGAAATAATATAAATATGATTACGTTTTATTTCAAGATTGTTTTTCCTAATATTGATGAATACATTTACTACATAAGAATATAAGAAAATATATGTACATGTTATATTTCTATTTTATATGCACAATTTCATCATTTTTTTCTCCAATAAATTTCTAATTTATCATTTTACTCTAAGAAATAAGTATCCTAAAATGAATGTTTCTTACCTAAAGCACTAAAATTTACTTTAACAGATAATAAAATCCATAAAATGGAAAAAAAATAATTTCATTTGAATCTAAATATTTACTAAAATAATTTGGTTAGAATATGTAATTCAATATAATATATTAATCTCTAACCCTTATACATAACACCACTAGTTCACCATTAATATTTATTTCACAAATACATTACCTAAAGATAATGACATATTAACCAAGGCATCCTGAAGGCTAGTGGTAGGAATGAAGACCTTATCTTATATCAGTAATAGGTTGACGACCCATAACTATGATGAATACAATGAATTTTCACCATATATATGGGTTATTATTATTATAGAAAATATATTTCTTATAATTTTCCCAAAAATATTAAGGGGATATTTTAAATAAATATAATCATTAAGTTACCTTTTTAATAAATTTTACAACAAAATTTATTTATTTACTATTATTAAAAAAATATTAGTAATGTTATTTTACTATTATTAAAATGAAATTAATGATCATATCCACTGTAATGGTTATCAATAGAATTAATCTTATGCATAAAAAATTTAAAGACAATGTTACTAAAATAGGGTTTCATACTAAATCAAATTTTTTCAATAAATTTCCCCAAAATATTATTTGTATTTTAAAATTCTTACCACATACATTTTTACAAGGTATGATCAAGAATCTAGCATATGATTTCCTTTAAAATCATAACCATTATGGTGTTCGTAACTCCTAATTTAATGGAGAAACATGAACGTCCAAAATTTTACACTATCCTTATATGCTTCATCATTATGATAACCAGAATCCAATTATTATAATACCTATAAAATTTAATTATTGAACCTAAATAAATAAATATATCATCTATTTTATTTCCATGTAGATTCTTATATGGTATAGTGGTTATATTATAGAAGACGAAACTGACTCGTGTAAGGCATATGTAGCCCACTTTTAATATAATGGAAAATATATGGATCCTTATTTTGATATTTATTTCATTCCATCTACTCTGTATTTTTCATGGAAATTATTTTACTTATGCCCTTATTTTCAAAGAATAAAAAATTTCTACATTCCATTGAGACTCCATCCTCGGTGTCTCTATGCACATTTCATACATGGTTTACATATATCCCTATTTTCTCTAAGGTGTCTACTAATTGATCTATTAGAAATATCCATCTTAACCTTATTCGGTGAGTCTGAGAGTTGGTTAAGGTGTTTAATTTTAGTCATATTTTGTGAAAACCAATTAGGCATTAACATGATATCTTTCACTTCTATCAATATACCATTTGGTTTCTCATTGTCACCACCCTTTCCTTTATTTCAAATGTTACTGTGATTCTATTTGATTCCATCCATTTACAAAATCCATAAAATAACCATGTGAGTAAAAATAATAATAGGGGGAAAACCATATAATAATTTTTTGGTTGTCTCAATCTTGACCGATAATTTTCAATCCATGAAACATTTTTTTAAGAAAGGTTATTTGTTTTCATTATTTATAAAAATCATTAAAAATGATTTGAAGTGTAAATTTGAATTATCAAAATAATATCATCTAGAATTTTCAAAACAGATGCACAGTAAGGACCACTATCGGGTACTATATAATGCTCAAGTCAAGAATGACATGAATTATTAGTGTTTTTCCTTTTTAGTACCTCTACATCAGTACCAATCCCACTACTAGTATCATGATAGGTAAGAATTTATATGAAGACCCGCATAATCCCTACCTTACCAAAACATTACGATATTATTCTATGTTGATACCAAAATTATATTATAAGATTATGTTCCAAAATATATTTTACACTTAATATAGTTCTCAAGGATTCTAAAAAACATTATTTTCTACCCTCAATAGATAACCCAAACTCAGTATCTGAGAGAAGGTTCCTAATACAATTATATTGGAATAAGATATGAATAATCACACCTATAATTAATTAATATTTTATAAATATTTATAAAATAAAACCTACACGATTCTCACATTAAATTAAAATACATAAATTAAATCTTTTTTTGATAATAACATTATTCTATCTTGTGTATCACTTCATAGTAGTAATAGTAAACTTCATGTAATCCTATGGAATGGAAACAATATATGGGTCATTTTAAATTCTATGTGAGAGTTATGTATAACATAATAAATAATGAATCTATGAGTTTAATCAATATATCATGGAAAATCACTGAACCTACATGCCATGTAATCAATAGACTCTAAAAGAAGTGTGTAAACAATATGGAAATGTAAATAACTAAGAATACTTTAAATTTCACAAATTATCTTACTATTAAAAATGGGTAAGGAATAATCATTATGGAATGTTAAATAACAAAACAAAACTCTATTTAATTGATTAATAATGAACAAAATATAGAGATAATGTCATAGTGAGAATATCCCAGATATAAATAGGTAAATACTGAATAAATTAATAGAAAAATAACTGGATTCTATGTTTCCAAGGAATATGGTACCTTTACCTTTATGATCCTTAAAAATATAGTTTATGACCTACTGAGTAAAGACACAATTAATTAACGTTATCGAATTGATTCATCACAAAATACTATTGATGCATCAATGATCTATTTTTTAATTAGGCACCACCCATGTTGTACATATCCAAAATAATTCCTCAAATATTTAATGAACAATTTAATTCATGAACAATACTCCTTATCAATACCCATTTCATGTATAGAATTATAATTTATCCATATTTACATACTTAATAAAATGACATTCGAAGAGAACACCATTTGTTAAAATGGTATATATTTTTGGAAATAATCATATTCATGATAGATAATGTGGAAATTTAGGAGAAACATAATTTCTATTGATCAAATGAAATTGAACATTTCAAGGGAATGTTATCGGCTAAAAAATGAGTCAAGGAAGTGGATTTTATAACAATCCTTATTCCAAATGGTTATAGACCATCTAGAAGAATAATAAGTATTGTATCAACATAACATATACCTATTGGTGTAAAAATAATGGTTTTTTGTCATTGACTAATAAGAATACTAAGAAAATATATTTAAAAAACATTCTTGACAAAAATATCATTTTTAAATCATTTAAATTTTTTTAATTTTTTTTAAAAACATTTTATTTTAATAGATCCTCCTAAACATGTAAATTATACATCAAATAAATTTTGTTCACATTGATGGGTAATTCCATACTTGTAGTAAAGAACATTCTTTTTGGATGGTAAAAAGGATATAAATGCCCCTTGTTCAAAAAGAGGAAATAATAATTTATTGCATAATTTTTTTAATTTCAAAAATGGTAAAATATTTATTTTTATAAATAATTTCTAATGATTCAATTTTTTTTAAATTTAGTTTGGAAAACATGGATTTTTAAAAAAATTGATTTCTGACAAAAGGGAGAAATGAATTATTATTTTATTGAAACATTTTCTCAATAATCAGAGGTTTAAAAGAGATGATAAAATATTATTATCACTTGAAAAATATCATTAATAACCATAGGAGATGAAAATTAATGTGTATATTATAAAATAATCAAATAATTTCTTATATTGTAAATTAAAGAATAAAAAATTATGATTAGAATGATTTTGTGGAAGAAATCTGAAAAAATGATCATAATATTGAAGTGAGAATTAAAAAATGAATCAGTTTTTTCATCATCTATAAAAAATGTGTGAATAAGGAAATATACAAAAAATCATTATACCCATAATCAAAAATATTAATGACAACAAATAAGTAATTTAACCCATTGAAAAGAAACTGAGTTATGAAATTTCCTTACCTTTTGAGAATTTAATGATATAATCCCTTGTAATGAAATAATTAAACATTAAAATTAATATAACATTAATAATGAATTATTCATGATATAAAATTTCATTTGGAAGTATATACACTATATAATAGTACTTAGTTTCATAATGTTATAGTAATCTTTAATGAAATAAAATTGAGAAGAAATCCCTTACCTGGTGCTTCCTTTTGGTTGAACATGATTTAACCTCTATTATAGTTATTTCAAAAATGTTATTAACTTATAATATAAAAAACTTAAAATATATAATATCATATATGATCCTCTTATAATATATTTTATTTTTTTTGTTAATAATCATTCACTAGTGTCGTTGTTTTGGGGGTTAATTTCGTTGTTTTCTTATGCATGTTTTGTTATGAAAGGTATAGTTATTGAAAAAATGATAGAGTTTAATCATCTAAAATAATAATAATCATGAAATAATTAACATAGTTATAATTTAATTATACTTATATACCCAATCTTGTATGATGGTTAACAAAATGTAGTATGTTATGACCAGGGAGATGATAGTCTATATATATGCATGTATAATGTTTCTATTTTTTCACTTATCCTCATGGAAAGGAATTAAGTAATATTTTACATTTGAATAATTATAATTATAACCTTAATATTATATTACATACCTATATATTTTATCCATTTTTTGGTGATGAAAAAAGTGTAACATCACTTTGTGAAAGAGGTAGTCCACAGATATCGAAAAAATGTTATCATCTTAACATGAATGAAAATAAATGAATTAAAATTATGTAAATTATTTTTTAAAATTGTTAAATATTTAATTAATATAATGAATATTTCATTTATATCCCATGTAATACTTAAATTTATCATTACCACAATGCATATGAAGCATTAGGGAAGACAAATAACTTCGCTTCATGAGATGGAAGTCCTCCATACACATGTGCGTCATTATCATGTCCCATACGAAATGGAAGGGGAAAAATATATCTGTGATATGGTGACTGAATAGGTATGAATATTTTATAAATATATTATATATAATTTTAATCCATCATCATAACCAACCATGTGAGGTGGATATGAAAAAATGAACGACATTAGTTCACGGTGCGGTATTCCACCGTATGCAAAAATGATAATTTCATAATACATTTTTTTGAATGTTTGTTAGTTTTTAGGTTATACCCATATAATAATGACATCTTATTATATGAATTAAATTAATTTTTTTATATCGTAATGGTTTTAATAGAATTTATATAGGTGGATAAGGAAATAAAATAAAAATGATTATTAATGATAATTACTTCTTCATATGGTATCTTCAATAGGTTTTCACTAATCCATTCCATGGATGAAATTATGCACAATATAAGGACTATATTATAAAGATGGTTATGTTGGAGTTTTTTTAGTATGTATTGGATGAAAAAAAAATTATGGTGTGATGATGTGGGTGAGGTGGTGGCCTTCTATAAGTGGGGTGAGTGGCACACTTGAAATATTTTTAAATTGTGAATTCCACTTGTGTTTTTTTCATGTTTTTAGACCATAATAATTGTAAATTTTCAATAAAATTATTTAAAATGTCTAAATACCTAAAAATAATGTGATTTCTACATGTTTCAATGTCTTTTCCCCTTTTATATTTATAATAATCCTTCGATTAACTTGTTTTTACATTAATCGCTGTAATTAATTTTAACTCCATTCACTAATCACTTGGGTACAAAATTAATATAGCAATATCAAATATTAAATATTATTCTGATCAAATGTATTGAATCCATTTTTCTTAAATTATATCCATTTATTTGGAAAAAAGATAATTTAAAATTAATCTCATATAGGAGAAAATATAATGGGGTTTTAAAGAGAAATGTTCAAAAGATTAAAATATTTTTTATAAAAAATAAAAATGGAAATGACTCTAATAAACTAAATATGATTAATAAATTTATAATGAAATATTTTATCGTTATAATGAATTACATATATAATCTATAATTATAAATTATTTAGATGAAATGCTAGTTTTCAATTAAAATCCCATATTTTCACTATTCAACAAAAAACAACTTCTAAAGAAAAATAAAAAACATTCACCCTAAGAGAATTTTGGTATCCCAATTTCAAAATAAATTTAATTTTTTCATATAAAATTTATTAAAGTATCAAGAATTAATTTAATACTATATTCACCAAGATCACCAAAACTATATTTTAGGAGAATACAGTTTTTAAGAACATATAATTTTCTATTAAATGATTAGTATTAATATTTTTAAACAATTTATAATTAATAAATGTGTGAAAAATATATTTTGTCATTTGTTTTTTATTATAATTTATAAATGTCATTCCAATATCTAGGCGATAACTATCATATTAAAAAATAATATCAATATTATATTTGGTTTGTTATAATTCGGTTATGCATGTGATGTAAGATATCGAAGAAGCTCGTTATTGAATGTAATAAAATATAAGAATTGTGATGTTTTAATTTCTAGATATATAATAGATTTAATCTATTTAAGATAGTGGAAATATTATAATGTCATAGGGTGTCATATTTCCTTATACACTTGGTGTTTCTTGTCACACACACTATCATATACAATGTTTATATTTTAGAGTATTTGGGTCTTACAAATTTATCTTGTTTTGATTTCTAATCTTGACCATGATTATTTTAATTAGTTTTTCATGGAATAAAAAATATACATTCTTTTTCTTATTGTACCATTGTAAATGGTGTTTAAAGAAGAAATAATATTTTTTGTTAATATTTAAATTCAATTAAAAAATATATTTTGAATAATTAATGGTATTTTTTAATTACATAATATTTTAATAATATATTATTACTAATTGAATCTTTATTAAATATAACTGATTGTATAATTTTTATGAAAATAGTTGTAATTTTTATTAAGGTTTGAAAGATTTTTTTGTCAAAACCCATGATTTTTTATAAATGTTGGTTTTTATTTTAAAAGAAAAATTCACAAATATAAAAAATTACTTAGATAAAATGAATATTATTTTTTTATCAAGACATAGAAATTATTCCAATGGTTAATTTTTCAAATTTTTTTGAGATAGCCAAATTTTTTGGTAAAAATTAATTATCAATTAAATATATATTGTGTTTTATGACATCATAATGACCTAATAGTGACTATTAAATTATTATAGAAGTTATATTCAAACAACATATGTTTTACCATTAAAATAATTTGATTTTAGATTTTTTTATGATGTTTATGGTGCCTTAGTGGACCCCCCATGACTTATAAAACATTTTAACTTTTTAAAATGATTTCCTTTAAAGTGTGACTCACCTCCAATAAGCAGGCCAAATATTTTAAGAAGTTCAGCCATTAGCCGTATAGAATATTTTTTTCAACTCCCCTTTATAAAAACCCTTTGGTAAACCTCATGGGATTGTTTTTGGTTTTGATTAGTTTAATGTGTAGTGTCCAAAACCTAAATAATAAATAATTCCCTCTCCTTTCCTATATAACCCAACTCAATCTCCCACTAATCTTCACACAAAACCAATGGAGCTCTTCCAAACTCTTCCCTCCTCTCTCCAGAATCCATCAAAGGTGCACCAATATCCCTAGAAGTATTTCTCAATCCTCTCCTAAGCATTTGGGATCACACACTACCAATAAAGGGATCCTCACTTTTATTCCTTTGTTAATTTTGTACACGTTTCCTTATATAGCTATGCCCTTTAATTTTCAATTAAAAATGAAGGGGTAGGATTTATAACCTCCCCTATACTAGCCTAATTATGTTTGAATTATGATATACCCCATATCTCTCATTAATTCTTCCCATATACACCCTTTACCATGCCAATATTCTGTAAGGGATTTCTCTCTCCTCATTTACATTCAACAAATTATTTTATATTATGTATCCAAATTCCATTACATATTTTGGGATATTATATTTTATGAACCCTTACTTATCATTTCTTGTATAAATTATGAGTAACCCCTTATCATTCATCAACCCATTTTACAATTTCTATTTGATGTCGTTATGATACAATAGTTACACCACAATTTCAAATGTCAAAATTCTCGTGTATGTGAATACCATACTCATTTCTCTATCAATGGAACTAAACATTATGAACATGTACATGTTGATTGGGAAAATATATTTATTTATTCCACATCTTTTATTCATGGAATGAATTATGATATTTATTATATCCATGTTGTATGATCTATGTGGAGCACTAATGCATGAAATGAAATTATTAAGAATAGTGCACCCTGATAACACACTGATGCATTGGGTAAAGAATAGTATCATTATATGCCATGTGAAATTAGTGTTTACTCATTCTTATTCAAGTTTAATGAGGGTTTAACCATGCTCCATATGAAATTATCCTTGGCTCGTACTAATATCATATTAAATGTCATTTACACATTTCCATGTTAGGATAATCATGTTATATCATGCCTTTATGTTCATATTTCTCTATTGAACGATTGATATGCCTATTTCCTAATATGTACTATATTATTCATGTTATTCATTTTTGACAGCCCTATCGAGCTTTTTCTCTCACCCTTTTCGTGTGTATATCCTCAGGTTATCCCATGCAATTCTAAGAATGAAGGAATGTTGTGGTCATGTCAAATAAGTTTTCAATAAAGATGTTTTATATATCATAAGTTGTCATATAATGTTCTTAATTTCTCAATTCACTAGACCTATCAGTCCTTAGAGTTTTCATAAGTGATATTTTATGTAATAAATCATGTTTAAGTGTGTAATAGTGAGAAATGTTTTTATAGTTGGTATCAGATGATATGTTTAGTTATTTTTAGGATTATGATTAGGAACCCCAAGTGAAAGCCTCATAGATAAGACTATGTATATTAAAAACACCCCCAAATTTGGTGAGTTTAGAGTAAGAGGTTTATCAAAAAATACATCTATGTATAGATACAAACATGTTGAGGTATCTCTGGAACAGATGTATCTAGGGGTAAAACCTGAAAACACCGCTTTGAGCTAGACTCAAAAGGGAACCGGTGCACAAAAATTGGCCTTAATTCACTCTTGGTAGCAAACATCCCCAAGGATATGCTTTGGTAAATTCATAAGCTTAGAAAAAACAATTATTAAGGGAGAAAAATATCCCATAAGAATATACATTATGAGATTGATCAGGGATAACATAGATTAAAGCTTATAAATTTATAAGATAAAATAATAAATTTAATTTACAAGTTATCCATTATTTCATTGTATTCCCCTTTATGTGTTACCCCTAACCTTCCTTTTATTCCAAAAAATTTATGGTAATTGTATGACTCGATATAATAACCTATGAAAAGATCAATGTAATGACTGTTCTAATGAGATTCCCAATCCGATGGGAGTAGGAATGACAAACATTGTCAGGATAATCTCTTAGTTAACACATGTTTTGAAGAGAAACATGGATCAAGAGGAATGTTCAACCCCCTTAAGAAAGGACAAGTGAAAATATAGATCTTCATGAGACAAAGGGCTCCTAGTTATAATGGATCATCTGATCCATCAATTGGTTAACAATGGATAAACACCATTGAAAGGATCTTCTCCATCCTTAAATGTTTCGAACAAGAGAAGATTATTCTGGATGCTTATCATATAGAGGGCGAAGCTGATCAATTGGGGATATTGATCAAAAATAAAAATTCCTAAGGATGAAATCGATGTATTGGAATGGAAATATTTCCATCAAATGTTTTTCAGTAAATATTTTCCTTGAACCCACCAATATAATATGGAAAGGTACTTCCTTGAACTCAATAAAAAAAGATGATGAACCCATCGAAGGGTATGTGGAAAACATCACAAGGCTTTCACGATACACCTCCAACTTTATCATTACCCCTGAATTCTAGGTTGACCACTTCTTTTGGGGGCTAAAACGTAGACTACCAAAATACCTAGTGATCTGGGACTTTGATTACTTTGAGGAAATTGTCTAATGTTCCCTCATTGTTGAAATAGGGATCCAAAAATATCTTCTGTATCATGGGGGTGAGAAGTGGAATGTGGACTTTAATTATAGACGTTTGATGGATAAATCAAATGGTGCTAATAAATTCTTTCACCTAACATTAAAAAGATACAAAAATAAGAACTCCAGAAAATATCTGAAGGGGATGAGGAAGCGCTTTAGGTGTAGAACAGAAGGGCACTTGGGAATTAAATTCCAATAAGAAAAAACCGCTTTTTCAACAAAGGAGAGGAGTACTCTATTAGACACTTAGTTCATTTTTCACCTCTTCAACTGCAAAAAACCATGGAACTTGGCAAACTAGATCCCTCAGCTGAGGATTTTCAGAGGAAACCAACAACCTCAAAGGAAACAAGGGCGAGATTTTGCCATCACTACCACCAAATAAAACTCCGACAACAATGTCGAGATAGTTATTCCATTTATTCATTCAAGAATAGCGAATGTAGTTTTTGATTTGGGTTCTATTCATTGTTTGAAATACCAACATTTTATTTGAACAATACCAACACTACCATAAATCATAGAAGTAGAGATTTTGGTGAGAATAACAAATGGGGAAATCATTTCATTCCAATAATATAAATCCTCACTTGTAACAATTTGGGGATTAAACTTGCCGTAGAACCTCATAATACTCCCTCTGGTGGAATTTGTGGCAATTCTTATCATGGATTTTCTTTAATTATATAGAGCCAATATAAATTTCTGTGAGAGGGAAATAACTCTCTATATGGCAAATCCACCCCAAATTTTGTACAAGTACAAGGAGGATGATGAATATTCTTTGTCACTATAATATCAAGAATGTATATTAATTCCATATGATCATGTATAAATTGATCATATGATTGAGTCTAAGGAATAAACTATCCTTAAAGACATGCCTATTGTGATGGAATTCACTGAAGTGATTCTCGAGGAATTGTCTAGCCTTACTCTTAAAAGAGATTTTGAATTCATGATTGATCTTATACCTATGGAATTTCTATTATCCATGACTGCATATAGTATGGTTGTTGTGGAGCTTGAGGATTTAAAGAAAAAAATACACGAGAATTTGGATAAAGGGTTTATACGCCCAAGTTCTTCACCATGCGGTGCAACAGTCCTCTTCTCCGGGAAGAAGGACGAGTCAATGCACTTTTTCTTTGATTATCGCGAGTTCAAAAAAATAATGACAAATAACATGTATCATCTACCACAAATTGATGAGTTTTTTTATTAGCTATGTGGGGAACAATACTTCTCCAAGGATGATCTGTGGTCGAGATATTACCAAGTAAGGGTGAAGAAAGAGGATATCCCCAAGACCACTTTTCATGCAAGGTACAAGGACTATAAATTCATAGTATTTCCTTTCAGACTCGCTAATGCTCTAGTAATATGAAAGGAGTTCATGAATATAGTATATAGAGATTACCTCGAAAAAATTACGATTGTATTTATAGATGATATTCTAATATACTCCAAAACCAAGGAGGAGCATGTAAGCACTATACTGGAGACCTTGTGAAATGAGAAGTTATATGAAATGTATAGAAAGTGTGAGTTATAGTTGAAGGAGGTGTCATTCATGGGTCATATCATCATAAGTAATGGGATATCTATGGATCCATCCAAGACAACTATTATTGAAGGAAGGTCGAGGAAAACATCGGGGATGGATATTTGTTGCTTCTTGGGATTAG
Organism: Viscum album; assembly: GCA_963277665.1. Lineage (NCBI taxonomy): Eukaryota > Viridiplantae > Streptophyta > Magnoliopsida > Santalales > Viscaceae > Viscum > Viscum album. Next base: position 64,164,493 of record OY728134.1, read on the forward strand.
CTGGATGTTATTGCCGATTTGTGAGAAATTTATCATGATTATCAAACCCTATTACTAAGAAAACCCATAAGGGAGTCATGTTTTCATGGAGTGTTGAATGTGAAGATATCTTGAAAGAGTTGTAAAGGAGGCTTATCAATGTGCTCGTGTGGACAGTACCCCAAAGTGGATAACATTTTGTGGTATTTAGTGATGCTTTGAAGAAGGGCATGGGTTGTGTGTTGATGAAAAAGGAAATAGTCTTTTCTTATTCATCATGGAAATGGAAATTTCATGAGAAAAACTATCCCATACATGATTTGGGGTTGGATGTAGTGATATTTGATTTGCAAATTTGACGGGATTCCTCTTTGGGGAGAAGTGTGGAATATATAAAGATCACAAAAGCCTCAAGTATATATTCACACAGAAAGATTTGACCATGCAACAATGAATATTGTTAGATATGAACAAAATCTATGAATCCTCAATCCATTACCCCCTTGGGAAAGTGAACAAAGGTATTGGAAACTCCATGTGGAATGGACACAATGATTCAATCATTGATGATATTTGAAAAAGAATCAATCTTAATTGATTTGATGAAGATGTGAATGGGAATCATAAAGAATGGAACATCATATATCCTTTCAAAATTTATTGCTCAACTATCTACTTTGGAAAGGATAAAGGATTCTCAAAAGAATGATATCTGAATTTAGAAGAATGTGGAAACTATCAAAAAAGGGAAATCCCCATAGTTTAATGTTAATGAAGAATGAATTGTAAGATTTGAGACAATATTATGTGTTTCACAAAATCTAGAGTTAAAGAATGAACTTTTGAATGATTCACAAAGTTAAAATTTTACCCTCCACCCATTAAACAGAATGATGTATCAAGATCATCGAGAGAATTACTGGTGGGATTACATGAAATGGATATCTCTTAGTATACTTCAATGTCCCTAGTATGTCAGAAAGTGAATGCTAAGAGGCAGAAGTCTAATGGGATCATGAAACCATTACCCATACTGATGTGGAAATGGGAGAACACCACTACGGACATTATCACTGGAATTCTGAAGACAATCAGAGGAAAAAATGATATCTGGGTTGTTGTGGATAGTCTTACCAAGATTACAATCTTCATTTAAATTCGAAAGGATTTATCATTGGATCATCTGGCACGTATATACATCAGAGAAGTGGTAAGTCTTCTTGGACATCCATTATCGATTATATCCTATCGAGATCCAAGATTCACCTCTATGTTCTGGAAGCGCTTCAAACATGCTCTGAATACCTAGTTGAACTTTAGTATGTATAATCATACTAAAACTGATGGATAATTTGAGCGGATTATCTGAATACAAGAAGACTTGTTGAGGGCATGCTCAATAGACTTCAAAGGAGGATGGGATCAATATCTTCTTCTGGTTGAGCTCTCTTACAATAACAGTTTCCACTCAATCATCCAAATGTCTCCTTATAAAGACATTTATGGGAAGATGTGTAGAACACCAGAATGTTGGGATGAAGTTGGTGAGAGAAAACTCCTATGACCAGATATTGTCGATGAAATGGTGGATACGGTTAAGACAATCCAGTAGAACATAAAAGCTACTCAGAGTCGAAAAATGATAAATTTTTATAATCCTCGACGAGGCCTAGAGTTTGATGTAGAAGACATGGTATTCCTCCACATATCACTGTGGAATATGGGTATGAGATTTGGGAAGAAGGTAAATCTCATTCCAAGGTACATTGTCCCTTTTGAGATCCTTGATCGCATTTGAGCAATGGAATATTAACTAGCACTCTCACTAATCCTATCTCAAGTACATGATGTATTTCTTTTATCACTCTTGAGGAAGTAAATACCTGACCCATCGCATGTACTCAATCTTGAAATGGTACCATTTGAGAATGAACTCTCCTATCAAGAGAAGACGGTGAAGATCTTAGATCATAGAGAAAATTTTCTATGAAATGAGAAATTTCCCCTCATCAAGGTGCTGTTGAAAAACCAAAATTTTGAAGAGGGAACATGGGAGTAATAGGAAGTGAATAACCAGATTGACCCTCACCTGTTTTAGTGTTTGAAAATGAAATTGTGAGGGTGAAATTTCTTAACGGGGGATGATTTTAACGTGCCAAACTTTTTTTAATGAAATCTCATCTTGATCTAATTAAACATTTTATTATGTAAATAGGTTATATAAAACATATTCAATTTCGTGGTTTTAGGTTTTTGGATTTCAAAATACCATTAAAAATTGTAATTGTTTCTAATATATTTGTTGAATAGTTATCACCTGATTAGTATAAATATTGGTCTTTAACAAATCAAATTTACTTAGACAAAGTAAGAGATGGCCTCATCCTATAGAATTGTACCATACAAAACCCTTTTTCAGAGTTCATAAAGGAGGTAGAATCATCGGGCTTTACACTTGACCAATCCCAAGCCATGCTTCAACACATTATGCTTGAATCAAATTGCCTACTAGAGAAGTGGAAGTTAATAGAGATTACCACCTGAGGGATGTTATCTGAGTCGCCCCAAGAGTTTGTCACCATTACACACCTTACCCTTAGGTATTATGAGGGTGTTAAAAGGGGTTGTGTAAAACACCCTTCCACTATGATTATGTGCATTAATTTTATATGTAATAATGAATATATATTCCTTTTATTATTATAACTTTGAAAAAGGTTTTAAAATAAGAAATAGTATTTTTTGTAATTTTTAAAATTCAATTAAGAAATATATTTAGATGAATTAATATATTTTGGAATTTAATAATATTTTTATAAAATATTATTACTAAATTAAAAATTATAAAATATAAATGGTCATGTAATTTTTATGATTAGAATTGTAATTTGTATTAAGGTTTGAAAGCTGTTTTTGTCAAAACCGAAGAATTATTTATAAATGTCGACTGTTATTTTAAAAGTAAAAATTAACATATTTAAAAAATTATTTAGATAAAATGAATATTATTTTTGTAATCAGGACATCAAAATTATATGACGTTGTATTTTTCATAATTTTGTGAGTGTCAAATTTTTTAGTAAAAATTAAATATCAATTAAATATATAATGTGTTTTATGACATCATAATGACCCAATAGTGATATAATAAAATACTATTAAATGTTTATTAAGCCATGATTTGTTTTACCTTCAAAATAATGTGATTTTATATTTGTTTTATTAATTTTATGGTGCCTTAGTGGACCCTCCAAGACTTATAAAACATTTTATCTTTAAAAATGATTTAATTGAGAGTGTGACTCACCTTTACTTAAGCAAGTTAGATATTATAAGAATTTCGGCCATTAGCCTTATAAAATATAGTTTTCCACTCCCCTTTCTCAAAAACCATTGGCATAAACCACGATACAGTTTTTAGTTTTGTTTTATTTATTATGTCCTGTTCATAGCATAAATAATAAAGAATTCCCTCTCTTTTCCTATATTAACCCTCCCAAGCACCCACTTATCTTTACAGAAAAACTATTGGAGATCTACCAACCTATTCCATACACTCTATATAATACTTACAAGGCACTCTATTCTTCTTATAATCTTCTCTCAAGCCTTTCCCAAGCCTTTGGGATCACACACATCCAAGTAAGAGATCCTCACTATCCTTCTATCCATAATTATGTCCAAGTTTCCCAATATTGTTATGAAATTTTATGATCAGTTAAAAAAATTAGGGTTTGATTTTTCACCTCTAAAATACTTCCCTACTTATTTTTTGAATGATTAGATAGACCTTTATCTCTCATTAATCCCACACATGAACCCCTGTTACCATGTCGAGATTCAATAAGGGATTTATCTATCCCCATTTACATTCGAGAAATTAATTTATATTATGAAAATAAATTTCATTACGTATGTTGGAATATAATGTTCCATGACACCCTTATAGTATATTTCATGTGTAAATTATTTGATACCCCTATCTTTCCCATCAAACCTTTTTACTATTTTGATTTCACGTCATTATACTGCCAATGTTACACCATAAATTCTCATTCCAAAATCATCGTGTAAGTGAATACCATACTTGTTTCTCTATCAAGGGTATTATCCATTATGAACATGTACTTTTTGATTGAGGACATAAATTTATCTATACCACATCTCTTATTCATTGAATTAATAATGTCATTTAATGAATCCATGTTTTATGATCTATGTGGAACACTAATGCATGAAATGGAATGATTATGAATAGTGCACCCTGATAGTGCCCTAATGCATTGGGTAAATTATAGTATCATGATATGCCAAGTTCAATGAGTGTTTACTCATGATAATTCATTTGAAATGAGGGTTTACTTATTCTACATCTGCAATGAGCCTTCGCTCATGCTAATATCATGTTAAATGATGTTTCCACTTTTCCATGTTATGCTAATCGTGTTTTTATCCTAAATTTATGTTCATGTTTCTCCTATGCTCCATTGATATTACTATTTCCTAACATGTATTATATTTTTGATGCTATGCTGTTTTTACTCCCTTGCTGTTCTTTATAGTTCACCATTTTCTTATATATGTTCTCCGGGTCTCCCATGCAATGCTAAGTACGAAGTAATTTTGTGGTCATGTAAAAGAAGTTTTCATTAATGATGTTGTATTTTATGTATTATTTTGTCATGTAATGTTACTAAATTACCATAACACTAGACCTATGAATCCTCATAGTTGTATTAAGTGAACATTTAGGTAATAATTCATGTTTAAGTGTGTAATAATGTGTATGGTTGATATATATGAGATCCTCACACTCTCATATAATTATATTGGGAATGTGCTCCCACATACCTCCCACACTCTCCAAAGAGTAGTAACTAACATCCCACTAGGTATAAGATCAGCGAATAAGTTTATGTAACAGTTGTAAAGAATATTTCTAGAGTTATGAAAATCCAAAAATAGTGTGTTTGTCCAAAATAAGTCACTAAATACCATTTATTACATGCTCTTAAAAAAATAAATAATGGGAAACCTATTTCAAAACAATTCAAAATACAACTTCCCCATTAATCATTTAAATATGTAAAGTTATATTTAAAAAAACATAGTTTTTTATCGATTCATAAATTTTTAGGATAAAATCCTTCCAAGGATCTTTTCAAAACCATTGAATCCTTTTTTTCAAATTCAAATTTCAAATAAATTTCACAAATATATTTCTTAAAATTCTATAAATTTAATATTATAGACCAATTTACAATCCCATTGGAATTTATTATTTTCCAAAAAAATTCATTCCAAAAAAATTTCAAATCCTAAATAAATCCAAATTGGAATTTATAAATATAATTAAATTCAATTACAGACATTCATGTAATTATAGGTCAAATTAGTTGGACAAACATATATTGAACCACCTACCTTAGATCACGGGATCCCGTAACACAACACCCGCCACAAGATAATCTAATGATGAATGTCGACAACAAAAATTCAAAACTGAAACCCAGATTCAAGATCTAAAACAAATGAGGTTATATCTATCAATAATAGTAATATATAACAATCTATATGTTGGAGAAAAAAAGATAGTGGGATAAAAGGAACAATAGAACATCTCTTATCAAGGAGTAATAAGTCAATATTCACCATGATTTGATCTATAGTGAAATGGTTTTGTAAGTTCCAAAATAGATCCTTGAGAGATTATAAGACCTTTGAAATAAAGAAAATATGATTTTGGTAATAGAGGGATTAAAAAATGGTAATTGAAATTTCATTTAAAATTTCTTTGAATAAAATAATTCCACATTCATGGTTAGCGGGGAAGGTCTGCACTATTTTTTAAAATGTGCACCCTAACTATGAACCATTTCTATGGGTTTTCATTAATTCTCTATAGTGGCACACAATTTTTGAAACCTTTCTCAAACCATGCATTCCCCACAACCTAGATTTTCATGGTTTATTATTGGTGCGACACGGTTTGGGAAAATTGGGGGCCAACAATGAAAAACATAGAAAGCTCTAAAATTGTCAAAGTGATTACAGAAAAAACCCGAGACAAACCCGAAAAGAACTATTAACAAAAATAGGGGTTTATGAGTACCTAAAAATAGTAACATGTTGTTACAACCTCCCCACCATAGAATCTTTTTCCCCAAAAAGCCAATTAGGATGTATCTATGCCAAAAAGATGAGGCCAATGTTCCCTCATCAATTCATATATCTCCTATACGACATGAGTATCATAGCCATACTTATATTCCATTTGAACAAAATCTATCATCATATAATGATATACATTGGTTTTAGAATCAACAATCTGGAATAGATGCTCAGTCATGGATAAATCGAGCTCGACACCAAGATCACAATATTTTAGAACATGAGATGGATTAGAAAATACTTGTGTTTCTATGGCACATGAATCATATTTTGTAACAAATTATAATATGGAGTAAATGATAAACTATTATAAATTTACCCACCTACTCAAAATTCTCAAAAGGTCCCAAAAAATGGAGAGAAATCCCCCCTTTCCTTCTAAGATGTTGATGGCCCAAATGATGTGAAATAATCATGAACACCTGATCACAAACTAAAAATTCGGATGGTCAATGGTGTAGATAAACATAATAATTATACTGATTCTATGACATTAGAATTCTCTATCTAATCAACTGAATATTTCTTTTCATCTGTTGAACCATGTTCCTTCCAACAAATTTATATTCACCAATCTTTAATGAAAACAAAAGAGATTTTCAAGTTCAGTCATACAAGGCCTCAAAATAAACTATTATGATCATGGATTGATAACTATTGATATAACTAATCTAAACCATCCCTAAATAGTCATCTAAAGCCCCACCAAAGTTAATAATTTTTGCGTGAATCATATCCTCATTAATTTTTAAAGCCCTTTCTATCATTCTGTCCATGTACGAATAAAATTCTGTATGGAAATGAACATGATATCCTAGTGCATATTTAAAGCCTATCGAAAAGTGATAAGTATATGAAATATACCTATTAGAGACTATAACATATGGTACTATGTGCAACGAAACAATCACATTCACATAGGGATTTCCCAATGCCTCATCATTGGTTGTATCAAATAATGGGTATAAAGATAACTGATTTGGTCAACCTATTAATCCCAATCCATATCAAAAGCTACATTTTCTGGTTATGGTGTAACCTGAACAAAAAATCCATAAATATATCATCTCACATCCAAGATTTCACTAGAAGTATCTGAATAAATCCCAAAGGACTTTCTTGATAGGCCTTGAGTAGTCAGAACATATATCAATGAGAGAAAAAATTAGCAATGCCACATATTATAGCTGGACACTAGAATAATTACTATATTTCATAGAACATATTTTTGGTTTCTAGGTGTAATTCCCACTGAGAAATATATTATTCTCCCATTATTCCCTTCATGACAATTTACTTTACAAGAAAATGATTCTGGAATCATAGAATGACCTCTGTGGAGAATGATGACCCAACATCAGTCTCCCTATAAAAAAGTGTGTCACAAATTCGAAGGAAGTAATCATCAATCTAATGTTCATAAATAATAATATTGAGAAGGGTGGATGTCAAATAAAAACTATATGAAGTATACTTTTTCCATATTTACCAAACCTCTATAAGAAATTATGCCAAAAAGAGCCATCATGTTACATATTCTGGTCATTTTTCCATAGCAAGGGTTGGGAGTTTCCTTCTTAATGTATCTTTTATGGCATTCCCTTTACATAAGGAATAGATGATGTTAATGAAAAAAATATTACAATTACTCCACCAAAATTCTATAAAATAGATTTAAATATTATTTAGAGAAGATATAACTAAAGCGCTTGTGGTTGGTGTACATGATAAACTTTTCCCTGAATGGATAAGGCCCCAACATCTGAGGGCATGAATCATTTCTTAAATTTCAATGTTAGGGTTAGATAATTATTATCTCATGTATTTAGATATTGAAATCCATGGAATATTTTGTGATCACTCTATAAATGAAAAGACCCTAATCTCAAACATGATGCATCACATAAGTCCACATAGCCTTTCATGACCTCTAGAATAGTCAACATAAGAGAAAAAGTCAAAAGACATTTTAGCTCTGTAAAAATACTTGCATTTCTCATCCCCATAAAACATTACTCCTTCTAATTTAGGGATATAATCATATAAGAGAACTTTTAGAACCCCTTCATGAGTCTATGATAATACCTTGAAAACCCTAAGAAGCTCTAAATAGAAAACAAGTCATGGTTATTTACATGACATATCAACTTTAACCTTTTAAGGATACACTGATATACCATGATTTGACCCCACATGTCCCATGAACATCACTTTAAAATCTAGAATTCATATTATGATATATTGGAATAAATTCATCAATATCTCAATAATTCTAGAACTACTCTCAGATAACGCACATGATTCTCCTCCAACATAGAGTAAATAAAGGTTTAATCTTTGAATACTACCAAGAAGGTATCGAGATAATCATGGAAAATCATATTCACTAATGATATAAAGACTGCATGAGAATTTATTAGATGAAATGGAATGTTAAGGTACTAAAAATGGATTCTCATACTCTAAAATAATATTTTTGGAATGTCATAATCTTTTATTCTCAACTGTTGGTTACCCAATTGAAGATTAATCTTTAGAAACCAATTCTCCCCTTTAAGCTGGTCAAATAGTTCATCAATCCTTGGAAACAAATACTTGTTCTTTATCCTAACTCAATTGACTTTTCAATAATCAAAATAATGCTGAACTCACCCATTATCATTCATAAATATTAAAAATTAATTTCCATGGTGAAACAGTCAAGTGCATAAATGTTTTCTATGAAAGGTCACCCAATGAATTATTCTTTTGTTTCAGTGGGTTTGATGTGGTGAGAATGAATAGACACTATTTTATTACTAGAATCTTAAGAAAGAGAAATGTATACCTCCCTTACCGTTGGAAAACCAAAAAATTATGAAGGAAAAACGTCCTGAAAATTGAAGATTACTGGAGTGAGATCATTTGTGAAATATTTGTGCCCCAATTCAGAAAATAAAACATTGATATTACCTTTCCCAAAAATATAGATAATAAGTTCTAGACCTACTCAACCTTGGGATCCATTTTCAATGAATGAAATGGAAAACCCCACCGATCTTAGTAAAAGAGAATGATCAAATACTACAGTTTATTTTGGATTTATTAGAAATGAGAAAATCCCCCCAATAATTACATCAAGAGGTTTCATTTTCATAAAAATAAAATAATAGGAATGGTCAATCTATGATAAAGGGAATATATAATTAGGATAATAAAGACCCTCCTATATCTTAATTTTAAGGGGTGTAGTAATATCCATTCCATGGGGTAAAATATCTAAAGGTTGATATTAATAGATTTATAGTATTGGATGAAATAGAAAAAATGAGATGCACTATTATCAAAAAATAAAGTCTTTAAATATTAAGTTATAGTGAGGGTACCTCTCACAGTCACAGGACCCATATCTACTTACTGTAGAGATTATTCCACTCCATGATGAAGCTTTGTTTTGAATATCAATGAATGGAAACCCTTAATTCATGAAGCATCTGATCTCATCGTAGTAATTTTTATCATTGATGATCCCATTACACTAATTGGGGTAGAATATACATGACAGAACTTATGAAAGTGACCTAAAAATGATCATGAACCACATACCTTAGGTTCCTTAGTGCAAACCCATTTTGAGTTCCTCATATTTCCACACAGGTAAAAAATAAAATTGAATCATCTAGAAACTACATGAGCTCTAGAATAACCCTTATTTCAAGGTCCACCATTATACTCATCACACATTCAATATCCAGTAAAAGAACTCAACAACCTACCAGAAGGATTAAAAGGGTTCCTTATTAACCCATAATTAATAGCTAGGTCCAGTTTGACCATAAATTCCTCATATGGAACATCAATATAAGAAGTTACATTAATCAAGAAAGCTTGAGAATGAATATCAAAATAAATTACCTTCTTTAACCACCAAGTATCCATTTTCTCATTCAATATAATCTTTGATATAAACTACACTATCTCAAAAAATCCATTTGAATATTTTTTCATAGTCCTATCAGCTTGCTTGTGTTCAAATAACTCTATATCCCCAACCAACACCATAGATTCTGTATATAACTATTCAACAAAAAGAATATTATTTTATTTCCACTCTAATCCCACATTATTCTTCACCATCACCATTATGTCCCACCATATCCTATTAGGTCCCGGGATCTTGGGGATGGAATATTTCACCCTTATATTATTGGGTGTCTCAAGGAACAAAATACAAAAGTTTAACCCTTATAAAAAAAATCCTCATCCACTTAATGATCATATAATCATTAGAAAGATGATGGATTATACTAAAAGAACCCATGCACACAATGTTAGAAAACTTCCCTCTTTGGATCTATAATTGGAGTCTTAACGGGAATGGGTTCAGGCACATGTCCAAAAGCACAGAAAAATACATTGTAACCTCAACCTTATTCTAGTCCATGAGATTTTTTCTTGATGTTGTTAATTATTAGATTCCTACTAGAACTTAATTACACATCTTCTCAGTAGCATGATATTACACAACATCAATATAAAAATTGAAAACATCCAATGATTTCTAAGATTAATAATTAAATAATAGAAATAGAGGAAATTAATCTTATTAGATAGATAAGAAATATTTGGTTTTCAACCCATCCAAATAAAAGGTATGGAAAATATTATAACTAATCAACCTAAATTATTTCCCAAACTACCCATGGTGACCTAAGGATAATTTTAGTGAGGAATGTCCATACAATCACTCATAAATTTCTCCTAATCCCAGAAGATGCTACCCAATGGCATGATGAGATCAAAGAAAGAATCTCAACATGGAGTTATGATAACACAATTTCATGAACTGACTTGAATAACCTAATACCCTAATACCCAAGAAGACACTAACATATCTTGAAGGGTGTTCCCAATCTCCATGGGTTTGAGTATTTCACCTTTTATCATGCCTGTAGGAGAGGAAATAGTTTTTCTACATAAGAATTAAAAATGAAACAAATACATATAAACATTCTCGAAGAAAAAAAACCCAAAGGATAAAGTTCCATAAGTCAATTAGGTGTAAAAAATCTAAACAGAACATTATCTAAGTACTATAAAAATAGAAAGAATATTGCTTGTCCAAACGAACATAGCACTCCAAGACCAAATGATCAACAAGAACCACATACCAGTGGAAATTTCTCATTTCTCAAACCTAACATAACTAAAATGTTGAACAATCGATGGAATGGTAGGGTGTATGTTAAATACAAAGTACGCTCTCACCAAAGATTCCATAATAAAATTCCATAAAAATTAATCATATAAGACTTTCAGTGTTAAATAAAAGAGACACAACAATACAAGATAATGTTAAAAATAAATCATTCTTTTCATTTCAATTGATTGATTCAATTTTAAATGATTGATTTATAAAATTTCAATAAAAACAGTTTATATAAAATTACCATGCATATGTAATTTTGTTTTACAATAATGGAATATATATTAAAATAATTCAAAAAAAAAGATACTTGTTCCACAACCAAGAGATATAATAATTTCAGGTTATGGGATCCTCAAACTACTATATATTGATAATTGAAATGCGCACACATGGCACATCCACACTGGCCAAAGTGGTCTAATCAACATCAAAATGGTGAAAAGATCTTCCAATAAGATTATGTTATAGTTGGAAATCATTATTTCGAGGATAGGTAAATCCTAAACTTGCATATTTGTCCAATATAAATCACTAACTTTCTAGGTTTTCATGTGATAAAAAAATAATCAATAATCGGAAAATTATTTCCAAATATTTCAAAATAAAATATCCCCATTTATCATTTCAATATGTACATTTCTCTTAAAAACCAAAACATGGATTTTTAATCAATTCTAGAATTTTGGGATAAAACCAATACCATGTTCTTATCTAAAAATAAGTAATTTTTCTAAAATACCAATATTTAATCAATTTCACCAAACAATTTCTTTAAAATCCATTATTTTTAAACTACACCCCATCTTCCAATTCAAATGTAATTTGGGGGTTTCCAAAAAATATAATTATAAGTAAATTTCAATAATAAATTAACATTGAATTATATTTTCACAATTTAATTTAATATAATACAAAATAATCAAGATATTCTAGGTTAAATTAATTTGTTAGACTTTTAAGGAACCACCTGATGTAAATCACAATATCCCGTAATAAAATACCCACCATGGGAAACCCCAAAAATGAATTTGAGAAATGGGGATCCAATAAACAAAACATGATTCAAGAAATAAAAAATTTATTTTATATATCTCAGAAAAAAGAAGCACCAAAAAACCCAAAGGATTAGAGTAGAAGATAGTGGGAGAGTAGGATCAAGATAAGATATCTTACCAGAGTGGAATTGGACAATGTGCACTAAGATTTGATCCACCATTAATAGGGTTTGGAGGATCCCAAATGGGTCTTGGAGGGATTCTATGACCTAGTAAAACAATGCAAGAGGAGTTTGGGATGAGTGGGAGGAAAAAGGGGTTTCAGGGATTTTTTCAACATTTTTCAGAATAAAAGAATTCAAAACACACAGTTATCTGGGAAGGGAGGCATAGTTTTTCTAACATTGCACCCAAAACCAGAACCCCTGCTGTGGGGTTTCATGGTATCAAATTATTGGGAATAAAGTTTTTCAAATCATTACCCTACTATACAAACCCCTCAGTGGTTGGATTTGCATGGTTTGTGCACTTTTGGCACACAGTTTTGGAAAACCAGTCACTTACCATGCACAACCCATAAAGCTACAAAAATTTCAATGTTCTTCTCAAAATAGCCCAATATGAACCCCAACCTATTTATTAATAAAAAAATGTTTTGGGTGTACTTGAAAACATTAACGAGATGTTTCATGCAATCTCTTAATGACTTTAACTATATAATTTTAATTGGTTTAGATTAGTTTACATTTGAGTGTTCACATGGAGGTTATTACGTTTAAGATTCCTTGTTATATGACTCAGTTTTTTGGATGTAATAATTTTGGTATTAATCTCTCTAGTTTTAGGGATTTTGGGAGTGGAACATAATGATGAGATTTTGGTTTATATAAGTGGTGGATTTTCAATCTAGTTAATCAAGGTATCTTCTTTGGAAGACATGGTTTATCTTAGGATCTTTAGAATTTTGTTAATTTCTATCAATTTTACATTGATGTATTCATGATTTTTGGAAATACATTACTTTTTGTATGTTTATTGTCAAATATAAATTGTGTCAAATCTAGTGATTCCACTTTTTGATTTGGGTAAATGATTATTTTTTATTAACTTTATTTATGGTTATATGATTGATAAACTAACACTTCATGTTTTGTTATTTCTATTGTACCAATAATTTTAATGGTTTTTGTTATAATATCATTCGTATAATTTTCATTATAGTTTATAAATTTTATCTGTAGTTTTGAAATACCATATATTCTCCTACAAAATTTCATACATTTATTTCACTAAATTTGTTTTATGGGTAAATATGATCTATATATTTCTGATAGTTTTATTACTTAATAGGGAAAAATTGTTTGTTTTTTAATAGAAATCTCTACCCTCTTTTAATGTGGTTACCATCCACAACATGAACTAACAATAAAATCCTATGAATCAACCTTAACCTATATATCATAAAATAGTTATTTTCATTGAATCATTCTCATTGAAACATAATCATCCTTATATCATTATGGGAGATGGTATTGAGAATGTGATTAACTACTCGATAGTTTCCCGATATATGAATTTTGGGTGACGGTATAATAATACATGATGACATAAAATAACATCAAAAATATAAAATCACAATAATAATGTATTTTCAAAATACATGATTAATCATATCCCTGTCAATCATTATTATGGCATCCCCCCTTTTTATTACATAACGTTTCATTAAATTTTACAAATAGATTATCTTTAAAGTCAAGTGTCTTGGAAATCAGGAAAACATTACCTGGAAATGTAAAACACCCTTTTAAATCCCCTTGAAAATTCTCTTTAAAAGTTTATCCTATGTAAAACTACAGCATCTCATTACCTGGATACATACATCAAGGTAAAGGGTTAGCAGAAGGACCATTAAGGAAAACAAGGGAATCGGTTTACTTGTGATATCAATAAGAAGTTGATGAAAAACATAAATACATAAGAAATGCAAGTAGAGGCATATCATAATGAAAATAAAATTACACATAACTTGAATATATGTGTAAAAAATTTAATTTAGACATTCATGAACGTATCTCCAAAGTTCATCCCCAAGGTGTCACAAAAATTACCAAGGTTATTCACCAAGGTATCATAAAACTTGTCATCTCTAGAGATTAAATTCTTCTCCCAATGCATTGGAGCACTATATGGGTGCACCCTTGATGTTTATTTATTTTAATTTGAGTCATATCGATCATTATTATATATTTCATAAATAACCAAATGATTTTAAGAGAAATGGGTTTCACATTGAAATCATGATGTTTTAAAAGTGCTTAAAAATAAGATCATTATGTAATTTATAACCCCTAAAAAGGAAGTGAGGGTTATATGTATTCAATTCTAGAATAAAATAGATCAATTTTATGACTCGATTAATACCAATAGAAATGAAAATAGATTTGGGTATTCAAATAAATAAAATAATAGAAATTCTGTAGAAAAAAAGAAAGATATTTTGACTCGAAAATTATGCAGCATAAAAGCTACATAACATGTTTTTATAAAACAATAAAAGTTAAGGTACAAGGATCAAACACTCAAAAATAACTCATAATACAGTATAGGGATAGAATAAAATACAAATAAGAAAATGGTATTTATATTTTAATGACATAACACATTAAAAAGAAACATGAAAGAAAAGAGAAGATGTGATTTCTTTTAAGAAAATTTGGCAGCCTAATGATGTCACATGAAAATCCAGAAAATCAGTTGATGAAAGAGGAAATGGTCTCTCATCACATGTACATAAAATGGAAAGAAAAGTTATTTATAATAACATACCCCACGTAATAAAATGGAAATAAGAAGACGTAACATAAAAGAAGTCCTGACTTAAAATAGGAGGGTGAAAGGTTCCCTTACCTAGAAGCGTTACTTTAAAAGCTCGAAGGTTGGGTCCTTCGGGGGATTCAAGGAACCTTGGGAGGACTCTGTGGGAGGTTGAAGGACTATATCTTTGTTGATTATGATTTTTAATGAATGTAATGGGGGTAATGGCATGGTATTTATATCCAATGTGGGGGAATATTTAATTAATTTACAAGGGACACCACATCAGTGGTATTTAAAAAAACCATGGGCTTGACCATGGTATTTTTCATGGTATTGGCCACATGGGACACCTCATAACATATATTATTATTCATTTGTCGACCATAATTATTACATCATTATTGCATCATTAATTTTTTAATTAATCACACTAAAACTCAAACCTGTATTTTCATTGTTCACCAAAAAACAAAACATTTTATAAAAATCTCATAAATTCACCATAACATAATAATGATTCCTTGAATTTAAAAATGAACTCCATTTTATAGAAATAATTTAATAAATATTTTTAATTTAATTTTTAACTAAATTCATATTTTATTTCAAAAACAACATTAAATGTATAACTCATTTTGTAACACCTTGGGAAAGTTATCAAGGTCCCATAATAATATCGTATAACCATAAGAAAATAAAGTAACAATTATTGATTAAATTTTATGGAAATATATTTCCATTTAAATTATTAAATTAATTATAAAATTCTAAATAAAATATTTATTACATACAACGATACCAAAATATATACGATGATCGTTTTTCCCCTTTTAAGAGGTTTAAATTGTAATTATACATTCATGGGTGAAGTTTCTATTTTTTGGCCGATTACTATAAATTACATTTCATAAGGGGAATATTACTATTCATACATTACAATTCACTAAAAATTAAATTGATCTTATTAGACTCTAAATTTCTTACTAACCACAACTACAGAAGAACATTTTTTGAAAATCATTTCACATTGTTAATTAATTAATGTATACAAATTTTTTTTTTAAAATACCCTTTTTTCCAAAATTCATCATTAATTTTGAACTTCAATAAATACATCCTACATTTATTTGGGCTTTTAAAATTCACCAACATTACTATAATAAGAAATAACATTTTTATTTATACAAGAGGATTACATAAAGTAACTAAGGCCTCATTACATAGCCCCTTATAACACCTGCATAGGACCTAATTGTAATGCGTTCTATGGTGGTAGAATCATGGGGTAGCTCAGGCAGCATTTCCCAAATAGTGATTTCTATTAGCTTGAACTTCTACCATAGGTGATTCTATTCAAGATTCAAATGTTGGAGTTCAGCTTGCACTTATCCCATAGAAATGCCCATAAATAAAACCTCTTTTCCATGCTCTAATAGATGGGATTTATGTGGTCTGAATCTACTAGATGATTCCATCAACTCTTCTTTCTACATGAATTAACCATGACCATTTGTATTTATAAACAATAATCAAAACGTTATAGCTTCCAATGGTAGTATTGACGAATGGTCATATAATAGTCAAAACCAAATGGTCTCATTTTAATAATACTCATTTCCTTAAATAAAGGATAATGTTTTGTTGAGTATAAAATAAAATAAAACACAAAATTATGAAACAAAAATTATTTAACATTTTGGGTCTTTATATTCTTCCCCCCATAGGAAATTTTGTCTTCAAAATTTTAACTCGCACTCTCAGAAGATAAAAGGTGTGGGTAATTCTGCCTCATAGACTCCTCTGGTCCCACGTGGCTTCTTTGAATTTTTGGTTTCTCCACAACACATTTACAATGTGGGTAGTTTTGGGACATAAAACCTTATCTCTACAATCTTATATCTCAATCAGCTACTCCTTATAAGATTGGTCTTGTTCAAGTTGTACCAGCTCTGGATTTAGTACATGTGAAATGGCAGGTATGTACTTCTTTAAGAGGGATACGTGGAAGACATCATGTACTTGTGATAGATTTGGAGGAATTGAAAGCTTCTAGGCTATTGCTCTTACACGATCAAGGATTTCATAGGGTCCAATGTACCTAGTTCTAAGCATTCCATTCATCCCAAACCTCTGGAATCTCTTCCAAGGTGAACTTTGACGAAATACTTTGTCACCAACATCAAACTACAACTCCCTTCTACAGTTTTCGGCATAGCTCTTTCGCCGACTCTGAGAAGCCTTAATGTATTGTGGGATGGAATGGACAATTTTAGTCATCTCTTGCACAAGATCTGTCCCAAGAATCTCTCTCTCACTAGCTTCATCCCAATAAGCACTAGTTCTACATCGCATCCCATATAGATTTTCATAGGGTGATATTTGAATTATCGAGTGGAAGCTGTTGTTTTAAGAGAACTCAACTAAATGGAGATGTTGATCCCATCCACCTTTAAATTATATTTATCATGTTCTCTACATGTCCTCTAGTGTTTGATTAGTCCATTCAGAATGGCCATCATTTTTGGGGTGATAGGCCTTACTAAAATTCAATCCAGTTCTCAGAGCCTGATGAGGACTTCTCCAGAATTTAGATGTGAACCTTGGATCATGATCAGATATGATAGAAAGTGGAACTCCATGCATACTTTCCACATCCTTTACATAAATCCTGGAAATTTGATCCATATAGAAATCTTCCTGAATGGAGATAAAATGGGAAGTCTTGCTGAGACGGTCCACAATAACCCATATCACATTGTTTTATTTGGATGTTATCGGGAGACTGGTGATAAAGCCCATAGTGATAATGTCCCACTTCAATGCTGGTATGGGTAGTTGTTGCAATACCCCTTTATGAAGTTATCTCTCTTCCTACACTTGTTGACATACCAGGCACCTTGATGTTTAGTCAGCAATATCCCATTTCATATTATCCCACCAATAATGACCACGAAGGTATCTCTACATTTTCATGATTCCTATATGTATAGAGAAAGTAGTGCTTTGAGATTCATCAATCAGCTCCTTCTGTATTTCCATAATAGAATGGACACATATTTTTGTACAAAATTTCAGGACACCTTCTTGATCAATATTGAACTCAGGAAACTTCCCATCCTTCACAGCCTCGTACAACATCTATAACAAAGGATATTATTTCTGAGAATTCTTGATCTTATCTAGTATTTAAGGTTTTGAAATCATTTGGCTTAGGGTTGATGATTTACCTTCCCTCATAATTCACATGTTGATATTTACTAGTCCATTGATCAAAAGATCTGTTTGAATTCCAATCATTTAAAGAACAATTGGGTCCTTCCTGCTTAATGTATCAACGATATTGTTTGCTCTTCCGAAATCATAATGAGTTGAACAATCATAGTCTTTATGAAGTTCCAATATTCTCCTTTTTCTCATTTTAAATTCCATTAGTGTGAAAATATACTTCAAACTTCGACATTTTGTGTATATATCACATTTCTCCCCATAAAGATAGTGCCTCCATATTTTCAGAGAAAAAACAACTGCAGCCAACTCCAGATCATATGTAGGATAGCTATGCTCATGGGTCTTCGACTGTTGAGATGAATAAGCAATGACTTTATCATTTTGCATGAGGACTCACCCAATCCATTTCAGATATTCTTCGCTAAGAAGAACAAATCCTTCTCCACTTGAGGGAAAAGTTAACATGGGTGCAGTAACCCATCTCTTCTTCAGCTCTTGGAAACTTTACTCACACTCTATTGTCCAGATTAACTTGACCCCTTTTCAAGTTAAGATGGTTAATTAATTATAAAGTCATTATTTTTTTCAAAAACCTCTTATAATATCCTAATAATCCATGGAAACTATGAATCTCAGTTATTGTAGTAGGCTAAGGCCACTCCTCAATAACTATTGTCTTTTCTGTATCAACTGTGATTCCTTCATTAGTAATAATGTTCCCCAAGAAAGAAACATGTTTTAACCAAAATTCAAATTTTCTGAACTTTCTGAAAATCCAATCCTTCCAAAGTGTTTACAAAATAACCAATAGATGATCCTAATTCTCCTCGCAACTTTTGGAATATATCATAATATCAACAATAAAAACTACCACAAATTTATCGAGGTAGTACTTAAAGACTATGTTCATCAAATATATAAAACTGATAGGATCATTAGTCAGTCTAATGGGTATAACCAAAACCTCATAATTCTCATATCTTGACAAGAATGCAGTTTTTGGAATATCTTCTTTTTTCACCCTCAATTTATGTTAACCAAATTGAAGATCAATCATACAGAATAATTGAGCCCCAAGACATTGGTCAAATAAGTCATCAATTCTAGGGAGAGGGTATTTTTTGAACACTATAATCACATTCAGTTCTCTATAATCAATGCATAGTCACATTGATCCATCCTTCTTTTCACAAAGAGAACATGCGATCCCCAAAGAGACACACTTGGAAAAATAAACCCCTTCTCCAAAAGATCATGGAGTTGATTCTTTAATTCCTTGAGCTCCACATTTTCTATCCAATATGGGGTCTTTTATATCAAATGTGATATAGGTATAAGTTCCATGGTGAACTCTTCTTATGTTTATAGGTGAGGTTTGGGTAACTCCTCATGAAATTCATCAATGTATTTCTAGAAGATGGGGACATTTTCTATACTTATACTCTCATTTCCTTCTCCTTCTTCACCAATAAACTCTATAAAGAAAGATAGAGGAGTATCTTCTCGATATCGATCAGGTTGATATATCTCTCCTTGGAAGATAATCATAGGTTTTCCATTCATGATTACAAATATTTCCTTGCTTCTTCATTTGATCATAGCTTTATACTTTGATATATAGTACATCCCTAGTATAATGTTTAATTCTTGCATGATAATGACTACTAGATTTGGGATAATATTTCTCTCACTAAAGTAAATACTAGAGTTTCCAAAGACTAACGATGTATGGATAATCCCACCAGGATTCTTGACTTATAACTCTACTTATAGAAACATGGGGGTTGATTAAAAATTCATTAAAAACATGGAGGAAATAAAATAATGCATAGAACCAGAAACAAATTATTTTCTAGCTTTGAGAAAACAACAAGAGTACCAGCTACTACATCATTTGGCACTTCAACTTCAGCTGTAGTGATTGAAAATGTATAACCATTCTTCTGTGGACTTTGCTGAGGCTGATGGTGATTCCCCTCCACTACCCTTATATTTGGATAGTGATTGGAAAAGTGCCCAAGTTGTCCACACTTATAGCATTGGACATTAGGTTGGGACTTCACCATCTTCAATTTGTCATTAGTGGTTGTGGGTAGAGGCTTCACCTCACTACAAGAGTTCTGTGCGATATGGAAATATTTTTCACACTTCAGTGCATCCCTCACCTGAACAAGAAGTTCCCCAAATGCTTATCTCCACATTTATTACACGTAGGATGTTGCACTTGCTTTCCTCTTCTCCCTTGAAAAAAAGTCTGCCTTAATCTTGGCTCCATCAATTTTTTGTTATCATTGGATTTTTAAACCATTTCATCTCTCCAAAATCCAGTTTGACTTTCATCCCACTCCGCACTATCACCTCATAGCTATCATAGTCTTAGTTGTCTATATTATCCCGTAGATGATGTCCCAGTACACCAAAGAATCTATCAACCTTACCAATTAGATCCATGAAAAAGCTAGAGGTTTAACATGAAATCCTTGTGACGTTCATCTTGTATCTTTTAAAAGGTTCATTATCCTTCTGCATTAGCTCGAGAAAATCCTTCTCCATTCTTGTTCTCATAGAACGATGGAAATACATACTAAAGAAGATCCCTCTGAACTCATCCAAATGCATAGCTTAAACCTCCACACATGGACTTGTTTTTTATCATCTCCCACCACTGATCATCTTCTCCCTCTAAGTAGTAAACAGACAGTCTGATCTTCTCATGTTCTGAATAGCATAGCACCGAAATAATTTTCTCGATAGTGCTGATCCACTGTTCCACAATCAATGGGTCGGTAGATCCACTAAAGGTTAGGGTTCATTGATGCATAATGAACGCAAAATTTTTTTGTTATCTTCGTAGTGAGATCGGTCTCTCAGATTGATTCAAGTTATTTCCCATAAAATGAGTCATTTGGTTCATCATTCTCATGAACGTTTCCATTCCAGCTTCCATTGGAGGGCCGTCGGTCCATGGCCCATTGCGGTCACTATTTTCATAGTTCCTCATATTTCCCTCCATTTTATAAAATAATAAAACCCTAGTTAGAAGCTTATTTCATTTACAAATATTTTAACTATAAAGTATTTCATATCATAAAATATCATGCTTAAACAATTATGTTTCTCTATAAATCCTTCATAATGATTCATTAAAAGCTTGTGATTGACCCAACATATCCCTCGGGAGTGTCAAATTAGGATTGTACTAGGGATCATTGTTGTTTACCAAGATACCCCAGGTCAAGCCTGAAACACCTTGTCTGATTTTTTACTCCTAGGTAAATCTGTTCCTGATCAACATCCACTTGTTTGTATCCATATAGGGATTTATTTTTCAGATACAACTTAATATTTCACCAAAATACCAAGATTTTTTCCAATAATCAAAAATTTCTATAGGGTTTCCCCTAAATTTTTCATACACTAATTTCCAAAAATATCAAAACTACCCTTTGATACCAACTACTGATTCCCTTCATTTTATTACATAACTTTTCATTACATTTTATAAAAATAGGATCTTTAAAGTCTATTGTCTTGAAAACCAAGAAAAAAATACATGAAAACATAAAATACTCTTTTAAATCCACTTGAAAAGCCTCATAAAATTTTCATCCTATGTAAAACTACTACATCTCATAACCTGGATACATACATCAAAGGAAAGGGTGAGAAGAAGGACTAGTAAGGAAAGAAAGAGAATTAGTTTACTTGAGATATCAATAAAAACATTATGAAAAACATAAAGATATGAAAAATGGAAGTTGAGGAATATCATAATGAAAATAACATGAAACATAAATTGAATATGTTGCTACAAAATTTTATTTAGACATTTGAGAACATATCACCAAGTTTCATTCCCAAGGTTCCATAAAAATTACCATAGTTATCCAACGAGGAATCATGAATCATATCATCAATAGAGATTAAATTCTTTACCCAATGCATTGGAGAACTATTAGGGAACACCATCATTATTTATTTATTTTCATGTGATCCACATAGATCCTAATCATAACTTTCATAAATAACCCAAAGAGAGTAAAAGAAATGGGTTTCACTTAAAAGTCATTACGTTTAAAAAGTGCTTAACAAAAAGATCATTATGTCATTTATAACCCATGGAAAGGGAGTGAGGATTATATGTATGTAAATTACATAATCAAATAGATAATTTTAATGTCTATATGAATACCCCTATAAATTAAAATATATTTTTCTATTCACATAAATAAAAAAGTGAACTTAGTGACAAAAAGAGAGAGATTTTGAGACAAACATTTGGCAGCATAATAGCTACAAAACATGTGTTTAGAAAACACTAAAAGAGAAGGGAAAAGGATAGACCACTCAAAAATTACTCATGATAACTTATAGTTCTATAATTAAATATAAATAAGAATATGGTATGGATATTTTAATGACACACCACAAGTAAAATAAACATGAAAGTAAAGAGAAGATGGGATTTCTTTTATGAAAGTTCAACATCCTAACGACATCCCTTAAAAATCTAGAAAATTTGTTGATAATGGTGGAAAGGGTCTCTAATCATTTGGAAATAAAATGTACACCAAGAATGATATATAAGAACATAACCCAACCTAATATAATGGGAACTAGAATACATAACATAATGGATGTCATGACATAAAAGAGGAGGGAGAATGGTTCCCTTACCATGAAGAGTGACTTCTAAATCTTGAAGGTTGGGACTTTGGGGGGATTGAGGACACCTTGGGAGGACTCCTTGGGAGGTAAAAATGCCGTAGATTTGTTGAGGTGGATTTTGGTATGAATGGAATGAGGGAATGGCTTGGTATTTATAGAAAAATTGAGGGAATAATTAATTAATTTCAAAGGGACACCTCATCAGTGGTATTTAAAAAACCATGGGCTTGAACTTGGTATTTTCCCTTGGTATTGGCCTCATGGGACACCTCAAAACATATCGTACTATTCGCATGTTGGTCAGAATTATTACATCATTAGAGATGTCATTAATCATAACAAAACTCAGAACTATATTTCCACTATTCACAAAAAAAACAAAAAACAAATTATAAAAATATCATAAATTCACCCTAACCAAATATCGATGCTCTGAATTCAACAATGGTCTCCATTTTATAAAAATAATTTTTTAAAAAATATTTATTCATATTTTAAATAAAATAATAATATATTTAAAAAACAACTTTAAAACTAGAAATCATTTTCTAACACCATGAGAAAGTAATCTAGGTACCATAAATTAATCATATAACCATAAGAAAATAATGTAAAAAAAATACTATTACATTTTAAGAAAATACATTTCTATTTTAAAATTTTAAATTAATTTTAAAATTTTAAATAAAATATTTATAAAAATAAAAAATACCAAAAAATATATTATGATCATTTTTATTATTTTTAATATATAAAAAATTGTAATTAGACACTCATGGGTGAAGTTTCTATTTTTGCACTGATTTATTATTCGCTACTTTTCATAATGGTAGTATTATTATTCATACTTTACTATTCACTAAACATTATGTTGATCTTATTAGATATGAAATTTCATACTGATCACAACTGTAGAAGAACATTTTTTAAAAATCATAACAAATTGTTAATTGTTTAAAGTTTATAAAAATATAATAAAATAAAATTTTTTCCAAAATTCATCCATAACATAGAACTTCTATAAATTCAACCTGCATTTATCAGGACATTTTATATTCACAATCATTACCATAATAAGATATAAAAATTTTATTTGTACAAATGGATTACGCAAAGTATCTAAGTCCTCATTACATAGCCCCTCATAACACCAGCATATGACCTAAGTTTAAGGTGTGCTATGGTGGACGAATATTGGGGTGGCTCAGAAAACAATGTGCGAGTGGTGATTTATATCAGGTTGAACAAATCCCAATGACGATTATGTTCAAGCTTCACATGTTAGAGTACATCTTAGGCTTGGTCTAGAGTAAAGCCCAGGGATGGAATCTCTATTCCAAGCTCTGACAAATTTTCTTCGTATGGTTCGAGTCTACTGGGTTAGGCCATTGACTCTTCTTTCGTTATTAATTAACAATTATCATTTGTATTTATAAACAATAATCATAATGTTATATCTTCCAATGGTCATATTGAACAATGGTCATATAACAGTCAAAACTCCATTGTCTTTTTTTAATTATACTCAATTCTTTAATTAAAGGATAATGTTTTGTGGAGTATAAAATAAATTAACACAAACAATTATGAAACAAAACTTAATTCAAAATATTGGGTCTTTATAATTATATATATCATTAATTTCTTCACCCTAGACCATGCATAATAATTGTCTTATAGAGGTAATAACCCATCATTAATACTACCCAACATAATAGATTTAATTTAATATAAATAATATTTGATTAAAATCATTCATACCTCCATCCAAATACTATAAATCATCGCCATTAATGTTTATCCAGGTTTTTGAGAGAGTTCTAGTTATCCTAAAATCTAGTTTAACACCTTTCATGTACATTATGAGAACCCTATGTGATTTAGAGAATTAAGAAGAATAAGAGAAGATAGTGAAATGACACATGTTTAATTTTGGTTTGACCCTATCTTGATTCAACATGTCCCCATATAATATTATATGTCCTCCCTCCATCTATGTAGCTATAAGAAAGTTTATCACCATAAGTAAGTTGAAGTCCCCATATGTAACCTATCATATCATCAACAAAAAGGAAACAATAATCCAAGGGATTTTATAGAACTTATAATGAACATCATTCTATTTGAAAATACACATATCATATAACAAAAAACATGAAAACAAATGATACATAGTTAAAATCAAAAAGTGTTAATTAAATCATGTTTAAAACATCTTAGATTCACTAAAACACATTTACAGTAACAAAAAACAATCAATTATAAATGTAAAAATCATAATGAATAAATATAACTTCAATTAATTCTATTTTATTTTCCTAAATTCGAAAAAATAACTCTCCAACATATATTTATTGTTATATAAATATTTCTACAAATATAATTAAGAATAATCTCATTTTCCATAACATATATCTTTATATTATCTATTACAAAATTTATTTACAAAATTTTTAATTTACCCCAATTTTCTACTTCAAATAATAGTACCTCAATTATATATTATTTTTATTAACCACTAAAAAGGTTTTTGAATATATTTTTTCTCAAGTTATTAATATGATATGATTATCTTATTATAATTTAATAGAAACATATTATAGAATATGAGGAATTGTAAATTAATAATAAATGATATTCTTAAGTCATCAAACAAAATCACATCATTTTTAATCATTAAAAGGCCCTCATTTTTCACTTTTAACTTATTGATCATCATTCGCATTAATTTTTTTTGTAGAAAACGGAATTAATTTAAGTTGTTATTTTTCATGATTTATTATTTGAAATAAAGGATCACATGCCAAAATATCTAGATTCATCCACTATCCCCTTTATTCATTTATAATTTTTTTTTTATTTTTTCATTGACTGATTTTGTGACATGGTGTAGATTATTTATATGGAATATAATTTCATTAAATTTTGATGGTTAAATTCATTTATATTATTCTAAACACTTTTCTCTATTTAATATGAGGACGATTGGATGGATTAGATACCAAATTATAATGAGTTAATTTAATGTCAGGAGAGGTAGATTAGAACTTATGAGGGGGGGAATATAATCTAGTTGATATATTTCATATATCCATGCCCTACAAAATCATTTTGAGCCTATTATCCAATATTATGATTCCTTGTTCTTAAATTAGCACACAAAGTGGGTTACAAAGTAATAAACAAAAACATAAAATGTAGAAAAATGTCTCAGTTTTTTGGAAAAGGAGTGGGCTACAAGATCTCTTTATTGATGAGAAATAACCCCCAAACATTATTTATTATAACATAATGTTTTATTAATTCTATAATAATGATGTAAATCAATTATGAAAATTTTTAATCAAAACAATCATTAATGTAATAAATAAACCAAAACTCAAGAAATTTAACTAATGGAAATATAGTTCATTAAATTTATAATATTTTCATATAAAACATCTCTATAATGATGAATAAAATTAATTGATAATAATAATCTGTAAAAAATTACTAAAATAAATAATTGCAATTTTTATAAAAATTAAAAAACATTTCATATACCACTAATATTTTCTAAAATTCATCTAATGGTGAATATAAAATCATTAGTTCAATGATGCAGTAAAAAATTAATTCCAATAATGGGAAAGTTACAATATTACACCTTGTATCCATGAAGGCTAAAAAAACATCAAAATTTTAAAAAAATTATGAAATAAAAATATAGGTCTATATTCTATCACCACCATCAAAAGATTTCATCAACAAATATATAAAATGTATAATGTTAAAATAATATGAATGGTTTATATCATCAATTAGTTTCATTATAGTTGTACCCATAATTTCAATTTAATTCTATTTTTAGTGAATCAAGTGGAATTTTCTAGAACACTACCGTCTCACGTGAGATTCCATATCATATATATTTTCTTATATTACAAATTTTCACTAATGAAATCATTTTAATATGATTTCAAGTCAAAAAAGATTCATCCCTATATGATCTTGTACATCTACAAAATTTTAAAATACTTTCATGTTCTCATAATTGTTAACACTATAAAATACAGATTGAATTTATTGACTAAAAAATATTAAATATATTGTCTTTTACTTAATGTAACTAGCACATTGACTCCATATTCAAATGAAAATTGCACCATTTGAGGTAATTCTCCATCAATAATAACAGTGGGACCATTGTTTAGTGGACTACCAGACATTATGTCACCCACTATAGAGACATCCTTCTAGGAGGTTCTTGAGCAATGGATGCCTCAATTTGTGTCGGTATATTTTCAAAAAATATATAGATTTCCATGCATACAAATGTATATGAATTTCTTTATGGTGTTTATATTTTCTAAATATCATTAGGCAAGTTAACATATTTTATGGATTATCAAAAAAGGTCTCCTTCACATGTTTTGGTTAAATCGATGCTCGCATCCCATATTTGTTTCATTTTAAAGAACTTGTAATCTATGGGTCCCATTAACTATGTCTTAAATAAAGTATAGAACATTTTAGGCTATTATATTTTTAGAATTATATTATGTTAGGGCTTGGGTGAGTGAGTCTCCCTCCCATGAGAAGTGGTAATTTCTTATCTTCCTTTTTCCATGGGGTTTTTATGGTGGTTGGGATCATACATGTATAATGTTGGAGGGTTTTTTCATATTCTAAATCTACCTTTTTATAACCCATATTTTATTAAATTAAACATATAGTCCTTATCATTTTTCTCAATATTCATTTTAATACCATGAATATTGAAAATATAGTGGTTATTAGAATTCATGTCGATATGGACCTCAGAATCCCTTTAAATCCACATATCCTCCTTACAACTGGACATGATTTTTTATTATGATAGAAGATCCCATACTACAAACCTATCATATTCAGCTCCTATACCTACCTACAAATGATCTCTAACATGGTTTATAAGAAATAGGATCCCATGGATTATCATTCTTAAAAGACCATGGTTGGTGGTGTTGGTGGTCTTACTGTATGGCCTTTGCCTCCACTATGTGTCCTTATACTCACTTTTTTCTGTTACAATGAACTATTCTTCTCTAACACCCAAAAACATACTTCATTTTTCATGATTTTTATGTATAACCATATAAATTATACCTTGAATATGATGGATAAATCCTTAGGTACAAGGAAAGATGCTCCATCATAGAGAGACACATATTTCCCCACCTTACAACCTTAGATAAGTTTTGGGGGTCATTCTCAATACCTCATTTGTATCTTGAACAACCTGGTCATTATACAAGGGTCTCATCCTCTACTGCATCATTGTTAACTAAATATTAGGACCTTCTACTTATGTCATTGATTGATATTATTTCTCTTTCCTCTCCCTTAAGGGAGCAACACGGATCAACCACGTCCACTAAATTTCTCCCAAGATTACCATATCCCATCACCACCACCATTTAATACATTATTAATAGAAATTATCTCCAATTTGATCCTTTGAGTTACACTACATCTGGGGATAGTGGTCTGATCTCCCCTCCCTCAGTGGGAAGTAACCTGACTGGAGAAGCATGTGCGCATTCTTGTACAAGGTCCAGAGGCCAGAATATTAAGAAACTGGTTTCCCATGGGGAGAAATTACTCTATGAATTATAATTCTATTTATATTATAAGGATATACTTTATTATATGGAATTATATGTATCTTGGTTCCTTACTAAAACATGAATACCTCTTGGTATAAATAATGACCTCTTAGGTGTCTCTAGTTGCCATAAAATTAATAAATATTGACTCTTGAAAACAAATGTTTCTGGAACAAGATTTGGAATGAGGTGTAACCTACATGATAGCATATGGAATCCAAATATATTTCCATACATTAAAAATAACATTCAATTTAAAAAAAATCATTAATATCATAATATCATGGTGAAAACATAATTATCCAACAAAAAAAATCTCATATCATTTTTTGATGAGAAATACTAGTTCATTAATCGGGATTATTCTTATCATGCTTTGTCTAGTTTGGTTTTATTGAAAACATCTAATTTCACAATAGGATACATTTAGTCTATTAAAGATCCATTGGATAAAAAAAATTCTTATTTTTTAGAAAAGGCATGCAATATATCAAAAAAATTCTAAATATTGTCTAACTAACATTAGATTATTATGTGATCTGTACACATGTTCTTCAAATAGGAATAAGGGTATCATTATTTAGAGATAAATAGACATATTTTTTTTCCAATCTCTAGTGTATCACCTATTTTCACAGTATCTTAGTGAACCATTTATCCTATTCACTTCTTGACCACACCCTAGATTTAATCACATTGTTGTGATCAGCCTATAAACTTCCCCACCTGTTCCACTTAAAAAAAAAATTAGCACACAAAATTACATAATAAAATTCCAAAATCATGGGAGAGAACCACTAAAAGAAAGCCCTTTGTGGTGTTTATTAATAAAGTGTGATACTTCCTGAATATAATGTTATAATGGTTTAATAGTTAACCATATACTACTATCGGTATAAAGACTCCTGATATGGATATTTTGGATATAAATGATTAATTATAGAATCATTGAGGTGATAAAATTTTCATGTCCTTGGATGCTAAATAATATTCCATACATGATAGAATTCAGTATGACAAACATTCTCGAGAAAGAAAAAAATAATTTGAATTAATTAACGGGATAAAAGAAATGACTATTTTTTCATGCATGCGTCAAAGAGAGAAAGTTTGTAAGGATGATAACTCTACACTGTGAAGATGATAGTTGTTATAGTAAAATTAATATCATGGTTCATCTCATTGTGATAAAAAGATTTCTCTCATAATAGCCTAAACTGTAGGGTGTCTGGGATATCATGGAGTATTGATAATGGATTTCCCATAAATGATATTATCAACAATATTAATGATGTAATTAATTTTATACTTAAGGATATACAATATGAGGAAGTTATCCTAGAAGGAAAAAAAATTGAATCCATAATGTTCTGTTGGTATGGATTGGATCTCACGCTCCCTTTATGTGGTTGTATGGGATATTTTTATAAACATTCAAATAAAATCTATACAAATTTATTTCATAGGATACAATCTAACTAGATATGTGTGTTACACATTCATTCTATCATTACAAAGATAAATTATCCAAACTCTATATAATAGTGGATTATGATTAGTATGTGTTGTTTTTTTATTAGGATATGCACAAAATTTTATAATAATTATTGTCTTGTTTTCTCCCTACCCTAGTCAATATAGTGAAAAATTGTTTATCAAGGAGAGGTATATTTTAGAAGATATTGATCGTGCATAAGATGTGATTATGGATCACAGTAGGAAGAATAATGATAGATAAATTATATTGATGGTCGACATCGATAAGGGAAAAATAATTTGGAAGAAAACATCATTCATAAGACCATTCATTGATATTGTTTCTAATCATGGGAATGTGATTCTTAATTTAGATGATACTCCTTTCATTAGTTCCTTATAAACATCTTATTTCGGAAACTAGGTCTTATTAAAATAAAACATAATTCTTAATTGAGGGAGATCCCATTCAAAATAGACTTTTAATCTTGGATCAAGGTTTTTTTAGTATGAATTTGAACAATACAGTCTTGACTGGTTGTGTGAAACCATTTCATTGAAGGTGTAGAGTGATTGATATCTCCTATATTATTTTTATGGATGACACAATATTATTCATGAATGGGAACTATCGGTCAGTCAAAATTTTTATAGTGTTATAAAGGGACAATGATAGTTGGTGTGGATAAAAGGATAACACTTACTAAATATACATCAAGTTATCTTCCAAATTCCAAAAAAGAACTATGTCAATATTATTTTGAGTTTCCATGGATAGCCAAATGGTAAATTTTCCATGTAGTACCTAAGTGAAACATTCTTAGAAAAAATAATTGATATTATTTATTTTATGATCTAGTTCTCAAAATTTATGACAATATATTTACGTTGAAAAGGACTATTTATATCATATAGTAATAGATTAACAAAAATCAACCGTATATGAGACTGAATGCCAATGGATAAACTTTTTTCAATAGAGTAACTAAAAATATTTTACATAACATCGAGGAGAAATTAAATTGAATCATAATGGATTCCCATGTTGAGATTTGATATCCCTAATTCATTTAGAAAAATTTGGAAAAATCACTTAATGGGGGATGAGCCAATATGAGGAGCATCATTAAGGCCATTCACAACAAACAATATATGATTTTAGAATTTCAAATTTTAAGACTCTCTCTATTGGACATGTTTTTAAAAAACATATATGGGAAATCTACTATGGTTATTGAATTAGATAAGGGTGGTGTAATCCCTTATTTAGTGGAGTCTCCAATGATCTATTTTTATTTTTATAGAATAATCTTTATGGATTATGAAGTCAAGGGATGTTTTAATTTGGAAATATAATTTGGTTGGTGATACAAGTCCATTATATAGATTCACAAACCTGAACAACATCATCATAATGAAAATGGATTTCATTGAATTTACTAATTTGGTTCTTGAAAAGGATCAATTAGTGGTGTTTAATGATATTTTTAAATTTTATTAAGAAGATCACCATGTATTTTAACCAATTAGTACTTTTCTACTTTTATAAGGATATTTTTTTAATAATCATATCATCATAGTAGGTCTTAGATCACTGGGCCATGACCCTGTTGGATGATAATCTTCCTTATAAATATAAATTATTACCTTGGATGGAATGATAAAGAGTTTTTTCCAATGATAATTATATTTGATATTAGGGAATATCTTTTGTATAAAAATTTAAATACTAAAAAACCATGGGTGGAACAAAAAAGATACATATTTTTCATAGGGAAGTATATTTTATTTATTTAGGATCTATTTATCCACTACCTTGGTGTATATCATAGGCTTGAAGATTTTAACATGTTTTGTGATTATTGGATTAGTGAAACCAACATTCAGTTTAGTATAAGGAACTATTTTCAGTACTTATATTTTTTTCAATTCAAAAATTTAAGTTTCCAAAAAAAATCCTTCATAAAAACACATTCTTTTAAAATAGTCACCTAAAACCTCTCATTATCAATAAATTAAATTACAACATTAATCAAATGATGGGATATGACATAACCCATGTTTTTTGAAAACTCTTTATCCTTATCCCTAATTCTAAACCCATATAGGTAAAGAGTGGTTTATGTAGGTGGCATGAATGGAGTCTTCCCTCAATTGGTAGAAAACTAAATATTGATCGTGTATTCCTAAGAAGTTATATTAATGGTGGAGGTATCACTATAAAAATTGATATATTTGTACAATTTATTTCATGATTTGTTACAAAAAGGTACACATCCTAAAATACTAGATGATTGTAGGCCCTAGTATTTTTGGTAAATTATGTACATGACATTATAAATTATAATTGGGGTATAACATCATTATTTAAAAACATAAAAAAATTTCCTTATTTTTAATGGATCTATAAAAAACATCATGATATAAACTGCCGATGCTTTTAAAATTTTTTTGACATACAAGTCCCAGTATGAGAATAAACAAATAATTACATGGCAAAATTAATAAATATGTTTCAATAGGAATAAAAATGAGAAATATAATTGTTGATAAACAAAAACATGAACACCGAAGCTTGGTATATTATTGTTACATGAATCTAACATAGCAATGTGGAAACAACATAAAAATATGAAATAAACTTATGTCAGGGATAAAGGCTAAGGAATCATAACTTAGTGGAAAGAGTCACATTACGGATTACTTTTTCTCTATAATAACATACAGAATGTTTAACGAGGTAAAAACACTACCCAATGCAATATAGGGATATATAATCCCAGTCCAACCCATCACATTCATATCAAGTAAATGTATAATTATTTCACATAGATAATATGAAATAAGGTTTCCTTTAATCTCATTCAATCCCATGATTAAAGAGTATGGATTAAATACATGGAATTCCAAAATCCTTAAAGGATAGGAACATCGATGTTAATACATGTTCATAAAAATGGGGTTGGTATTCACTATTGAAATTTCTGGCATGGAAAATAGAGTGATAATTTCGACATCATAATGGGGTTATATAAAAGTTATTGGAAAGGTTAAATGAGACTGGAAATGGTATACCATAAATTTAAAGATAAATATAAAGTAATTGTTATATGTTAGAAACATAGACAAACATTAACTATTTCAAATCAAAAGGCATAACATAAATAAGGTTCTTTAATAAAAAGGAGAATGATAGGATTTCTTACCTTTAGAGGATACATTTAAAAGCTTCATAGTATCTTCTTAAGATTTGGGGGGGGGCTTGGGAGGGATATATAGATGTAATACATGATTAAATTAATACTCCGTGTGTTTTGAGTTAAGATGAATGGGTTGTTTTTGAGTTTTTAAAGGAAAATAAGTGAGAATTATTTATTAATTTCTAAACATAGGTATTGGAATCTATTTGATACATTTATATAAACCACAAACCATCTGATATTTTTCCTATATTAAATACCAAATAGTATTTTATTTCATTATTTTATATGTTTAATAACCAAAATCCTTAAAATAAGACCCATAGTGTTGTGGAAATGAGTCAGGTTTATAAATAATTGATTTTGAAAACGTAAAATATAATATAGTATTTGTAGTCTTCAATAATGTTTAAAATTAATAATTGAATAACATGAACAACACACTATATTAATAGGAAAAAATATTTTCGGTTTTAATACTCATTAAAGTAATTAATACATCACTTTTCTTCTTTTATGATGTCATAATATACACCGTCTGTTAATACTATAATTAATCTCGACCCAAAAATTCCATTGCCTCAAAAAATAATGATAAATTCACTATTGGATATTTTAAATAGCATGATTTCAATAATAATATTTATCTTACCCAAAAATCCTTATATAATAAAAATTATACATTTAAATAAAAATTACCCATTTATTGAAAAAGAACCATTTTTCATACAATAACATTGTTTAGTCCCTAATAAAAAAGTACATTTGACTTCAAAAAATTATATTATCATCCATATTTAATAAATATGAATTAAAAATAATATTCTCTTTAAATATACATTCATTTAAAAATTATTGAACACGTGAAAAATATTGTCTTGATTCGAACTATATAATTACCAAAAATATAATATTTGTTTCATTATATCAAAATCTAATATTCATCAAAAATATTATGTAATATATTAAAAATAAAAATGAATAAGAATAAATATATTTATTGTTTTAATGAATGAACATATGAGAATACACACTATGGGATTTTGATATATTGCCCTTTATAGAATCATAAAATTCCTTATGTTTAAATTATGCAATGGTGAGATTTTCTTGGGGTTGTTCGATGAGCTTAATTTGGGTTGTGATATTGATGTGGTAGAAATTCTATTGATATAAATTTAAATCTTGATTTGGTGGTTGAATATTGTATTGTGGTTGGTCAAGGTAAAAGCCTTGTGATTTTACGTCCCTCAGAATCCCTCATAAATGAGAGTCATAAGGTACATTATTAATTGTCGACACCATGACTTCTTCCATTTTAATTAATATTTATCATAACTCATAATATACTAATCCTAATGGTTACTTTAAAAATTATGTTATCAATGGTAATGATTATTACTATAATTTAAAATATCTTAAACTATATAATGAAAAAAATATCCAATTTAGTGCATGTGTTTTCTATAACCTAATGTCATAAAATGGAATTTACATAATTAAAAATATAATATTATTTTTAAATTATCATGTCATTAAATTATTCCCTTATTTTTAAATATCACCCAATTTTTTGATTTCATAAAATAAATTAGATGAGTATATTTTTTTATCTTCTATTATGGTTCCCATGTCTCTTTCTCAAACATGGGATTTGGGCACAACACATTAACCAAGTGATTTGACTTTTGTCGAAAACATTTTCTATACGATATAGGTTCTTCACCAGATGAAACTCGTATGAAATATTATTCTTCAATGGTACCACATTTAGATTCAATACATTT
The DNA here is from genome assembly GCA_963277665.1 of Viscum album. Lineage (NCBI taxonomy): Eukaryota > Viridiplantae > Streptophyta > Magnoliopsida > Santalales > Viscaceae > Viscum > Viscum album. The sequence continues at coordinate 64,199,632 of OY728134.1, forward strand.
TAGGGGTCTATCATATACAACCTCAATAGGGACACATGGAATAGATCATTTAAATGAGATAAGTATGGTGGGAGTATTAGTTGATTGGACACCACTCTAATACAATAATGGATATCAAAGGGCATGATATATCTAGGGCTAATCCTTACTTTACACTCTAAAAATATGGTATTTTACCATGGGGTTATTTGAAATAACACATTTTCTTCGACCCAATTCACCTAGACTCACCAATTATTGTATAAAAGTCATTTCAATAAAAATGTGTGTAATTAATATGACACATGAATGGTTTGAAACCTATCTATAATTTCTTAGAGATGATCCGGACCCATCATCTTTCAATTTACAACTTCATCCCAACATGATTCAGTTTGATACCTATTCCAATTGAGAGCCTCACATTGTTTAATTTATTTTTGAGAATGGAAACTATTGTTATATTTGAACTCCTCCAGGGTATAGTCAAGGTCCTAACATTATTGGAATTACATAGAACACTATATCATTATATATTCTTGATTTTGAATGGTTTTCTCAAATTTACCATTCATATGAGGATGATATAAAGTAGTATTTTTAGTTCTGTATAAAACTGTAACTAAAATACTGTCCACAACATCAAGGTAACCTCTGACCTAGATCAGATACAATAAAGAGTGGAACTCCATCTATACTTACCACTTAGATTTATATATCTTGGAAAGTTGTTCAACCATGTAATTTTAATTTTTAATAATTAAACTCACTAATTTGGTATGTGATATTTCCCATATAGAATCAATATATCATTGAGTTGGGGAGGGGATGAATCAATGATATCTTTTTCAATTATGTTTATTTTCTTTTAAAACAACCATATCCACCTGTTAATAATTTATCAACTTTTTTGAAAACAAAACTATCACAAATCCAAAAGAAAACAAGTATTTACAAGGCTCCCTACTCAAAAAGAGTAGATACATCCTTAGCAAGGTTTTTAAACAATCCAACACCATATATTCCACTAGAAAACAATTTTTTTGTGGATACAAACTATTATGTTATAACATTACACTTGTTTTTTACAGTAATAAATACAAAAGTGAATTTGACTACTCTAAAAAAATGATGTATTATATGTTTTTGTAACAAGTAATGTAACATTAACCTATTACTTCAAAAAAATGTTACTAATCATCCATATTAACTTGTAATTATAAAAAACATTAAAAATAATTCTTCACATTCCTATCCTATAGTAAGAAAGATATTCTATGAAAATTGTTAGGATAATCAATATTATATCCCAGTCCAATTCTATATTCTGATTTCTATGTCCAAATATGTATGTCTATTGGAATACTACTGAAACAATTCTTAATAGCTTCTACATCTACCTTAAAATCACAGTCTGATTTCCTAGTCTGATGACCCAGTCCAATTTGATAACCACTGAATACAACCCCTCTTCTCCTTCTTCTTGGAAAACTTCCTCATGAACGATCTATCCAAAAACCATTTATATCTAAAAATTCTTAACTTCTCTCTCATTATCAGCACTTGAACAATGTTCTGATATGATAGAAATTATAATATAACCATTCTTTTTTATTGGTTTAACAAAAGTGGTGTTGGAGAGAATCTGATTTTTTTTGTCTTAACCGAATTTATTCAATTTTAAATTTCCAATTCATTATGGAATAATATTTTAATTTTTCAATTCCCCTTATCTTTTCTCAAATCATCTCACAACTTCCGCTTGAATATAACTTTCTAACTAGTCTTCAATTCGATTCCAATGGCCATTCAGATTTCATCATTATGATAAAGTCATATATATAGAATAAAATTATGTTTCTATATGAAAATTAATCATGTGAAAAGAAATTGAAAACTCATTACAATGCTAAGTACCAAATAAAAACCAACATCTCATTCTGATTCAAACATTTATTTCAAATGAAAGCTGGGTTTGATGAAAATATTCACCTGATAAACATCTCCAACATAGAAAATAGAATCTAATAAACTTTCTTATGAAAAGGGTTTCAGATTATATTAGTACGATTTATCCTTATGACCCTATCATCCTATCAAAAAATCTTACAATGTGAGGTGATTTATTTTTCATGAAATTTAATAAATAATAAAATGTAAAAATCAGTAATTTATTTCTGATTAAAAAAAATCCATCCAACATAGTTCCCAAAAACTCACCCTTTTGTATTTTTTTTGTCAACCATGTTTCATAAATCACTGAATTTTGTAACCTAAGTCTATGAATTACTTGTCACATAATTCTATTCTTACATGAGCTAAGTAATTTTAGGAAATAATAATCAATGATTGAGAAACAATTTTGTTAAAATATAGTTACTCATGAAACCAATGCATATTTTCTTCAAATCCTTCTTCACTTATTCTACATACCTATAAGAAAATGTTTCCAATAACCACTCCCACAAACTATTAGAATAGTTCACACACTTACATCATTATTTTACAACTTACCCACAACTCCCCTTATATACATGCTTCCTTAAAATTTTTAGCTTATGACAATGGATAGATTTATGAAAACAATAATCCTTGGGATAAAAATATCTAAATGTTAGATTAGAGAGGGAAAATTCATACTTCAATCCTGATAATAAATAGGTCCGATGTTCATGTTGAAACATTGTTTTATAAATGCTTCCATCAGAAATGGTTTTGTGGAAATGTCAATAACTTGTTCTGAGGTTGGAAAATACTAATACTTAAACACATCATCTCCATATGATGTAGGATGAAATGATGTTAGATATCAATATTTATAGAATGAAAATTTTATACCATATTTCCTATAATGTTTATGAAACTTCTATGATCACAACCAAATAGAAATGGTAACGTCCCTTCAACATGTCTTCCAGTTGGGTCTTCATCCACATAAGTTGGGTAGTATCATTGGTGGAATCAACATACTCACCTTTATCTGTGTTATGATTTATTGAATTTTTTTATTATATCATACAAAACTTTTTTGTAGAATAAAAGCTCCACTATATGTGGATCTTCTATCATCATCATTTCCTTCCCAATCATCATTTGAAAACCAAAATAAGTCAATACATTCTAAGATATCATACCTAATTAATATTTTTTATTTGATATATCTAAAAATTCATTTTCCAACCAATAGATTTGATTCTTTTACTGAACATTGGAATAATTATCATAAGGTAAAGTCATAAACCATGTGTAGTAATGATGTAGTCAGATAGAACAAACATCCAATAATATTTCTAAACAATTTTGAGTAAACTTCATTAACTTTATATCATTATTTACCTTTTTCCCCATTGAAATTGGTGTGGAAACTGGTTTTGAAATATCCCATCACAAACTTTTTAATAATTTACATAGCATAATTTTATTAACAATGATATTTGTGTTTTTTCTATTGTGATATTTGTAATTCAAGAAAGTATTTTATTTCATCCATTATGAAAATTTCAAAAAACATTTTCACCCCTTAAACAAACCATTACTAATTTATTTGATCATTCCCACCAATGCTAATATCATCAATACAAAAATTTACAATGAGGGTAATATCTATAATTTATTAAATGTATAAATTATTATCAACCCTTACTTTCTTAAAATTCAACTTTCTCAAGAAAGTAATCAATTTATAATACTATAATCTTAGAGCTTTATTTAGACAATACATGAATTTATTCAACGTCCACACATAAGTTTTATGCTTACTAACAAGAAATTATTATGATTTTTCAATATTAAATTTTCAAGATGTTCTCCATTTAGAAATTCAAACCTCAAATTCATCTGAGATATTTTTTAGCATTTTTGTAATATAAAAATGGAATATTGTAATTGTTTCTAACACTATAAATAGCGAAAGGTCTCATCAAAGTGAATTACTTGTATCTGTGAGTAACCATGGCAAATTAATATTTTTTTATCAATTCACCATCATTATTCAACATGTTCTAGAAAAACCAATTTGTACAAGAACTTTTTCTATCATTTTTTTAGGCATGAGTTCCCATGTATCATTATTTTCAATATGATCAAAATATTTTTTTATATCCTAAATCCTTTTGGGATGATAAAAATATTCATTAGAATATTTTCGCAAAACATTTGAATACAAATATTTATGTGTAATAACTTTTGATGTTCTCATAGTTTGATCCTTTTGATGTTGATCAGAAATTAAGTTTCTAGATTCCACCTGTCACCTCATCCTAGGTTGAGATTTTTGAGATTCTTCCTATTCGCTAGAAATAGATAAGTTTTATTATTATTCTTTTGTATGATTATAATTGTTTTCATCCTTATCAAGGATATCCAAAAAAAATTATCTAAGCCTATTCAAATTCACTAATCGTACAAGTCTTTTTAGCATCTTCCTCATTTTTTTCAATAAATATCACATCAACAGAGTAAAATAATATTCCTATATATTTTTGGACACATATACCCTCTTCCATTTGGAGTATAACTGAGAAATATTCCATCTTATCCTCATTGATCAATCTTTCCCATGATTCCTTTAATGCTCTTAATTATGTAGGGACTCCCAAAACCTCATAAGTGTTCCAAACATGAAATTTTTTCATGAAACATTTCATAGTGATTCATATCAGAACCTATCCTATAGAAACATCATATTATCATATAAAAATTTGTAGTCCAATATTTTTTCCAAATGTATTAATAGAGGTCACTTTCATGTAACAAAGTTCTCCCCATATCAACGGAAATTATATTATTCCTTTTTGAAACACAATTTTTCTATGGTGTATATGGTGTACTGAACTCATTATGATTTTCAATTTTTCCATATAGATTTTGAACCCTTCATTATAAAATTTCCCATCATTTTCAATTTTGAAATTCTTCACATAATACCCTCCTTCATTATCATATTTTATCCAGAAACTTTTTTGTATCCTCAGAGCATCTCACTTATGTTTTAAATGCATAAATGAAGTAATGTGAGTAAAATAATAAAAAAATGGATAAATTACCTATTTATGTGAGTTGAATATTTTATAATTAGCTGATAAATATAATAATGAATATGTTCTAGGGGTATTATTGACCAAATATCAACTTTCTTATGTATTGAGTTTGTAATCAACCCATTATGAATATTTTTGAAACACTAATATCTCCTTTTGGAAATATCAGAAATACCTCAAACACATTGTCATGTTGATAGTTCTATAATGTTTATCTAACACATATATCCCATCCTTTTATTCCATAACTGATTTTATTTCATCATGTATATGTAACATGAGTTTTTCATAACCTACTTGAAAAAAGGTTTTCTTTTGCACATTGCCATTTTGTAACAATTTTAACATTATCCTTACATTTCAGAAAAATTTATCATTTATGAAAATATATTCATTGTATTAATCAAAAATATATGAAGCTATTAGTTGATTGTGTTTTATTCAATCAAAAAACAAATATTTAATATATTTCCACTTTTATTACCTATGAATATTGGATCAAAAACCCTTAATTATTAGGTATTTATCATTTCAAAATGAAATTTTTCCTTCATTTAAATCATTAAAATTATTCAAAAACATGATATCTCCTATCATATGATAGTAATACCTAATATTATAGATTTTTGGTCATTATAATTTTGTAGCTATGAGAGATGTAACAACAATAAAAAAAATTATTTCACTTTATCATTTTTCACATCCATCTTCTGAGACTTTTTATAAAAATTTTGTTCTGTACGAAACAAAACTAAAACCATTTCTAAATATGTCAAAGTTTATCATGTCATTCACTAATATCCTCCAAGGATTTGAATCTATTTTCAACATTCATAACATTGTTCTCATCATTATTCAAAACACCCTTCTCAGATTAATTCCTTTTATAGGATTGAATCCCCTCAAATATTTTATTCTTTAATTTTATGGACTTGTTTTTTTTTTAATTAAACCAAAAAAAATTGAATTATGACTAAATCATCCAAAATACTGGAAATATCCATATAAATAATAATGTCTTCTATAAATACCATAATATATGTAATTGTGAACATGCTTCTCAGCAACCTTCTATTATTTCTTATCAAAACATTCTTGACCACTAATCATTCAATTATCACAAAACCCACATTTTAAACAATTTTTTATTTCCAGTCATATCATAATTATAAATGGTAGAGTCCTTTTTAGAATCAAAATTTTCAAAATTTTCTAAATTATTCACTTTGATGTCTTTGGCCACATACATGACTTCCCCAACATTATTCTTATCATAAATGTTTTTGACATTCATCTCAACCATTGAAGAAATTTTTTACACTCTCAAGTTCACCATTTCTAGAACATTCACCAATTTTAGAGGTAGGGTACTAAAAGCACGTAACTCACTACTCATATTTAGAATTTGTTTGTTGGATATGTTCAAACTCTTCTTCCTTTTTATTCAAAGTATCTTCAAGATGTTCATTCTAATTCTTTTCATTCATAATATATTTCTTTACAAGATCAATATATTTAAGTATCTTAGCCTTCTGTTCAAGATAATAATCTTTTTTTATTTCTGTAGTGGTTTCATTCTTCAACTTAATTATTTCATTTTCAAGTCTAACAATCTTTATCAAACATTATTTCCAATCAATATTCTGATGAAATTCAGGCTAAGTATCATATTCTATAAATCTACTACTTCCAAACAATTTATCATTAAAATTTTCAATGAAATTATTTTCTCTAGAAAATTTGGAAAAATTTTCTAATTTATATATAATATCTTCATCTTCATCATATGTACACACACAAAAAATTACTTGTTTTGATTAAAAGAATTTTTATCCTTTCCCTTTGAAAAGTATTTATACTTATCACCCCATTCCTTCCAATGCCTTCTCTACATTCTATCATCTTTATCTCTATTATCTTTACTATTTATTCAAGGTAAATTCATAGAAATGTCCCCAATAGATCCACATCTGAAAAAATTCAATGTAAGTCTCCCTTTGTATTTTCTTATAATTATTTTTCACGTTTGTAGAAAATAAAGATTATAATTAATAAATATTTGTCTATACCTCATTTTCAAATTTAGAGTCAGAAACCTCTTCTTCATCAAGAACCCTCTTATACATTCCTTTCATGGAATCCTTGAAGGAATTTTGTTGATAAAATATAATTTTTTGCATTCATAACATTATCTAATCTCATCTCATAAGCAATGAGAGTACTACGAAGATCATCCAAAGATAGAGTTTTAGGATCTATATCATCCAGAGATAAAAATTTGGAATCAAAATTATCATGAAGATCTCTCAAGATATTTTAAAAAATAGTTGATTCTACCAAATTTTATCTAAGATATTTTATGGTTCTTACAATATCATTCACCCTTGTAAATAAGTTACCAACAGATTCATACTCGCCCATTTTTTGATCATCATACATTTGCATCCAAATTTGTAACATGGATTCCTCTAACTTTTTATTTCGTTCATAAATTTTCTTTAACATTTCCTAGTTTAATTTTGTAGTACAAAACAACTTTAAACATAAAAACTCAATTTCGGAAATGATGAGAGTAAATCATTCTTAGATCTTCCATCATTCTCAATATTCTACTTGTATATTTATATTAGAGGATCTTTTTCATTAATAGAAGGAAATCCATCTATATGTTCTTCTAGAATATCATAACCAAGACTCATAATATTAAGCATCATTCTATCTTTCCAAATATGATATTTCTTATTATAGAAGACTCAAATCCCATTACTATTCACAAAATTCAAATTCTCAATAAAGTCTTCTTTTAAAAAACATCATCAAAGTGTCAATTAAGGGAAACATCCCATTATACTAATTGATAATGAACTGTGAGGATCAATTTATCATTGATAGGGGGTTGTGGTTAATTAGTGAAATTTATTTAAATTACATTTTCTTTTTTTTAAAAACCATCACCCCCTGTTAATGATTTATCACCTTACGAAAAACAAAAAAATAAAATGCCCATATAAACACAATAAATTTCAAGGATCGCTACTCAAAAGTTCATCTATTTCCCTAGGTATTTCTTGGAAACAATCCATAAACACAAAATCAGATAAATAATCTTTGTGAGTGGATTCAATCACATATTTTATACCCTTATACTTGTTTAAAAATATTATAATTACAATATTTCATGTGATTATTCTAGAAAACATTATTTAATACATGTTTTTGTAAAAGGTAATGAATATTTCACAAATAAGTTCCAAACATGATAGTATTTTTCCCTACTGAAATTAAATTTTGACAACACTGGAATCAATTCTTAAAATTTCATACCAGTAGTAGGTAAGAACTATCTAGACATTATAATGATACTGAACCTGATATCACAATCTAGTTATTCCGTCTAATTTTTCAGTCCGGAAATATAAACCTTCAAGAATACTACTGGAATAATTCATAACTACTTCTACATTAGATTGAAAATCTAAATCTAATTTCCTTGTCTGATGACCCAGTCCAATGTGATAACCAATGAATACGATCATCCTTTTTCTTCTTCTTCTATCTAGAAATATTCCTTAGGATTTATCAATCCACAAACATCTTATCTATAAAACATCTGATCTAATATCTATTCATTCACACACTAATTGTATGGTGATATGTCATATTGTAAAATGTTGTCTATTTATTTTATAGGTGCACAAAATTTTTTTTTGATGTGAATTTAAAAAGTTTACATGGTACCAAATTTCTCAAAACATGAATATATCCTTCATTTAGGCATTATATTTTACTTCTTCAGTGCTTCTTAACTTTTCTAAAATATTCTCAAAACTTCTCGAATATTATTACTACATTAGTTGGCCTCAAACTTTTTTAACTATTCTTTATTTTGATTCTAATTTTCAGTACAATTTATTCCTTAAAAATGAAGACATATACATGAGAAACAATTCCTTTTCTTTATACAAATTGATCATATGAAAAGAAAATTACTTCTCATTATGAAGCTCAGTTACAATTGAAACAAACTACTTGCATTGATTCAAACAAACACTTCAATCCCAAGGTAAATCTGATGAACAAATTCATGTAAAAATCATCTTCATTATATAAAATTGAAATAAATAAAATTTCTTATGTAAATTTCATTTGATTATTAGACAAAGATTCATCATTATGACCATATCATTTGATCACTTAATGTTACAAATTAATGTGATTTAGTTTTCAGGATGAAAAAGAGTCAACAAAATGAAAAGAAATCAACAAAAAAATATTAAGACTTCTAAAAACACTTCTCTCTAACATGGTCCCAACAATAAGGATATTGACTACCACCCCGATCAATTTTTTCCATTTTGGATACAAGGGAGTCCTAATACAAAATCTATAGTTATTGTTTCCATTCCCATACTAGTATAAAAAATTATAACATCTTTCCATTAAAATTATATCATTCTACCATGACTTGTTGGATTACTAAGCATTTAGATATAGACTCCATAGTCTATATCTTCATGTTTTCCAACCAGAATTATTACTTAAAATATATACACATCATAGTTTTTCTTGAAGGAATAAATAGGATGAGCTATGATAATTATCTAGGATTTCCCTCTTTAGTGGTTTTTGGGGGACACATAAATGTTTTCTAAACCATATAACCCCATATGTAGTGATGTTGATCCCTAAAATATTCACTACCATTTTTTATAGTTCCATATCACCCTTATTATTCTATTTGATCCTCTCAAGAACAAACAGATGAGATGTTATATGAGTTATGTAGGACGATGTTCCAATTAATCTTCTCATGTCCATCCCCTATATGTCTACAAATATTGGATTCCATTCAATTAAAATCATGTATAGTGTTACGAGATCCATTCTACTTTGAGAATCTATAAAAAAAATTCATTCCTATAATGGTAATGGATTGAAAAATCAAAATAATTTATCCGATTTGACCACATTTTTTCAATATTGAGATCTTATTTTGGAATATATATACTATAGGATTTTATGATCTATATAAATCTCAATCATTTCCTAAAAGAGATAATGCGAAAAATATTCAGTAGGAATATCATTGCATCCAATTATAGATAATGAGTTGGGTAGTTTTATTGATGTATATTTAATTGATGCAATGTATAGGTTATCACTATGCAATGTGCTTATGTACACAATCAAATCCCTTATTAGATGCATTTTTATAGATCATAAATGATTCCCCACAAGTGGGTAAAGTGATTACTGGTGTATGGATTGACGTATGCATTAAAAAGTTAATTCTTTCCTTACATTTATCGGTCAATAAAATTTTACTACCTTTTGAGTTATCTTCATTTATTTTCATAACATCATGAGAATATTTTGGACAAATCAATGATATCACCAAGATAATCATAGAAAACTATATTTTTCTATCACTAATATTTTTTAGGACATACAACAATTACCTTATTTTTATGGGATTCACATATATACATTGTCAATTGATAAAATTTCAAAGGAATTTTACATTATCTATCCAAAAATCGTATTTTTTTTACTTTAAAAAAAAAATTATTCCAAAAGTTTTTCAGTACAAAATTCAAATTATCATCTTGTTTACTATTTCATCTAGATTATATGAGAAAATTATTAATAACTAATATAATAAATTTTTTATGTAAATCCATTAAGACTCTATTTATCAATTTCTTGAATATTTATTAAGCATTAGTTATTCGAAATGGAATAATTATGAAATCATATTTCCCATAACCTTTTGGAAGAAAATACTTGTAGATATCCCATTCTACACCTTTACTTAATAATACCCCTACTAAAGATCCAACGTAGATAATTATTGGGATCCACCTAGCTTATATAACAATTATTTAGTTCCTATTGGAGGATAAATGTTATTTGTATTGATTTTGATGAGTTCATGATAACAAATGCATAGGTACATTGACCCATACTTCCTCTTGAAGAAGAGGACTACTGCACCCCTTGATAAAGCACTTGGGTGTATAAACCCATTATTCAAATTCTATTATAATTTGTTTATATGATACTCATGTTCATCAATTTCCATTATAGGTGGATTTTTGGCTATTGAGAATGCATTGAGTATAAGCTAGGTTTATTTATCAACCTATTTTCTATGAATAAATCCCAACAATTTTGGAGTAATACTTTAATGAAATCCTTATCAATGGGTATGTCAATAAGTTTGACATTTTTCTTAGTTTAAATCACCTGAGCTAGATATAATTTCTCACAAGGAAATAATATCCAAACATTAGATGATTATACAAAAAGAGACTAATCCTCCTCCTTAGATGTTTATAAAATTGAAAGGATATTTATGTGATTATTGGTGATTTCATTCTCTCAGCTATTTCTGTAGGTTCTATATAAGTAAAGGAAATTACTCCAGAAGGTCCAGGGACAGAAGGAGCCATCCCTACTAAAATTTATAAAAAATGTAAAGTACACAATTCATGACATTACAAGGGGGGTTTACAATGCCTGGAGTATAATTTACAACCCATGTCTGCCTCAAAACGACCTAGAAACTCATTTGGGATAACAAAAGACGAGTCTAATAAAGGTTCCACAATGGCCCTCTTTGAGAGTGCATCAGCAAACTGATTTTCCTCTCTATAAAAATGTGTCTCATCAAGCACCAAGCGACAATTTATTCATTGATGGAAATCAACCCAAGGTGCCATCATCCTCCAAAGAGCTTTCCTTGATCTTCTCACATGAATTTCAATCACCACTTCAGAGTCAGATTCAACCCAAATGAAATTCCATCCATGATGGGACGCATAGAAGTCATATTTAATAACGGCCATGAGTTCTACTTCAATTTCCGAGCCTGACCTAATGAAATGATAGAAACATCCTTTAATTAATCCCTAATATGTGTGGAAAAATCTACCACAACCCGAAGGGCGAGGTGATCCCATGTCTGCCCCATCAACATTCACTTTTAACCAACTAGGGGTCATCGGAATCTACCTGACATATTTTATCCGCAATGTTTTCTTTTCACGGCCCAACGTTCTGAAATTTCTCATGATAATGAGGTCGTTTAAGTCATTTTTCATACACCTAGACTGCACCATAGAAGCAGTTATGACAGCCCGATGAATAGCTCTAACACTGGCTTGAAATGAAGGCAACATGATGTCAAAAATGGAGGCATTCTAAGCTGTCTAGATAAAGTCAAGAGAATCCCCAACCGTAGAATGTAGTATATCCCTAACATGCAGACTGCAGGTGGTTGTATCAACCGACATGAGCTGCTCTTGTACACCATCACAGGCCAGACAAACACCAATAAAATCCTTAATATAAATTCATAGTCTTCAGGTGAAAGAGAATCTACTAAAAAACATGTACCAGATACTCCTCTATTTCCATACAGAGAAAGCAAACAAAGGAAATCTGCAAGCCAAAGTTCTGCTAAATGGACTGCAAATAAAGTTTATTATTCTAGATTTTTGAGACAAGAATGTATATAGATGGATGGATAAAATTCACATTTAAATCCCTTAAGAATCTTAGAGTAACAACCCCTTGGAACATGTTGTTGTACCATAGGTGTGTGATGACGATTCCAATAGAAGATGACTTCCATATGAGGGTATCACTATCAATGAAATGATATATTTGAATTACATCACAATTATTTTCAGGAATAAACCCATATCTACGGGGATTAGCAGTGGAGAGATCAGATATTATGGTGTTAAACATTGTCACATTGATTTCAATCTCCTCACATATTGGTTTTGACAGCCACAGAGTGCTCCATGCATTTTGGTTGGATGAGAAACTCACCACCCATTTGGAGTATATTATAAGTCCTTAAACAAATCTCGAAGTGAATCCAAAATAGAGGAGGGGGAGCAGAGAGAGTAACCATCCCAAAATCTTGAGACAAATCTGTCTAAAAGAAGCTCAAGTTATGGTTCATTAGAAGTGATCAGCTTCCAAGTAAACTTGGACAGAAGAGATTCATTGAACAAACATAGATCCTTAACAACAAGGCCCCCCATGTTGATAGTCTTGATAAACTCCTTCCAAGGTACCATGAAAAGCTTATTCTCATGAATGGAGATAGTCCATATGAAGTTTCTAATGAGTCTTTGTAGCTCCTTGATAAGGGCCTGGGGCCACCTATAAATAAGGAAGACATGAACAAACAGAGAGGTTGTAAAAGAGTTAACCAATCAAATTCATCCAGCTTGCGAAATCGCCTTCCTTTTTAAGGTTGAAAGTTTAGAAATTATCTAGAGAAAAATAGGCTCCAAGTGACTTCTCTTGACCCTTCCACAAAATAAGGGCTTACCACGATATTTGAAGGGAAAGGACCCCTTATTGACCCTAAGAGAATGAGATATCTTGTTTTGTTTCTTGATGGGAATGCCACTCATAAATTAGAAATAGGAATTGTTCCAACTAGTTTCCTGGCCCGTAACATCCTCATTATGCATCAAGACCACCTTAATGGAGGAGACGGTACTTTTAACTTCCGATGTAAGAAACATGATATCATGAACACAAAGCAAATGAGATGGAGCATAAGCATCTCTGCCAGCCCAAACTGGAATGATGTAATTAGTCTGAACAAGTCCTTTTAGACAAAAACTAAAATAGTCCTCCACAAGTGAAAAAAGAATCCCAAAAATGGGATCCCCTTGACGTACACCCCTGGGGCATTGGAAGAATAATCTAGTTGATCCATTGATAAGTATGGACAGCCTTGCACTCTTCAGGATTGGATGAATGAGATTGATGAACCTATTAGAGAATCCATATTTTTTTGAGAATGTGAAAGATGAAGATCAATTTCATCATATCAAAGGCCTTTGAAATATCAATCTTCAAGGCAAGACGGCCTCGTTTTCCTTTCTTCCTCTTGATATTAATATATTGAAAATCAGTGAAGATGCAATTTTTTATGCTTCTCCCCAGCACAAACCCAAACTGATTAGGCGTGATGGTATCTGGAACGACCTTACCATGCCTCATGAAAATGATCTTACAAATGATCTTGGGGATGTTATTACCAATAGAAACAAGTCAAAAGTTTCTGATATCCACAATATTGTCCTTCTTTGGTATGAGAGAAATAAAGTTGGAATTAGCACAATAAAGAATAGAAGCATGAGAAAATAATTACCTTACAACATTAACAACATCATCATGAATAATATCATAGTTGAATATGAAGATATTATGGTTAAATCCATTAAGACTAGAAACAGTATCTGCATCAAGAGAGAAGAGTGACTCCTTGAACTCATTCCCACTAGGAATCTCAACTAAAGCCTTATTCAGCTGATCATCAATGCATGATCCAATGTTATCAACCATAATATGGGATTTATCTGCCCCATTGTCAGAGTAAATATAAGAAATATATTTAGTGATAGCATTGGAAATGTCATCTTCAGATGTGAACAGCCTTTCATTAACTTTCAGGGAAGTTAGTCCCCTATTAACCTTTCATTCCTTGTGAAGACAATGAAAGAAACTGGAGTTTCTATCCCCTTCAATGAACCACTTAATATTGTAGATTGATCTGGAAAGTTTTCCTTCATGTTTAAAAGATCATCAAGTCTGTATAATGCTCAAATATCCACATTGGATGGCTGTAAGAGATTTGAATTTTGGCAGACAAGAAATTTTTTTTCAGCAGCCTTGATATCATCAAAAATCTTAGAGAATGATGCTTTACACCATTCCCTAAGCCTTGCTTCCACAAATCTCAATTTTAAGTAAAGAAATTCATTTCTAGAATAGAATTTAATTCTACTAAAGGAAGTATCATAACTTTTTTGTAAAATTCATCCAAAAAACATTGATAGGGGAGGAGTTATATAAATGGGATTCAATAATTTCTCCATTTTCAATTTTTACCAATATCTCAACTTCCCTGATTTTCATTTGTATTTTAAGTGTTATAGAGAACATACATTATATGAAGGACTACAACAAACCATAATCACATATGAAATTAATTTATCATGAATGGATGATAAACCTTCAATTTAATATTTGATTAGTGGTATATACGTTTACTTCATTGAAAATAGATTTAGGTAGGATAATTATCACACTATTAAACAGATAAACTGTAAACAATGAACATGAAATAGATAACTAAAAAATAAATAAGTTAATTTACTTATGAATTTCTTGGTTATAATATATATTATCCCTGATATATTTTATAACATATATTATTTTTAATATTTTTTCTAATCATATTTTTTCATAAAGAGATATTTAATTTACCTAGGAATATCTCCTCGGAGTAGAAAACTAGGTGTTAAGGAAGTTATATTTTTTACTAGGTAATAATTAATTCAAGACCAATGCATATTTTTTAATATTGTTAACCCTGTGTATGATGGTTCCTAATCTATAACCACCTATAGTATCCATATGGAGATATAGTTTCTATAAAACCACTTAGAATCTACTTTTGTAAAATGTTGGTATATTTTTCTTTGTTTAGTCTTTTCTCTAATGCATTCAATAGTCATTTCAAATCTAAATCCCCAAAAATAATTTAACCTCCCACTAATACCAACTATGAAAACCCATATCTGTAATATAATTTATTTCATAATTTTTTATGTAAAGATACACATAATACAACCGTAGAAGGACAAAAGGACTAGTGAATTTTGAAAATTCAGTATATCATCTATTTTCATAAAACATTGGAAAAACATCATTCTTTAAAAATGTGAAACATTCCCTTATATTCTATAGACATTCTAAAATTGTGTTGGCTAACTAGTGGATATACATATGAAAGGGGGCAGTTTTAAATCCTTGAAATGGAACAACTAAATTATAATAAGATAAAATTATTTCATGTTAGTAAATAAAAATTTGAAAAGACATAAAAATAGTGATAACTATAAAAATGAACATTGAATCATGATATAAAATAAATCCATGAAGGTAACACAAGAATTTGGAAACAATGTAAAAAAAGGTAAGCATAAGTAAAGTGTAGGTGCTAAGACAAAATCACATTTTTAAATGATTCCAATCATAGATTTGGTTCACTCTTTAATCCCATACATAATGCCTCTTGAGATTAAAACATTACCCAATGCATCAGAGGGATATAGAGGAAATTTTAGGGGAGATCCCTATTTATTAAAAGAAGAAAAAATAAGAACCCAAATAACTTTTCAATTGGGTGGGATAAACCATTAGAAGGATAAAGGCCATAAGCATAAAAACATTGAAATGAGTTGCCTGAGGTCAATGGTACATTGAGCATTACAATAAAACCTGGTAAAATCATGTAAAAACATTCCATGACAAGCCCAACATAGTACGATTCCACTAAGGAATCCACACTAATTCTTCTATAGCATCCATGTAAACTATCATCCCTCAATGTCATAACATCTGGAGGCCACCTCTTAGATCCACACACAACCAATGCCTGCAACGCTGCACCACCACTCCTCTGCCTAGCGAGAGCAACCCCATCAAAGATGCATCATTACCACAACACTAGGTAGACATCCATCCTACTACTACATGAGATCTACAAAAAAGATACTACATGAGTGCTATAAGATAGCCCTCATGTTTCCCTTCTAGCACCAATGCCCGAAACCCACCATTTTCGACTACAACACCAGCACAATACCACAAAAACCACACCACCGATGAGATCATGAATAGACCTAGTAAAAATACTAGATATGAAAAATATCTGAGGATGGAGATTATAGAGACCATAGAGGGGAGTTGGAGACACTAGAGATGGGATGGAATCACCGGATCTAGTTCAGATCTAAAATGTAAGGGCCACAAATCTGACTCATCGACACCCTTACCACCGTAGAGATCCAAAATCCGAGTTTATAAAAATGTGGTAGTTTCCCAACACCCAAACTGAGTTGGGAATCAATGTATCCAAGATGAAAATTCAGACCCCCATGGTATTTCTCCCATTACTACCAAATCTCTCCACTCTGAGAACATTCATCATCCCCATTGACTCACGCCACCAGAGAACCATCCATTCATGTCATACCGCCCATTGAAATGATACGCTAACGCGTCTCTCATCAGATTCAATCTAATTATTAAAGAGTGACGGTAACTTACATAGATGTACACAATTAATCAATAATTGTTACATCTTACTAAATACTTTTGAGTGTAAATTGGGGTGGTAATTCACTACATCAATTCTTATTTGGGAAACTCATAATATAATTTCAACATAATAATTGGGGTAAATAAAGACTCATAGAAAGATTAAATGATAGAGAAAGGGGTCAGTAATTACATTAAAATTAAATGTATAGTAACAGGTATGTGCTAAAATATATACCAACTTCAAAAAATGGAAATCAATAGGAATAATATGAAGAAGTTTCACGAATAAAGAGAAGGAGATGACGCCTTACCATGGGGAGGTACTTATAAAAGATTGGGATGATCCAAATAAGAGATTGAAATGAACTTGGGGAATATATAGATATGGAATATAATATAAAATTATGGATTATATGGTTTTTAGTTAAGAATACTAGGATATTGGGTTGGTTTTTATAGAAAAATTTTAGAGAATTATTTTTTAAATAATAAAAATTTAATTTTGAACTCTTTATGATAAATTAATCTTAAAAAACAATCCATTTTATTTTTTCCAAGGATTTTTACAAATATGATTGTAAATCATTATTTTATTACTTGAGAACCTAAAACATTACAATAGTACCCTTGGTGATGTGTAAGTAAATATAGTTTATAAATAATTAATTTTAAAACATTAAAATATATTATTTTTTGGAAGGATTGATTAAGGGGCTGATAAATAATCAAAAAACATCTTAAATATATTAATTTAAATTAAAAAATAATAATTTTTGTCTTGGTTACTTTTTATTGTAATTATTATATCACGTTTTGGCTTTTATAATGTCATAAAACACACTATCTATTTATACAATTTTTAATTTTTACAAAAAAAATGATTGTCAATAAAAGTTATAAAAAATTAACCAATGGGTAATTTCAATATTATAATTTATAAAAATACTTTTTAATTAATTTATTTAATTTTATAAATATGATAATATTCCGTTCCTTATTATAAAAACCAATTTATTATAAAATACATGTTTTTTGAAAATAACTTTTTATAACCCTTAAAACATTTCATTTGACAACACTATGTAATATTCTAAATTATATTAATTAAAAATTATTTCATAATAATATGTTATTAATATATCATTTATTTAAAAATAAATTAATTCATTAAATTGTTCTTCATGATTGACAATATAAATTTACCAAAAATAAATTTTGTGTATCATCTTATCAAAATCTAATTTTTATCAAACCCATTATCAAATAATATAAAATGTAATAATAAAATGGTATAAATATAATAAATGTTTTTTTATGTAATGTTCAATGTTTCTTAATATAATGTTTTAGATACACAACCCTTTATTACAATAGTTAATTCTCAAAGGGATATGTTTGTAATGGTGAGATTTTCTTATAGTGGTTCAGGAAACAAAGTTTGGACCATTTTCTAAATAAAATTAAACTTCTCCTTTAAATGGATTCACCGTTATATTATTTGTGGAATCCCCACTTTGAATTGGATAAGGGTAATTCCTATAGATGTTATCTTCCTCATATTCTCCGATAAAATATCTTCTTATGGTAAGATCGTACTGGTCAAGAAAATGTCTTATTCTATCTATTTCAATTAGATATTATCATAACCATTAATATAATAATATTATTGGTCTCTATATAATGACCATTATATAAATTATTATGATACAAAATGGTAAATTAAACATTAAATATTATATAATTATTCATAATAAGATAACATTCACAATATTTTCTATAACATAATTTTTTAATAATGAATTTTCTAACTCTAAAATAAAATTTAATTTATAAATATTCTAGTGATTACATTAATTCAAGAACCTAATGGCTGATTTGGACAAGGCTTCAATTGTTACAATGGTAATGGTAATTCTTTCATAGAAGAGGTTAATCTCGTAAATCGTGTCCTCTCCCTCTATAGAGGACACAACATCCCTTTATCTATATTTGAAAATGACTTTATGATGTTGGTATCTTTTTTATATCCCATACACTCCCAACATTGAATTGTTGTATAAATCCTTAATGAATTAAAATTTCTCATGGGATAAAATTTAAAGATCTTATATACCCCCATTAAAGAAATAGGGTTGTTAAATTATTGGTTGAGAAGGGATTATTGTCTAAGTCTTACAAAGTGTATCTTAATTATGGATCAATTCTCCTAGAATGTAAATTCATTTTGGTTGATGATAATATTTTATTTCACTATTATAGGCCACCATAATGTTCTCCCCTTGGATATATCACTTTTAATTAAAAAATATTGGTAATAAAATATTATGATACTACATCTATGACTATAATACTTTTAAAAAATTATAAATCCTCTTTAAATACATCGGTAAAAGAAACTGAAAATATAAATATTTAATACACTAAAACACCAATAATAATCCATTGAATGTAGGGAAAAATTTACTTCCCCTTTAAAACTATCCTTTCCCATGCCCAGTGGAAACTATTAATAATACACAACAACTAAATATATATTATAATAGTAATATATGTTAAAATTTATAAGGTTTTTTCATCATTGAGTACTGTTGATGAAATCTTTAACCATAAGTACAATGTTTGTTGTGTCCTACCATTATTTAAGAATAATTATTGTAAAACATTAAAAACCAACCAAATATAATGGTGAAAAAAATTTCATAAAAAAAATTACTCAATGAGTCACATTTTAATAGATGAATAATATCTGTTATTATAAGATTACAAAAACAATAGAAAATGTCCATCATATTATCTACTGATATATATAATTCACATAGTCAGTATATAATTGAAATTATATATTTTTCTCAAAATTTAACTATATTTTTATGGATCGTATTCCATACTTGTAAAAAAATAGTTACCAATAATATGTTTTAATAAAATCTAAACATGGGAAGTAAACTATGTGTCATGATTGGATACTGATATTTAAGAGACTCTTTTCAATAAAGATAATTCTATTACACAAAGTAGAATATAACTTCTAATAGAATTATGCTTGCGTATTAAAAAAGAAAAAAGTTCATTTGATAAATTTTCCTAGAATGTGTGAAATTAAATCTAACACTCTATGATCATGTAGTAATATCATCAAAAAATTGATGAAAATATTTACCCTTTTCCACAAAGGAATACTCAATAGTTGTACCAACCTAGTTGATATATGATGCTCTGACTTTTCTTATTTATCAATATAATAATAACCTACATGACTAGATTTGTATTTTATTTTTCTAGGAACCCATTATTGTTACTTCAGATCATGATATATCTTTATATTTCCTGGATATAATTCTAGAGGAAAGATATTAACATTTTACATAAATTCATCATAGAAATTCAATGGATGATATAACCATACATTATATGTGATCTGATACTCCCCACCATCCTATAAAACATTCAATGCATCAGATAAAACAATACTATCTCACTATATCTCATTCTCCCGAAAAAAATATATGTTTCTAACACATTTAAAAAAAATACATTTCACTATCATCATGTAGAGACATTATCTAACATCAATATCATAAATATCATGTTAATGAGAGAAAAATTATCCCATAATCTTTAATTCATTTTTTATTAATAAGAAACACCACAATATTAATTTTTGACTCAATGGTTCATTCACCACATTTGACTTTGTTGAGGAATATTTGATCATTCGGTCATAATCTTAAATAAACACCACCCATATTCTCTTTTTTTCATTTAAAATTTCATTAGGTGATGAAATAACATAATATGTTTAAATTTTTAAAAAAGAATAAAATTCAAACCAGAGTAAGGATTTCTCCATAAATTAAGTAAAAATACAACTAAAATGTAATTTAGTCATATTTTTTGAGGATGTAACATCCTAAATCCACATACAATAGAGACAAACATTTATATTAGAACTCCTCCCAACCATAATTGAAATGTGACATAAAAATCCTATATAGAATGCCATTTTCAATTATTTAGAGAACTAGTTCACTCATCAACTAATCATCTATCACTTTAAAATATGAGTGATATTTTCCCTCTATGAATATTCATTAATTTTCCTAGTCATGTCTAATAGTGGAGTTGTGATATATGAAAATTTTGGTATGAAATCCATATGATAAACAAAATATCCTAATAAACCTCATAAATTAGATACATTATTCATCGGGATCTATGAAATAACTTCTTTAGTCTGCACTAGGTCCTCTTCTACATCATTCTATGAGATAAAATTACCTATAAAGAGAACATCGAATTTCTAAATCCATCAGTTAAATGTCTTCCTAAATAATTTATATTTTTTATGCACTCTAGCAACATTCTTAAATGAACAATTGTATCCTCTGAAATATTTGAATACATAATAAATTAATAAATTAATACCATAAGAAATTAATCATTATACAGTTTAAATAGCTTATTCATAAGTACAATGAGGACATCATATAAATTTCTCACATTAATCAAAATAACCAAAAAAAAGTTTTGTTATCCTACATTTCCAATGAAAATGTTAATGAGGGGGATGATATAACTAAAAGGCTACTCATTAATATATATACTATAAGTGGGGTAACCTTTAACAATTTTTAAAAGAAGTGAATTGTTTTGTGATGACTAATACCACCCCAAGAGAAACATCAAATAACCTAACATTAGCTGGATATTTTATACTACCCATACTAGAGAAGTGGTAACTTATAGTAAAATGGAGGTAATAATTATATATAAACCATGACGGCATTTAATATTTACAACCCTCGCCTAAAATAATCTATGAACAATAATCTATTATGTAATCACCACAAGGCATGAGAGGTAACAAAAAATGGACTGTATTATATGATCATCCAAGAAATCATGTGAATCAACCAGTAGTCTAGGCCAAGATATAGTATATATTTATGGAACCCAAAATATTTAAAACATATTTAATAATGTTATAAAATATGTAAATCATGAAATTATTGAACGTTTTTCCTTTTAAAAAAAATTAATCTATTAAAATGTATTCAAACTATAATGAATTAAAGGAAATACCTATAACTATGAACTAACATACTCATTCCATAATCATACTTACTTAACATCAATTTATTATATTTGTTCAAATATAATATTTTTAATTATAATTCCAAATAATTTAAAATAATTTTTTTATCAAACCGAAATTTTTAAGAATTTTTTTGTTATGTTTTAATTGTATTTTTATATATCAATAAACTTTTTATGCCTATATAATTTATGAAATATAATTCATAATAAAATTTTAAATATTTATTTTATATATAATCTAAAAACTTTTCATTTTAATAATATATCATTTTACCATATTTTTACCGTGATTTAGCTATCGAAACTTGAATCTTCTATTTAATAGTTTAGATTCTTAATTTGGTTATGTAAAAATTTGAAAGAACATATTTGACTATGCATGAAAAATGGGAAGTTTAAAATCATTAATCTTGGTCTGTATGAGCATAAGTCCATTTATATTTTCCTATTTTTTACTACTTTAAGTATGGGATATGACCTCAATCATGACTTATTTCTCTTAAATTCAGGAAACCCCAAGGGATATATTATTGAAATCGTTATTTCTAATAATGTAATAATTTAATATTATATATGAATTTTTATATAAAAAATAAAAATAAACCCCTTAGTGGAGTCTTATCATTGATGAGGAAGTGTAATGGTGTTCTAATTTTAAAACCCATTAAATTCCACATTTTAATCTTTTACAAAACAATTGAAAGATATAAACACTAAATAGGCCCCTGGGCTAGCACATGATAGTATGGGAAAGTATCCATATGTATCCAAAGAAATTATTTAAACCATTTTTGTATATTTTAAAGGTGGTCCATAAAAATAATGCTTGACCCACTCAATGAGTTATTCCTTATTTCAGGTAAGGGTATTTTTTGGTGACAGGTAAATTCCAAATGGATCATACCTTATTATGAATGGTTTGCCCATTTAAATTGTATGGTTCATTTTATAGAAAATGAAATATTTCATAGGATTCATTCCAAGATAATCTAAGTGTCATCTTAGAGAAAAGGATCAATTCTTAAGGGTCGTTCCCTTATCCGGGTTTTGAGAAGACTAACCTAAAACACAATATAAGTTAAATTTGCAATCATAACATGTGATTAATAAGTTGATCAACCGTGATATATAATATTATTAAAAAATTTAATGAGTATTACTATATAATTATTCTATACTTTTAATTAAATATTAAGTCTGACTTGGAGGATCTAATGGTTTAGTTAGGATATCATAATAAATAAGGGTACAAATCATGGATGTTTCCATAGAAATATCAAAGTTATTTAAAAGCTTTATTTTCTTAGAGGTTTTATGGTAGATTATTTAAAATTAATATTAAGCATTTGATGAATTTAATTCTAAAGAAATTCATGTTTCAAAAAAAAAATTGATATTTAAATTTTTTAAAATTTATCATTTAATAATTTATTTATTAAATTATTTTAACATATGAATATAATAAAATAAGTAGGTGGTCAAAGATAATCTATCAAAATAATAGAATATAGATATAATTCATCTTAAAGAACATGAAAGAGGAAGAATAGTTTGAAGATGATTCTCTTAACAATTTAAGGAAACATATTATTGGATAATCTCTTGAAATTCAATTGAGGAAATGAATAAAGCATTCTATAAGGTATATCATTTTATTGTTCATGGGAGATCTATGTAATGAAACATTAATCATGGTATAATTTATAATTATTTTTATCAAATAATAAGGTTGATAATACAAGAATCAATATATCTTATCTTATAGGTTGTTCAATTAACAATTTATTTCATTTGTTAAGGAAATAAACCTAGAGGAACTGTATAGTTTCTACTTATTTTATATGTAATATTATTGCACTTAGGGTTTGGTTTTTGGAAAATTACCATTTAATTCTAGTTGGATTAGCCTATAATGGGTTATCAATGTAAATTCCTTATGCCTTGTTCTTTTACTAGATTAGTGATTCATGTTTTTAATAATGGATAAAGTATTCCTAAAAATTTTCATAAATGATTTCTTAAAGAGGGATAATTCACTCAATCAACGTTAAAATTTTATTTAGAAAAAGAGAAGATACAGTCAAGGCCTATGGAGGAAGAATGTGGGGAAAAACAAGGGTGTCACCCTGAATCAAGTTCACCCCCCTCAGGTTTAAGCAAGGATACATCAAAAGGATAACAACAAATCTGAGTACCAGGGACCGCAAGGGAGGCCATATTGTCCACCACTTTGTTCCCCTCCCGCCAGGCGTGGGAAAATATAATGTTGTTTCCCAAAAAATCCTTGCATTGCCTAACGATGTAAAATATTAACCATGGAATAGAACCCTTTTCTATTAATGCATCATAGATAATAAAAGAATGAGTTTCTAACTCGGAGAGAAGAATTCCCATTTTTATACAAATAGTCAGACCTGAAAGAACAGCTTTGGCCTCCTCCCGGACAGAACTGCCACTCCCAAAGTGAGCTGTGAATTCCAGCACAACACTCAATTTATAATCACGGACAACCCCACCTCCACGCATGTTAGCCAAAACACAAGACCCATCTGTGTTGAGTTTCAGTCCATCCCCTAGAGGTAGCCATCGAATCCATCTCCCCCTGGATGTGTTGTGAACCGTAGACAGAGGAGAACAAAGGGTACGAAGGGATGGCGCCTCCTTCCAATTTCCTAAATGATAAATCTGATCCACCAGCATGCACCGAGCTCTAGCCAAAATGGATCTTCCTATGGAAGTAATTCCCTCAAACATGGTGTGATTCCTAGCCTGCCATGTGCACCAGAGACAAATATTGAGGATTAAAAAACTCGCCACTCTTTCCACTGCTGAATTCTTTGGGCCCTAAAACCAGCATTCTAGAAACATGTTAGTTCTTGTTGCATGGGAGGAATAAGTGGTGAACCCCCAAAAGTAACTCCAAACCTTGCGTGCCCAATCTTCTTCAAAAAAAATGTGTTTCTAACTCTCTTAAATTTTGGTTGTGCAGAAATGGTAGTGGGAAGACATGCTAATTCCAAGCCATTTAACGACAATATCAGAAGGAACATGCATTGTTTCGAATTTTCTAGTTCTGAATGATAAGATTTGGTGTGATATTGTTGTACCAGATGATTTCATCCCACCTATTATGTTGCATGAGAGAGGCGTTCATCCTTCATAAGTCCTTTGAGTTGAATTTCCCTGAGGTAGAGGGAGTAAAAACACAACTATCCTACTCATATGTAATGAGGATGGAGTCAAGAACCTCCTATTGTGAAGCATTAAAAAATGATCTGAAGAATACGGGATCGAGGCTCGACTCCTTGAAGGAGATCGTGGGGGCTAGACACCCGGGGAAGGCAAGAAAGTTGCCTGACCAATTGTGAAACTAGAAGTGGATGTTGCCTTCATCTATGATCCATTGCGAGTGCAGGAGGATAGTCCGGATGATGGTGCACAAAGTGGACAATAATGTCGACCCATTTGAGGGAGGAGAAGCAGAACTAGACTAGTACTTTTAAGACATAAGCTTCCCCCACATGGTATGATCCTTGATGATTTCCCATGCAATCTTTGCATGCATGAAGCGAGTAGTATCTGTCAAAATTTTAACTCTTATCCCACCCTCGCAGATGGTCTGTCCTATCTTTTTCAATGAAACCCAGTGCCTCTTCCCTCAGATTGAGTGTCCTAGATAACGAGTGTGAGGATCCTATCAATTGACCTAATGAAACCCTTTAGCACACGGGAGGAAGCAAGAGAATGAACTGGAATTGCTGACAAAACATAGTTAACAAGAGAGATGTGGCCGCCAAAGGAGAAGAAGTGATTTTTCTAATTAAGAATACGACCCATGATCTTGTTTACCACATTGTAAAACTCTCTATTTCACAGTCTTCCAGGAGAAACAGGGGAGCCGAGGTATTCTATGGGAAAACTTCCACGTTGCATGATCAAGCAGTGGCCAAGTTCCACCACCCTATTTTCATTGCATGAACCAGAGACATAGAAGTTTCTCTTCTCCCTATTACTGATTTTCCCACTCCAATGACAAAATTCCTCTAATATTTTATTGATGAAAATAAAGGACTTATTCCCCACATTCATGAAAATAATTTTATCAAATGAAAATATCAGATGTGAGATATGTGAGATCCAAAACATCCTACGGTATGGTAGGATTTACCCATTGGATATACCTTTGTTAAGCATCTGGCTTAGAGTGCCTTGCATGAGAATAAAAATGCTCAGGGAAAGAGGTTCCACTTTCAAAAAACTTCAGAAAGCCTTAAATAATCCATGTGTACACCCCATGAATGAGACAACCATCCATGACGAGCTAACGCATCTGAAAATGAGGTCTCAATCCCAGGAAGAAAAGACCATCCTTGTAAGGACCCTGTTAATAAAACACCACTCCATCCTATCGTATGACTTGCTCATGACCAGCTTAATAATGATGTTGGACCCAATAGTTTTGAGGTTAAGGTCTCTCAGCATGTCCTGCGCCATGGACATCACTCCCTGGATGGAGCGCTCTTTCACAAAGCCTTATTTCTCCATGGAAATCCACCAAAGAAGAAGACTGGGCAGCTACCTGTTGATGAAACTCAACATGATTTTTTAGGGGAAATTACACATGCTTATTGGATAATAGTGGAGGAGGGAAGAAAGTTCTTTGAATTCAGAAGAAGCACCAGATTCATAGCTAAGGAGATATGAGGAAGGACACCATCAAGGAAGAAGTCCTGGATTGAAAGAACGAGGTAAATCTTCACATCATCACAAGAGTCCCTGTAGAAAGAGCCAGGGAAACCGTCGGGTCCTGCTGCGCTCTCTGGATCAAGTTTCAGCATTGCATGATGAATCTCTTTCTCCTTAGGGATACCTTCTAGATGAGAATTTTCCTGGGTAGAGATGGGGCATAGAATCCCCTCCCATAACGATGCACCACCCTAGGGGTACCCCTGAGCCATGGTCACCAAAGGGACAACAAGAAGTTCCTTAAAATATGGAAGAGATTTTCCTGCAACCAACTCTCTATCATTGGAGAACGTTCCATCTTCCAGCGCTAGATTAGGCTTGATTAGATGCCTACTATACTGAAAGCACGCATGAAAAAATACAGTGTTATTGTCCCCCTCCTTGAGAATTTGATCTGTGTGCTTTCTCTTGCATGTCGTTCATCTAAACGAACCATGGTCAATAGGGAGTTCCTTTTCTCAACAAGAACACCAAAGGCTAAGTCATCCCAGCTTGACTCAAGAATAACCTCAAGCTGATCAACTTCACGTTGAAGGGAGACCATCTCTTGATCCAAGGGGGGATGGACTGAATCCATCATGAATTTCATGTTTGAGGAACCGTAGCTTGGAATGAAATGCCATCCAAGAGTTTCCCTGGGGCAGTTCAGCAAAAGATATCCTAACCAGCAAGTGATAGTCAAGGAGACTCGACCACATGCTAGAGAATTTAAACCACTCCTGTGAGACCTCCCTCCTGCACATGGATAACAAGAGCGGAGAGTTATTAGATATTCTACGTGTTATGTTTGTCTCCTTTTCATTTGAAAACATGGAAATCATGTGAACGTTGGCAATTAAATAGTCAATTCTTCTCTAGCTACGACTACCTCCCTTATATTTGTTACACCATGTAAAGGGGTCTCTGGAATAAATCAAATCCAGCAGCCCTTTTCCAGCCAAGAACTGAACGAAGGACATGCTATCCCTCCTCAGAAAATCTCCTTTACCCTTCTTCTTTTATGGATGTGAGACGACGCTAAAATCCCTTCCCACCACCCAAGGTTGATCTCCAGGTTCGAACTCTTGCAGCTTGGACCACATGACTTCCCTTCTTTGAGCATTGCGGCTTTTGTAAATGAAGGATGCAAACATAGAGACCCTTTAACATGATATTTTCATAGTAATGTGTGGATACCCCGGAAGAATCAAATCAATTGTAACGTCTGTATCCCAGAAAATACAGATTTGTTTATTGATCAGTTTTACATGCATGGATGCATGCATTTTCATCTTGTGAGCTATCTCGTGTATCTTAGATGGGGACTTCTTATGTTCGATAATCACTTCCATCTTGGATTTGTGCCTCCTTGACTCCAAGGAAATGAAGTCAGTTTTTACCCCAGCCCCAACACCATGAGAGTTCCAAATGAGAATCGGAATCATGTTAATGATGATGGTCTAGCTTTGGCCCAGAACACCGTGGTCTTATATGAAAGGAATAGAGGGCATTACCTAACCAAAATATTATTTATCATCAGTCTTTTACACACTCCCGGACTCATGTTAGGGATGTCTAAGGATTGAGGAGGAATATGAGATGGGTGAGTTGGGGAAATCAAACTCACTGCACTGGAGGGCATCTAGTCTAGAGGACCAGGCTCCTCTGGCCCCCGATAATCAAACGGAACTAGGATGGACGGATGAGTATGAAGGACCAAAGAAACTGGCTTTGTGATAACCTGATCCCTAGATTCATGACTAAATTACGACCTCCTAGGCCTTGAATGGGGATCCAAGGAGAAGAGGCCAAACCCCTGATCCCCTTCACCCATGGCCTTCAGCGCATGGGGAAAGGGCCTAGAGGGGAAGAAGAAGGGTCCAGAAGAAGAGAAGACAAAATCCCCGATGGAAACCTCATGAATAATTCAAGAAATGTCCCATTAAGAAGAAAATTAGAAGGGTTGCATGACCGAGCGAAAGACACCCCGGGGCCCAACCCCTTGCCAGTCTCAGAAGGGACCGAGGCCCAACATGGATAAGACACTAATCCTGAGGAAATATTGCCCGACTACAAGTGGGGGAGGGGCCCGAGGGCTGAGGGTGAGGAGTTAGGAGCCAGACAAGAAGGGGGCGCTAGAGGTAGAAGAAGGTGTGAAAACAGAAGAAGCTGGCTGGGCTGAGACTGGACAGGAACCAGCACATGGCTGAGGAGATAAAGCCCTAGTCTTGGAGCCACTAACATGAGGGGTACAAGGGCGAAGTTTCCTCCAGATCAGCACTGAATATCCCTAGAAGAAACAAGATGAGAAGATCCTAAGTAACACAGAGTAGACAATATCCTGAGACCTATCGACGAAATCATGTACCTTTAGAGATATCTTCTTCAGGAGCATTATAAATAGATCAAGCTCTACAATGATCTAGGCAACTACGGATTCCACCCCGATGTGG
The DNA here is from genome assembly GCA_963277665.1 of Viscum album. Classification (NCBI taxonomy): domain Eukaryota; kingdom Viridiplantae; phylum Streptophyta; class Magnoliopsida; order Santalales; family Viscaceae; genus Viscum; species Viscum album. The sequence goes on from OY728134.1 coordinate 64,229,069, forward strand.
GTGCATTCGTCCGCATAGAGAAACCCCCCCCCCCCAAAGAATCACTGATGGCCTTAAGGAAGGTGTCATTTTGAAAGGGAAGAGGGAGTCCGGGTAGCTGATCCAAATGACCTCCTTTGAGCATTCCTTCCCCCGGTGAACTTCCATGGACTAATGTGAAATTTGTAATCACCAACACCCCATCAACCAAGGGGATCTACAATAAGCTTGAATGAAATCCGCTTCTGAGGCGAGAACCAGACAGAATGAGCTCTGATGAAGCATTAACATGCTGGATGCCAATTCTAAGCCCCACGAGTATAAAAGGCCATTAAAGGCCGGGATAGGAGGTTTTACAGTACTGAACCTTGCCATGAGCGTCCATTTTAAGCCAGCAATAGCAGTGATGAATACCGAAGCCAGGGCGACCAGAGACAAGCCAGATCCAACCCTCGAAACGAAGTGGGAAAATGAATCGATGTCCTGGAAGAAATATATATTCTTACATACATAAAAGAAGTTATTGTGAAAATACTAAAATATCAGGTTAGAGAATATTTTGAATATCTATAAAGGAAACTCCAATATCAGTGAATCAAAGATAAAATTATTATATAATAGGAATAAAGATTTTCGTTTGTATCTAAATGAAGCTAGTAGTGAATTATTAAATTAGGTTAACATCCTAATGGTGTAAATATGTGGAATCTGTGAGAATAATGATGATATAAATATATCCAAGTATATCTTAAGAAGATTTACTCATTTATTCAACCTGATGGTATCTATTCTTTAGTATACAGATCCAAAATAAGTGTCATTAAATTTTTTATTGAACTGTCTTAAGATGCAATATGATAAACAATGATAGTGAGTCTACAACATAGGAGTACATTGATATTGTTTCATTTAAAGAAATGAAGAAACTTGCAGTGGAGGGTTATTTATAGGGTAAAGACTTGGATGAGGTGACATCATCTTTTTCGTCAAATTGTAGAAGGGTAAAATGAGAATTCAACAGTAATCTAATGTGTTCTTTATCTCATAGTGTAAAATATTGGAATACCCTTAAAATATGTACATGTAGATTTTTAGAGGATGATGAAGAGGAATATATATTGATGAAACATTTTAATGGGTAGAAAATATATATAAGGCAATAATTCGAATTTATAAAAAATTACCTTCAATCAAAATAACATTTCATCTCAGAAGAATCAATATTGTAAAAAGTGATCTGCTGCAAATTACCATAATGATGATATTCTTGTGGCTATAGTAGATAGAACAGAAGTATATGATAGTGACGATGAAGGTGAGGATGTCTAGAAATGAGAAAACCTTCATCTTGAAATTAAATATATTCTAAAGGAAATAAATGTTTGGAGGTCAAATATGAATAAATAAAATGTATTTTTATGTTAGTATAATATTTACATGATGTTGAAAAAAGAGTAAAAGTTTGGGTTAATCTCTTTTATTTGAAAACATATGTATAAATGTAATGAGAACTCAGAGAATGAAATTGAGCTTAATATCAGAATTGATGAATAAGACCTTATCAATGAAAAGACGAATAATTTGGTGAAATACTCTATCAGGATTGAGGAAAATGATTGTGAATTCACGATCATGTGATGAAATATTTATGATCAATAAATAAATCTACCTCCCATAATAAATTTTGGATGTTCGAGTGCACTGCTTCCAAAATAAGTTAAAGAGGTTCAAGGGGAGTTAATAAAAACACATATACCTTTATCAAATGAGTTTTATGTCAAATATAATTTTAAATCTATGTCAGGTGTTAATCGTAATAAAATATCATTATATGTTTATTTGAATCTAGAAGAACCCTCCCCTTGGAATAATCTTGATTTGAGTTACTCACAATAAGATAAAAAAACTTTTAGCCGAGGTATTACAACTATTAATTCTCCACACAACTATTGTTATTATTGTGAAATGATGGAGAAATAAAATATATGTTATTTACAAAAAATAATCAATTAAATTCTCAATATAAAAAATATATATTACCATAATTTCCTTGATATTCATTTTTTTAATTTCCATGAATTTTGGGGTGAAACTTTTACAAGACAAAACTATGAAATAGTCAACTAGGGTCTTAAGTGATGTATTGAAAGAGACCTATATATGAGTATAATATCGTATGGAATATTTATAAAGTAATATAAAACTTATAAAAAATTCATTGAATTTCCTTATGAATCTTATTTATTGGATTTAGATATATAAGATTGTCATTCCCTATAGGTAGAAAGAATATAATAAACAAGGATACTGAAAATGAAATGATAAGAAGTAAAATGCTAATGGAATTTCATTGAATGTGATATATAGAGAATGAGTATAAATTTTTTATACCAATTTTACAACCATTGTGATAGGAAACAAATAATGTTTCACATATATGAAATATGATAATGACATGGTACTTCATATTAAAAGCATTAGAGTGTTCACAAACATTATCTCCATGAAATCCAATATTGGATGAAAATAGTTATGTTGGATCGATGTAGTAGTGATTGAAGTCCAAAATTAAAACATATAACATGTAAGCCCATTGAGATACATGATTAATGGAGTTAATTTAAACCAAATTCATGAATCCATAATGGATGGTATAGATCTATCTTAATAAAATGGATGTGAAAAAAGTAAAATATCTAACTAATTGGGGAGAAGAAGAAAAGTAATTTTTTTACCAAGGAAGAAAAAAATACGTTATATCATAAAATTAATGGCTACATGAGTTATTTTAAAAAAAAACTAGTACTGAATGACAGAGATCATGACATATTCAACATTTCATGCAATCACACTCTGATGTGTGGCAATTTACAAAGATGGAAATAGTTTAAAGGACTTAGCATACCATGGATAATATGTCGATGAGGTTTCATTAATTGGTTTAGGTTAACTTATACGGGCCAACATTACATATATCCATGGATGAGAAAAGTACTATATTTTATTATCAGTGATTAAAATAGTAAATCATGGTTTATGGTTATCTCTCAATGGTGTTATGTGTTATGGTCCACTGCAATATATTACGGATTAGAGAAAATCATTTTTGAAATGAAAATTTAGTACTATAAATCTTATAATGGTATGGAATTACAAAATATTTTGGTGGAAAAATATCTTCAAAAGCATGGGATAATCCATCGAGTATTGACATTAGGGAATCCCTAACAAAATGGAGTTATCAAGGGTAAGAATCAAATTATTAATAGTATTTATTAGGAAAATATCATAAAAAATAATAACATTGGTAATTATTATAATTATTTATGATTACATAACTATAAATTTGAATAGTTCTTATCACACATCTCATTAAATAGAAGTCACCCTATAATAAATATTAAAAAAAGAGTCAAAATTAAAGTACATAAGATTCCCTAGAAGTAAACTCCCTAGAATAAATAAGGAGAAGAACTAGATGTTTAATAATAATGGGTATAAAGTAATTTTCCTTCTCTATTAATACAAAATAAATGTGTAAAAATTCCAATAAAAGGGCTCATAAATTATTTTCGAATGATAAGAAGTAATTATTAATGAAAATAAATAGAATTAGAGTACTTGATAGGTTATTTTGGATGAGAACAATAAGGAAATTTGTCATGAAATTAACTACATATTTTGAATCAAATAGGGATGATATGAAGTTGTAGATGAATCATAATTAGACACTAATTATGAATAAATTTAACAGGTTTGACCACTACATGGAAGGAATGAATCGGGGAAAAAAGGTGGGATGGAAATACTGTTCCGGACTTGGTGAAACCATATTGGATGGAGTAATGGTAGAAAACCCCACTTTTATCTCACAATTAGACAAAAAATTTGAATAAGATTCCAAGGATTGAAATTGGGGTAAGGTTCTATAAAATGAACATGATTAAACTGATAATAATAGAACATGAAAAAGAATTCAATTGTTGAAAAATAAAAATGTCATCAGGACAATGGGGGTGTTCTTGAATGAGCTCAACAAATAAATTAGTGTAACCAATAATTGGAATGACCTATAAGTAAAGGATGTTTGTAAATTTAAGGAATTGACATTTATGTGACATTTTCCCCCATTTAATAGAAAAAAAATCAAATAAATATTCATATAAATGTTGATATAATTGGATTGATGATCTATAAAATAGATGTTATATTAACATTACTTTACCAAGTTTATAATGATGAAGTGTACATGGAGAAACAAGATGGATTTATTATTGATGATGGTGAAATCAATGTGTGAATATTGAGGTAATATTTGTATTGATAAATATATGAACCGGGAGCTTGTTATTATCTGCATTATCAATAATTGAAGTATATTGGATTGTATTAAAGAAGATATGACCAAAAAATCTGTATTAAAAAGGAAAATGATAAAAAAAATTATTTGTTATTTATATAGATAAAATGATATTTTGAGGATTTAATGATAGTAAAGGCAATGTATTTTCAAAATATAGACGAATTGATTTTGAAAATTCCATGTCAGTGAGTTATCTTTTTTCCAAGGAACATAGTTGACTCATGGGGATATAATACAAAAATTTCCTAATAAATACATTAAAATAAATTACTCAATATATTTAAAGTGAAGGATTCCATGAAAATTAAAACACTAGTGGATATCCAGATGAAATCATCAAGAGATGATGGAATTATGAATGAAAATATCATAGAATAAAAATAAAATATTGGATGTATCTTGTACTAATGAAAAATGTGACCTAATATTGTATTTGAAAAATGAAAATCCACATGATATAAATTTTTTCCCGATGAAATACACATTCTTCCCATTGATAGAGTGATTTTGAATATCAATATCATGGTGGAATGTGGTCTATTTTAACATATAACATCTTATAAAGAGTTATTTGTATGTATTTATGAAAATTGGAAGGTTCTTCGGATGATCACATGTCAACATCAGTAGACTCATTATAACTTCTATGGTATTTCACTTTTTGGATCAATATGAAGGATGAATTAATTTTTTTTATTACTGTATAGGAGGATTAAATAGTTGATATTCACGAATTTACAAAATTTCTTTGGTAGATTCAATAACATATGGATATTATAGTATATGTTAAATATCTTATTTCTATCATATTCCATAACTCATGTGACATCAAACTTACCAAAAATACCATCCATCATTCAGGAAAACTGAATAATGATTTAAAGTATCATTGTTTAGGAAAAATTATTATGTTTTATTTATTTTAGATAATGTGCCCATTGAAAAATCAACTTGTAGATATTATAATTAATGCACTTCCAAAACAAGATTTTTAAAGGCATCAGACGGATTACAGAGTCAAACTAACTCCTTATAACAAGATATATTAGATAGGGGGCCCCTACTCACAAATGGAATTTTATATTTATATAATGGTATGGTAAATACATTGGTTTAATATATTCGTTTATAAACCAATATTTTGAAATACCAATGAATGTCTCTTTTCATTTATAAAAATGGGGGATAAGTGGTCCACAAATTACATAAGAGAAGATACCCTTTCTTAAAATGAAGTTGTATGTTTGTTTCATATCCTATTAAAAAGGGTGATAAAAACTATTATAGTGTATTGGATATGGGGATTGTATTTTCCTATTTAAAAATGTGAAGAAACAATACAGAGTATTGTGATGAGTATGAAGCCCAATGGAGTGTTCTCATGAGGATAATTTAATTTAACTATTGTTTTTAATGAATATTTTACCTCATATGGTCTTAATATTGATGTTTATTCAATATTTGATATGCTATATAAATTTTAAGAGATTTAAATACTAGAGATAGATAGATTGGTTTTGGTTTTGATGTTTTTTAAAAGAATTAGTATAGATATTTTTTTGAATTATTGACAAATCCACTGGGGATGAGTTTGAAAAAAATACATTGGAATGTTTTTTGGGTTGTATTTATTGAAAATAAATTTGGTGGTACATACCAAGAAGGAAATAAATTCTTGACGAGGATGAATATTGATGGATGTAGGTGTTTTTGTATGATTTGTGATAAATCTTGTTTGTGTTGAATTCTCTGAATTTCATTAATCCCTTTTTTATTAGTGTATCTTACACTATATAAGAGTTATTGAGGATGTTTAAAATGGAAAACAGATACTATATAAGAGTTATCCAAGAATTCTATAAGATTCTCCCCATCACATGGTCCTAAATGTTTTTAAAGGCTCTAGATAGTAAGGTCAAGTTTTTATTTTATAATGATTATTGGGTATTTTATGATATCCATTCCTTGCCCCATAATATTCATTTTTATATTTAGTAAGGATACCTATATGGAAAAGTTAAAAATATTAAGTATTAGTAGTGTTATTTCATAAGATTCATTTCATTTGGTTTGTAAGGATCATTTTTTAGTAAATGGAAATCATGTTAGGATAATCCCAGATTTCATAAGATCTATCCTTGGAATATATAAGGTTCATTTTATGTAAATGGTTATATTTTTTATGGGTAATTACTATATTTGATTAGGGTTATCATAAATAAAATTATAAATATTTATGGGTCTTTATAATATCCTATTTTTATAAAGATCAACAAACAATATTATACAAGTTATTTTACTAATCATAAATATTATTAACAAATTGGTCAGCTATCATATAGAAAATCTGGCCTAAATTTATGGGGTATTAATTCATAATTATTATAATATTTAAAGTAATAATTATAGATGTGTTGGTGGAACTAATGGTTTCCAAATTATATCATATTAAATAAGTTTTTTACATTTTGGTGATTCCATTATCAATTTTTAAGTTATTTTTAAATGAAATTCAACAAAATATTACAGATATTATATTCAAAGAAAATAAATAAATTATATATAATTAAATTATAATGGAAGTCACACTTATAATTATAATTTTATCATATTAAAATATGAAAATATATATCAAATGAATATTAAATCAGAAATAGTTATTTAGAAGGGGAATAGAGTAAAATTTGAAGAAGATCATGAAGAATATCTCGACAAACAAAAGGGTGATATGTTTCATCTTGATGGGGAAACAAGAAGGTGACATTGTATAAATATCATTATTTTTTTAATAAATATTATATAATTCCACAATGTGCTCTAGAGAATTAGTGGAAGTAATGAAGAAGATGTTTTAAGAGGTATTAATTCTAGAAGATAAGGGGTGATATATTGATAGCTATAGTGATTCCAGTGTTATGTATACTTACTATTTATTGTAATGGAAGATATATTTCAGGATAATTTTTTTTTATCATGTTGGAAGAGTATTAAATTATTAATTAGTGTAGTGAAGCTTATAAAACATGGGTGTTAGTGAATACGCTTCGTATTGAAAAATTAAAAGGAGTTGTCTATGTTTTTCAATTGGTGATACATTGCTATCCCATGACACATAGTTTAAATTGATTTGGAAAGTATATGTAAACTATTCGTAGTCATTTAATTTACTTATTTAACCCTTCAGGTATACTATAATTAATATTGAGAGTTTCTAAAAATTATGGAACTAGATTTTCAGTAAGGGTTTACTAAAAATAGACGTTCCCAAATTCAACCTCATTCTCATGGAATAAATCTTATCTTAGACCAAAACATAATGTATAAACATTAATTTTTTAAGTATTAAGATGCTTTTATTTAATATTAAATTACATTTTTAATTTTATCTATTTTATATATCATGAAAATTTAAAAGTCACTTTGTGAGACTCATCTCTATAGGTGAAAATAGAGGAATTAAAATACTAAATATAGGAAAGCCAGACATATCATTTGATATTATAAAGGAAATCATCAAGATAATTCTTCATATGGATAACAATGTAAAATATCATTACTCGGGATAAATATTTGTTTAGTAATGATTAAAGTATGATTTTTATGATGTTAGGATACTGATAGAATCAATGTTTAGACTAACATGTGTAAGGTAATTTCATCATTAAGATAGGATGATGTATCTAAGTATAGATGTAATAATTTATAACTATTAGTGTATATAATTGAGTAATAAGGTTGTTTTTGAAATTGAAAAGGGGATATCAATGATAGAGACATAATAGGTCATGGGAGGAAGAGTATGTCTTTATTAATGATTGATGATGTCAGAGACATAAATGTTATTACCCTTTATGACATGGGATTATAATATACCAAATACCAAGATTATGGTTTTGGTTTTGAGTACAAATATCATAGAACCAAATTTGATTTTGAGTTACCGGTGAATATAAAGAAATTATAACAACATATCATCATTGATGATTGTTTATGTAAACTATTATAATTTTTACGACTTGTTATTAATTAGGAATAAATGATATGATATAGAGAAATTATGGGATCACACTTAGGGAAAATGGTTTATTTTAATATAGAATGAGGTATATGAGAATTCTAAGTGATGTAATTGGATATAATAGGATAATATAATTACATTATATAAATATATATATATGAGGTGAATTATTTATTGTGATAGGAATAATTAATGAGTATAGTGCTTCCATGTATCTTAAGGATGGTGATATTATTGTCTATGATTGTATATATTGGAGATTACGATATAAGTTGGTGAACCACATACAATAATATCATAATTACGATAAACATTTATCATATAAAACAATATATAGAATTTTCAATAATATAATACTATTGTAAATATTTTTGGGGGATGATTTAATATTTTCAAATCCATTTTAAAAAAAAATTAATATAATGATGGATTTAGAGTGACCTTCCATTGAACATAAGACTTATATATAATCTACGACATTGATTCCATGCCTGAACATAAGAATAAGGAATCATTAAAAAAGATTTCTCTAAACCAAAATCAGTATCATTAAAATGATCATGTAATGTGTTAATTTGATAAGAGATGGTAACATTTTTATACATTAAATTTACTTAGATGAGTATATAAGGAGAATGAATTGAAAACTGAGATAATCAAATATAGATATTTCTATAAGATTCTATCGGACATGGAGTATTATCGAGTGATCTAAATATGATTTATGGAATATTTTACATATTATTATAAAATAAGGTGGATGAAAATGGGAAGAAATATTTTAATGTTGATAGGTTCAAAAGCCCATATATGAATAAATAATGATGAATCACTCATGTGAAATTTGAAGACGAAAGGCTAATTCTTATTTATTTGATCTTTTTTAGTGAATTCGATAAAAATAACCAATGTATATGTATTGAAATTATTTATTTATTACTATACAATTTTTTTAGATTTTATCTATTTTGAATGAGAGTGGTGATTTTCAATTATTGATAATATATTTTTATTTTTATTGTATTTTTAATAATTTTTCCCAACTCTTTAAACATCTTGTATATGTTTGAATAAATTAGTGATTGTATACTTTGATTCAATAGTCACATTCATTTGAATGATCATGGATTCGATAATTTTTTAAATTCTCTTCTTAATTGGGTGTCGAAAAAAGATAGTGATATTTTAGGTAATATTGATATACATAGTTATTTTTAATAAATCAATAATATCACAATGAAAAGTGAACATTCACAAAAAACATGGTGTAATATTTCTAAAAATCCTAAATAAATTGTGCAGATTAATGTTATTGATCCCTATCCTCAATGGACAAACAATGAGAACAAATAAAATATATAATTTTAATAGAAATTGAATGAATGAAGAACAACATTGAATTAACTATTTCTCAATTAATTTAATACCATTTACTTATATATATATATTCTATTTTTGATTCATTATTTTTTTGTTAACATCCTAATATTTAAAAAGAATACTATGTTTGATATTGTATTCAAAATATACAACATAATGTTTAAACAAACCATAACATATTAATAAATTCTTAATATTTTAGTTCGATCATTTTCACCTATCATTTAAATTGGAGGGTATGAATTTGATTAACTAATATATTAAATAGATACAATTTTTTTATTCAAAAAAAATTTATATATAAAATCTTTGTAAAAATAACTCAGTTTTATAAAAGAACATGGATTTCAAAAATTAATTTTATGTATTTTTTAGAGAAAATATTATAATTAAAGAAATAAGATTTCCTACTTTACCTGCATGAATGACTATTCATTTAAGGATATTTTCCTTTTAGTAGGCGACACACTTGGTCTCCATTATTTTAGGACCACTTACTTTTTCCCTCAGTTTTTTATCCTTTTATATGATTTTCTTTTCTTGACTTGTGCAAAAAACTAAATAAATATGATGATGAAGATTATGAGTGAATAGTGAAAATCCCTATTTTTATAAAATTACAAATTGTCTATAAAAAATAAGAAATTTTAAATTCTAAATGTTATTTTAATTTTATTAAAAAATTCAATAATTAATATTTAGTTTTATTATATACAATTAAATTCACTTCAATCATCTCTAAACTGGATTTTTGTTTAAGTTTATTCTTTTACTTATGTATGCATTGTTCAAAAAACTACCTTCAAGTGAAAAATGGTTCACAATATGAATTTATTAAAATAAAAAATAATTAATAATTATTTAAATGAAATTTATATATTTTATTACTATAAATAATAATTAGAATTCATTAAATTATGATTAATTATCATATTGTTTTTATAAGATCAACTTATGATGGAAAATGTATTACTTCAAAAATTATTTAACATATAAATAAAATATATTTTAATTTTAATTTATCCAATCCAATGATTTTAATTTGTAAAAATGGATTAAATATTTTGAATCGTAATAATTTAGATTATGTTATATTTTCAACATAATTTTTTACCAAAATGAATAGTTATTTAGAAAAAATTAACAACTATAGTTACAATAAAAAATAAGTTCTCAGGGGTTAAAAAAAGATAAATTATTAAAAATGATCAAAAACATTTTAAATTAGTGTTTTTTATAATATTACAACTTTATATATTTTAATGATACAAAATGGTCCATTTTAGAGACTTTTAGCATATGAAAAAACATGGGAGTAATTATTTTTTTAAACTCCAAGTTTATCCCCTACAAAACATATAAAAGCCCACTTTTTCTAATCTCCTTACCAAAATTAAAAAACACATTAGTTTGGAATAAAACTTAAAAATACCTTATTTAAATCCATTTAAACATCGTTGACATCTATTATTGATCGCAAATCTAACCTAGGATGGATTTTGGTGTAAACCTAATGACCTTGCCTTAAAAATAAGCGTTTTTCTTAACCAAGCATCTTATTTAATTTATTCTAAAACTCCATTAAAATATATTGAAACCATAATAATATAAAAAAATAATTATTTTATCCACATTGAGATTTTTTAGTTTAACTTCATTATGGATATCCATCTCCTTAGACCTAAAATTGTAATAAAATCAATGATCATGTTTAAAATGGAATACCACCCCACGAATTGATGTAATTCATTCTCCATCACAAATTTTTCTAGATTGATATAATTATTTATTTAATATTTATATATAATTATTAATATATAATTGATCGTACTTCATTATAATATCACATTTAATTTTTACAATCCATTTTGTAGGGAATACGATAATGTCGCTCATGTATACAGGGGACTACCCCCACGTGAAGTAATGTCATTTTTTTGTTCCATATACTATACATAGAAGGAAATAAATTATAACATTATATTTATATATGTCATTAACAGAATTTTATTACTTCTTCAAAATAATTATATAAAATAGTTTATTAATATACCATACATTGAATAAATTATATTTTCTATTGTGTGTGTGGTAGACTACCGCCTCCGGAAGTGATGTGATTCATTTTAGTTACTACAGCACCTACATGAAATATAAAAGGGTAAATAATAAGATAATATTATGTTTATGATATAATTGTAATCCTCTAAATCTTTTACAACACATACCTTATTCACAATATAATCATCAGTAATTGGAAACATTACTCATGAGTATTCCAGGACTATCGTGTCAACGATTATTACATTGTTCATTTTTGAAAAAAAAATATTTCATAGTTTTTTTAAAATTATATTTTATTATAAAATGATAATTATCTTTTTATTACCATTTTGAAGGTGATTAAATAATAATCTAATTGACCATAGTCAATTTACCAACATTATTTTGGACATATAATCCGTTTATCATCAAAATGGATGATGTCAAATTAGTTATTTAAGGAATTGATTATGGAATGGTTGGAAATAAAATTAAAAGAATAATAAACATGAAAATGGCTATTTATAATGTATAAAATTAACTTATGTTTATTATTATGGGTGATAAGAAATGAGAATGTTGATTTTGGATTGAGGTAATGGGTTTTATCTAATAAACATTCTTCATTGAGACACATGTTATTTTATGCACCAAATTTATTTAATAATGTATATATAAGGACCCATTAAATTTTATATCATGAATCATATGTACTTAATTTCATTTTATATTTAAATTCATTTATTTCATTTATAGTGTCTATGATTCATAAATTACCAATGTAGTAAAGGTTTATTTCATAGTCTCATTTTAATCATGATTTCTATTTTTTGAATTTCCCTTCATGTAAATTATTTGAATATTTAATAATGATCCCCTTAAATTATTTTATCATATAGTAAATCAATAAATTTTAATATAATATTACCATATAATCACTTTTCATTACACAAATTGTTTAGAATGTTTTTTACAGAAGATCTACATTTGTTCTCTCTTCCATCGTAAACAATTTCTCTTCTGTGTCCTTATTTTTGATAATTTTTTATCAAAATATTTTTAATATTTATCTATTATTGGTTGAATTAATTTTATCCCATGTTTAGTTTTTACAAAAAAATTTAAAATTATTCTAATTTTCTTTTTCAAAATGAGGTACATTTTAACCTTTTTCAAAAAAAATGTGAATGAAATCTTGATTTGAGGTTTACACCATGAGTAGTACAATCCTCGAACATGAATATTATTTTAATTGAATATTACATCATATGGTTCCATGTATGTTTACAATTAAGGGTATTTCCACAATATTTGGTAAATTCTGTTTTTCTTATTTATTTTCAATGTAGAATGGTTATTTTTCTATTAAACGTGTTTAATATTTTTAAACATATTTCTATTCCTCAACCAAAATAACCTTTAATGTTATGTAAGTATTCAAGACACTATATATATATATATATATCTCTTAAATATGTAACTTTTTCACATTCCCTTAAATTTATGAGGGTAATAAAGGCATTATGTTCATTTATAAAATTCCATTATTATGATATTTTATTTGATTATGATATAATTTATGATTCTTCAAACCATTCTATTTCATGCTTAATTTTTATTTTTAAGCCTTAATATTGATTTCCATTTTAATGAAAAATAAATCTTTAAAATTTTATTATTGGTATTCCCAGATAGGGTTTTGTGAGCGTGATATTGCTTCTATGATGGGTGTGTCCATTTGTGCTCCAATTTATTGGTTAAAGCATTATGATGATGAGGTTTCATATATAGGATATGGTAATAATAATAATGTATTGTGTAAATTTTTACACCATGTGATTTTTTATAGGCAGTTACACTCAACTAATGTTTATTTGATTTTTTCTTTCTCTGCCTCATCTTTTATGTTACATTAATATTATGATGTCATGTTCATTATGTTATTCTTCACTATGATTACTCATATTATTTCTCTTTTAAGATATCTAGTAATATGTATAACTCACATGTAGTTTTTCTTTATCGCTTTTATTCCTTTACTGGGATTTAAGATCACCCCTTTGTTTTACATTATCCACACGTTATCGTATATCGTTTTAGGAGCTAAAATATATTTAAGGGATCACAATGGAAAAGGAAAAAAATAATGATTCCATGTTTTATTTTCCATTGATCTACTATGAACCTATACTTCTAATTCCACTAGGGTTGATGATCATTGGGTTGTAATTAATGAATGTTTATTTTAACAATCATGTAATAATATATGTAAAAGTATTTGGTCTCTATAGTTGGTATAAGTGTAAAAATTTAGTTATCCTATGGAAACTAGGATGAAAAAACATTAATGAGAATAATTGGGATATGTGAATGGATAATAGTAAGTATAGAAAAATCTCCCAGAATCCTGGTGAACTAAACAATATGTAGATCTCAGGAAATTACATCCCTATTTTGATTCTAAAAGTTGGAATGGTTTGGGGACTACTGTACCTATGGGTAATATCTTGAAGAAATGTATTTATAGGTAGAATTTATCATATCCCGGTAGATGATAAAGGGTCAAAAATTTCACAAAGATTGATTATCCCAAAGAATATCCTTTGGAAATTCATAAACTATTTATGAACCAATTTTATGGACTACAAGGAATTGTTACATTTTAAAACCAAACATAAATATTTATTGTGGATAATGAATAATAAATCTAAGAGGCCCTTATTTCATGACAGAAATATCATTTATATGTTATCACAGAAATGTATATTTGTTTTCATTTTGTAGGTTAATGAAATTGTCAACTTTTTTCTTTTAATATTTTTATCTAATATTGGGAAATAGAAGTAAGAATGATGAAAACCAATGTGCTGAGGAACATAATTATTTACTACGTGAGATTCATAATAAAATGAGAATGATATTTCGACGTATTTCTATAATGAAAATGAGATATATCAAATTTTGATCAACTTACATAGCATAGTGAAATTTATGGGAACATGAAATAATTTAAGGATGCCATCTCATGAATATTAAGGTGTTAAATATGATAATTAATAGAATATTCATTCCACTACATGTAAATAATATGAGAATAATAACATAGAAGAATATCTAAAATATAGGTGGAGATGTTTTATATATGGATACAATGGTCAAATAATACTGAATTTACAAGGAAATATATGTATTATTTTTTATGAACATGGGAATTTTTCTTGTCAATTCACTAAACTAATGTATATCCCATATACTAAGGAATGAACAACATTATACAAATCATTTAGGTGAAGTATTTATATATGGTTATCCTAGAATTATTATGAATAAGTATTTTATTTAATTTAATTTTTTTATAAGAATCATGAATCATCTAAAGATTTTTTAATGATTTTTTGGGGATTTACAAGAATATTTTGAATGGTACCAATGACATAGAGAAGAGATTTAATGGTATAGTGATACTATATAAATAATAATAATTTAGGAAAATATAATCTAAGATATCACCTTGGTGTTGGGGTAATTGTAGTCAATTAAAGTTATATTATTTTTTCAAAAGAACAACCTCTATAAAAAACCATAGTTGTTACAAATAATATATTTGATGACTAATGTATTTATGATGATATTAATTATATTATTGAGAATGATATAGGATCAAAGAATATTATGAATAAGATTATAATATATGGTTTTAAATAATTTTAAAAAATAGAACATGCAAGAAAGGTGGAAACCTATAAAATCCAGTAAGGTTGCAGGGTTGGAACCCACATCCAAATTCGAGAAGGGTGCAATGCCTACCACTGACCTATATGATTTAATTTTCAATACGAATTATTTTTTGGGTAAACATTTTTGGGGTATAAATTGTTATATTGTTTTGGGAATCATATATAAGGATCAAATATTTTTTATTTTGTTGATATTTAAGTGATTAATGATATTTTGGGAAACATTTTAGGGAGATGATATATATATAACCATTAGGTAGAACATAAATGATTATTTGGGATGAATGGTTTTAATTTCCAGAAATTCTAAAATATTGATATTTTATTTCATATCATGTCTGACATGAAACATCAAAAGTAGATGTAAATATATCCCCCCAAAATGTTACAATATATTTACTATTTTAAATAAATTCAGTACATTATATATTTTAAAATCATGAATCATTTAGTTTGTATTGTTACACTAACTTATATCACTCTAAAAAACCCTGAGTTAACTTTTGTTTGAAGCAATAATTACTTTCATCGATAGCATGCATTACACACAAGACAAACTTTTACTGAACAATATTATAATATTAAAATATTATTATTTAATATAAAAAGTAAAATCATAGACATTAAATTTTTTTGAATAAAATTATAAAATTTTGTAAATTTATTGTAGAATTCATTTTTTATGAATTAAATAAAAATTAATATAAAATCCAATTGGACATATAAGAAATGTTTTTATAGAAAACTATTTTAATTATTCTAAAGTTATTTTGTCTAAGGTAATTAAGTTAATTATATTTATTGAAATATATTAATGATATATATATATATATATATTATTCAGAAGAACGGTTTTTATATTCAAATAATAGGTTTTATATAAATAATATAACCTCAAATCCAATTTTATGAATAAAAAGCTATATTTTTTAAGACAATTTTTTTGGATTTTAAAGGAGCGTCTATTTGGAAACTAAAATTTTTAATATTAAAAAATATTATTAGAAAAAAATAACTAAATTTTTTAATTTAAAATTTCATAATTATCTTAGGCTTATTTTTTTATTTTTTTGCTGAGAAGATTCATTTTTTTATAAATAGTGAAAATTTTCAAATTTTAAGTAAAAACTAACTTTTCAACTAATTTATTTACATAGATAAATAAAATTTAAATCTTTTTTAAATTACAATTAATTTAATTATGCATAAATAATTCATATTTAGTTCATTATAATCTATTTTTCAGTTAAATTGGATATAAAAACATTCCAAACATTTGAACATTTTTACTTTAAAAACATATTGTTTCTTTTGGTTGACATGATTATTTTTTTAAAATTAATTCTTAGAAATTATGCGATTACAATTTGGAAATTGGATTCAATTATTTGAATAACAATAATTTATAATTTTTAGTAATTCAAACATAGATTTTACCAAAAATATTATTCAAATCAATTAAAAATAATTATGCAGATTAAGTTGAAAATGAATTTACTTATTGATAAATCTTTAAATATATATTTCTAAATGACCTAAAAACATTTCAAAACCCATTTTATTGACATAATTAAACAATAAAATCAATTTTATTGTAGTTTTTTTACTATTTGAATAATATTATATAATGGATACCTCTCAACAGTGTTTAATTTTTATATTTACAGTAATGACACTCCTCCACTATAAAAGGCACTCAACCCTCACTTTGTCACACCACTCAATCATTTTTATCATCCAAATGAATACAATGTAAGATAAAAACTTCCCTGAACTATTACAACAAGCCTAAATTTGGTTATAAATCCAATTAAGTAATTACATTTGTACGAAATGAAAGGTGTTACAAAAAAAATATGGAATGTTATTCAATGAGAACTTTTGTTTTATTTCTTTATCCACCTATTAAATTATTTATATATCCTTATTATATAATAATATAAGAATCAAAAATATATTTATTTGTTTTTATATTAATTATATGACTTAAAACAAAAAAAATTCAACCAAATGGGTTATAAATTCCTTATTATTGTGTATGGAAAACTACCATCTCACGAACCAATGTTGGTCATTCTTCCATTTCAACCATACAAGGTTTGGAATAATGATGTATTTATATTTTATATGATATATATATTATATATATTATTTATTTAAACTTATTGAATTATTATATAACAAAAAAAAATTTCCTTCCATTGTTTGGAATATGATATCATTATTTTTGGATATGTGGATTGTCACCTCCTCAACATGATATGATATATTCATGCTTCATATGAAATTTATTAAGGATGGGTTTAATAAACATGTGTTTCATATATCAAATGAATATTACTATTAAATTATAATATACATATACATAATTTAATTTTCATTCTTTTAATATGACAATAAAATGAACTAGCGCTCACGCATACGTACGACCTACCGTCTCCATTAATGGTGTATTTCATTTCCAATATCAAAACATTATGGATATAACACCCTGCGAATTTATAATATTTTCATTTATAATTAAATTTAATTGTATTTATTTCTTTATTTTTATGAAACAACATGTTATGATTTTGCAACACAAAATAATGAGTTGTCTTGCATCACATAAAAGGCCTATTTTTACTAAAAACAGCATATTAATAAAATTTTATTTTTTAATATAATATATAACACAACCATTAAATTATATGTTTTGAATAGTATTAACCAAAATTATTATTTTATATATTCCATATAATTTTAACATTCATCTTATCTATTTTCTAGATATGATATATAAAAATATTATATTTTTCGGATAAAAGAAGTATTTTCAGAAAATGTCATTTTTTCTGCCTTTTGATGGTTCAACCATTTTAAATATAATTTTGAAATATTTATATATTATATTTAACAAAATATACCTATTATTTATAATTGGGATATAATAATTAACTTTTGATGTATTCTTTAAATTTTTCTGATAAGTTTTATGTTTTGATGAATAGTAAAAATATACTAAATTATAAATGAAAACTACTTTTTTCATCGAAATAATTTCTATTGGTAAATTATAATATTTAATGGTTTTAAATTTTAAAAACAAAATATTTTTACTATTTAATATAATTTTTTTCATTTGAATTAATTTTACCTTGAATTAAATGGAAAAACATTTCAAGGTTTTCCAATGTTTCAGCTTTTAAAAAACCATTTTTCATTTCAAAAATGTTATTAAATTTAAAATAATTATAGAATATTTTGTGTTTTAAATTTTGAAATATGTATTTCATATTTTGAATCATTTTGTCCAAATTATTTTAATATGTTACTTTATTTTTTTGGATACTATGAATAGCAACTTTAGTAATTTTTTATTACCACGGTTATGGATACATCAGTTAATTAAAGGTAAAATTAATATTATAAAATTAACCTAAAACATGTAAAAATTATAATGGATGACTTAATTTGATCCATATCATCTATTTATCAATATATAATTATTTTATAGACACTTTTCCATGAATATGACAGTGATATTATAAAAATTAATGAATATGAAATAATTTCACACTGTCATTTCTTATAAGTATAAAAACTTTAATATAATGATATCAAAATTATATCATAGGTTATAAATATTATTTGTAATATAAAATAATATCCTACTTCATATAAATTTATTTATAATTTTTTGATATTAAATAATTACCATTATTGATGACACAATCCTGGTGCAGAAATTATTTTCTTAATAGGAATATTAATCAAATGATATTAAAAATATAAAAATAAATATAATTTGACATAATATATGATATATTGTAATTTTATAGATAAATTATAAATATTAGTTACATATTTGAAGTTTTTTTATGTTATCTTGTTTGTTTATAATTTTTTAAAATGAAAATATTGAATGGTATTAAAATTTACAAAACGATATTTCAAAATAAATACTTTTTCATTGAATGATATAAAATTCATTAAAATATTATATTCATCCAATTATCTATTATATTTTAAAAAATTTCATTAATGATATATTTTGGGTTTTTTTATAATTTTATATAATCTATAATAACTTTATTGTGTAAAAATACAATAAGACATGGTAAGAGTTAAAATTTTAAACTAAGGGTTAAATCTTGGAGAAAATATTAATATAGGACCTAACCATGTCTAAAATTCATTGGATAAAGGAATTTACACCCATAATTATCAGGAAATAAATCAATTGTGAGATATTTTAAACCGAAAATCTATATATAATAAAATAATATTTTAAGATCATCCAAATATACCCCTCACCTCCCATATAAAAGGGCACTTCTCTTTCCCTTTATGTCACAACTATAAAGCCATTAAGCTCAGCCAAAACCTAACCACTAACCCTATAAACTTCCATATATTCATACCAGAAGGAATGATTTTTGATGGAGGATAACCTATGGAGTCCTTTTGGGCAAATCAAAAGGAGACACTCGAAGAAGAGGAAATTGTTTTACCAATTCCAATAAATTTATTTTCCTCTTCTACTTCATTTTTCTATTTGGTTTCCATGACAAATTAATAAATCCAATATAATCCATAAACTGAGATTTTATTATAATCATGGGACAACCATATTCCTCATTTTACCCATTATACTAATAACAAGATCACCATATGTGCGTACATACAACTTATCGTCTCTACGTCGTGGTGTTATTTTTTATTCAACAGTAATTTATTTTTATGGGTATAATGATGAGTATAATGGATGTAAATAATTAATATAACATGTTAATTATTCTTTATAATTAATATACCATCCAATTACATGAAATTTAACCCTCAATTCAATGATACAATCGTTGGTGCGTAAGTACCGCCTACTGTCCCCATGATGCAGTGAGATTCATTCTCCATGTGAACCATTTAAGAATGATTATAAATTTTATACAATGAGTTAAAATAATATATATATGGACCTTATATCATAATTTTTTTTTTAAAAAATAGGTTCTATGCATAAAAAACATTACTTACACAACAAAACACGCATTGGAAAATGATTCAGTTAACACTAGAAACAATTGTAATACTGAAATATTATCAACAAAATGATATAATATTATCATATATGATATCATATATATATATATAGATCCTGGTATAATATAATAACATTAAAAATTATACAAAATTTTAATGCCCTTTCTATTAAAGGAAAGTACAATGTAATGGTTAATTTTACAATCTCTTTATTAACTGATTTTTGTTCTTAAGTATCTACTGGGAAATATTTATCATCCATGTCCATGTTTCAAAAAATGTAATTCAAATTATTATCAACAATCATTGAAAGTCACTCTTACCCATATTTGACATTATATAAAAAAATTAATCTTTTCATCATTTCCCAAATGATCTACATTATAACCTTTTCAAAAATTTAAAGAAAGAATATTTTTTAACTTATATGGCCAGAGTGGATATTTTCTACAATTATGAGGCCCTACCAATTTGAAAACTAAATTAAAATATTATAAGGTTATCATCATAATAAATGTTTTGTTTTATAATTTTGTGGATTTTTAATTATTTCAATGTGAAAATTTATATTTATCTCAATGAGTTTTAATGATATAATTTGATTATTTTCATATCTGTCAATATACTTTGTTAGATTTTATCCTTAATGGAGGATGATTTATTATGATACAGTAAACGATATTATATTGAAGGTTTTATGATATAATTTAATTTTGATGTTCTATTTTGATACCATACATGGTTTATGGTTAATGTACTAACCTTTTTTATGAATGTTTCAATACTAATGTTAATTTTTATTGTGGTTCAACCTTTTCAAATGAGGAATACATTGGACTTAGTATGTAATGGGTTGGGGAAAACTTAATGAAAATCCTACAGGTTGGGTACCTATTAATGAAATCCCCTTGAGTCATCAATATCTCTCATGATAAAAACTAATGTATTCACATAATTCCTTGAAGGTATGTTTATTTAGGGTCTTGGGACAAGGCCATGATGTTATGGTTAGGATGTCTAACATTATCTGTTATATCATTATGATATTATTTATTGATCTTACATGTGATTATTCGACTAGTAGAATATCTGTGTGAATGTTAATATTGCATTATATGATTTATTGATTCCTAATTTAACTCTAGATTTGTTTAAAAAGAATATATATTAGTTTTATACCTTTTATTTAAATATTATGATCAATTATGAAGGATTATATTGTATTGTTTACCATTATTGAGCATCGGCACTCACCCCTTTATTTTTTTTATTTTTCCCGGATTCCAAGATGTGTTTTATGACTAATATGAAGGGTTAATATAATAGAATAATGGTTTTATTAAATAATTATCTATGTTTAAATTTATTCTTTGAATATTAATGTAATGTTCATGTATGAAATCTATTTTCAAAGACTTCTAAACTGATTATTCCTTTGGTATTTTATTCCCTATAATCATTCCAATGTATTAAAATAATGCACCGACTACAGGCTTCTAGGGTCGAGGAATTACAATCATTTACTATAAACACATATATAATTAAAATTTATAATAAAAAAATTATTGTTTACATTGTGTAGATTAATAAATCACGATCTAAAAAAATATCATGTCAAAACATACTAAATAACATGGGAATTAACATCTGATAAAATTAAAATGATTAAATGTGATTAACAAATAGATTATATGATCTTATAAAATTATCATATATGATATTATAAAAATTAATGTGGTTATTTAATAAAATATTAGCCATATTAAAACAATTATAATATAGGTTAAAAAAATTTCAACCGAGAGGAAGTGTAAGTTAAGTAGATTTATAATCTCACATTTATTTCTGCGAGACCTATTCTATATTCATCACTCATTTCTTTTTTGTGTTTTATATAATTACATAATAAATTTTATATCTTTAATTTAATTTTTTAATGATATTAAAAGTGTAAACTTCTGTTATTATTTCATGGATCTCACAATTCTAAAGTTACTCAAGTATTAAGGGATTCTATTCTCACATATTCTTCCGTGATACATATAGCACTTTCACTAATTTTTTCTTTTGTGTGGTATATATAACACCCCTACTACATTTTATAATGTGAAAAAATTTATCTCAATGGTACTTTGTGATTGAAACAGAATTATTTAATCTAATTGGATTAAAACTTAATGTACCATGTGAAAAATAAATCTCACAAGTCAATTCTTTTTCAATAGGTTATATTACTTCATCATTGTAGTAAATTCTATATTATTATGTTTATAGTTAATTTTGAGTATCTATTTTGGAATTTACAAGGGATTTGTGTGTATTTACATTTTATACACATAATTATTTCATTGGTTGATTCTTAATTCAACGTTTTTTTCATTATAATGGTTTACTTAGCAATCTCAATTTATTTGAGATTGTTTACAATTGAAATTCAATTGAAGGAAAATTTATGATCATTAATTAATAGAAACTATAATTTTCTTCTCCTCTGGTTATTCATGATTATTTTCAAGTAAAATGACCATTTTCACTATTTTTTTGATTAAAATTATTTATAATTTTTTTTAAAAAGATTACATATTTTCAGTCTTTGTTCAGAAATCATTTTTTTAAAAAAATTCAATAATGATTCAAAATTTGGAAAATCATTTATAAAATAAAATTTCAACCATTTTTACTCATTACAAAATGTTCTAAAAGTCATTTCCCATGAAATTCTATCCAAAAAGATTATTAAAAGGAAAAGTATATTTTTCTCAAGAATTTATCTGAAGGTAATTTTCTTTATTTCATAAAAAACCACCATTATTATTACTCTAAAGGGTATAAGTATTATTTATACCATTCTCATTCCTCCTATTAATGGAATATGTTTTTTGACAAATGATAGTATTATCATTTTATTTGTCATTAAATTCACCATTAGTTATTCACATTCCAGTGACCAGTAGACATTAAATTTACACTAAATATCCACATTATTTAGAATGTATATGATCATTTAATAAACCAGATATGATATTAACAAGTATGTATTAGGTTGGGTATTGGTTGATGGAATACCCTTGAGGTATTAGTAGGTTTCACGTGGAAAAATAGATATGGTTTGGGCTGAGTCCTTACTCATTTATTAGATTCTTGGAATGAGGCCTTGAAAATATTAGAGTCATAGCATAAAGAATTGATGGTATAAGATTCATGGAATGAATCCATAACATTATTAGATTATTGGAATGAAATCTTGATGGTATGTTCCAAATATCCGTATTTATGCATTCCATCATTGTGACTTTAGTTATTAATATTCCATGTGAATATTCGATTATATATAATATCCTTGGTTTAGATTCATGCTCAGGTGATTATTTATAATGAACTATATGATCACCAATTATTCCTACTATATTATCATAAGTTATTAATTTAATGTAATTTATTTCAATTATTTACAATGGAATTTTTATTTTTCCATATTTATTCAAAGCATCTTCTATATAAAACCTCTACAGAGAATTTGATAACACCATTATTTTTTCCATTCCCTAGAATTCCATTAAGTGTACTATGAAATATATTAAATGTAACATCCCATGTAATTAATGAATAATTGATATTTTTATCTATGTCTATTTATAAATTAGATAGTGTTTTAGAGGCTTAAAATTAGAATAAATCCAATCTTAAGCAAGGAATATATTAATATTTTTAAAAGATTATTTTACTACCTTTTGATAGAAAACCATTTTTAAAACAACATTTTGACAATTTTATAAGATCTATTTGTCTAAATAAACTTAATATTTATGATTGGGACATTGAAATTTACTTTGGGGAAATTTCTGGTATTTTTTCGGTAAATTTTAATTTTTTAATGAATAGTGAAAAATGTTGAATTTTAATTCAAAACCTCTTTTTAATCTAATTTATTTATATGATTAGATTATATTTTTAATTGGTTCTAAAGTTCAGGTAGAATATAATTTTACCATTTAATCCAGTAGAGGTCGTTGGAATAAATTTTACTTTGAAATTGGACTTAAACTAGTATCAATCTTTTGATACTTATTGTTTCATAAAAACATTATATTTTCTCTGACAGTGAGAATTAATTATTAAATTAATTAATATAACTTATATGTTTTGAATTTTGTAAAATAGACATCATTTTTTAATTAATAATATCAAATATATATTTGGGTGAAGTTTTGGTATTTTTCTAAAAAACATCAATTTTTTTTGATGAATAGTGAAACCACTAAGTTGTACTTATAAAAACTGATTTTCCGTTTAATTGAAATTTTACCACCTCTGTGTTTTGAATTTCAAAAATCCTACATACATGGTTGTTATTGAGAAGTAAAATGTGGTTCAATGGGATTAGAATAATTTTTTGGTGAATAGTAACTTTTATGTTTTTAATCGCGATTAGAGGTAATTAGTGTAATTTAAGGTAAAAATAATGTTTTAATAAAATGAAATGACATATACATGTGTCTTACCCTTATTGGATGTGTCATGGATGACCAAGAAAACCCATTGTTCTATTTTTTGGACCCCATTAATCCGCTTGGGTAAGATAAAGACATTAATGCCTTTTATTTAAAGTAAAAGTAAAAAATGACACAAACATGAGTCGTTTTACTAAAACAATTATTAAGTGGGGTTATACAATTAATATTTTTCACTATAAATTATCATTAGAAATCTAAAAAGATTTCCTACATCATGATATTTTTTTATAATTTTTAGACATTAAATAAATTAAATTATATATGACACCATGATGATGCAGCGATTACCTCATTATTTAATGATTTAAATAAAATGAAATGATAATGTAAAATATAAGACCTAAACATGTCAAAAACCTATTTTATGGGTTTATTTCAAACTCATATCACCTTATCCTCTAAATATATAATTTTGGGACCTTTTAAATTCTAAAATCATTTTATAATAAAGTAACCTTTTATAACTTTCCAAGAGTGCCCCTCCTATCCTCTTATAAAAGGCCCCCACATATACCACCTTACCCACACCTCTCAAGCCTATGGCTCGGAAAACCCCTGTCCATTTTTCCTCTCCACATACATGTCTTACTCCTTGAAGCCTCAATTTGCGCAGAAGTCTTCCCAAAGAAGCCTTTGAGCTCAAATAAAAAACAGTTACCCGTTTTAAAGGTAGTGTTTTCTCTTGTGTTTTTATGTTTTATTTTGCTTCTCTAACCCCATAAACTATTTTTATTAATTTCTTTTGTAACAACACCAGTATCTTCCATATACTAGGATGTTGTTATAAGATGTATTCGAGCTACACTTAAACACACATACATCTAATGGTTAAAGAAGATACTGTTTCCGTGGATGGCGAATTTCTGCCTCACGAAACGATGATTGTTCAATATTCTTTTAACACCTTCAAAGGGGGCCATTAAGATGACACTATATTTATATATGATATATAATATGATTATTATTTACTTAAGCTTCTGTATTTTTCATTTATGGCATATCTTTATGGTTTCCATTATGGGTAAAGGTGATATATTCATTTTAGGAAGTGCGGACTACCACCCCCTCAAAGTGATTTGATTCGTTAATACCATATGTGGTACATATAATGGATAGATATAATGATATTATATAAGATAAAATACTGAAATTATTATAATATTATGTATCATTATGTTTTAATTCCATTAAATATGAAATAGAAATGGAATTAGCGTTCATGCGTACGTACGGCTTACCGTCTCCATGAATGGTGCATTTCATTTCTTACCTCTAAATGTTATGTAATATTATAAATGAATGTATATAATGGATATATATGATATATAGGATATCTAAATCTTGAGTATAACTTTGGATATAATGGATACATCAACAACTTGTAATTATAAAGAGCTTATTTTTGACTCAAGTACCAATGATCGTTAAAAGGACCGTTATTAACATAAATAATTACATAGTGTTCATGACATGGTAATAAGTGATATAAAGGGAATAATTAATTTGAAAAAGGTTCTTAAGAAAGTAGAAATTAACTCAAGTTTATTATTCTGGAGGTTAAATAACGATCGAGTCAAGTTGGACCCGAGGTAAGGGAACTTCTTAACCTAATTTCCATTCATTGGGTTAATCTCCTACTTTCAAATTATGTCATGATATTATTATGTCTTGTCTTGTATTTGTACTTTATTTATGTGTACTTATAGTGAATACACATAATAGATCTATTTTATTTAAAAATTATCTTTCGGAGGGACTTCGTCTCAATCTCCATTCATTGAGGCATATTTTGTTTTATACACAACTTTCTTTTATACGGTGTATAAACCCCTTTGACTTTTAAGTTTATTCAAATGGAATCTTTTTTATATGAAGCATTTATTAAATGACAAAATGGAATGTTTTTTTCATACGTATGCGGCGACAATGACTTCTCCACCGTCGTGACCATTATTTGAGTTTCAGCTTCCTCTACAAGCCATACCTTTTTTTAAAAGAAAAATAAATACCATGTTTTACTTTTCGTTTATTTTGGTATTGAAAATGGTTTTCATAATGTCATTATATCAATGTATTGTATTGATATCTTGTGATTGAAAAGATGAAATGTTATGTTTCCTTTATGAATTTTTTATGTGATATGACTATGTTATGGTTCTTGGGCATTGTTATGAAGACGGGTGGTTCCATGATAAACTAAGGGATGGTGAGCCCGACATATCTCTCTAGTGCATTGGGTTATGCAAAGGAGTTAAATGTTAAGGTTTCTCCGAAGAGAATTAGTGAATATACTGTGATGGGTATTCTAAACCTAACCAAGAGGGTTACTCCCTACGTAATAATGTTATGAATTCCTGAAGTTACCTTTATATCTTATGATTTCTATGATTAATTAATGATTTGATGAGGTATGTTAATGTTCTTATGTTTTATGAGTAGAGTATGATTTCATTGATTCTTATGCATACAAGTACTCATGTTTACTTTCCATATTTTTATATTCCTTACTGAGCTTTTTATGCTCATCGCAAGTTGTTGAAATGTTTTTCATAGGTCAAGGGAAGAGTACATGATATGATGATAGTGTCAAGGAAGTTTTCAAGAAAGAATCCATGTTTTATTTTAAATATGTTTCAATTGATGGGAAAAAATGAATATTATCATTTATTGTGACCACTTCATTTAGATGTTGGATGTAATGAAAGTTTTATGATCTAAAATCTCTAAAACTCTAAACCTGAAAAGATAATCAAGGTGTATTCTTATAGTAACTCAATATTAAGTAAGGTTTAAGATTGGGGCCTTATAGTTGGTATCAGAGGTCGGTTTAGATAACTTTAGGAGTTAGAATTTTATTAAATGATTATCAAAATATATTTTTTTATGGTAAAATTGAAATGATATAGAATTTGAATATTACCATGTTAATTCTCCTAAGATATTTTTGTGTTAATAATGGTTTTTTGTAGTGGAAATAGAACAGATTTTCTAGGAAGGCATACAGAGGGAAATGACCTTTCAAATCAGTACCCTGAGATGGTCAGAATCAGAACTAAACAGTTTTTTGCAGTGATGGCTCAGTTGACTCAGATGAAAAATGTTGGTTGTTTTTATTGATGATATTTTTGGTGTTTTCTGAAAGTAAAGAGGAGCATGAAAGACATTTAAGGGTTATTTTTTAAACCTTAAAAGACAATAAATTGTATGGGAAATTCATCAAGTGTGTGTTTTTGTTGTAACAAATTTCTTTCCTTTGTCATATTGTTTCTAAGGTTGGAATAACTGTGGATCCTGCCAAAACAAGAGTTGTTGAAGAATGGCCAAGACCCACAAATGTAATTGAGATTCATAGCTTCCTTGGTTTGGCAGGCTATTACCGATGGTTTTTTAGAAATTTTTCACGGTTATCTAGTCCAATGACTAAGCTAACTTGGAAGGGTGTTAAGTTTATCTGGAAAAAAGAATGTGATGATTGTTTTCCGGAGTTGAAAAGAAGATTGGTGAATGCTCCAGTTTTGGCACTACCTTCCATGAATGGTGAGTTTGTTATCTAAAGTGACACTTCATTGAAAGGACTTGGTTGCTTCCTAATGCATAATGATCAGGTTATTTCTTATTCTTCATGATAGTTGAAAACTCATGAGGTAAATTACCCTATACATGATTTGGAATTAGCTGCTGTTGTTTTCTCTTTAAAAATTTGGAGGCATCATTTGTATGGAGTAAAGTGTGAAATATATACCGATCACAAAAGTTTAAAGTATATATTAACTCAAAAATAATTGAACATGAGACAGATGAGATGGCTAGAATTAATCAAGGATTATGATTGTACAATTATTTACCATCCGGGAAAAGAAAATAAAGTGGCTGATTCTTTGAGTCGAAAAAGTAATGCTTCATTAACAATGATGTGTTTGGAATGTGATCCTTTGGTTAAGGATTTGATGAACTTTGGCATATAAGTTTTTGGTGCACGATGTTCTTCTGTTTTGTTTTAGGTATCAGTGAAATATTCTCTATCAGACAGAATTAAGCAAGCACATAAGAAAGACAGCGAGTTACAGAAAAAGGTAGAGCTGGTTCAGAAGGGTAAGTTTCCTGAATTAAACGTTGATAATGATTGTGTTTTGTGATTTGGGAAGAGATTGTGTGTTCCTTGTGATTCACAGTTGAAGAGAGAGTAGTTATTTGAAGCTCATAGTTCTCCGTTTTCAGTCCATCCTGGCAGTGCTAAGATGTATGGAGATTTTTGGGAGTATTACTGGTGGGACGGAATGAAAAGGGATATTGCTGATTTTACTGTGAAGTGTATGACTTGTCAACATGTTAAAGTATATAGGTAGTTACCGAAAGGTATGCTTCAGCCTTTAACAGTACCGGAGTGGAAATGGGAAAATATATCCATGTATGTCGTTGTGGGATTGCCGAAGACACCTCGAGGTAATAATGCAATCTTGGTTATTGTTGATCGCTTGACTAAATCTGCTCATTTCCTTGCTATACGAGATACTTTTTTCCCTAGATCAACATTCCCGTTTGTATCTTAAATAGATAGTTATGTTACATGGAGTTCCTCTCTCCATTGTATCTGACTGTGATCCCAGGTTTACTTCTAACTTTTGGAAAAGCCGTCTGAAGTGGTTGGGTACTGAATTAAATTTTAGTATAGCTTTTCATCCTCAATCAGAAGGGCAGTTAGAACGAACAATTCAGACCTTGGAGGATATGCTGCGTGCTTGTTCGATGGATTATCAGGTAAGTTGGGACCAATATCTTTGTTTGGTTGAATTTTCATATAATAATAGTTTTCATTCCAGTATACAAATGGAACCATTTGGGGCGTTATATGGGAAGTGGTATCGAACTCCATCTTTCTGGGATGAATTGGGTGAAAGGAAGCTGATTGGTCCAGAATTTGTAGAAGAGTTGGTAGAAAAAGTTCAGCTGATACAGAAACACATGAGAACAGCTCAGAGCAGGCAGAATAGTTATGCGGACAACTGAAGGAAGGATCTCTCTTTTAAGGTAGGTGATCATGTTTTTCTCAAAGTCTCACCATGGAAAAGTGTGATGCAATTTGGTAAGAATGGAAAGCTGAGTCTAAGGTTCATTGGACCATATGAAATTCTAGAGAGAGTTGGATCAGTTGCTTACCGAGTGGCTTTACCTCCGAGTTTATCTCAGGTACACAATGTTTTTCATGATTCAATGTTAAGGAAGTACATGCCAAATCCATCTCATGTTTTGAGTGTAGAGGTGGTTCAGCTGGAAGAGAACATATCTTATGAGGAACAATCGGTCCAGATTCTTGACCACAACGAGCAAGTGATACAGAATAAGGTGATTCATTTGGTAAATGTTTTGTGGAAAAACCACATGGTTGAAGAGGCAACATGGGAATCTGAAAATGCAATGAGGGCTAAATACACCCACTTATTCTATAAGTAAATAAATTGAAGGGACACAATTTTCTATTGGGGGGAAGGATGTAACATCCCAAGTAAGTAATGAATAATAGATATTTTACCTATGTCTATTTATGAATTAGATAGTGTTTTAGAGGCTTAAAATGAGAATAAATCTAATCTTAAGAATAGAATACACTAATATTTTTAAAAGATTATTTTAATGCCTTTTGATGGAAAACCATTTTTAAATCAAACTTTTGACAATTTTATAAGCTCTATTTGTCAAAATAAACTTATTCTTTATGATTGGGAAATTCAAATTTAATTTGGGTTAATTTCTGGTATTCTTCCGATAAAGTTCATTTTTTTAATGAATAGTGAAAAATGTTGTATTTTAATTCAAAACCTCTTTTTAATCTATTTTATTTATATGATTAGATTATCTTGTGAATTGGTTTTAAAGTTAAAGTAGGATATATTTTTACCATTTAATCCATTAGAGGTCATTGGAATTAATTTCACTTTTAAATTGGACTTAAACTAGTGTCAATCTTTTGATACTTATTGTTTCATAAAAACACGCTATTTTCTCTGACAGTGGGAAATAATTATTAAATAAATTAATGTAACTTATATGTTTTGAATTTTTTAAAATATAAATCAT
Source organism: Viscum album (assembly GCA_963277665.1). Lineage (NCBI taxonomy): Eukaryota > Viridiplantae > Streptophyta > Magnoliopsida > Santalales > Viscaceae > Viscum > Viscum album. The sequence goes on from OY728134.1 coordinate 64,260,200, forward strand.
ATTAGAATTTGGAATATCAAATATAGCTTAGGGTGATGTTTTGGTATTTTTCTGAAAAACATAAATATTTTGATGAATAGTGAAACCACTAAGTGGTACTTATAAAAACTAATTTTCCGTTTAAATGAAATTTTACCACCTCTGTGTTTTGAATTTCAAAAATCCGACAAACATGGTTGTCATTAAGAAGTAAAATGTGGTTCAATGGGATTAAAATAATTTTTTGGTGAATAGTAACTTTTATGTTTTTAATCGCGATTAGATGTAATTAGTGTAATTTAAGGTAAAAATAATTTTTTAATAAACTGAAATGACCTATACATGTGTCCTACCCTTATTGGATGTGTCATGACCGACCAAGACAACCCATGGGTCGATTATTGGGACCCCATGGGGCCACCTGGGTATGATAAAGACATTAATGCCTTTTATTTAAAGTAAAATTAAAAATGACACAAACATGAGTTGTTTTACTAATACAATTTTAAAGTAGGGTTATATAAGTCGTATATTTGACTATAGATATTCATTAGAAAGATAAGAAGATTTACTACATCCTGATATATTTTTTATAATTTTTAAACATTATATATATTCTATTATATATGACACCATGATGATGCATTGATTACCTCAATATTTAATGATTTAAATAAAATGAAATGTTAATGTAAAATCTAAGACCTACACATGTCAAAAACCTATTGGATGGGTGGATTTCAAACTCATATCACCTTATCCTAGAAATAAATAATTTTGGGACATTTTGAATCCGAAAATCATTTTATAATAAAGTAACCTTTTATAACTTTCCAAGAGTGCCCCTCCTATCCTCTTATAAAAGGCCCCCACATCTACTACATTACCCACACCTATCAAGCCTATGGCTCGGCCAACCCCTATCCATTTTGCATCTACACATCCCTCTCTTACTCCTTGAAGCCCCAATTTGGGTAGACATCTTTCCAAGGAAGCCTTTGATCTCAAATCAAAAAGAGTTACCTGTTTTAATGGTACTGTTTTCTCTTGTGATCTTATGTTTTTATTTTGATTCTCCAAACCCCTAAACTCTTTTTATTCATTTATTTTTTAACAACACCAGTATATTACATATACTAAGACGTTTTTATAAGAAGTATTCGAGATACACATACACACACCGACATCTAATGGTTAAAGAACATACTGTTTCCGTGGATAGAGAATTTATGCCTCACGAAACTATGATTGTTAAATATTCTTTTAACACCTTAAAAGGTGTCCATTAATATGAAACTATATTTATATATGATATATAATATTTTTATGTTTTACTTATGCTTCTTTATTTTACATTTATGGCATACCTTTATGGTTTCTATTATGGTTAAATGCGATATCTTCAACTTAGGAAGTGCGGACTACCGCCCCATCAAAATGATTTGATTCGTTAATACCATATGTGGTACGTATAAAGGATAGATTTAATGATATTATATATGATACAATACTGGAATTATAATACTATTATGTATAATTATGTTTTAATTCCATTAAATATTAAATAGAAATGGAAGTAGCGTTCATGCGTACGTACGGATTACCATCTCCATGAACGGTGCATTTCATTTGTTACCTATAAATGTTATGTAATATTATAAATGAATGTATATACTGGATATATAAGATATATAGGATATCTACATCATGTGTATAACTCTGGATATTATGGATACATGAACATCTTGTAATTATAAAGTGCTTATTTTTTACTCAATTACGAATGATCGTTTAAATGACCGTTATTAACATAAATAATTACATAGTGTTCATGACATGGTAATAAGTGATATAAAAGGAATAATGAACTTGAAAAAGGTTCTTAAGCAAGTAGAAATTAACTCAAATATATTATTCAGGAGGTTAAAGAACGGTCGAGTAAAGTCGGACCCGTGGTAAGGGAACATCTTAAACCAATTTCCGTTCTTTGGGTTAATCTCCTACATTCAAATTATGTCATGATATTATTATATCCTATCTTGTATTTGTAATTTAGTTATTTTTACTTATAGTGAATACACATAATAGATCTATTTTATTTAAAAATTATATTTTTAAGGGACTTCGTCTCAATCTCCATTCATTGAGGCATATTTTGTTTTATACACAACTTTATTTTATACAGTGTATAAACCCCTTTGACTTTTACGTTTATTCAAAAGGAATCTTTTTTATACGAAGAATTTACTAAACGACAAAAGGGAATGATTTTGTCGTACATATGCGGCGACAACAACTTCTCCGCCGCCGTGACCATTATTTGAGTTTCGGCTTCCTCTACAAGCCATACTTTTTTTAAAAGAAAAATAAATACCATGTTTTACATTTATTTTATTTTGGTATTGAAAATGGTTTTCATAATGTTTTTATGTCAATGTGTTGTATTGATATCATGTGATTGAAAAGTGGAAATTTTATGTTTCTTTTGTGCATGTTTTATGTGATATGATTATGTTATGGTTCTTGGGCATTGGTATGAAGACGGGTGGTTCCTTGATAAACTAAGGGCGGGTGAGCCCGATATAGCTCTCCAATGCATTGGGTAACGCGAAGGAGTTAAATGTTAAGGTTTCTCCAAAGATATTTAGGGAATATACTATGATGGGTATTCCAAACGTAACCAAGAGGGTTACTCCCTTTTTAAGAATGTTATGAATGCCTCAAGTTACCTTTATGTCTTATGATTGATATGATTTTTTTCATGATTTGATGAGGTATGTTAAAGTGCTTATGTTTTATGAGTAGAGTATGATTTCATTGATTCTTATGTATATATGTACTCATGTTTCCTTTCCATATTTTTATATCCCTTACTGGGCTTTTTATTCTCATCCCAAGTTTTTGAAATGTTTTTCACAGGTCAAGTGAAGGGTACATGATATGATGATAGTGTCAAGGAAGTGTCAAGAAATAATCCATGTTTTATTTTAAATATGTTTCCATTGATAGGAAAAAATGATTACTATCTTTTATTGTAACCACTTCATTTAAATGTGGGATGTAATGAATGTTTTATGATCTAATTCTCTAAAACTCTAAACCTGAAAAGATCCTCAAGGTGTATTCTTGTAATAACTCAAGATTAAGTAAGGTTTAAGGCTGGGGAATTATATTAAAGGATATAATATATTGAATAATTTTATTATTAAAAGAAAGTTCTGTTGTATTTGTGTATTCAGTAGTAATAATAGACTCATGTATATATCTAGTTTACCCATAATAAAAAAATGGTTGGTCCTTTAAGAGATTATTTCTTGTAATTTATTCTATTATAAATATTGTATGATACAAGATATAGGATTTTTAGGGTTGGTTTGCTATAGTTGGTATCAAATTAATTTTAGTACAATCCTTAGAAACGGAATTTAAGAAAACATATATTAGAAAACCCACCCCTATGATAGACTTTGAGGAAAACTATAGAAGAATGTCATAATTTTTTGGTAATGTATATATTTTTTTATGTCTTATTAAGAATACTCCCATATCTGGATAGTATTATGGGTTGTTTAGATTAATATTTATGATAAAATCAAATATGTAAATATGACTTTTTAGTTTCTTTATTTTCAGATTTAACCATTATTAATGAAATTTTATATATATGTATGTAAATAATGTTTTTTAGTATAAAATTAATTTTATAAAAAATTAATGTACATTTAATAGACATAATTTTTGTGGTATTGGAATCCATTAGAGTTAATATTTTCATTAAATACATTGTCATAAAATACCATTAAGTTTATTAAAATTTGATACAAAACTAGATTATATGGAAAACCGTAGTAAAAATGTTATTTAGGGATTAATTTAATTTCAAATATTTCAATAAATGTTTTGGGAATGGAATTGGAATTGTATTAATAAAGTTATAATAAATAACAACCCACTTATAAGGTGAGAAACCATTCCATCCGGCTAGGCGAGGGGCCTTGAACCCATGAATGAAGGACGATAAGGTTTTCATAACTACCAATAACTTACACGATGTATGATTTAAAATGTCATTATTTTCAGTTAAACATTTTTTTGAATAAATTCTAATTATAAATGAATAATATTACTTTTTGGTTTAGACAATAGGAATTAATGACAATTTTTTTGAAAAATAGTTAGAAATATCATAAAATTATTTTAAACATTTTATGGATCTTTTAATCGGTGAAGGGTAAAATTTTTTCTTTATAAAAAATCATTTTTGGATATTCATTTCTTTATTTAAGGGATGAATGGGAAATTGATCAAAGAAAAACCAATGGTTGAAATTTTATTTATAGAAATATGACATGTCAGTTATGTTTTTTATATATTAATGATGTAAAATAATTACTCAACCTTATAAAAAAGATTTTGAAATAAAATTTTATATTAATACCATAATCATTATTACACCAATGGTATTTTAAATAATCTCATATTTGTTCTTTTTTGGACCTCAATTTTTCATTGAAATTTCACTTTTTTTTTTGATAAATGACCTCAATCACTCACTATAATTACTTTTTATGTTCCATCATATACATATTTTCAAATTTCATTGATGTTATCCAATATAAAAATATATTCATGATGACCTTCTTACTTCAATTTTTATCTTATTTAGTGGATTTTATTTTAACACTTAACAATATGTGAGATTTTGGTAATGGTATTTTTAAATTTCCAAACCTATATTACCAAGATCAAGTTTAAATTGGTAGGATGTAATTTATTTAATTTTTGGGAATATAAGTCCAAAAATTATAAAAAAAGATACTCTATTTCATACCGTGTGTGACATGTAACACCAATACTAGTTGAGAATATAACCTCTCGAGTCATTATGATATATTTACAATTTTAAATAAATTTAATAAATTATAGAGCTTGAAATACATTACACATTTAGTGTATATTCTGATATTAAGATTAACATGCTCTTTATATAATCCTTATTTATCTTTCATTACATGCACAAATGACTTTAATTGAATGATTACATTACACTCATAGCCACGTTTTACATACCAACACTAAATTATTTAAATATTATAATTTAATATAATAATGAATAACATGGAAATTAAAATTTGAAGTTATGAATAATTTAAAATAACTTATAAATATATATTTTTGAATTCATTGGATACCAATTATATAGATGTGACTAAAAACCCAATTGAATATAAAAGAAATTTTTTAATAAATAACTATTTTAATGATTCTAAATATATTTTTACTTAATAAATTAAATTTATTAAAAATTAATTAACGTTATTAATGAAATATATAAATTATATATTCAATCAGTTATTTTTTATATTCATCAAATAGTTTTTATAGTCATGAAACAAGAAAAAATCTATTTTTATTCATAAAGAACATAATTTTTTACAGCAAGTTTCAACTAATTTTAATCTCGATTGTATATTAAAAAAAATTGACAATTTTATAAATTTTATATGAAAATAAAGTAGGAATTTTTTATGCAGTATTTCAAAATTAGATTGCGGTAAATTTATATTATTTTTCAGAGCAGTTTCATTTTTTATGAACTGTGAAAATACATAATTTTAATTGAAAACTAAAATTTCACCTAATTTATTCTTATAGTAAAATTATATTTTAATTTGGTATTAAATGTTAATTATATTAATTTTTCCCCAATAAATCATATATAGTTCATTAGAATCAATTTCACACTTAAATTGGAATCCTTGAAATATGATTTATTAATCTATCATTTTTTGATTCACTAGTTTATTCTACAAGGATTATAATTATAGAGTGATGTTTAGACCTTTTTTATGCCAGTAGTGATCTGATGAAAATTTTTATTTGGTTTCATTTTCTTATTATCATGTAATACCTTTTATGGACAAATATGTCACTTTTACTGCATTATCTTCAACATGACTGAGATGGTAATTATTTCTCATCAATCCCATTTTTTGATCTTGGATTTTTTCTATTGAGTTTATGATGTAATCATTAAACTTCTTCCATTTTTGGATCAGTTTTTTTGTTTGTTTAATGGAGGATATTTGGGTAGGTATGAAGGGACATGATCTTTGGATTGTGTTTATTGTATCCCCAACATGTATCTCCATTAATTTCTTAATAGTGTGAACTCATTAAACCTTATTTAAGTATTGTATCAGTTTTTCTTTAGTATATTTATTGTGGCATGAATTGGGTGACCAATTCCTGAAACATATTTTTGTAAAAAAACATGTTGTTTCATCACATTTTCATGATTGTTTTTTTAAATTAATTTTGGCCACTTATGTTATTTGAATTTGGAAAATGGATTGCATTCTTGGAATAAGAATATTTTATAATGTATTGAATGGTCAAAGTATTTTTTTACATTTTTTTTTTCTTGCAATTAAAATTATTTACATTGTTTAAGGTGAAAATTGGATTACTTAGTGGTTATCCATTATAATTAAGGGGTCAAATGACCTTAAATTTTTTCCAAACCCCATTGTTTGGAAAAACAACCCAGTGGTTGGAAACAAATTTACTATACACTATCATGGATCTAATTTAGTTCATTATTGTAGGTATATAACAAGAGGAATCCCTATGAATCGTGTTTACCATATTTTATTTACCATAATGCCACTCCTCATTCACTATAAAAACACACTCACCCTTTCCCTCCCCTCAGTTCATCACACTATTCAAGCCATTTGAAAAATATAAAAACTACCCTTTTAATTTCCCAAAATTATTCCCATCATCCTATAATCCTCCCTTAGGGGAGAAATAAAATAAAGTATGTCCTTTGGTATAAACGAAAAGGAGTTATCCAAAAGAGGTAATATTTTTCAATGATAACTTTTGTTTAATACATATCCACCCCTTAAATTATTTATATATCTTTATTATATAATAACAATGGTATGCTAAATATAAGAGGATTTTGTTATCTTAATGAAATTTCCTACACTAAAACACACTTCCATGAAATAGGATACACCATCATCGTTCATGTGTACAGCGGACTACCACCTAGCAAACTAATGTCAAACATTCTACCATTTACATAATCAATCATTAAAAATAATGATAAATTTATGGTTTATAATATATAACTATATATACATACAAATATATAGACATTTATAATTTATTTAGGCTTATGTAATTCTTTTATAACACATACCTTCCTGGTTTCCAATTTGTGAGAATATGATAACAAAATTTGTAGATGTGTGGATAACCGCCTTGTCAAAATGATGTGATATATTAATTATTTACATGGAATATATTAAGTATGAGTTTAATAAAAAAATTACATATATAAAATAAATATTATAATATATTAACAATATAAATATATATTATTTTCTTGTCTTTCCTTCAGTATGGAAAAAATGGAAACTAAATTCATCCATACATACGACCTATTGTCTCTATGAATGATTTATTTTATTTCAAATATCTAAACATTAAGGATTACTATAAATATTTATATATATAATATGTAGAATATTTACATCATTTATTACATTATAGAGTTTATGGAATCCTAATTTAATAAATAAGGAAAAAAAACATCCCAACATACTCTAAAAACAAGGCCATTAACACATGAAACGATGAATGATAAATATGTGATAAGATGTTATAAAAGTGTCATATATGATTTTATAAACATTATAAATATTTTTTAATTAGTTATTTACATTATTTAAACAATTATACTGTAGGTTAAATATAATTAAACCAAAAATAATTGAATGGTAATGGGATTCAAAGTCTCACTTTTACTTCTGTGAGATTTATACAATATTCACCACTAGTTTTTTTGTGTGGTTTATATAAGACCCTATATAATGTTATATCATGAATTTTATTTATTTAATTATATTAAATATTTCAATTGATGTAATACTTTCATGTAACATGAGTCACTCAAGTAGTAACAGATTCTCATCTCACATTGTAATCTGTGGGGCATACAACATTTTCACCAATTTTTTCTTTGGTGTGGTGAATATATTACCATTATAGTGTTTTATATCCTGAATAAAGTTTTTTCTTTTTTTTCTGATTAAAATTTAATTACATCATCAAACGGTATTTTAAATTAGACTTTCCAAGTGTTAAATAAATTTCATATCTCAAATCATTTTCATTGGGTTATATTAAATAATTATTGTCATTAATATTCTAAAATTATTTCCATGTTAACATTTACATGATGATTTTTTATTTTAAATTATTTTATGAGTGTATATAGTTGATACACATAATTGGGTCATTGGTTTATTCTCACTTCAATATTATGATCTTTATAATGGTTTACATCAGAATCTCATTCTATTCAGTATTGTTTACACATGAATTTCCATTAAAGGAATTTATTTGATAATTTCTTAATATAAATTTCAGTTTATTATCCCATGGTTATTCATTATTATACTTAATTAAATGTATAATTTGATCACTCTTTGGTACATAGAACGTTTTATAAATTTTTTTTAATAAAATCCAACATCATTTCTCTCTTCGGTTGGAAATCTATTTTCTAAAAATGTCTTCAAAAATGTTTTAACATTTTCAAAATGATTTATAAAAGAGTATTTCACACATTTTTACCCTTCATAAAATATTTCAAAAGTAATTTCAAAATATAATCTTTTCCAAAATAATTTTCAAAACTAAAAGTAAATTTTCCTCTATAATGTTTTCAATATTATTTTCATCATTTTATCAACAACAGTGACCATTATTAATTCTCTAATGGGTATAAGATGTATTGATACCATCATTATTCTTCCTCTATATGGATTATGATTATTTTTACGTAGGATAGAATTGAAATTGATTTCCTTGAATCACTTTTGTATTTATTGACTTATACATGAGTTATTCACATTCCAATGACCATTGAAAAATAGAATTCCCCTAAATATCCAAATTATTTATCATGGAGATGATTATTTCCTAAAACATGCACCATTTTTACTTATGGTTTTTAAATTAAATTTTATTTGTTTTATTATGAAAATATTGTTAAATTCACATTATTTAATCAATATAGAAATTCTAATGTTTTTAAATTTAATCGATTATTCATTATATGAATAATTATTTGGATTGGTAAAAAATGTGTTTTGGAACAGTAACATCAAACCCTCAACACACTAATAAGTTTGATGAGAAAAACTAGACATGGTTTGGGTCGATGCCTTTCCCATTTATTAGATTCTTATTATTAAACCTTGATAATATTTGTTTCTTGGAATAAAGCCTTCATGGTAATAGATTCATAAAATGAATCAAATACAATATGAGATTCTTATCTTATATCCTCGAAGGTAAACATTATATATAAATTATTATAAATTACATCATTCTGAATTCAGTTATTAATATTCTATTTAAAAATTTAATTAGTTATAATATCCATGATTTTGTTTCAAACACATGTGATTATTTATACAGAATTATATGATAACCACTTATTCATTACATATTATACATAATTTATTAATTTAAAGGAATGTTTTTTAGTTATATACCTTTAAATTTTGATTATACATTATTTATTCATAGCTTCTACTATACATAACCCTTACTGAGAATTTTTTTCACCCTTAATTGTTTTCCATTCCTGAGGATTCAATGATGTTTACAGTGAATACTATTCAATGATATAAAAGATGGAAAAATTAATTATAAAAAAATATGATGTATTTTTTAAATCATTTTTAATACAATAATCATTAATGTAACAATTCTAAAAGGGATAAACGAACTATTTATTCCTTTGGGCCATAATTTCCTTTTATTTATTCCAATGAAAAAGTAGTTTGACACTGGCTCCTGGATTTTGTGTGTCAGGTTAGTAAAATTAAATAATATTTTTGTTATGTAACATGAACGGTATGAGATAACCATTGGGGTTATAACCTTTCTTTATTGTAATGTTATTGAGCTTGGTTTACATATAGGGTTTCTTAATTAATGAATGGTCTATGTTAAAACATTTGTTTTATAATTGAATTATGGAGATTAATATTCTCATTTACATTTTTCTATTATCTTAATTTGAGATAATTATTTTATTTTAAATAATTTTAGGATGAATCTATTATTTTTACTTTATGAATTTTATGATGTTTTAAATGTTAGTTATAGTACTTCAATCATAAAAATTAAAATAAGGCATTCTTTACATATATTAATAGGTGAAATGTAAATTTATCAAGGTATAATGAAATGATTAAATTAAGTTTATGAGATAAAAATATTAAATATAAGATTATTTTTTAGGTTTTTATGTCTTGATTGTAAAATGATATATCAAATCTAGGAAAATGATCTTGAAAAAAACATTTTATCCTATTACATTAATATTTGATTAATCAATGGGTTTTTAATATATCGTAGATTTACGGTTTTGTGATTCAAAACTTTCTATTGTCTATTAATTTTATTTTCATTAATTATTTATATTGACCTCCCTAATTATTTACACTTTTCATAAATTTCCATATATTCACTTTACACTAGTGATCTCCAATGTGGGAACCTAGTAATGTTATGAGCTCATTATTTCCCTTTCCATATTTTTAAGATAATGTTTTGTTTACCATTTTTATGATGTGGTTTTTTCTTAATTAATCTATTAAATTTCAATCCCTTTATTAGTGAGAATAAATTAAAATTTCAATAATGTAATTAATTTAATGGGGATATAATGTTACACCCTAAGATTGTAAAATAACACTATGTTTAAATTTCATATTCAATATGAAATACTGAGTTTAAACGACCCATGTTATATTATTAAAATATTCAAATTAAAATATGACCATTTTATTAATTGATTTAATATTTAGAATAAATAATAATAACTAATTTATAATTTTTATATATAAATGTTTTAATTAGTAGGTAATATATTTATAAACTCAAGGAAAATGGAAATTTTATTATTAAAAAAACATTTATTTAAAAAATGATTTACATTTTTTGATATGAGAATATATTATAATTAGTTTTCAAATCTTTTTAAATGTTATTTAACAAAAATAACATATAATTTAATTTATTATTTCCTTATTTTCATAGTGGGTTTTATATTCCATAAAATATTAATTTTTTCTTTTAATAAAGAAACATACATATTTTAATAAAGTTTCCAATTTTAATCAATAAATTAATTCAAATGTAACTTTATTATTTTAATTTTTTCGAAAAATATTATTATTACTATTAATTTATATTAACTCAAAATAGTTAATTTCAATCACCTTTAAATTGGATTTTATCTTATGGTTTTTCTTGAACATAAAAATACATTTTTATGAAAACTATTCTACGGTGCATAACCTTTCCAAATTTTAATTAATTAAAATATCACCTAATTAATAATTACCTTAATGTAATATATATATTATATATAATTTATTATTAATTGAATTTAATTTAATATTTTTAGATTTAATATTGTTTTTATTAAGTCATCTCATTCTAGAAAAAATACATTTCTTTAAGAAAATATTCTTTCGACAAGACTAGAGGCATACATTTAAATTAAAATTTTCCCCTTATATGAGATTAATTTAGAAAAATGTCTTAAATTTTTCAATAAAATTTATTTATACTATCTAATAATTCAGGCATAATATTTTTACCATATTGAATAGTGAAAATAATAAAAATTAATTATGGCGGTTAAGAAAAACACTAGTTTATTGGGGATTAATCTAAATAGATATGGGTTAATAATTACCTAAAAATTTTATAAATTCATATTGTATGATCATATTATGACTATAAATTTCTTATGGTTCTAAAATGGGCATTTTTAGGCTTTTCTCCATATGTGAAAAAATGGGTGTTTTTCGTTCTTTTAAAAAATTCCAATTATGTCCTCTCCCACACTTATAAAAGGTTTCCCACTCTATTATACTTTATAAAAATTAAAAACCCATTGTTTTATCAAAAAATACCCAAATAACTTCCTTAATTACTCCGAAAATTATTCTAGAATTTTTTTGATCAGAAATCCAACCAATGATTGCTTTTGGTGCAAACCTATTGATGTTTTTCAATAAAGAGGTATCATTCTTAACTGAGCTTTTTTTATTCTTCAAACTATGAATAAATTTTATTTAACCATACTTATATATTGAACTTAGTATGTTCCCAATACTACGGTTTTTTATGTTAAGGTCATTACATACATCCATCTCCTCCTCCCTTAAATGGGAAACAATATCGTTTATTGTTTGTACGACAGACTACTCCCTTGCGAACTGATTTAACTCTTTTCATTTACCACCTATCATAGATGAGTATAGTGATTTATATAATATATATATATATATATATATATATGATATTTATGATATAATTATACTTATATACTTATAATATAACATACTCTTTATGTTTTCCATTGTTTGGGTAATACGACAACATCGCATGTGTGTACTACTGACTAGTATCTCGTGAAGTGATGTTATTTTTTTCACTTAAAAATTGAATGTAAGGTAATAAACAATAATATAATGTGTATAAATTATATTAATTTAATATTATTATTTACTTAAAATAAATAAATCGTATAATTTCTTACCATACCATCTATTGAATAAATGAAAACATCAATCATTTATACGACAGATTATCGTCTAATGAAGAAACATTATTCATTTTTCTTACCACCTCACAAGGATGGTATATGTAACTGTATTGAGAAAAATAAAAATATATTTATGATATATTTATGATAATTTAATGATAAAAAACTAACCTTCTTTCTAGTAGGATCGTCAAAAAATGGACACTTTACTAAATCATATACATGACATACCTTCTTTATGATTGTAATGTAGATCATTATTCATAACCATATTTCATGGTAGGATTTAAAAGTAAAATTGATTTACATAAACTATAATTGTATCCTGATTACCATTTAAAATATTATTACATAATACCTCTTTGACCTTATTCAACTTTCCAATATTATATTGGACATATGATCCATTTATCATCAAAACGTCCAAGGTCAAATTAATTAGTCAAATAATTAAATATGGCATGGCAAAAATTAAATTAAATTAAAACTAAACACTGAAAAAAATATCTTAAGAAATTAATTATTTATTTTAAGTACATTATTCAAATTGATAAGTAACTCAAATGACGATCCAGACTCTAGGGAAGTGTTTCTGGAACAAAACTTTGTACACTAAGACAGATTTTCCTTTAAGAACCATATTTATTTTATTTGTTTTATAAACTTCCATATTAATTTTAATATCATTAATCCTTCATATATAATGATATTTTTATTTACTATTCATTTACTGCATTCATAGTGGTTTTGATTCAAAAAAACACAAATGTGGTAACAATTTATTTATGAGCCTCATTTTAGTCAGGATTGATTACAGTTGAATTTACATTAAAGGAAATTATTTAGTAATTTTATAATAAACAATATTCAATTTATTACACTCTATTTGTTCATAAAATTTTCCTTTAAAAGTACCATTTTCTCCCTTTTATACATAAAATATTGAGAAAATTGTTTTTAAGGAATATTGACTTTATTTCTCTCTTTGGTTAAAAACCCTTTCTCTTTTTTGTCTATGTATTCATTAATTTGATTCACATTTTGATAATATGAATCTATAATTATATCATGTGATTATTACCCCTGTATAATTTTTGTAAAATTATATAAAATTACTCTTCTTGTTGTTTTCCATATGAGGTACTTCTAGAATTTTTACCAATAATGTGAAGGGAATGTTTTTTAATGTATAATAAATTAATATTATTTTTCATTATTAGGATTATTGATTGACTTGAATGTTATTTTCTTAGAAAATAATTATCAATAATATTTTATAAATTTAATTTTTGAAAAAAAACATTTTCATAGTGGAATGGTTATTTTACTCAATAATGATTATACTATTTGTAAAATTATTTATTTTAATCAATTATAACAACCACTAATGTAATATAATAGTTCTGTATATCATGTAAATGTCTCTTAAATATATAGATTTATCAATATCTCTTATATTTTTGGCAAAGTAGATTACTTATTTTTATTTCATATATTCATTTTATCTTAAGATTACTTTGAATATGATATGAGACAATATTTATTAATCCATTAAATTCAATGGATAATTCATATGAGGGGTGCACCCATATAGAACCAGGTGAGCCAGATATTTCTTTTATTATGAGCTTTCCGAGATTGAGTTCCAATTCATTTGGTAAATAATAAGTCTCATGAGGTTTCATTTATGGGATTACAAAGTTAAACTAATCCCTCATAAGAATTTTCCAACTTGTGATATTCTCCAAGAAGTAAGCATGAATCATTTTTATTTTTTGTTTTGTTCTTATTCCACATTTTATATGTTACCATGATCATATGATACATATTTCTATATATTATGAATACTTTGGATTAGTCATGTACCATACCTTTTATGATATCATCATATACATTTGACTCACATGTTATGTTTCCTTATCATTTTTATTCTCTTATTGTGCTTTTACCTCACTCCTTTCATTTATATACTCTCAAATGTATCCTCTGAAATTTTTGAAGCTCAAATAGACATAAAAGAACGCTAAGAAAAAAATAAGAATGACTTATTTTAGTTTACATTGATGTATTATAATCATTGTTTTCTTTAAACACTATGGCCCATGATATTTTTTTGGTAATTAAAGGATGATTATGTTAAAAGAAAATGTAATAATATGTGTATAAGGCATTCGTATCTATATATTTCATTGTAAAAATTACTTCACAGATAATATTGATCGATCAATATTTTAAATTACATATTTTAATTTTTTAGGGAATAAATAACATTATAGTTGTGAATCGTATGAAAATATCCCTCGTAGTTAGGATTTCTTTCCAGTATATCATAATCTACTTTAAAAACTGCATTGTGGGATCTCAACACAAAGAACTATAAATATTTGGTTATATTTTTTGGTTATTTTTAATGTGAAAAATTAAATTCACATTTATTCATCTCTTCATTACTATTATATAATTTTAAGTATATTTTAATTCCTAAATATTTCAATATTATCATAATAGTTTAGTTCGATTTAATCCTAAACTTGATAGATCATTCCATTCATGGTATAGGTTATATTTGAATTGAAATAAAGATATTATTTAATTTTAAGGAATTTAAAATTAATTTAGAATATATTCTGATAATCTTTAACCAATTATCCCATTTGAGAGTGTGAGGATGGTGTATACATCCAGAAAGATAAAATAAATTGAAATGAACAAAATGTATACAGCCAACCCTCATGTTTAGTGTACTCTGAGTTGATATATTCATTTAAACTAAGATCAATAGTAATTACTAATTTAACTAAAATTTATGTTTTTCTATGAGAGGCCCCACCTAAAAATTACAATGAGTTTCAAATTTTGTGTTTAATTATGAACCTATAGGTAATTATAGATGATCAAATAAAAAAAATAAAATTTCATTTTTACTCATATGAGGTTATAAATTAATGGTATTATTATTCATAGTCATCCTCCATTAGTAATTTACATAATTTTAAGTAAATTTACTTCTAAAAATAATTTCTTATTTAATGAATAGCTATTATTATGAAATAAATTTCAGGCTAAAAACTTTAGGGGGCATGTTCCATGAGTGTTGGAGATATTTCAAACAATTTATTCATGTTTTACCGATCACAGAATTTGTGACCAATTTTTTTTTTAATATTTCTATAATGAATTTTTGTTAAATGTAGGAGTATTATAGATGAATTAGAAGTAGTTGTATTGATAGATAAAACATGTTATGTGTTTTGGGATACTATATATAACTACAACCTTATGGATTTGATAAATGATAAATTTTGGTCAAATTTTAAAATTCTTTTGTGAGGACATAGGGAATCTTGATTTTTTTTATCTAAATGAGATATTTTAATATCTGAGGTTTGAATTGAGATTCTACATTTTTAATATAAAATATTGTTGTTTTTGGACATTTTTGGTGGTTTGGCTGATAGTTTGAGGGTTCGAGTATGCATTTGATATCTGTTGGGGGTTATATTTCTCATAGATTATTACAATAGGTGGAACTATGTACTGAGGGTAGAGAGGGGGTATTACTTAGTTCTTATTGATCCTAAAAGATGTGGGTCTTCCTAGGTTGAGCCACAGCTTACCCGATCACATTGTATCGAGTACTAGTTATTACTATTCCATTTCACCCTTAAAGCATTGGCATTTTATTCATTTAACACAATTTTATTTACCCAATATTTCTCTTTTTTTAATTCCACCTCTCCCCTAAAAGATATCATTCCCACCATGTAAACCTCTTATCCTACACTTCTACCTACTCATGACTCTAATTTCAAATATGATTCATGAGATTTGAAACTTCCGGTATGAGGGGCCACTCAATGAGAATTTTGAATAGAGAAATACCTACATTAAATAACATTGGTGGAATATTTCTAGGAAATTACAAAAACTAGATCTACATGGTTATTGTTAAATATTGAGCATTATTATTGGAATTATGAATTAATTATATCGTAATTTATATAACTCAATTAAGTTATATACTTTTTTTATAATTTAATGAGATGTTATAAAAAGTTTATGAAACCTATATTTATGTATATGATTTGGGGTTATGAAAAATTTGTTTTTATGAATTATTAATTGTGAAAAAAATTCGTTTTAAATTCGACTTGAATAGTATAAATCTTATATATTTTTTTTTGAATGGTTCATTTCAATATTTTTATAGTTTCTTATATGTAGATAGTATAATTTTATTTTATATCTATTTTCACGATCCCAATCAAAATATTCAATGTTACATATTTTCTGAGATTCATTATTTGTATTATTAAATTAATGATATATTCATGATATGGTGAAACCATTTTCAGTCTTGGGTATGATATGAATGTAAATATTAAATCCTGGATAACTAAACCTTGTTTCACATAGTAATATCATTCCATTTATATAAAATGTTCTCTAGATATTTTTCCTACAATTGTAAATGAATAAAATATATATTAAAAATACAAATTAAACTTTATAAAATTCTTTAATTTATAGAGATATGATGATTTTTCAAATTAGGTTAAATGAAATGATATGCTTCCCACCCAAGTTTGGTTTTCAATACATGTTTTTTCCATGGAAATATTAATATGTAGAAATAATAAATTAGTTGTTTTCCCTATATGGTATTATTTTATTTATTAGTTTTTCATGTCCTTTAACATATAATTTTTAGCATCCCACCAAGGATTCCACTTAATATTTCCTTAAAATGATGGCGATAAGAGCTCAAGTGATCCTCCCCAAACACTAGAGAATATCAGCTAGCAGTGATGGCCTTGAGTGGATCCATGGGTAGGCTATGTCATCATTAAATAGTGTGGAAGGTACAAATATATAAATAATAATATGTAGTAATATAAATAAAATACGTAAACATGCATGATAAATAAATAACTGGAAGGAGATGAATAAAAAATAGACACAAAGGCTAATGATTCTACATCATATATCTATACAAAATTTTTTATGGGGAACATGGGATACAAACATATTTCACATTCAAAAACAATATAAAAAACATAAAAAATCTAAAAAAATTATATCAAGAATAGGCTTGGTGTTCTTCCCACATACTCCTTTCTAATGTTGTAAATCAATCATCGATATCTAGTTTCTTCACTTTAACTCCACCTACAACCATAATGTATCCTTTGGTACAAAAGGTGTCCCATAAAGGGTGTGAGATACAATCTCAGTAGGACACCACCAATGGTGTCCATATTAATCTAGTACATGAATTATAAAATTACAAATGTGTTATAGCTAATTTATGAAAACTAAAGTAAATAAATAAATTCATTTCACTAGGTTCTACCTGAAGACCGATCCAATTCACCTACTTTATAAAAATATGGTTAGTATAAATCAAGGGATCCTATAAGGGTAAAGTGTGTGGAAAAACATGTGAGATGGTGGACTATCCCTTTGTGTATGATTGGTCTTAGAGAACACAACCCTACATTTCCAAAACCCAAATATCATTTCCCATTTTAAAATATCTTTCAACTTTATCACTCAATTAAAACATTCTTTATAAAAATATAGGGAGTCACCCTAAGGAATTCCATTGAACTTTAATGAGAATTTACATGTTTTTTACAATGGGTTCGACATATTTCCAATACCTAGGGAGTCCATACAAGGTGACCTAACAATTATTCCCAAATTTCACTCTAGGAATATATGGAAATTTCAAGAACTGTCCTCTATGTTTGTGCCTAGTATCTCAAGTAGGGGGTGAGTCTCCCTCGTGGCATGGTACTACCTTCAATCCATCTATCCTATATAAGTGTTTTTTCCTAGGGAACCAATGTCACTTATCAAGAGGTAAAATATAGAACACACGGTGAACCATCCAAGGAATATCTCTTGTCTCCCCCTTCATGTTTGAAAATCATAAATAAATTCTAACAATAAGGAATATTATTCCCATCTAATGGGTCTTTAATTTGGTCCCCTTATAACTCCCATGGTTCTAGTTAAGGATATATCGTGGTATGAAATTTCATTCCATTTAATTTGGAAATAATTTATAACATGATTTATCAAGGTGATCATGAAATTTAGTATAATAATATATTTATGTTATATTGTTTCGAGCATAAGAACATGACCATTTCAGTTAATTTGACCGTTTAATTTATAGAAATAGGTGTAGGGGCTCAACTCAAGGTTCAATAACCTATTCAGTTGGACACATTAACTCAAGGTGCAAAGTATACAAAAACACACATCAAAAGGATATTATCCATTTTAAATCAAGGGAAAATAAATAGATAAGGTAAATCCTACCTAATTGGGTGTCATAATCTAAGGAATTTGATCCCAAAGGTTTATTCGAAATTTCCTCCAGTCAAAATTGTCTTGACAGGGCTTCTAATATAATTTAATCAAATAATTAATGGAGATATCATAAATTTCTAGATCATGGTTATGAGGATCACATTTTATATATCAAAAACTGATGGGAATTAATATAGACCTAAAAAATTAGCCTCGTATAGCTTATATTATCCATTTTCAACATTTTATTCAAGATAAATTGGAATAAATAATAAAAATCACCAAATTCCTTGAAAATAAAAAAAATGATATTGCACCAAGATAGTTCAAGAGGGAGGAAGAGAAACCTGATGCAGATGGTATAGGATTGAGGAGATTACCAGGTGTATTCTTATAGATTTTACTATAATGGAAATGGAGGAGAAACGAAGGATTTAGTTTAATCCCATGGTTGAGAGGGGTTAGAGCTCCATACAAGGAAAGAGGACTATTTTGGAAGAATAAAAAGGGTGGAAAGAAAGAAAAGGGTTTCAAACAGTAAATATTGATAATTCACCCTCAAAATGATGTCTCTTGATTTAGATGCACGGTTATCCAAACATTATACTAACCATGTACCAACCCTGCACCATGATTTGTTTTCAAGGTTCCTCCACATGGTTAGGTATATGGTTTTTCTAACAGTGCATGGACTGTGAAAAAAAAACTCTTCCCTATTCCATTAAGGATCCTCATGACAGAGCATCGGGGGTTACATAGTTGCAGACAAACCGTACAGATCCCAAACACCCCACTTTCTACTAAACATGTGGCCCAAACTACATCTTCCCATTTTGGGGATCCAAGTTCAGAATGAGTCCTAGGCCCAACTGAGACCTCCCCTACTGTATTATGCATAATTAATAAGTCCCAAATAGGTAATTAAAACTAAATAATTAATTTTTCGTATATTTCATAGAATCTATGATGTTAAAACCCCCCTCTTTAAGACAACTCATCATCAAGTTTTTCTTATAAGGGTTGTTTAATTTCATATATGAAGATTTCTATCCACTGGCCACATACATCACCCCCACTCCCAAATTTCATCTTGTAAGAGATAGTGCTTCTAGTGCACCCATACAAGTGGGACCAACATACCATGAAGAGCCTTCATTCTATGATCAACAATATATATCGGTTGTTCCGCAAAGGACACATCCACATAAAGAACAATATCATCATTGTCTAACATATGATATGAGTTAGGATTATACTATCAAATACCTGATACGTGGAAGATTTCATTCATGGTTTGGTACCTATGAGGTATTATCAATCAATAAGATATCATCCCAACTATCTACACTATCTCTAAAGGTGTGACATATCGTGGTGATACATTTCCCTATCAAATAATTAATTTGTGACCCAATATAGGTGATACATGAAGACAGAACTGATGTCCCACCTTGATCATTAGAGTTCTATGATAAAGGTCAATATATGAATTTCCCCCATACTAATTTTTAGCCTTATACTTCTAAATCAGATAGTCTTGCTCTAAATTATCTTGAACTATTTGAGGACCCCATAGAGATACCTTACCCACCTCTAGATAGAATATAGGTGAATGGAATGGTATACCATATAAGGCCCAATATAAATACATATGGATCATTCTCTGAATGATTTTGTTTTTATGAAAACTCAATAGAAGGTATTTTATATTACCAAAAACCTCAAAAATAAATGATTCATACCTGAAAAATATCCTCCAACAACCATATCATATCCTCAGACTGACTATTGGTCTAAGTGTGATATGCAGTACTCAAGAGAACTTGTTAACATAGTGCTCATTAAAACACATTCCAGAACTGTGATGTGAACTTCGATTCTCAATAAAAAATGATAGAATGGGAAACACTATAAAGGATCACTATATTTGGGATACAAATCCCTCATATCTCATCAATAGAGAAGGAATACTGTATATATAGGAAATGTGAAACCATATTTGACCAAATGATGATCACCTGTACAACATCATTTCCTCAAGGGGATATCAAAAATCCTATCATGAAATCCATAATTACATTGTTTCATTTCCATTCCCAAAAAAGATGAAGGCTATAGAATTCCATCAGGTCACTGTTGCTCTACCTTCACCTAAGGAGAGGTGGAGATCCAATTGATGAGAAATTTTATCTACCTATTCATACCTAGACAAAAATTCTGACTGTGTATGTCTCAGTAATTCGTGCTTAGACAGGGTTAAATTGTCTGAATAGACACATAGGATTATTACATTATCTCTTCTCATATATATAAATGAATCCATACAATACCATAAAACTATTATGGTATCATTACTCTAAAAAACCTAACAATGAGGTGGGTTCTATCCTGTGACTCTCTCCCTCAAAACGAGGCCATAAAAATTAGATAACTACATCATCTAGACCTAATCTCTATGGGAGGATGTCACTTCGTAATCTTCTAGAATGGGTTTATGATACTACTCTTGGAACTTTATGTACATCTTAGAGAAAAAATTCCATCAACTACAACTCACTTTTGTCCTTATTCATGACTTGTGTTTGAGTATTACAACTCAATTCATCAACAATGACATTACACTTTATGGGTGTGTTAGAAAGTTCAAAATTAATCGATAGTAGGGATTCCACCCACCTACACGGCCTCAGATTCAACTATCACTATTTGGAAAAATATTTGAGACTTTTAGAGACTATGTAGACAGTGAACCACTCACCCAACTAGTAGTGACTCTAATATCCTACATCATGATCCAAATATTATATCCTGAGGTCATGAATAAGGTAATTTTTCTCATGAGCCCTCATCTAGTTGGACCCACCTACTACATCCCCATAATCATGTATCATAATGTCCCCAAGCCTATTTCTAAAAGAATCATTGAAAATAGAATAGATTTTTCCCAGTTTTGGTAGAATCATGATCAGTGCTAATTTTAGTCTTCCTATAAACTACATAAAAGATGTCTCAAAAGCTTCATCCCTATCAAATTTAACATCATTCTTGTTCAAGTCCGTAAGTGGTTCTACTAGGAGCGAAATTTCTAAAATTAATGACATAGAATAACAAGATACCCTTAAGAAGGTTTGTATGTCAAAAACATTTTTGGTATACTCCTAGAAAACCACAATGCTCACCTTCTCTGGGCCAACTAATACTCCAGCTTCAGATATGATGTGACCAAAGAAGTTAACCTTTTTTATCCAAAAGTGGAATTTAATGATCTTTTATTATATCTATTTCCAACTCAATATACATAACAATATCTCAATATAGTATTCATGTTCATGTATGGTGGGTGAATACACTACGATATCTTCTAGGTGGACTACACAAAATAAATTAAGATATATGTGGAAAACCTGATTCATCCGAGCCATGACCACTACTATCATGTTATTCAAAATGAATAATATAACCAAATAATAATTCAAGTATTAAATAATTCATAACACTTAACATGGAATGTCGGATTGACTGACACTTATATAATGGTTTCCCCACCTCAAAACAATTTTGGAGAATACTATTTATCCTCAGAGCTAGTCCACTAGGTCAACGATACCTACAAATGGATACTGTTTCTTCTCTATATTTAGGATAAATCATTTGTAATCCATAAAAAAGAAGGACACCATTAACTTTTATATAAAATAGGGTTGATGTATCCCTTGGTGAGGTTCTAGGTCAGAAAAATCCTTAGAAACTTTGTCTTCCAACTTCTTTTTAGTTTTTGGATCTCTAAAGGTGGCATTATATATAAATGAAGGGACACTGGTGCAACATTGATCATAAGATTTTTATTGAAGTTAACCTCTTAGATAGAATATAAGTCAGAGAAATATTCATGGAATAAGTCCCTGAAACCGTCTACAACTAGATGAAATTTTACAAGTTCTATTTCCTGATAACTCAGAAAGAGATTAGCCATCTGGGATGTTGCTCTGCCTATCCCTGTATGATTAATTCCAACTCAAATTTACTAGAGAACCCATTCTCTATTATGGATATTCATACTACCCTTAGGTTATTTTAAAGAAAGCTGATGGTGATAGAAATCAACCTAGGCTTGACATGGAACAAGCCATTCCATACCTAAAATGATGTCAAAGATGGTTATCTGGAGGATGAAGAAACTCAACTAAAAATAGAACCAATATATTTCAATGGGTAACACATTAAACTAGTGTATAACCTTTGAATGAACACATAATAGATTATTAATTTCATAATTCCACTAGAGTACTCTATCACAAAACCTATACTTTTAATAGATACAATAGAGTTAAATGACCCAAATGCACCAGTTTCTAAAAAAGAATGAAATTGGGGTTAAGGATATGTGAATAGTACCAATATTTGTAGATTTCCATGGAATATGATTTTATGGAATTGGTTTTACAACATATATATTTCTAGAAAAATGGCCTAGAGGTACTACCTGAGTTTATAGATCATGTCCATTCTGCTGACACTAAAACTCTAAAGCCCGACTGCCTTGGTTTTGAAAACCTTATCAACCTAAATGACATGTAGAAGACCATATTATGGCTTGATTTGGTGTCTTTGATCCTTCAAATAAAGGTGGTGCTACCACAATCCCCTTGCACATCTAATGGTTGAAAAGAAAGACTGAAATGTTTGACGTGACCCATCCTACCACAAGCCCAACACTCAGTTGGGTTCCTGAATGGAATTCACCTATGATTCATTGGAATATGTAGCCTAACCCCTGAATCATACTACAGTAGTCATCTCTTCACAAGAAATGGTTGGTGTGAAACACTAAAAATCATTAAAACAAGGTGAATTTTCCATAACAAACATTTCAACTTACTGAAGGTTCATGAATTACCAGGAATCATCCAATATCATGTTTTTGGAGAAGAAGTAGTTGAAGAAGGAGATCTAAAATTTCATATAGATCATACCCTAATTACGACCAAGATATATAATAATTTCCCACCAATTCATGTTGGAGTCACTTAGAATATATTTCGCAATAATTACCACATGTTATAGGGGCATATTGATATCATTAAAGTTAGAAAACATGAACTATAGTCATGAATCAGCAGCCTAAAGTCCATCATCCTGAATGGTGGTGGGAGGATTCTGGTGCTAGAACTCACTAGAAATCTCTTCCAAGGTAGGTATAGCTGGAATAATAGCATGAATATTCTACATGAACTAAAATAACCTATATCAGAACTATGTGTCAGTTCTCAGTGGAAGGACTATAGGATTTGCCTTAGCTAGAACTCTAATAGGTACCATGGGTGGCTCAAGTCCCATGAACTCTAGATTATGATCATCTCCACTCTCTCGGAATACATCATGTGTTCATCCCAATATAATATCTCTAAAAATTCCATGTTCATGACTAATAGTATTTATAATAGATAGGGAAAGTGGTAATGAATGGAAAAGTAGAAATCCATTATAATAAACGAACACATCCCTCTTCATGCTCTAAGAGTTAGGTCTAGGTTAGAAGAATTATTCATGGAAAAATTATAAGAGACTCATCCTTCTACGAGCTACTATGGATGGGTCATGTTATGGTGTCACTATACTTATAGCTGATTTTTATTTAATTTAAGGATTTTGTTCACTTTGATTCATATTGTTTTTAAATTCCCTTCAAATTGTGGAATTAGTTGGAACAACACTTCTAATTTTTTGAGGCCCATTAACCCTATAAATTGAAAGTTGGTTTCTACTTAATCATAACCATAACATGTACCATCCCATGAGAACATTGGTCCATAGATCAATGCAACGCAATTGGCTACTTAATGCATCTGCATTATCATATATAGAAAAACACTATTCTATTAAGGTCAAAACTTTATGTGCTACCTTTTTTCATATGTATAAGGAAACATCAATATGGTTATATATAAATCAATCAAGTTATTGCATGTCATACCAAATAGAGAAAATTCTCTAATCACATGAAATGTAGGAAATGAAAAAATAAAAGTTGATATGGCCTGACACAATTCAATGCATTTCAATTCCAATTGTTCTTAGTATGATGAATTATTTGAAGTTCCTTCATAGCATTAGGCAAGGGATAAATAACCCATTTATGTAATATCAATATTAATAAAAGGAGAAAAACAAGAATTTCACCCAATGGTGATATCCTATGAAACTGTATCAAGTGCAAGAAATAACAACATTTACAGAACCCCAAAAATGTAGGTTTCCCTTATATATGGGTTAGCTACTACCAAGCATAGGCTCATTACCAAATTCTAGTATACTAGTCTCAAGTACAACCAAAAAAATAATAAAAAATAAAAAAATTATTTTGATACCTCTTTGTATCATCCCCCTCTAGATTCATCATAAAGGTGCCCCAATTTTATTTCCACAAGGCCTCAAGTGTGCCTCCCCGAACACCAGAGGCTACAGACCAGCTGTGAGGGACTATACTATGTCCATGGTAATACAATTACCACATTTATTATAGTTGGTTATAAATATATATATATATATATAATAGGAAAAGATAGTGGAAATAAAATGCAAAATCATTCAAGATAAATAAACAGCTGGAGGAATATGAATAATAAAGAAATAAAAAGTGATGCTGATATTATGTAATGCATCTATACCAATGTTTTCATGGGGAATAGGGTATAAAGGCATATACCACGTGTTAAAAATATAAAAAAGGATAAAAACTTATATGACTAGAATCTCTATCATAGGCTTAGTCATCTGGCCCCATAATCTACCCTAATAATATAATTAAAACATGGGAATAAAGCTACATCCATTTATCATCACATACAACCATAATGTCATCTTTGGTAGCAAGGGTGTCCCAAGAAGGGTGTGAGATAAAATATAAGTAGGCCACTACAAATGGTGTCTAGATCAATATATTATGTGTATTTAAAACTGATCAGTGCTCCATAGTTAATAATTGAAAATAAAACTAAATAAATAAATACAATGGACTGGGTTCCACATAGAGACCCATCTAATTTACATGTTTTAGGTGAGAACTATGAGTCAAAACCAAGGTATCCTACTTGGGTAAAGTGTGCAGGATAATATGTGAGAAAGTTGACTATCCCCATGTTTTTTATTGTTATTGGAGGACACAAAATTATATTTCCAAAACCCAATGATTATTTCTCATTTTAAACATTCATTTACTTGTAAATTCAATTAAAACAATCTTTATAAAAATATAGGGTTTCACCCAGATCCAATCCATGGAAATTCATTGGGACATTCCATGTATCACTTGGGGGCTCGACATATGTCCAATTTATTGGGATTACATCTACGGTGACCTAATAAGTAGTCCCAAGTGTAACACCAAGGATTGTTGATAAAGTTAATATGTAACCTTTGATTCCATTCCTGGTATCAAACGTAGGGGCCCAATCTCTCTCATGGAATGGTACAATGATCATGACATCTATATTATCCATGGTATCTTACATAAGGAACTATTTTCACTTTTTTAGCGGTAAAATATAAAATGTATGGAGAGACTATCCAATGCATGTCTATTATTATCCCTTTCTTGTTTACGAAGCACGCATAAATTCTAACTATAATCCCCATTAAGACACTCTAGTGGGTCCTGAATTCAGGATCCATTGTATCGCCCCTCGCACTAGGGAATGATATGACTTGTTTAACAGATCTATTCCATTTGATTAAGAATGAATTTATATTTTTATTTATCTAGGTCACCATGGAATTTGGTTTAATAATCCTTTTGTGGTGTCATTTTTCATGTACAGGTACATGACCATTTCAAATAATTAGACCATTTTATTTATGGCATTAGGAGTAGAGGCCAAGCTCCAGGACCAACACCCTATTTAATTAAAATCATTAAATCATAGTATTAATTGTATGAAAACAAACCTAAAGATATTTTTAGATATTTTATGAATAAAGGTTAATGGTTTAAAAAGGTATAGAACCCCCAATGGGGTGAAATAAGTTATGGTGTTAAATCCAATGGGTTGATTCATTACTCACTCTGGTCACAATTAGTAAGATATGGATTCTAATTTAAATTAATTATACATTTAAAGGAGAATCCAGAAAGGCCTGGTTCGCGGAACTGTGACACATATTATATAAAAAATGAAATTAAGGGATGTAACATTGACCACCTACCATAGACTCATAGATAATCCCGTATCCAGTATTCACCATTAATATGAGCTAAAATGGAATAAATCAAAGAGATTATCAAATTCCATAAAATAGGGAAAAAAATTGCACCGAGATAGTAAAACTAAAAGGAAGAGAAACATGTAATAGAAGGTAGTTTATTGAGGAGATTACTAGGAGTTTTCCAATATATCTAACGAGAGAGAAACTAAGGTGAAATGAGGGAGGTAACTTGATCCATTGATTGAGATACAGGAGATCCCCATTCATGGAGAGAGGAAATGTCCACTATAACGAGGAGGTAGAAAATAAATAAATGTTTTTAAAAAATTAAAGAGGTGTAAAATTTAAATTAACCCTCAATATAAGGGAACAAAGTTTGGTCGTGTAGTTGGCCAATCCATATGCCAATTCTGTGCCATGATTGGCACCAAAGAAGAACCCACATGGTTAAGTGCAAAGTTTTCTCAATGCGGTAAAATAGACCTATACCAAAAATGTAACATCCCAAGTAAGTAATAAAAAATAGATATTATTTTCTATGTCTATTAATGAATTAGATAGTGTTTTAGAGGCTTAAAATGAAAATAAATCCAATCTTAAGCATGGAATACACTAATATTCTTAAAAGATTGTTTTACTGCCTTTTGATGGAAAACCCTTTTTAAATCAAACTTTTGACAATTTTATAATCTATATTTGTCAAAATAAACAAATTCATTATGATTGGGAAATTGAAATTTACATTGGATAAATTTTTGGTATTTTTCTGACAATATTCATTTTTTAATGAATAGTGAAAAATACTGCCTTTTACATCAAAATTGC
This sequence comes from Viscum album, assembly GCA_963277665.1. Classification (NCBI taxonomy): domain Eukaryota; kingdom Viridiplantae; phylum Streptophyta; class Magnoliopsida; order Santalales; family Viscaceae; genus Viscum; species Viscum album. Next base: position 64,288,179 of record OY728134.1, read on the forward strand.
TTTTTCATTTTATTTAATTATATGGTTGTTGACGCTCCTTTCGTCACAGAATCTAAAGATCAGAAAAGGGAATATCTCAGCTGAAAGTGATTCATCCTTTGAAGAAAACATCAAAAATCGACAAAGGCATGAACAAAGGATCAACAGCAAATCCACCGCGCAAGTGATACCACTGCCGCGCAAGTATACTTGCGCGGCTACCTTGGTCGTGCAGATGACTTGCGCGACCTAATTGGTAACCGCCCAGTAACCGCCCTGGGTCTTCTTTTGCCTATAAATAGACCCTGTGGGCCCCCCATTCGGGAGGATCTTTTTTCAGAAACTCGGATTGAAGCTCCCGACGCCCAAGTCCCTTTTCAAAGCTTCCGGAACACTTCTAAGGTAATTTCTTACCTAGAACGGAAGATCTAAAGAGAAGAAGGAAGGCCTAAGTGTTGAAACTTATCAAACACTTGCGCGCCAACTTAATTCCTTCAATATAACTTGCGCGTCCCTTCTCTGGAAGAACCTCAAGAGGATTGTAAAGGGTTTTCTAAAGAGTCGCTCAAGCATTTCAATGCTGGTTGAAAATCGCGCAAGTACCACTCATGTCGCGTAGGTATACTTGCGCAACCAATACTTGCGCGCCGCCGCAGAACTTGCGCGCCTTTAAAGACTTGCGCGCCCCTAACTTTTTGGGTGCCCATCTTGCCCATTTTACCCCTCTTAAGCCATTTCACCTTTCCTATTCAAGATTCAGTCTTCATGATACTCTTCAAAGCCATTTATGGCATGATTTCTTGATTTGACATCCTTGTCTGAAAGGAATTCTGTGAAATATCTCTCAAAGTCTAGTGATTTAAATATCTTTATGTCACCAAAGATTGAGAGTTCATTCATTTAACCTCATCCTTTAAAATGAGAGAATCCTTAACCTGGGTCTCCTTTTCCGGAATAATCCCCAGTTATAAAACCCTTGACTTGGGCATCCTCCTCAGGAGTAAGCCCCAAATCTTAATCCTTAACCTGGGTTTCCTTTTCAGGAATAAGACTCAGTCATAACCTTGGGCTTCCTTTTCAGGAATAAGCCCCAAGTCCCCTTAAAACTTCTCTTAACCAGTCATAAATTACCTTTTGATTTGGGTTTCCTTTTGAGGAATAAAACCCAATCATAAGTCCCCTCCTAACTTGGGCATCCTCCTTAGGAGTAAGCCCCAAGATTAGAGTATTCAAATCTCCATGAAGCACATATAACTTTGTGGACCCTGTTCATGGATTTTCTCCCTAAAAGTAAATGCTAAACCTTCATCTATCTGGGCAGTCATCTATACATAAGCCCCAAACAAATTCTTATGATTGCATCTTTTTTGGCAAAATTGTCTAAATTTTACCAATACCTCTTGTTTCTCACACCGAGCATGACTCACGTGAGCTTAGAGTGTAAAAGTAATTATGACATTCATCTTTGAGCCATCAATCATAAACATCATACTCCATAACTCGAACTACGTGGGTTCTGATTCCTTTTCCAAAAGAAAGGATACGTAGGTAGCCCATTTATGGGTTCGATCCCAACTTTGAAATAATCTCTGTCCTTCTGAATGACGATAAACTTCAAGTGCCCCACTGAGTGGCTTTAAAACCAGCCTGGTCATCAAAATGACCAAGATACTTTTATATAAATGTTTTGAAGGATACCATTGACCAAGAATCTCTAAACAAATATAGATGATTCTATATTGATGAAGAACCTCGAATACATATAAAAGATTCTCTAAATTTCTTGCATATTTAATCATTGATTGTTAAAACTAAAGGAAATCTCATTTTATACTTGGTAATGTAATAAGGATTCACGAACTTAACTTAAATCTATAAAGAGAGTCCCGGAGTAGACAATAATTCCCCTCAAAAAGGTGTGATGAGTCCGACCTCCCATCCTCTCGACCAATGCAAATTCCTAAGCCTCATTAGTCCTCAAGCTAATGAGCGCCTGCCTTTGGAAAGTAGGTCCAAACGGATGTGGAATCATTGGATGTTTCCGGTTCTACGAACAAACCTGTTAGAAACCGATCGGAATGTTTGAATCTCCCGTCCAGGTGGTCATCCCCGGATTCCGTGCGAAACAAAAATGGTGAACCCGACGTGAATCCTTAACCAAGTTAAAGTGATTTTCTTCTTATCTGTTAGGCCCCTTGGGCCAACAAGGCAATCATTGACATATGATCATCCAAAAGATGCAGTAGCCAGATTCATCTTGATTATGTCTGTTACATGGAACAGGCACTCTTTTTTCAAGATCTTCTGCAAAAATGGCTTTCCTTAAATTCACCCCTGTGAATACTGCTGCTGTGAACACCTCTACTGTGAGGTCTGCTGCTGTGAAAACCAATGCTGCTACTCCTGCTGGAACGTCATCCGCTCTGAGGATGACATCACCAACTCAGCGTCTTCAACGCTGTGTTTCTAATGCACTGGTTAAGGAGTACCGTCGCAACGGTACTATCCCAACTCTGGAGGCCGCTCGTCAAGCCCTCCAAGTTAACAATTCTACCTGGTCGTCCGGACAACGGCGACCAGCAATCAAGAAGCAGGCGGTGCTGACTACCGTCTCCAACCGTTTCGGGTCGTTATCCCCGGAACGCAATTTCCATTCACTCCCTTATTCCGAGGAAGTGAATGAGAAGGTCCCTCGGGGCCTTAATTCAAAAAGACAGGAGTCCTTCTCAAGGGCTCCCATCAACAATCGCCGCCAAACTCGTGCGGTAGTGCGCCCTCAACATGATGAGGGTACCGACTCCAGGCATTCAGCTCAGGTTCCTCGAACCCGAGCAGGCAAGATGAACCGCCAGAGATGGAATCCGGTTAACAATAGGCAGGTTGTCATCCCTGCCATCTCCAGAGAAGTCCACCAACCTAACTTGGTGGTAAACAACGAGCAGGCACACACACCTGGCCGTTTTAATTCAGCTGTCTAGCAGACTCGTCTGACAGCATCAAGCCGATCCCGCCAGGCAATTCCGGTGGAGTACCATAGGCAGGAACATACACCTGCTTATACATCACCAGTTAGTCAGCAGGCTCGTCTGACTACATATGGTGGATCTCATCAACCGCGTTTGGCGAAGTGTAATCAGCAGGCACATACACCTGCTAATACTAATCAGGCCTACCAACAGTCTCGCTTGGTAGCGCACGGAGAAGTCAGTCAGAAAGTCCCGACGACAAACAGGGGGCAGACTAAACTCTCTGCCTCCACAGTTGAGTACTGTCAGGATTTACTGACAGGAAAAGGAGGACAGGAGCAGGCACATACACCTACTCCAAGCCCGGAATGGACGTATATCCCTGTTCCGGCGGCTGAAGTCACCAAACATATTTTGTCAATGGTGAAAGAGCAGAAGCAAATTCCTGCTCATATTCTGGATGCTTGCCAAGATATCATAACAACTTCAGCATCATCTCAGGGACAGACACATAAATCTATCCCTAGCAGTGGAGTGACACATCAACAATTCACTCCGGAACAGACACACACATCTGTTCCAGTCCAAGAGGGTTATGGGGCATACTCCCCCATATCATATGGACAACCAAGTCAGGCACATACACCTGATTTGAGCGATGATCGTCAGCCTAACCTGACCATCTTTCCTGATCAGGCACATACACCTGCTCAGAGCAATCACTTTCGTCATCAAGTGGTTTCTAAAGCGAGTAAGAAGGCATCTAAGAAAAAGATCCGTCCAGCACAGTCAGGAGATCAAAGGCCAATCTATAACAAGGCCTTGCTCGATGCTGGAGTTCTTGAAGCCCTCAGACATTTATCTGTCGGAATTCAAGATTCTACTCCCTCAGTTCCCAATAACAGGAACATTAATTTTGAAGGTCTTCAACAGACACTTCCTCATGAAGACTTGCTTCATGAAAATTCGGTCAATCTTGAAGTTTCTTCTTCAGATGAGAGCCACAGGAACCCTCTGTGTGGTCAGAAGGCCAAGGAGCAAGAGATTTCATCTTTTGCTATAACCCATCATGACGGTCCTCCTCATGGTGATGAACTTCGCTGCGAAAGTCCTCTCCGCAGTAGTGATTCACGTTGTATCGAAAATTCTTCAGAAGGCAATGTAGTGACGAGAAAGCCCTCCTATCTCGAGGCACTTGCAAACGTAAAACCAGTCATGTCTGATGCTTTACTATCGGCAGGTGAAACTCTTTCTCCATCAAAAGATAGCCTGGGGTTCAGGTTATTCTCCGAACCTTCCCTGGGTCATTCATCTTCCAGCATGAATAGTGATTCCTCTACCAATCTTGTTGAATCCGATGAAACAACAAGGAAACACCAACTCTGGTCCAAACAGGTAGAAGAATCTTCATTTAATGATAAAGAGGAAATGCTGAACATGAGGAAAAAACTGGCAAAAGATGAAGTACCAGTCATGTTTTGGCCTTTGGCTGATTCCCAGTACGACATTCCAAAAATGTTGACGGATGATGGAATCCATGATATTCGTCTCAACATATGGAAAACTCTTTGTCAATTAAAGAAGAAGGTATTATCTTACGATGAATATGAAAATCATCTTAAGATAATAGAAGGGTTACAACACCAGATTGATTTGGCATCTCTATCAGTCTCTCGGTATCCGAAGGCTGAAAAGCAACAGAGAACCCTTCAACGTTCATGCCTTGGCGCACTAAGAAGATTGCGTCAGTTAATTTCCAATGCTCCATCTAATGTTCATATCAGAGGATGGGGTGTTCATGGAGCACTATATTTCACAGTGCTTTTCGGTCAGCAAAGCCCGCCGAAAATGGTCTCATGCAATGTTATTGCCCATGGCCAGCCACAGTCAATGGGCTTTGTTCATAATCAAAAGATTGCTCGAGAACAAGCTTCAACTAGTTCCTCTCAAAATCAAGTATATAGAGAACAGGTTGTTGAATTGCTCCTACATCAAGCAGGAGAGAATATTTCACAAGCCTCTCGTCTGGAGCAAACACATCATCAAATGACAGAAGTTTCGGAAATCATCCAACGGTCTGTTGAACCAGGTGATAAAAGTGGATACAGGTTAATGCATCCAGCTAATTTCCGAACTAAGATTCGCAAGATCAAGAGAGATTTCAAAAAGATCTCAGACGTAGCATGTCAAGAGACACCCCAGCTTGCCAGACTGGGGACTTCTCTAACCCAACCCTTAGAATCAACGAATGGGATTCGAGGAGTTGAGCGGAAGCAACAGGAACACCCCCAGTCCACCGGACTGGGGACTTTTTCAAATCTTCAATCCCTCCCTCAGAGAAAGTCAGTATTCTCTCGATTACGGAATAAGCCTCAAGAGGAACGAAGAGCCAAGCTGTCAGGAGATTCTCTCCAAGTGACGGTTCTCCAAGAAATTCTTGACGGATCAAGTCAACAGAATGCCATGTCTCATCATGGACATAGAAGGAGACAATATCACAGAAATGCTGATAGAAAGGATTCCATGCAATATGCATCCATTAATGTCATCAATGTCGTTGCTGCTGATTCACCAGATGAGGCTCAATCAGAGGGATCAGACGAAGAGGTTCCTGCTCAAGAAGTCGTGCACACAGACCTAAATGAAGAAGGTGTGCGCACACGTAATCAAAGGCTTACCCAAAATCTGGGTATTCCTTCATGTAACCCACTTCCCCCTCTCTGAAAAGGATCCAATAAGGGGAAAGGTAAGAATCAGGTTACTTCTCACCCTTCCTCTGAAGGAGTTCAATCGCTCTCATTAGAGCAAGGGTTTGCACAACAGGAGGAAGAAATGAAAGAATTAAGAAGGTTGAATGCAGAACTACTTCAGAATAGTCTTCTTCTTAAGAATGCTGAAGTCCGACAGCCGAAGGAATTTGTTGTAACTACTGAGATGGATCAAGAATATCCTCCTCTGTCAGTACACCCACAGAGGTCTAATCCTACGGGTCAAACGCAACAACGGTTGGCAGCACTACCATCAGTTGCGGCACCAACCACCACGTCTGTCCAAGCTCCATTCATTGCACCTACCCAAAACCAAGTTCAACCTGACGTTTCTCAAAAGTTAATAACTACTATTGAGTCATTAACAGCTCGGTTAGAAACTATGGAAGGGAAACGGGCGCAAGTTCAACCTAAAAACAAAGTTTACCCTGAATGGGTAGATTCAATTTCTCCTCCATCCAGTTTTGGAAACCCTATTTTCCCTACTTTCAATGGATCAGGCGACCCTGAACAACATTTGACGCATTACGTATCTTGTTCTGATCCTATGATGGGAACCCCAGAGCAGCAAGAAGCAGTGAAACTCAGATGCTTCGTGCGAACCTTGCAAGGACCAGCTTTTGTCTGGTATACAAGCTTGAAATCCCTGTCAGTCATCGGATGGGAGGATCTTCGTCAAAAATTCCTTCTTCAGTTTAGCTCAACTTTGCCAAAAACGATAGTTTTCGATCTTACAAACTGCAAGTAAAGGGATAATGAAAGAGTCTCTGATTTCATTGCTCGTTGGAAGGGATTAACGTATTCCTTGAGTTTATCACTCCCTCAGGATGAATTGTTTCCAATCTGTGTGGAAAATTTGCGTGATGAATTACGCACGCCATTGATCCCTGTGAAATACACAGGAGGGTTTCGAGACCTTACTTCAATCGCTCAACAGATTGAAGATTCCCTTATACAGACTAAGGTTAAATCTCGTGTAATTCCATCAGCTCCAGGAAGAAGAATGGGTAAAGCAGAAACTGCTACAGTTATGCTTAAACAGGCACCTGTACCTATTTCTACTTCAAAACCTTCATCTTCTCGAAGGGCTCCACCTCCTGAACACCAAAAACAAAGGCTATTTCGTCCAAATGATCAAAAAGATCAACGAAGAAAACAATTTGAGGATATGAAGAGTAAAACATACTCTTTCCGAAGTGAGCAAGTTCCTGGTTAATTCATTTCAGCTCTGGAAAATAATTTGGTTTAATTACCAGTGCCCAAGAGGCCAAACAAGGAAGGAGATGAAGACCGTCCCAATTATTGTCCCTTTTATCAAATGTTGGGGCATCCCATCCAGGAGTGTTTTGTCTTTAAAGACCTCCTGTAAAAGATGGTCGACTTGGGACAAGTCAAATTGAAGGGTTCTTCAGCTCATGTAGCGTGTATTACCGCTACAGATCCAGAAGAAGGAGGAGAGTGGCAGGAAGTCAAAAGCAAAACTGCGAAAAAATATGATGATTGGATGGTCAGAAAGACAATCAATCGGACCCATTCCATTTTGTGAACACAATTGAAGAAGCCAATTGTGTCTCCTACAAAAGCTGCAGTAAAGCCTCCATCAAAGGACAAATCCTCAAAAGGGCAGCACAATTCAAAGAAGAAAGAGGAATCAGGAGAAGATGAGTATGCATCAAAGCCTAAATTGTCTTTGACTCTGGCAGATTTCATGCCAACTACTTCAAAGCAACGGGCACCGTCCCACCAAACGGCACAGCCTAAACAGGCTAACCAGGCAGAGTCTTTATCAGACGAAGAGTTAATCTTTGGTTCTGTTAATATGATTCAATTAACAGATTCATATTTCAGTCTTGATAAGCCTGAATTCCCTGTATCAAATAAAGGAACCCGAGGAAGTTCTAGAGGTTCAGGATATAGGGGAAGACGTGGATCTTTCCGAAGCCACTACTCTAATTCTACCCCTGCTAGCACTGTATATGCAGCAGAAACTCGTGGTAGAGCCCTTCAGCGAGCTCAAAAAGAACATGCAAGTTCTTCTGCCAATGACCAACTCAGCTTCGGCACAGTTATTTTGGAAGATCGATTAAATGTTCCATCTTCTTTATCTCAGCAAGTAAATGGATCTAATCAGTCTAATTTTCCAAAACCAAAGATATTGCCAACTTCAATACAAGATGCATCAGCTTCCAAAGCATCTACTTCCAAGGTACCTGCTAAACCGCATATTCCTATTGGTAAACGCAGGCCTCTAGGTCAAAAGTATGATATATTGAAACACTTGGCCCAAGTACCAGCCAAATTATCAATTTTGGATGCTTTGAATCTATCAAGAGATCTTCGGGAAGCACTCATCGAAGCTTTGTCAAGTCCTCAGGAGTTTGAAGCTGAAATTGCTGCAGCTGAAATTTATCACATAGAGAATAATCCTACAGAATGTCATGCAATGATATCTTTTAATGAAAAAAATGAACAAGAACCACTGGGAGAAGTTACACTCAGAACTCAGTTTGGAGATCTTGTTTCCAATTCGGATTTTATGATTGTTGATCAGGACTCAGCTTTCAATATCTTGCTTGGAAGACCCTGGCTACATCAGCATGCAGCTATTCCTTCATCTTACCATCAATGTCTCAAATATTGTTTCGATGGTCAAGTTGGAACATTGTATGGTGATAAGGCCCCGTTCAAGACATGTGAGTCTCAATACATTGAGGCGGAATTTTATCACATGAAAGGAAGAGAAAAATCTACAATGAAGGAAATTACCAAAGTTAATGCTCCATATGGTTTGGAAAAAATTCCAATAAATCCATTTTCACATGTGAGTACAGATTATGTGTTACCTATCAGTCAAATTGACAAAATAGGCCCAAATCAAAATACTCTTATGGAAAGATCCATAATGTCAATTACGGCAATCGAGCCAGACAACATGGGAGAAATTGGTAACTTACCAAGCAGTGATGAAAGCATAAGTGGTGGCGTTTTCATTTCGTCTGCTGAAATCCAACAAGTCTATACTTCGCTAATCAGGCCAGAAGAAGTTATAGCAACACCAGAGGTGAATATTGATGTCGATTCTCAATCCATCATCTCCTCTTTAATTCCCAAAGAAGACCCTTTATCATCAATAGGGTCGGAAATGGAAGCTTCTTCTTCAAAATGTGAAAATTTTGACATCTCTTATGGTCATGAGAATTTCATTTTTTTCATCTACTTTGCAAATAGAAACGGAAGAAATAACACATGATGAAGAGGAAGAGGAAGATCTTAGAGATTCTCCTCCAGCATTTGAAGAGGGTATCTCTACCACTGTGGATGAACTCAGAGAAGTAAATCTGGGTACGGAGAAAGATCCACGCCCCACTTTAATTAGTGCGGCCATGACCCTTGAAGAACAAGAGATGTATATTTCTTTTCTAAAGAAAAATAAAGATATTTTTGCTTGGAATTATACAGAGATTCCTGGTCTTGATCCTGATGTTGCCACCCATCATATGGGTTTGCCAAAAGAACATCGAGGATTCAAGCAAGCCGCGAGAAGAACACACCCAACCTATGCTTCCAAAATAGAGGCTGAAGTGGATAAGCTTATCAAAGCTAATTTCGTCAGAGAAGTTCAATATCCCAAGTGGTTGGCTAATATTGTCCCTGTAAAGAAGAAGAACGGAGAAATTAGGGTTTGCATCGATTTTAGAGATCTTAATCGGTATTGTCCCAAAGATGATTTTCCAGTTCCGATTACAGAACTCTTAATTGATGCGACGGCTGGCTATGAAGTACTTTCTTTCATGGATGGATATTCTGGATATAATCAGATCCGAATGGCCCCAGAAGATGAGGAATATACAGCCTTCAGAGCTCCTCAAGGTGTGTTTTGTTACCGGGTGATGCCCTTTGGTTAAAAGAATGCAGGTGCAACATATCAACGCGCCATGCATCGTATCTTCAAACCTTTTCTAGGGAAATTTGTTGAATGCTATGTAGATGATTTGGTGGTTAAATCCAAACAATGTTTTGATCACTTGGCTAATTTGGAAATCATATTCCACAAGCTTCGACAACATAATTTGAAGATGAACCCCTTAAAATGTGCTTTTGGGGTAACCTCAGGAAAATTCCTCGGCTTTGTTGTACGCCATCGTGGTATTGAAGTCGATCCTGAGAAGACCAAATCAATCCTTGTTATGTCACCTCCTCAGAATTTGAAAGAATTAAGAGGACTTCAAGGACACTTAGCCTATATTCGGCGTTTTATCGCCAATTTGGCAGGCAAAAGTTTACCTTTTACCAAATTATTGAAGAAAGGAGTCACTTACCAGTGGACTAAAGAATGTCAAGAAGAATTTGATGTTCTCAAGAAATACCTCTTAAGTCCACCAGTACTCATGCCACCTGTTGAGGGTAGGCCTCTTATCCTCTATGTGACAGCTTTAGAGTGATCATTGGGTGCCTTTCTCGCTCAAAAGAATGATGCTGGGAATGAAAATAGTCTCTACTATCTTAGTAGAACTATGCTTGAAGCAGAAACCCGGTATTCGAGTATTAAAAAGTGCTGCCTAGCATTAATCTTTGCAGTTCAGAAACTGAGACACTACCTGCAACATCACGAGGTCCAATTGGTATCTCGTAATAATCCACTCAAATTCATCCTTAGTCGTCCAATTCTTACAGGACGTCTGGCAAGGTGGGCGGTTATTCTACAGCAGTTCGACATCCAGTATGTGTCTCAAAAGGAAATTAAGGGCCAAGCTCTGGCTGATTTCCTGGCTGAACACCCTTCAGTGGAAGACACGTATTCAGATATCGAACTCCCTAATGAGGAAGTTTTTTCTATTCAAGAGAGTCCTCAAACATGGGAAATGTATTTTGATGGTGCTTCTAGAAGTCCAACGGGGAAGAAAATGGAAAATCCTAAATTCAACAAAGTTGGTTTAGGAATTGTGCTCATTTCTCCAGATAAGGCGGTGTTACCTTATTCCTTTTTTTTGTGGGAAGGTGGTACCAATAATGAAGCTGAATACCAAGCTCTCATTACAGGCTTGGAGTTAGCGCTTCAAGCACAAGTGAATCACTTAAAGGTGAAAGGTGATTCAGACCTGGTAATCAAACAAATCAATGGGGATTATGCCATCAGAAAAGAAGAATTAATCCCTTTGTATGATTACGTCAGAGAGTTAATGTCGGAATTCCCTTCAGAACCGACATTTTCTTATGTCCCAAGATCACAAAATGCTCAAGCTGATGCACTGGCTAATATAGCCACAACTTTAGCAAATCCAAATCGGGACGAGACAACCATCTGTATTGCCCACCGTCGTGCAATTTCACCTTATGTTCAAGTCAAAACAGAGGAAATTAATGAAATTAGTCCCATTCCTGAACCGTATGGTCATACTACAGGATGGATGTCACCTATCAAGTAATACCTTCAAAATGGAACACTTCCACCTGATAGAGCCGAGAAAGAACAAATTCGGCGATGTGTGGTCAATTTTACTCTTTATGATGGTCCAAACCACCTCGAGAAAATTCTCTACAAACGTGGTTTTGATGGAGTTCTCTTCAGATGTATTGATGGTGAAGAGACAATGGCTGTCATAAAAGAAGTGCATGCAGGAGTCTGTGGTGCCCACCAGTCTGGACATAGACTGTCTGATCAAATTCGAAGGCTTGGATACATCTGGCCTTAAATGATACAAGATTGTGTTAATTTCACAAAAAAGTGTCATTCATGCCAAGTATATGCCAACTTCATTCATCAACCTCCAGAGTTGCTTCATACAGCTAAATACTCATGGCCATTTTCCACATGGGGAATGGATGTGGTGGGACCTTACCCTTCAGCTACGGCCAAACAGTTTAAGTACATTCTTACTGCTACTGATTTCTTTTCCAAATGGGCAGAGGCAGTACCTCTCAAAGAAGTCAGTTCTAAATGCATAGTTAGCTTCATCAAGTCTAACATCATTTCTAGATTTGGTGTCCCTCATACCATATTGACGGACAACGGCACCAACTTCTGTTCTTCTGAGGTAAAGAAATTGTATCAAGAATACAACATTAAGTCCAACCATTCATCTCGATATCATGCAGCGGCTAATGGCCAGATAGAGGCCTTCACCAAGACTCTTTCAAATATACTGCAAAAGATGGTGGATAAAGATAAGAGGTCATGGCCTGATAAACTCTATCATGCTTTATGGGCTTATCGGACTACCACTCGCAATGCAACGCGGTCTACTCCATATTCTTTGGTATATGGAACTGAAGCATTCTTTCCAATTGAAGTTCAATTTCCCTCACTCAGAATAGCCATTTGTGATCAGTTATCAACAGATGAGCAATCCCAAAAGCGGTTGAATGAATTGGAACAGTTAGATGAGAAGAGATTGTGCACTTTGCACCACTTGGAAATCTATCAGAATCGGATAGCACGAGCTTTTAACAAAAAAGTTCGTCTTCGTTCATTCATTCAGGGAGAATTGGTATTGGTTCTCAGAACACCAATGATACCAGGAAAGAAGCCTCCCAAGCTTGAACCAAAATGGGAAGGACCTTATTCAATACATAAGGTCTACTCCAATGGAGCGTATTCTCTGATCTCAATGGATGGAGAACACATCACGACTCCAACTAATGCCAGATTTCTGAAGAAGTACTTTGTATAAACACAAAATATTGTTCCCAGAACCAAGACTCTTACATTTTGGTTCATACAGCAATGGTCCAGTATGACCTTAAACTGTAACTTCGTCCAACATGACGTTAAACTGTGTTACCTTCAATGTCCGAGATGACATTAAACTATATTTTGTCCAAGATGATATAAAACTATATTGTGTCCTAGTAACATGACATTAAACTCTGTGGCACTTTCATCGTCCAGCATGACGTTAAACTGTAAAAAGTCCCCAGAACTGATATCCTCATATTGGTTCACCTTAGTCCTAGCTACATGACTTTAAACTGTACAGCACCAGTTCGTCCTTGCTATATGACGTTAAACTATACAAAAATGGTCCAGTATGACTTTAAACTGCAACTTCGTCCCATACGACATTAAACTGTGAAAAAGTTCCCTAAACTGTCCAGTATGACCTTAAACTGCATCATCCCTAGTCCATGTATATGACCATAAACTACTTGCAAATCCCTTATGTCCAGCAAGACGTTAAATAGTGACGTCCTAAATTACATGACGCTAAACTGTATAAAAGTCCCTCACGTCCGGAAAGACGTTAAACTAAATAATCTCAAAAGTCCAGTATGACATTAAAACTGCACCATTCACGGTCCATGCATATGACCTTAAACTATTCGCACCTTCGTCCGACATGACGTTAAAATGATACACTCTTTTGTCCTTACTGCATGACATTAAACTGCACAGTCCCCCTTTCGTCCAATATGACGTTAAACTATTTTATCCCCATCGTCCTAACTACATGACACTAAACTGTGCATCACCAATAGTCCTAACTGCAAGACTTTAAACTGCATAGTCCCCTTTTTTATGTCCTACATGACATTAAACTGTACATCGTTAAGGTTGTTATTACCTCTTGTTTCTCACACCGAGTATGACTCACGTGAGCTTAGAGCGAACATCAACCATAACACTCCCTTTGGGCCACTAACCATGTGTAAGTCCCAACAATATTTTTTATTAGATCATTGTCCACAAGAACAACTTGATCATTGATTCATTCTTTAATTGAACTACACTGACTTTGATCCTTGCCCTCTAGGCTGGGTATGTAGGCAACCTCCCAAAGGTTCAAGCCCAAAAACAATCTCTTCACATCGGTTCACCACCATCTCATATGATGATGATTTGTGAAACCACCCCTGGAATCAATATCTTTACATTGATTCACTTTCGTCCTTGTTATATGACGTTAAACTATACAACACTTTTGTCCGGTACGACAATAAACTACAATATTCTTTGATTTCCTCATTTGAGAAGGAACCATTATTAACATTGATTCTTTTTCAATCATGGTTTTCATTTTCAAAAGACTACGTACATACATGGTAATGCCTAAACTTTTTATCTTAGGTTAAAACCATCATTGCACTAAAGTCCCCTTTCACCCTTCACATGTACGAACCAAATTTGTACAAAGGGTAGTTCTAGAACTACGTGGACTTGATTCCCATCCTTATGGGATACGTAGGAACATTCGAGTGTCCCTCGAATCCAGTCCCAAGTCTTTTGGGCCTAACCCCAAATTTCACTTTCAGTCCCTTGGCTGAAAAGTCTTCATGAAAACACACACTGTGTATTCATTATTATGGTCCGAATTCTATGACCCTAAACTAAGATCACTCATACTTTCGTCCTGCACGACATTAAACTGCATTTCAAGAACTACGTATGGCTTGATTCTCATTCTTATGAGATACGTAGTGAAGTCCAAAATTTCAATTTAGGACCCAGCCACAACATGATTATGGTTATCATTGACCTATGTATCTCTATATACATTGGACAATACCCATCATTATGTGTTATAATCCTAACCTTAAATATTTTCAGATCTTCATAACCCTTTTCATGACTTCTAGTCACAAAAATGTCAAACTTCTGAGAATTCTTTTGCCTGACTATGCAGCACGTGCCCATAGGTGGCCTTGCATAAACAGTCCACATAACAGACTTGTCAGCCAAAAAATGCAATTTTATTTGACTATGCAGCCAATGCCCATAGGTGGCCCTACATATTTCAACCCCCTAACGGGTTTTGTTAAATAATAGTGACTTCATTCTTGGGAAGAATGCCTCTTTTGTCCTTATTTGTCTTAAACGACAGTATGTAAGGATCCGCAAAAATAGCCATCCTTAACATATTTGTCCCATATCCTTTTTCATGATCTGAAAGTATTCAAGTCTATGGTTTATTCTTCTTCCCTACGTTTGGGTCAGACCTTCGTAGGAGTGATATTCATCCATTTCTTCGATATTCTTGTTTGGAAATATCTTCTCCATATTCAAGTACCTCTTTCCATACAACAAACTCTATGCTTTAGAAAATTTGAATCTCCATAAAATTTCACTGGCTTTTAGCACTAGGAAAGTAAATTTCTGGGAGTTCTTTTGCCTGACTATGCAGCACGTGCCCATAGGTGGCCTTGCATAAACAGTCAACATAACAGACTTGTCAGCCAAAAGATGCTATTTTATTTGACTATGCAGCCAATGCCCATAGGTGGCCCTGTATATTTCAACCCCCTAACGGGTTTTGTTAAATAATAGTAACTTCATTCTTGGAAACTACTTCTTTTAATGCTTTTTAGCTCTTTTTTCATATCATTCCTCAGATTCAAATATTCTTAAGCCATAGTTTACATTTTTTCCCTCATACTTGAGTATGGTAAATATGTTTTCAGATAAATTGTCAAGGAATTGAATCCATTTTAATCCATTTTCGGTCAAAGCTATTTCGACCTTAAACATTAGCCACTTTATGTCCGGCGTGCATGACTTTAAACTGCCCACACAAAAGACAAAGGAACTCTGAATAAAAGTCAAGTTCCAGCTCACTAAATATACATTTTTTGTATGATTTAGGTAATATTGAGCAGTTAAAAGGTTCATAGTTTGTAGGGTTATTTGTAATAATCCTAGTAAAAATCAAACTATGCTTACTAGGCCCATTGGCTTAAGTAAATTTGAAGCAGGTAATGGAAGAATGCAGGTACAAATGATTGAAGACAAAAGTGTTTTTCATTGATACACAAGAGTTAGAAGGACATCCACAGACTGGAGTCTCTTCTCTTCTTTCAAGAATTACAAGAGGCTTTCAACATAACACTTCATTTGATTTACGGCATCCTGATCTTCATTAGAAACCACCTATAATTCATTCATTCAACTGGATACAATAAGAGATGCAGTGATACCAGCTCTTTTTGGAACAATTGTAAAAGGATGTTCTTGAGTGCGGTTTGAGAAAAATTTTCTGCTGATCAAACAGTGACTCTGTTTCTGTCCAAGAGACTTGGAAGATGGATACGTGGATTTGAGAATGGAGCATTGGAAGTAAAGAGCCATTTGGAGAGAGTACTCTTTTCAGATATTGCTCTAATACCATGTTTGTCTTCTCTCCACCAACCGGCAGTGGAAAACATTTCAGCCCATGGGTTTGCCATTTTCATATCTGCAAGGGAATGACATGGAGGAAGAATTTGAAAGTTCACACCATTGTTGTTACTCTTAATGCACAGCATAACCGAAATAGAGAAGTAGCAGTGCAGCTGCATCTCAGGTGTATAATTGTTTGCATTTGGAACATTGACTCCTTGCAGATTACCATGAACACACAGAGACAGGTAGATGCTCTGTGGGAAATTAAGATGATATTTCTTCAAATACTTATCCAAATCTGGGAAAGTGCTGTCACAGATATCATAGTAATCATGGCCAATAATGTTCATCATGTCATCAATCCGCTTGCTAGCCAGTTCATCAGTCGTTTCAATTCCCTTGGGAACCACTGAATCTGCACAAAAGATGAATAAACTAACTCTTAAATGGGTTTATTTTCATAAAATTTGTAAAGAAATTTGGAAAAATGGCTAAGGAATTTATGTCGCGCAAGTCTAAACATGGCGCGCAAGTATTCGTGTGTCGCGCTAGTTTTTGACGCGCAAGTATAAACTGCGCAAGTACAAATACCTTTACAGTGGCGCGACATCGAGGAAAACACTAGAAAACAGAGCAACCTGCGCGGTCAAGGTGACCTGCGTGGCGAGAGCTCGAGAAGGGATGATGTCCGGAAATCCGGATACTTGTACGGAGAGGAGGCCGTGTATTTATAGGCTCGGAAGCCTACCTGCGCGCCGTACCCAGAGCGCTTAAGGCCTGCGCGACGCAAACTTGCGCGCCTCCCTTTTCCTTTGGAAGGATTCGATTTCCTCAGAGTCAAATCCTCATTTCTCTCCGGATCTAACTCTGAGGGGGGACTTTTGTTGACGCTCCTTTCATCACAGAATCTAAAGATCGGAAAAGGGAATATCTCAGCTGAAAGTGATTCATCCTTTGAATAAAACATCAAAAATTGACAAAGGCATGAACAAAGGATCAACAACAAATCCACCGCGCAAGTGATACCACTGCCGGGCAAGTATACTTGCGCGACTACCTTGGTCGCGCAGATGACTTGCGCGACCTAATTGGTAACCGCCCGGTAACCTCCCTGGGTCTTCTTTTGCCTATAAATAGACCCTGTGGGCCCCCCATTCGGGAGGATCTTTTTTCAGAAACTCGGATTGAAGTTCCCGACGCCCAAGTCCCTTCTCAAAGCTTCCGGAACACTTCTAAGGTAATTTCTTACCTAGAACGGAAGATCTAAAGAGAAGAAGGAAGGCCTAAGTGTTGAAACTTATCAAACACTTGCGCGCCGACTTAATTCATTCAATATAACTTGCGCGTCCCTTCTCTGGAAGAACCTGAAGAGGATTGTAAAGGGTTTTCTAATGAGTCGGTCAAGCATTTCAATGCTGGTTGAAAATCGCGCAAGTACCACTCATGTCGCGCAGGTATACTTGCGCGACCAATACTTGCGCACCGCCGCAGAACTTGCGCGCATTTAAAGACTTGCGCGCCCCTAACTTTTTGGGTGCCCATCTTGCCCATTTTACCCCTCTTAAGCCATTTCACCTTTCCTATTCAAGATTCAGTCTTCATGATACTCTTCAAAGCCATTTATGGCATGATTTCTTGATTTGACATCCTTGTCTGAAAGGAATTCTGTGAAATATCTCTCAAAGTCTAGTGATTTAAATATCTTTAGGTCACCAAAGATTGAGAGTTCATTCATTTAACCTCATCCTTTAAAATGAGAGAATCCTTAACCTGGGTCTCCTTTTCAGGAATAATCCCCAGTTATAAAACCCTTGACTTGGGCATCCTCCTCAGGAGTAAGCCCCAAATCTTAATCCTTAACCTGGGTTTCCTTTTCAGGAATAAGACTCAGTCATAACCTTGGGATTCCTTTTCAGGAATAATCCCCAAGTCCCCTTAAAACTTCTCTTAACCAGTCATAAATTACCTTTTGATTTGGGTTTCCTTTTCAGGAATAAAACTCAATCATAAGTCCCCTCCTAACTTGGGCATCATCCTTAGGAGTAATCCCCAAGATTAGAGTATTCAAATCTCCATGAAGCACATATAACTTTGTGGACCCTGTTCATGGATTTTCTCCCTAAAAGTAAATCCTAAACCTTCATCTATCTGGGCAGTCATCTATACATAAGCCCCAAACAAATTCTTATGATTGCATCTTTTTTGGCACAATTGTCTAAATTTTACCAATACCTCTTGTTTCTCACACCGAGCATGACTCACGTGAGCTTAGAGTGTAAAAGTAATTATGACATTCATCTTTGAGCCATCAATCATAAACATCATACTCCATAACTCGAACTACGTGGGTTCTGATTCCTTTTCCAAAAGAAAGGATACGTAGGTAGCCCATTTATGGGTTCGATCCCAACTTTGAAATAATCTCTGTCCTTCTGAATGACGATAAACTTCAAGTGCCCCACTGAGTGGCTTTAAAACCAGCCTGGTCATCAAAATGACCAAGAGACTTTTATATAAATGTTTTGAAGGATACCATTGACCAAGAATCTCTAGACAAATATAGATGATTCTATATTGATGAAGAACCTCGAATACATATAAAAGATTCTCTAAATTTCTTGCATATTTAATCATTGATTGTTAAAACTAAAGGAAAGCTCATTTTATACTTGGTAATGTAATAAGGATTCACGAACTTAACTTAAATCTATTAAGAGAGTCCCGGAGTAGACAATAATTCCCCTCAAAAAGGTGTGATGAGTCCGACCTCCCATCCTCTCGACCAATGAAAATTCCTAAGCCTCATTAGTCCACAAGCTAATAAGCTCCTGCCTTTGGAAAGTAGGTCCAAACGGATGTGGAATCATTGGATGTTTCCGGTTCTACGAACAAACCTGTTAGAAACCGATCGGAACGTTTGAATCTCCCGTCCAGGAGGTCATCCCCGGATTACGTGCGTAAAAAAACGGATAGATTATATTTTTAATTGGTCTTAAAGTGTAATCTGAATATATTTTTACCATTTAATCCAATGGTGGTCATTAGGATTAATTTCACTTTGGAATTGGTCATAAACTAATGCAAAACTTTTCATAGATATTGTTTCAAAAAAACCCGCAATTTGTTTTGACAACGGGAATTATTTTTAAATCAATTATTGAAATTTATGTGTTTGGAATTTGGTAAAATGGATTACATATTTGGAATCATAAGGTCCAAATTATGTAATTAAGACTCTTTTGTTTTTGGACATTATGAATAGTAACGACGGTAATTATCTTTAATTATCTTGATTAATGAGTAATCGGGTAGTTAAGGATAATAAAATAATATCATAATAATAAAAAAAATGACACCAAAATGTGTCCTAAGGCTACTGGTTGTCTCGTGGCTGACCATGGGATGCCTTGTGCCAATCATGGAGGCCCCATGAAATCACTTTTGTGAGAAAGTGACTTTTTATCTTTTTATTTTTTAAAGAATGTTAAATGTAACAAAGAATGTATCACCTAAGTAAAATATTTTTAATTTTGTCTACATAAATGATATTTTGGACGATAAATAGTCATTGGAAATATAAAAATATTTTTTACATCATAGTATTTTTTTTATAATTTTTAGACATTAAATAAATTAAATTATTTATGACATCATAATGATGCAGTGATGACCTAATTATTTGACGATTTAAATAAAATGCAAAGATAATGTAAACTCTAAGACCTACATATGTCCAAAACCTATTGGGTGGGTATATTTGAAACCCTTAACACCTTATCCTCGAATTATATCAATGTGGGACCATTAAAATCTGAAACCCATTTGAAAATAAAGTAACATTTCTTTACATTCCAAGAGTGCCCCTCCTCTCCTCTTATAAAAGGCCGTCACCTATACCTCTTTACCCACACTTCCAAAGCCTTTGGCTCGGACAGACCCTGCCCATTTTGACTCTCCACTTCCCTCTCTTACTCATTGAAGCCTAACTTCTGGCAGAAATCTTCCCAAGGAAGCCTTTGAGCTCAAACCAAAGGGAGTTACCCGATTTTAAGGTAATGTCTTCACTTGAGTCCTTTTGTTTTATTTTGCTTCTCCAACTCCCTAAACTTTTTTTATTAATTTATTTTGTAACAAATCCAGTATCTTCAATATACTAGGATGTTGTTATAAGAAGGATTATATCTACACTTACACACACCTACATCTAATGGATAAAGAACATACTGTTTCTGTGGATGGCGAATTTCTGCCTCCCGAAACGATGATTGTTCAACATTATTTTAACACCTTCAAAAGTGGCCATTAAGATGACACAATATTTATATATGATATATAATATGTTTATGTCTTCCTTAAGATTCTGTTTTTTTCATTTTGGGCATACCTTTATGGTTCCCATTATGGGTAAACGCGATATCTTCATTTAAGGAAGTACAGACTACCGCCCCCTCAAAGTGATTTGATTCGTTAAATACCATATGTGGGACGTATAAAGGATGGAGTTATGATATTATATATGATATTACATTAGAATTATCATATACCTTTATATCATTATAATTCCATTCTATAAAATATGAAATATAAATGAAAGTAGCGTTCATGCGTACGTATGGATTACCGTCTCCATGAACGGTGCATTTCATTTCTTTCCTCTAAATGATTATGTAATATTATAAATGCATGCATGTACTAGATATATATGACATATATGATATCTACATCATGAATACCATTCTGGATATAATGGATACATGAAAAACTTGTAATTATAAAGGGCTTATTTTTTACTCAAGTACCAATGATCGTTAAAACGACCGTTATTAACTTAAATAATTACATAGTGTTCATGACATGGTAATAAGTGATATAAAAGGAATAATGAACATGAAAAAGGTTCTGAAACAAGTATAAATTAACTCCAGTTTATTATTCAGGAGATTAAAGAACGACCGAGTCAAGTCGGACCCGAGGTATGGGACTTCGTCTCAATCTCCTATCATTGAGGCATATTTTGTTTTATACACAAACTTCTTTTATACGGTGTATAAACTGTTGGATCGAATATATATATATGTATGTCTATTAGATGGAATGATACAAGAGGGGGGTGAATTGTAGGATTAAAAACCTTTTGAGTTTTAGCAATTAAGAGATTAGTTTAAAAAGTCTTAAACTAATACAAATACAAACACCCACAATTGTATTGAATATAAAAGATATGATGTAATGTAATACTAATGAAATGTAAAACAATTGTATTCAAGATGAACACAATAATCATAGTAATATAAAGATGAATGATTCTACCTTAAAGCGTATAGAATCAATCAATAAAAATATGTAATAGAATGGATGTAATTGAAAAAATTTCAAATGTATAAGAGATAGAAAAGGAAACAGAAACAATTTCCTTTCTAATACAATTAGCAGCGAAAATGTAAAAGAATTACAATTCTTTTAACCCAAAGAGAATGGTTATCCTTTCACCTAGGATAAAAGGTCTGTCTCACCAACACCTGGCTGAGCCCCCAATATGATGATCAGACTGTCTATCTGCCTATCCCCGGCAACCCTCGATACGATGATCGGAACGTCCGTCTGCCTATCCCCGGCAGCCCTCGATATGATGATAGGTCCGTCCGTCTGCCTATCCCTGACAGACCTCGATTTTGTAGGTAATCGACACCTCTTTCTTTCAATTACTTGAAAGCCCTCGATATGATGATCGGACACACAAAGCAGAAGAGAGAAGTCACATCATCTCTCTCTAGAATCATTATTGAATCAAAGTATCATAGTTGTTTCACAAATTCTCATTTGTTCATTCTTCTCTAAGCTTCGAATGACCTCCTATTTATAGGCCTCGGGTTCCAACAGTCATGTTGCCTCCAACGGTCATATTTCTCCGAAAAACTCAGAGGGACATGGACACCTGGCATCATAACGGTCATATTGAAACAGAAAGCACGACATCGTTTTGATTAGTTTGTAACTAACTCAACGACATCGTATTGGTTAAAACAGTATATATATCGATGATAAGAAATGGTACGATTCATATGAAAGAAGTGTTTTTGACTAAGTACCGAAACAAGCAATGAAAGTATAAATAACAGAGTCAGTACGGTACGGTTGACAGAGTCAGTACGATACGATTGACAGAGTCAGTACGGGACGATTGACAGAGTCCGTATGGTACAATTGACAGAGTAAGTACTATACAATTAAAAAGACATTTGTGATTTCCAAAACAAAATATAGTAGTCAAAATATAACATTTGACTCAAAAATCTCCCCCTTTTTGGAAATCACAACACACCAAGTAAATATAAGAAATACTTATCTCCCACTGAGTTTTTGGAAACTCTTCGGAATATGAATTTGAATACAACTAACTCCCCCTTAGGTATGGACTTTCCTAAGGATTGTATTCGTAGATTTTCCTTAGGAGTGTTGTAATGCATTCTCACCCTTTATAAAACATTCTCCCCCTTTGTGATTTACAAAAACAAAGGGGTAATATTGAATTGTCTGAAGGAGTTAGAAAATAAACACAAGATAATGGATAAAAGGAAATTCATTATGATAACAAACAATACTAAATATGAGGACAAAATAAAAGTCACTTGTTTTCTCTTTCTTTCTCCTTTTTGATCAACTCATGAAGAACCACCTTCATCTTTTTTATCTCCTTCTTGTCTTCAGAAATTGATTCACCCTGAGTTCTGAGAAGCTCTTGTTGGTCCACAAAAATTTGATCTTGATTCTTTATAGTCTCCTCCTAGACTCTAATTACTTCTTCAAGGGTATCAATTCTGTTTTGTAGATTCTTGTTATCTTTTGATAACAATGAATTTTGTTTCTTCAACAAAAGTATTTCATCCTTGAATGATGAAACCTTCATGAATTCAGATTGGAAAGTATTCATTCTCTCTTTCAATTCTTTCACTGAAGGAACATCGGCTCTTTGAGAAGACAAAAGATTCAACCTTTCAACCGTTTCTCTGTCAAGATTATTGAAAGCTATTGAAAGCTCATTTGACAACCTTATTATATCTTCAATTTCAATCTCATGGTCATTGATTGAGCTCTCTATTTTGTACGACCACTTGGTCATCTTGTTGTTGGCCTTCTTATGAGCAACCGAACTTTCTGAAATAACATTCAAGTCGGCTTCAACTGACAAAACATTCTTTCTAAATTCTTTTACAGAGCCAAACTTTTTCTTTTGATTGTCAGTAATAAAGTCAATCTTCCCTTCCAACCTTGAAAAATATGGAATAGTCTTCTCAACCCTTCTCAAAACATTAACAATATAATCACTCTTCTTGAGAGAGATTGTATGCTCTGAATCAGTATCTTCACCGTATGAAGCTAGTTCAATTGATTTGCTTGAATCTACAACTGGTTGTTTTCTTTTTTCTTTTTCTTTCTGCTTTCTTTCTTCTTCCTCTTTATCACTAATGAAAACAACTTTATCATTGTGAGAGGATTGAGCACCTTTCTTTTCTTGAGATGAAATTCTATCCGGAGTTTTAGAAGATTCAAATGGTGCTTGATCGGTATGAGGGATTTGTTGAACCCCTTCACATAGCTTTTGAACCGATTCCTCCTTACTATTCTTTGAATTCTGAAGGAATTCAAAAAGAAAATCTCCTTCCTCTTCTTCCACTTCTTCTATGTTTTCCATCATTTGTTTTCCTTTTTCTTTCTCAGGAAGGATCTGTACGATGGGTTCTTGATGCACTTCTTCCTTCAGTTGAACGCAAGCATATTCAACTACTTTCAAGACTTTAGAGACATCAAATTCCTGTGATTTTCTTTTCAAAAGAACATTCTTCTTCTTTTCATCTTGATGGGTTTCTTCTACCCTTATTCTTTCTCCAAAAGACTCAGCCGGGTCAAGACTGAACTTTGGATCACCTTCTTTTCTCTGTTCTTTACCCTTTCTCCATTTAGCTACAACCTCTTTACTGTACCTTGGATTCTTCTTAGGATTTGAACTGGTTTGCGAATCAGACTTTTGAGTAACACAAGTAGATTGAATGTCTTTGGCTGGCATAGGTGCCGATTGATTTTGATCCAATTCAGCTTCTACTTCTCTGACAAAAATTTTTGAATTCTGATCAAAACAAACATTCAACTTCTTCATAGTACTTTTGTTAATCCAAGAGGGCTTCAAATCTATGGGGATTCCTTTCAAAGGAATGTTACAAAACATCATACATTCGAGAATGAACTTCGTAAGGATGGCTAGATACATAATCATTTGGGACTTAATCCCTCCTGTCTTGACATTCATTATGGTTTCAAAAACATAATCCATGAGATTTAATTTTCTCATATTTACAAGATAGTCAAGAATAGATATATCAGAAACTTTCAGATTTTCTCTATCCCCTTTCCTTGGAATAAGAAAACCTTGCATCCATAAAGTGACAAACCGATTGTCTGGAGAAAAATGAGACACTTTCCTTTTCTCTTCATTAATAACAAACAAAGACTTTTCAGCACTTTCTCTATTAAACGTACCAACTTCCTCTGGTAGTTTATGAGATGGAAAAAAATAATCCCCTTATATTGGGACATTCAGAAAATGAGCCGCTTGTTTTACAGACATAGACAACTTTCTATCGTACACGGAAAAATTGATAGTCATGTCTTTGTCGAAAGATACGGTTTTATAAAACTGACAAACTTCATCAAAGAGAACCGGATATTGAGAAACAGGTCTTTCAACACACAAATGTTCCTATCCTCGAAACAAAATGATTCTTCTGATTGTGGAATCATACGAATCAAAAAAGTCCCGAGAAACTAAACTTTCTCTGTTAAATTCTTTCTCTATAAAAGTCTTTGAAGACATTTCAGCGGGAGTGTTAGCAGAGGATTGAGACATAAAGGTGATGCCGATGAAAGTTCGTACGATGATTTAAAATCGGTGGAGCAGAGCTTCGCCTCAAAATCTGAAAACCCAATGTGGGTTTGGGGAGGGGGGGCTATTTATAGGCGATAAAGGGGTGACCGTTGATCTTCTACGGGCAGGATTAGAGAAAAACATATCAATGGTTAGGATTAAAAAAAAGAATGAAAAGTACCTGCCAGAGATCGTATGGTAATTGTTGGATTTGGTAGAATTCAAAAGGAAACACACACGTACGAAATAAAATAAAATAAAACTATAAGTCGACATGCCGATGGAAAACAAATTCGTTACCATGAACTGACAAGCCGATGGAAAACAATCTTGTTACCATGAACTGACAAGCCGATGGAAAACAATCTTGTTACCATGAACTGACAAGCCGATGGAAAACAATCTCGTTACCATGAACTGACAAGCTGATGGGAAAAAATCTCGTTACCATCATCGAACAATACGATGGAAAAGAAATTCATTACCATCATCGATCGATATGATGGAAAAGAAATTCATTATCATCATCAGTCGATACGATGGAAAAGAAATTTGTTACCATTATCGGTCAATACGATGGAAAAGAAATAAATGAATGAAACGATAAAACTATCAATATGATAAACAGAAAAGATCAATGATATGATAAAACTATCATTACGATAAATAGAAAAGTAAAAACACATACCAGGAGGATAAATAGTAACATAAGATAAAAAGAAATATAAAAAAACAAATGTCCTCCCCCTTTCAAAAGGAGTTTTTTTAATGTTAGGAGAATTTTGAAACATGAATTAGATATGAATGATTATTTTAATGTAATAATTCCTAGCTTCTTTATTATAAACTCAAATCTATCGGATGGTAATGGATTTGTAAAAATGTCAGCAAGTTGTTCTTGTGTTCCGATAAATTGTTGAGTAATATCTCCATTTTGTGTGTGATCTCTAAGAAAGTGATGCCTAACTTCTATGTGTTTTGCACATGAGTGGTGTGCTGGGTTTTTACTAAGAGCTATGGCACTTGTATTATCACAAAGAATTTGAGTTTTGGAGAAACTCAATCCATAGTTAGTGAGTGTGTGTTGCATCCACAATACTTGAGCACAACAACTTCCAGCTACTACATATTCAGCTTCAGCAGTGGATAGTGATACTGAGTGTTGTTTCTTGCAGGACCAAAAAACTAGAGAATCTCCTAAGAAATGACATGTTCCAGATGTACTTTTTCTATCCATTCTACAACCACCAAAGCCAGCATCTGAAAAACTATTTAAAACAAAATCATTCCCAGAAGAGTAAAAAAGACCTAAATCCATAGTGCCTTTTAAATACTGAAAGATTCTCTTTACGGCTTTTCAATGAGACTCTTTTGGATTAGATTGATATCTTGCACATAAGCATACAGAAAACATTAAGTCGGGTCGACTAGCTGTCAGTTATAGCAAACTTCCTATCATACCTCTAAAGATTGTTTGATCTACTGGTTTAGCAGTTTCATCAAGATCAAGTGTATTTGAGGTACCAATTGGAGTGATAATAATTTTAGTTTGTCATATCCATACTTTTTGAGTAAATCTTTTATATACTTATGTATATATATATATATGTTCCTTCAGGTTTTTGAGAAATTTGAAAACCTAAAAAGAATGTTAACTCACCCATCATACTCATTTCAAAATTAGATTTCATTAAATTTTCAAAAGAATTAGTTAAAGATTTCTGAGTTGATCCAAATATGATGTCATCAACATAGATTTGAACAATAAAAACATTTTTGTTTTCCATTTTTATAAAAATGGTTGGATCTATTGTACCTTTTGTATAATTGTTTTGTAAAAGAAATCATGTAAGTCTATCATACCATGCTCTAGGGGCTTGTTTAAGACCATATAGAGCTTTGGTAAGTTTAAAAACATGATCAGGATGTTTTGGGTATTGAAAGCCGTGAGGTTGTTCGACAAAAACTTCTTGTTGAACAAAACCATTTAGAAAAGCACATTTGACATCCATTTGAAATAGTTTGAAATTGAAATATGCTGTAAAGGCTAATAGAATATGAATAGATTCTAGTCTGGCTACAGGAGCATATGTTTCTTTATAGTCTATTCCCTCTTGTTGATTATAGCCTTTAGCAACAAGTCTAGTTTTATTTCATACAATGATTCCATTTTCATCACATTTGTTTCTGAAAACCCATTTTACACCAATTACAGTTGTTTCTTTAGGTCTGTCAACTAAAGTCCAAACTTGATTCCTTTCAAATTCATTTAGTTCATCTTGCATTGCTTTGATCCAATCATCATCACCTAACGCCTCACTTAGACTTTTAGGTACAAATTGGGAAAGAAAAGAAAGATGTTCTTTTTCTTTTCTTAAGGAATTTCTGGTCCTTACAGGTTTATTTACATCACCAATGATGTTATCACTGGGATGATTCCTCGGAAACAATTGATTTGGGTTTTGCAAAACATGTTCAGGAACATATGGTAGAATACCTTCCATGGTAAAAGTTTCAGGAATACTTTCTTGAATATTTTCCTTATCAGAAGGATCTTCTATCAAAGATTGATAATCAGTTTTTGAAAACACATCTGAGGATGTAGGATTGGGTTGGTTGAAACAAAAGGATTAGTTTCATTGAATTTTACATGTACTGTTTCCTCAACAGTTCAAGTGTTTTTATTGAAAACTCTATAAGTCTTTGAAGTTGTAGAATAGCCTAGAATGATTCCTTTATCAGATTTTGGTGCAATTTTGTGTAGATTATCTTTTGTATTCAGAATGAATACTTTGCATCCAAAAACTTTGAAGTATGAGACCTTTGGTTTTCGTCCAGTCCATAACTCATAAGGGGTTTTATTAAGAAATGGTCTAGTTAAAACACGATTTATAGTATAAGAGGCAGTACTAATAGCTTCAGCCCAAAAGTGCTTAGCAATTGAGTATTCACTCAACATGGTTCGAGTCATTTCCTGAAGTATACGATTTCTTCTTTCAACAACACCATTTTGTTGAGGAGTTCTTGGAGCTGAGAAATTGTTAGTAATACCTTTCTTACTGCAAAAAGTTTCAAAATCTGAATTTTGAAATTCACCACCATGATCACTATGAACAGTTATCAATGGTAGGTTTTTCTCATTTTTAACTTGGGATCTAAAAGTTTTGAAATAGGAAAAGGCTTCAGATTTCTTTGTGATAAAGTATACCCATATAAATCTAGTAAAGTCATCAACTAAAACAAATACATAGTATTTTCTTCCAATGCTTCCAGATTGTGAAGGACAAAAAAGATCCATATGCACTGGCTGTAATGCATTTGAAGTTGAAACTTCATTAATTGATTTAAATCTATTTTTATGTTGCTTTCCAAATTGACAAGGATCACAGACTTTTGAAGAATCATATCAAAGGTCTGGTAGCCCCTTCACAAGTCATTTATTTGAGAGTTTACTAAGGTTTCATAGATTATAGGGTCCTAGTCTCCTATGCCAAAGCCATGATTGGTCTTCTATTGAACTTAAGAAGGGTAAGTTTTGGCTCTTATGGTCTTCTACGTTAATATTGTAAACATTCTCTTGCCTATAGGCAGATAGAATGAACTCATCCTTGGAATTGTGTATTAGACACTTATCATTTCTAAAATTAACAAGATAACATTCATCACATAATTGACTTATGCTGATGAGATTGTGCCTAATACCTTTAACAAACAAAACATTTGAGATAAGAACTTTTCCAAGAAAAACGATATTACCTATACCAACAATCATTCCTTGAGCATTATCTCCGAAGGTAACTTTTCCACCCTTTGTTTTGATAACCTTTTCAACGAGACCTTGGTTTCCAGTCATGTGTCAAGAACAACCACTATCCATGTACCAAACATTCTTATTGGTACATTTCTCATTTTCCTGAAAAAGAAACAATTAGATTTTTGGAATCCAGACTTGTTTAGATCCAGAAGGGTTAGATAAAAGAATTTTAGGAATCCACATTTGTTTTTCAAAATTATCTTTATGAAACCCTATAGATTGAGTTTTTTTAAGAGAATAATCTCTTCTCCAGTGTCCACCACATTGACACTTAGAACATAAAGTGGTTTTTTGAGGAACAAAATAGTTATTGCTAAAAACAGTTTTGGAATAAGTATAACCAAGACCAGAACGATTTCGCAAAGGTCTAATTTGAGAGTACATCCTGTCAACGTTTTCCTTTCCATGAGTAAAGTTTGACAAACATTTCTTCAAAGATAAAATCTCTGACTTTAGTTTTAAAACCAAATTCATATCTTCCAAACCATTTGAATTTGAACTAGAGTTAGGCTCTAAAATATTTTTCTTTGAAATTACAGTTTCAAGATCCTTAGAATGTTTACCCTTATCAGATTTACCTTTCTCAAGGGTTTTTAAAATACTTTCAAATTCCAAAGTTTTCACATCAAGATCTTTAGAAAGATATGATACTTCTTTAGTCAATATTGAAATTCTAGAATTTTCTTTCTCGAGTTTCTTTTTGAGCTTTGAATTTTCATTTTCAAGTAATTTATAAAATCTAGATACTTCTTCAAAAGTAGGTAATGTATCATCTTCTGATTATAATGATTCATCATTTAAAGATTCATAATATCTATTATCAGTATAATTTGCATTCCAAGAGACATTTGTAATAGCTTCAGCTTTATGTACCTTAGCCATGAGACAATGATCTTCAATTGGTAATCTGGATAAAAGTCCAATATTCCTCTCTCCTGAGGACTCATATTCTAAATAATCATCTGAAGAATCACTATCACTTGCACTCCATGTATCATTTGCCTTCAGAACTTTCTTTGTCTTATAAAACCTTTTCTTGTTTCTTTGAGAGTGTTTCTCCTTTCTATCTTTCCTTTTCAGTAAAGGACAATCATGCCTTATATGTCATGCTTTCTTACATTCATAACAAGTTACCTATGAATATTTATTATCCTTCCTATCTTTCTTTTTGAATCTATATTGGAAGTCTTTATTTCCCACAATCTTATTCATCCTTTGAGAAGGATTGGTTAATTCATTATCTGAATGATCACAATCACTTGACTCAGATATAACTTTCTTGGATTTGGATCTTGTAAGATTTTCAAGTCTTTTAGCTTTAGATGCAAAGGCAACACTTCCATTTCCATTCTTCTTCTTGATGAAATCAGCATCTCTCTTCATTCTTGTCTCGTGCTGTAAAATAGTTCAAAAGAGTTCATCTAGAGAAATCTGAGAAACTTTTCTGTTTTCATCAATAGCTGTCCTTTTTGACTCCCATTCATTTGGCATTATATCTATAATCTTATCAACTAGAGCTTCAACATCAAGACCTTTTTCTCCCATAGATTGTAAGCTGTTGACGATTGTCAAAAACCATTGTTTCACTTTACATGTTGGCTCTCTATAAGGAAAAACAAATCCATGATACTCTACTCGAAGCATTTCTCTCCTTGTTTCTATAACCTGGGATGTACCAAAATGAGTGACTTCTAATTTCTTCCAAATATAGTTGTCTGCTTCACATGAATATATCTGACTGTATATATTCCTGGTCATAGAGCATAATAGAGTATTACGTACCTTGTAATTTAGTTGATATTATTGCTTCTCTTGGTTAGTGAAAGTACTGACATCTTTGTCAGGAATTTTGTAACCTCCAGTAAGCATAATAAAATTTTCTACACTAGTGTTGATCACATAAGTCTTCATACGATCTCTCCAATACTCATAATCATTTCCATCAAAGATATGTGGTCTAGAAGGATTTAGATTGTCTATTGACCCAATATTAATTCCTACCATCTAATACAACAAAAAACTCTTCCACTCCACACGTTAATGTAGTAAGTATTTAAAAAATATGAAAGAAACAAAACATGTAATACAAATCAATGGAAAACATACTCTGATACAAATTGATGGATCGAATATATAGATATGTACGTCTATTAGATTGAATGATACAAGAGGGGGGTGAATTGTAGGTTTAAAAACCTTTTGAGTTTTAGCACATAAGAGATTAGTTTAAAAAGTCTTAAACTAATACAAATACAAACACCCACAATTGTATTGAATATAAAAGATATGATGTAATGTAATACTAATGAAATATAAAACAATTGTATTCAATATGAACACAATAATCAAAGTAATATAAAGATGAATGATTCTACCTTAAAGCGTATAGAATCAATCAATAAAACATGTAATAGAATGGATGTAATTGAAACAATTACAAATGTATAAGAGATAGAAAAGGAAACAGAAACAAATTTCATTTCTAATAAAATTAACAACGGATAGGTAAAAGAATTACAATTCTTTTAACCCAAAGAGAAGGGTTATCCTTTCACCTATGATAAAAGGTATGTCTCACCAACACCTGGGTGAGCCCTCGATACGATGATCGAACTGTCTGTCTGCCTATCCCCGGTAGCCCTCGATACAATTATCGGAACGTCCGTCTGCCTATCCCCGGCAGCCCTCGATACGATGATCGGTCCATCCGTCTGCCTATCCCCGGCAGCCCTCGATTTTGTAGGTAATCGGCACCTCTGTCTTGCAATTACATGAATGCCCTCGATACGATGATCGGACGCACAAAGAAGAAGAGAGAAGTCACAACATCTCTCTCTAGAATCTTGATTGAATCAGAGTATCACAGTTGTTTCACAAAGTCTCATTTGTTTGTTCTTCTCTCAGCTTCAAATGACCTCCTATTTATAGGCCTCGTGTTCCAACGGTCATGTTGCCTCCAACTGTCATATTTCTCTGAAAAACTCGGAGGGACTTGGACACCTGGCATCATAACGGTCATATTGAAATAGAAAGCACGACATCGTTTTTATTAGTTTGTAACTAACTCAACGACATCGTATTGGTTATAACAGTATATATATCGATGATAAGAAATGGTACGATTCATATGAAACAAGTGATTTTGACTAAGTACCAAAACAAGTAATGAAAGTATAAATAACAGAGTCTGTACGGTATGATTGGCAGAGTCAGTACGATACGATTGACAGAGTCAGTACGGTATGATTGACAGAGTCAGTATTGTACGATTGACAGAGTAAGTACGGTACGATTAAAAAGAAATTTATGATTTCCAAAACAAAATATAGAAGTAAAAAGTTAACATTTGACTCAACATAAACCCCTTTGACTTTTATGTTTATTCAAAAGGAATATTTTTTATACGAAGCGTTTACTAAACGACAAAAGGGGATATTTTTTTGTCATACGTATGCGGCGACAATGAAATCTCCGCCGCTGTGACCATTATTTGAGATTCGGCTTCCTCTACAAACCATACTTTTTTTAAAATGAAAAATAAATACCATGTTTTACTTTTATTTTATTTTGGTATTTAAAATGGTTTTGATAATGTTTTTATTATATCACTGTGTTTGATATCATGTGATTGAAATGTGGAAATGTTATGCTTCCTTTATGTATGTTTTATGTGATACGATTATGTTATGGTTCTTGGGAATTATTATGAAGACGGGTGGTTCCGTGATAAAATAATGGCGGGTGAGCCTGATATAGCTCTCCAATGCATTGGGTAACGTGAAGTAGTGAAATGTTAAGGTTTCTCTGAAGAGATTTAGGGAATATACTATGATGGGTATTCCAAACGTAACCAAGATAGTTACTCCCTACATAAGAATTTTTTGAATGCCTCAAGTTACCTTTATGTCTTATGATTTCTATGATTTATTCATAATTTGATGAGGTATGTTAAAGTGCTTATGTTTTATGGGTTAAGTATGATTTCATTCTTATGTATATATGAACTCATGTTTCCTTTCCATATTTTTTTTATATAACCCATACTGATATTTTTATGCTCATCCCAAGTTTTTTTTTGAAATGTTTTTCACAGGTCAAGGGAAAGGTACATGATATGATGATAGTGTCAAGGAAGTGTCAAGAAAGAATCCATGTTTTATTTTAAATATGTTCCGTTGATGGGAAAAATGAATACTATCTTTATGTAACCACTTTGTTTAAATGTGGAATGTAATGCAAGTTTTATGATCTAATTCTCTAAAACTATAAACATGAAAAGATCCTCAATGTGTAATCTTGTAATAACTCAAGATTAAGTAAGGTTTATGGCTGGGGCCTTATAGTTGGTATCAGAGGTCGGTTTAGATAACTTTAGGAGTTAGAATTCTATTAAATGATTATCCAAAAATATATTTTTTTTGAAATTATATAGCATTTGAATATTACCATGTTGCTTCATCTAAGACATGTTTGTTCAGAATGGTTTTCTGCAGAGGAAACAGGGAAGCAGTGCTAGGAAGGCATAGAGAAGTAAATAACATTCCGAATCAGCATCCCGAGATGGTCGGAATTGGAACTGAACAGTTTGTTGCAGTAATGGCGCAGTTGACTCAAGTGATAAATGGTTGTGGTATCCATGCACGAGATCAGCCAGATCAACCGCATAGGAACATGTCAGTGGTGGAACATTTCATGAGGCAACATCCCCCATCATTTAGAGGATCATCTGACCCTGTGTTAGCTGAAGGGTGGATTAAAGCACTGGAGAAGATTTTCGGTGTCATGGGGTGTTCAGAAAATCAAAAGGTTAGTCTTTCTATTTACCATTTGGATGCTGAGGCAGATCAGTGGTGGTCTATGGTTAAAAATATCAGGGACGCCGATGGGATTGATTCTCTTGACGGTGATAAATTCAAAGGTATGTTTCTTGAGAAGTATTTTGCTAAGGCTATTCTACTTAGGATGGAAAAGAAATTCTTGGAATTGAGGCAAGAGGAAGACTCAGTGGCTGCCTATGAAGAAAGTTTCACTCGATTGGCAAGGTATTCTCCAAATTTTATCCGATACCTTGATAGTAAAATCAATCGTTTTTACTCAGGATTAAATCCAAAATATCAAAGAGCATTAGCTTCTCGTGAGTCTAAAAGTTATGAAAAGATTGTTCGATGTGCAGAGAAGGTGGAAATAGAGTTTGCTGATGATCAAGTGTTCTATAACAACCAACATAAGAAGAGACTGAGGTGGCAGGAGAAAGGTAAGAATTCTTCAAAAAAGTATGATGGTGAGAAAACTATGTTTCCAATTTTCTATAAATGTGGCAAAAGGTATGCTGGGGAATGTCTTCTGAATTCTGGTAAGTGCTACCGATGTGGTAAGATGGGACATAAGGCTCGTGATTGCACTGAAAAATATCAAGGTGAAGGTAAGACCAAATTTGATTTACAGTTAGTGAAATGTTTTAAGTGCAATGAGATGGGTCACTATGCAAACGAGTGTCCGACAAAGAGCTTGAGTGATGGGAAGTAGTTAGAATACAAGCAGAAAGGGGTGGTGAAATCCTTTGCAACTACTTCAGCAGATGTCGGGCCATCAAATGAAGTTTTATCAGGTACATTGTTTGTTTTTTCAGATTATGCCAGTGTGTTGTTTGATTTGGGGTCTACACATTCTTTCATCTCTGAAACCTTTTCTAGTAAAATGGGAATACCATATCAAGAAATGACTCCTGAACTTGTGGTAAAAACACCTAGGGTAAATGTTGAGGCAAAAGAATTTATAAGAATCTTCCTATACTTATCTGTGGAATGAACCTACTTGCGAACCTTATTGTTCTACCTCTAGTAGAGTTTGATGTTATCTTGGGTATGGATTGGCTCTCTATTTACCATGCTAAGATTGACTATAGATCTAAAGAAGTTTCTTTTTAGAAATACTTTCAGTTTGTGTACAATAATTAACCCTTACTGTTGATAACATATCAAGAGGCCGAGAAACTTGTAAAAGATGGAAATGAATGTTACCTTGCACATATTGTTGAAAATAAGGGAACTGTTCAGATTAATGATGTGCCAGTGGTAAATGAGTATCCTGATGTTTTTTCCGATGAGTTGCCTGGAATAATACCAGATCGGGAAGTTGAATTTACTGTTGACTTAGTTCCTGATGCTAAGCCAATTTCAAAACCCCCTTATCGAATGGATCAAGTTGAACTTTTAGAGTTAAAGAAACAATTGTAGGAGTTATTAGATAAAGGTTTCATTCAACCTAGCACATCACCATGGGGTGATCCTGTCTTGTTTGTTAAAAAAGAAAGATGGCTCAATGAGACTTTGCATTGATTATAGGGCCTTGAATAATATCATTGTTAAGAACAAATATCTTTTGCCTCATATCGATGATTTGTTTGATCAACTCCAGGGAGCTCAGTATTTTTCAAAGATTGACCTGAGATCGGGGTACAATCAGCTGAAGGTAAAGGAAGCAGATGTTCCGAAGACTGCGTTTCGTACAAGATATGGCCATTATGAATTTGTAGTAATGCCTTTTGGGCTAACCAATGCACCTGCTGTATTCATAGACTTAATGAATAGAATTTTCCATGAGTTCTTGGATAAGTTTGTGGTGGTTTTCATTGATGATATTTTGGTGTTTTCTAAAAGTAAAGGGGAGCATGAAAGACATTTAAGGGTTATCTTGCAAACCTTAAAAGAAAATAATCTTAATGGAAAATTCATCAAGTGCGAGTTTTGGATGCAACAAATTTCTTTCCTTTGTCACATTGTTTCTAAAGATGGGATAACTGTTGATCCTGCAAAAACAAAGGTTGTTGAAGAATGGCCAAGACCCACAAATGTAACAATGATTCGTAGTTTCTTTGGTTTGGCAGGCTATTACCGAAGGTTTGTTAGAAATTTTTCACGGTTATCTAGTCTAATGACTAAGCTAACTTGGAAGGGTGTTAAGTTTATCTGGACAAAAGAATGTGATGATTGTTTTCAGGAATTGAAAAGAAGATTGGTGAATTCTCCAGTTTTGGCACTACCATACAGGAATGGTGGGTTTGTTATATACAGTGACGCTTCCTTGAAAGGACTTGGTTGAGTCCTAATGTAGAATGATTAGGTAGTTTCTTATGCTTCACGTCAGTTGAAAACTCATGAGGTAAATTACCCTACACATGATTTGGAAATAGCTGCTGTTGCTTTTGCTTTAAAATTTTGGAGGCATCATTTGTATGGAGTAAAGTGTGAAATATATACCGATCACAAAAGTTTAAAGTATAAATTCACCCAGAAAGAATTGAACATGAGACAAAGGAGATGGCTAGAATTAATCAAGGATTATGATTGTATAATTCATTACCATCCAGGAAAAGAAAATAAAGTGTCTGATGCTTTGAGTCAAAAAAGTAATGCTTCATTAGCAATGCTGCGTTTGGAACGTGATCCTTTGGTTAAGGATTTGATGAACTTTGGCATAGAATTTGTTGATGCAGGATGTTATTCTGTTTTGTTTCAGGTATCAGTGAGATCATCTCTATCAGATAGAATCAAGCAAGCACAGAAGCAAGACAGTGAGTTGCAGAAA
The DNA here is from genome assembly GCA_963277665.1 of Viscum album. NCBI lineage: Eukaryota > Viridiplantae > Streptophyta > Magnoliopsida > Santalales > Viscaceae > Viscum > Viscum album. The sequence continues at coordinate 64,324,306 of OY728134.1, forward strand.
AAGGTAGAGCTGGTTCAGAAGGGTAATTTTCCTGAATTCAACATTGATAATGATTGAATTTTGAGATTTGGGAAGAGATTGTGGGTGCCTTGTGATTCACAGTTGAAGAGAGAGTTGTTATGTAAAACTCATAGTTCTCCGTTTTCAGTTCATCCAGGCAGTACTAAGATGTATAGAGATCTTCGGGAATATTACTGGTGGGATGGAATGTAAAGAGATATTGCTGATTTTACTGTGAAGTGTTTGACTTGTCAGCAGGTTAAAGTAGAGCGGTAGTTACCGAAAGGGATGCTTCAGCCTTTACCCGTGCCAGAGTGGAAATGGGAGAATATATCCATGGACTTTGTTGTGGGATTACCGAAGACATCTCGAGGTAATAATGCAATCTGGGTTATTGTTGATCGCATGACCAAATATGCTCATTTCCTTGCTATACGAGATACTTTTTCCCTAGATCAACTTTCCCGTTTGTATCTTTAAGAGATTGTAAGGTTACATGGAGTTCCTCTCTCCATTGTATCTGATCGTGATCCCAGGTTCACATATAACTTTTGGAAAGGCCTTCAGAAGTCGTTGGGTACTGAATTAAATTTTATTACAGCTTTTCATCCTCAATCAGATGGATAGTCAGAATGAAAAATTCATACCTTAGAGGATATGCTACGAGCTTGTTCGATGGATTATCAGGAAATTTGGGACCAAAATCTTTCTTTGGTTGAATTTTCATATAATAACAGTTTTCATTCTAGTATACAGATGGCACCATTTCAGGCATTATATGGGAAGCGGTGTAGAACTCCAGCTTTCTAGGATGAAGTGAGTGAAAGGAAGTTGATGGGACCAGAATTTGTAGAAGATTTGGCAGAGAAAGTTCATCTGATACAGAAACACATGAGAATAGCTCAGAGTAGGCAGAAGAGTTATGCGGACAACAGGAGGAAGGATCTCTCTTTTGAGGTAGGTGATCATGTTTTTCTCAAAGTATCACCATGGAAAAGTGTGATGCGATTTGGTAAGAAAAGAAAGCTGAGTCCAAGGTTCATTAGACCATATGAAATTCTTGAGAGAGGTGGATCAGTTTCTTACCGAGTGGCTTTACCTTCGATTTTATCTCAAGTACACAATGTTTTTCATTTTTCAATGTTGAGAAAGTACATGCCAGATCCATCTCATGTTTTCAGTCCATAGGTAGTTCAGTTGGAAGAGAACCTATCTTATGAGGAACAACCGGTCCAGATTCTTGACCACATGGAGCAAGTGTTACGGAATAAGGTGATTAATCAGGTAAAGGTTTTGTGGAAAAACCACATGATGGAGGAGGCAACATGGGAATATGAAAATGCAATGAGGGATAAGTACCCCCATTTATTTGATAAGTAAATAAATTGCGGGGACGAAATTTTCTAAAGGGGGGAAGGATGTGACATCCCAAGTAAGTAATGAATAATAGATATTTTTATCTATGTCTATTAATGAATTATATAGTGTTTTAGAGGCTTAAAATGAAAATAAATCCAATCTTAAGCATGGAATACACTAATATTCTTAAAAGATTGTTTTACTGCCTTTTGATGGAGAACCCTTTTTAAATAAAACATTTGAAAATTATATAATCTATATTTGTCAAAATAAACATATTCATTATTATTGGGACCTTTAAATTTACATTGGACAAATTTTTGGTATTTTTCTGACAATGTTCATTTTTTAATGAATAGTGAAAAATACTGCATTTTACATCAAAACTGCTTTTCCATTTAATTTAATTATATGGTTAGATTATAATTTTAATTTGTATTAAAGTGTAATCTGAATATAATTTTACCATTTAATCCAATTTTGGTCATTAGGATTAATTTCACTTTGAAATTGGTCATAAACTAATGCCAATCTTTTCATAGATATTGTTTCAAAAAAAACCCGCTATTTGTTTTGACAACGGAAATTATTTTTAAATCAATTATTTCAATTTATGTTTTTGGAATTTGGTAAAATTGATTACATATTTGGAATTAGAAGGTCCAAATTATTTAATTAAGACTCTTTTGTTTTTGGACATTATTAATAGTAACGACGGTAATTATCTTTAATTATCTTGATTAATGAGTAATCGGGTTGTTAAGGATAATAAAATAATATCATAATAACAAAAAATGACACCAAAATGTGTCCTAATGGTACTGGTTGTCTCATGGCCGACCATGGAATGCCTTGTGCCAAAATTGGGGGCCCCATGAAATCACTTTTGTGAGAATATGACTTCTTATCTTTTTATTTTTTAAAGAATGTTAAATGTAACAAAGAATGTATCACCTAAGTAAAATATTTTTAATTTTTTATAAATAAATGATATTTTGGACTATAAATAGTCATTGGAAATATAAAAATATTTTATAAATCATAGTATTTTTTTATAATTTTTAGACATTAAATAAATTAAATTATTTATGACATCATAATGATGCAGTGATGACCTAATTATTTGACGATTTAAATAAAATGGAAAGATAATGTAAAATATAAGACCTACACAAGTCCAAAACCTATTGGGTGGGTATATTTCAAACCCTTATCACCTTATCCTAGAATTATATCAATTTGGGACCTTTAAAATCCGAAACCCATTTGAAAATAAAGTAACATTTCTTTACTTTCCAAGAGTGCCCCTCCTCTCCCCTTATAAAAGGCCCCCACCTCTACCTCCTTACCCACACATCAAAATCCATTGGCTCGGCCAACCCCTGCCCATTTTATCTCTCCACTTACCTATATTACTCCTTGAAGCCTCACTTTGGGCAGAAGTCTTCCCAAGGAAGCCTTTGAGCTCAAACCAGAGGGAGTTTCCCGATTTTAAGGTAATGTCTTCACTTGAGTCCTTTTGTTTTATTTTGCTTCTCCAACCCCCTAAACTATTTTCATTAATTTATTTTGTAAAAACTATAGTATATTCAATATACTAGGATGTTGTTATAATAAGTATTCGAGCTACACTTACACACACCTACATCTAATGGTTAAAGAACATATTGTTTCCGTGGATGGCGAAATTTCTGCCTCCCGAAACGATGATTGTTCAACATTATTTTAACACCTTCAAAGGTGTACATTAAGATGACACTATATTTATATATGATATATAATATGTTTATGTTTTCCTTAAGCATCTGTATTTATCATTTTGGGCATACCTTTATGGTTCCCATTATGGGTAAATGCGATATCTTCATTTAAGGAAGTGCGGACTACCGCCCCCTCAAAGTGATTTGATTCGTTAAATACCATATGTGGGACGTATAAAGGATGGAGTTATGATATTATATATGAAATTAAACTGGAATTATAATATACATTTATATAATTATGATTCCATTCTATAAAATATGAAATAGAAATGAAAGTAGCGTTCATGCGTACGTACGGCTTACCGTCTCCATGAACGATGCATTTCATTTCTTACCTCTAAATGATTATGTAATATTATAAATGCATGAATTTACTGGATATATATGACATATATGAAATCTACATCATGAATAACATTCTGAATATAATGGATACTTGAACAACTTGTAATTATAAAGGGCTTATTTTTGACTCAAGTACCAATGATCGTTAAAACGACCGTTATTAAATTAAATAATTACATAGTGTTCATGACATGGAAATAAGTGATACAAAAGGAATAATGAACTTGAAAAATGTTCTTAAACAAGTAGAAATTAACTCAGGTTTATTATTCAGGAGATTAAAGAACGACCGAGTCAAGTCGGACCCGAGGTATGGGACTTCGTCTCAAGCTCCATTCATTGAGGCATATTTTTTTTATACACAACCTTCTTTTATACGGTGTATAAACCCCATTGACTTTTACATTTATTCAAAAGGAATATTTTTTATATGAAGCGTTTACTAAACAAAAAAAGGGGATGTTTTTTTGTCATACATATGCGGCGAAAATGACTTCTCCGCCGCCGTGACCATTATTTGAGTTTCAGATTCCTCTACAAGCCATATTTTTTTAACTGAAAAATAAATACCATGTTTTACTTTTCTTTTATTTTGGTATTTAAAATGGTTTTGATAATGTTTTTATTATATCACTGTGTTTGATATCTTGTTATTGAAATGTGGTAATGTTATGCTTCCTTTATGTATGTTTTATGTGATACGATTATGTTTTGGTTCTTGGGAATTATTATGAAGACAGGTGGTTCCGTGATAAACTAAGGGTGGGTGAGCCCGATATAGCTCTCCAATGCATTGGGTAACGTGATGGAGTGAAAAGATAAGGTTTCTCCAAAGAGATGTAGGGAATATACTATGATGGGTATTCCAAACGTTACTAAGAGGGTTACTCCCTACGTAAGAATGTTATGAATGCCTCAAGTTACCTTTATGTCTTATGATTTCTATGATTTATTCATGATTTGATGAGGTATGTTAAAGTGCTTATGTTTTATGGATAAAGTATGATTTCATTCTTATGTATATATGAACTCATGTTTCCTTTCCATATTTTTTTTATATAACCCATACTGAGCTTTTTATGCTCATCCCAAGTTTTTTTTGAAATGGTTTTCACAGGTCAAGGGAAAGGTACATGATATGATGATAGTGTCAAAGAAGTGTCAAGAAAGAATCCATGATTTATATTAAATATGTTCCGTTGATGGGAAAAATGAATACTATCTTTATGTAACCACTTTTTTTAAATGTGGAATGTAATGCAAGTTTAATGATCTAATTCTCTAAAACTCTAAACCTGAAAAGATCCTCAATGTGTAATCTTGTAATAAATCAAGATTAAGTAAGGTTTAAGGATGGGGCCTTATAAAACATCAGTAGAACATCAGGGCTGTGTTCCTAGGATTTAATGCTAGTAGGAAAATGATGTGGCCCCCAGCACCCCACTATTTGCAACGTCAAGGTTTTGGAAAACCATGGTGACTAGGTGGCATAGTCATTAATAGTCATGCGGCCAAGTCCGAGTCTTCTTATTTTGTGGATCCAAGCTCTGAATGATTCCCATACACACCTGGGTCCTCCCATACAATATTAGTAATCATTAATAGGTCTAAAAATATAATTGAAAACAAAAACGAGCATTCCGTACCTTGGATTAAGGGTGGTACTATACATATGTTATTTGAAAACCTTTTTTTCTTTGTAAGCACTAAACCTTTCCAAAATTTAAATTATGAACTATTTCCCTAAAAAATTAAGTCTCATCCATTTTATGAAAAAAAATATTAAGTTGTAAGGTTTCTATCTATTATATATACATTTTCCATAAACAATTTATTCCATAAATTTAGTTTTATGAATGAAATATTTTTTCTTGAAAGGATCATTACATTAAAATTAATATTTTAATTCAAATTTTATATCATAATGTATTCATTATTTAGATAAATATAAGCATGTTTTATCTATGACTAATTGTATTATTAATCACTTATATTATTTTTAATTAATACCAATTTTTTGAACCCATAACAACATTTAGCAATAGGTTTTTTATGGAATTATGTAAATATAGTTGGTTTCCACTCCATAATTGATGATTAGACTATATTATTACAATATAGCCTCTAGTTTAATTACATTTTATTACATTTACCATTTTAAGAATTTATTTTCTTCAATTCACTAGAAAAAAATCTTTTCACAAATCATGTTTTTCATGTTGTTTAAATATTATTCAATGTGAAAAATAAATATTCATGTATTTTTCATAACTGTAATAAAATTACTGAAGTTATAAACCTTATGATATTTTATTAATGATCAGGTTGTTTTGTTTTAGTGTCTTTCATTATTGATATAGTATTATCTTTCATCTTATATAGAATCCTAAACTCTAATTTATTTAATCTGGTGGACTCCAATATCACATTGTGATCTTCATAACCCCTCATGTTTTTTATCCTCATTGTTTAATAGAAAAGATTCATATGATCATCTCTCAAGTAATCCTCACACGTTTTTTGTTTATATCTTTTCAGTAATTACAGTTCAGATTCTCAAACCCCCATTTTTGATCCAGTAGACTCCAATATCTAATAATTATCTTCATACACCATTACGTTTCTTCATCCACACCATTGTAAATTTGAATATATATCTTCTCATCTCTAGATAGCACTCCAGAAGGATCAAATAACATTTAGAATGTATGTTACATTCATTAGTATTACATTCAAATAAATTTAAAAATTAATTCAATGAATAAGATGAATATACCTCTAGATTTTACTTAAGAAAATAAAAATGATTAATTTTTCTAGTTGTAAAATATTTTTTAATTTATCACCTATAATACTTCAGGTTTTTTGGTAATTTCAATCAAAATTAACAATCATGTTGGAAATTTAAAATTTGAATCTCTTGATGAATCATTACACCCATCTTGGAATTTTTTTTGGATATACCTGAACAATTATTAACATTGATTCATTTATTAATAAACTATTTTTTTGTATGATGCATAAAAAATAATATTCTACACAAAAAGATGTAATGAACTATGTCCAATGGAAAACTAAGAAATTTTTTTTGATACTACTTAACCAAAAACATTTGTTCAACTACAATCAATCAACATTGAAGAATGTATATTGTGTTCATCTCAATACTAACACAAGAATCGCCTATCTTTAACTAATGGGAGAAAACATCTTTATTTTTCTATTATTTCTAAACATACATTGATACATTATTTGTATTCTAAGGTGGGTCACAAAAAAATTATCTAATACCAAAATAGAAATTGAAATATTGGATACAGTGATTAATATCCATGAAGTTGAATATTGTTCATTAATACAGTTCAATTCAGTGTCGTTTTTCTTTCAGTTATATATCATTCCACATACGAAACAAATTGTGTCATGTTTAATGTTATCCCTCATTATCTTTGGTTTCATAGTAACACAGTATAGTAGATCCATTTTCATAGGAATACTCATTTTATTTTTTACAATTCCTTTCAATTCATTCATAATTAAAAAATTATTAACCTTGTTTAGGTCATTATTAACAAATAGATACTTTCCCAGAAGATATTATTGAATGTTATCCATATTGTTTATTATTTAATCATAAATAAAACTAGAGTAACTAGTTGGTATGCATAATATAATGGGATTTATTGAAATATCTGATGTTATTTTTCATTTTACACTTGTTAATTGTAATCATTACATTGTTTTTTATATCTCATCATACCATTGGGAATCCCTTAATTTATGAACTCAGATTATTTGTTTCATCTATGTTTTCCCTTTTAAATCACATTTTTTTAATTGAGAATAATTATCCTCTAAGTATATATTCTATATATTTTATTATGAGCATCATTTTATATTTCAATATAATAAATAATGTTATATTATTTTTATTTTTACTTTTTAAATGTATGAAAACAATCTAGTTTTTAATTCCATCAACATGAATGATTTTTCTCATCAAAATTTTCTAATTTCATTATAATGTTTCTGTTATGTTTTTTTATATTTCTAAATGGCATTGATTTTCTCAATATATCATTTATAACTCACTTATAATAAATGTTAGTAATAAATGTAAATGTAATATCTTTTTATTTTTAAATGTAATTTTATAATGATATTATATTTTAATTTTCAATTAAATCAACAACCTTTAATGTTTCTTATTATCCACTTGATATATACTCTAATTAAACGACCTAATTTTTTTCTACGCATTATTATAAAATTTTTTGAAATCCTTTTAATTCAGTTTTTTATCATGTGTTAAACATGATATGTTTGGATTATAATTTTTCTCATTCATGATGTTCATATCTATAAAATTAATAATTATTTTATTAGTGAATGTGTTATATCAATTTTTTGTATTGGAAATATATTAGGTTTTTTAACACCCTATATTTGTAAATGTGGTTATTGAAGAACTTATCCTTGTATTAGTGTACAAAATCGATCGTTTTTTCAATAAGATATTGAATTTTATTGGATGTTTAATATAATAATAAATTGATTGAGTGATATTTCTAATAAATTAAATAATTCAATGATAATATTTTATTACAAAATTTATTAATATTCACTAATATTTGTGTTTGAAATTTAATTGGAGTAACTGTTAATGTAGGAATTATTTGTCCCAGTGAGTGCATTACCTACAACATCCCACTTGTTTTGCAAGAAACTAAAACTTCTTACAATACATATATACATACTATATTAATGTGAACCAGTTAATTCTTGTAAATAATGATGATATACTATTGTTCATTTTTTATTTCAATTCAATGAAAAATTCATTTTAGATTTATAGATATTTATTCACTCTTCTATGAATTTCATTTATTTTTTCCCATCAATACTCTTTTATTAAATCTATATATATATATATATATATATATTTAGATTATTTTATATTTGATTATATAATCATTCCAATTAACATTCAATTTCATATCTAATGTTATAAAATTTTTAAACATTATATTCACTATAATTGAAAATCATAGCTGCATTTTACTGATTAATAATACCACAAGTGTGTACCTTGAAATATAATTCAATATGTCTAAAATTTCCCCCTTATATCAAATTTTCCACCACTATACTATATTAAAAAGACATTTGTCGTTGATATTTATTATATGTTATAATTATTTTCATTTATATTGCTACACTTCAAATAAGTGATGATTATATGGAAGGTGTTGATGATATATATGAACTCTATATATAAAATATTCCAAAAAATTTGAAATATTTTTTCTAAGATAGAAAATTTTAAACATAAAGACATCTAAATGAATAGATATCAACGATCATTTAATTTTTCAATTTTTTAATCTGAGTTACAACCCTGGGATTTCTATCAGTACAAATGGGAAGAATTTCATATCTACGGATGATGATTCTTCAAAATATGATAAGTCTAATAAATTTAAAGAAATGATTCATGATATTGAAGTGAAGACAATTAAAGAAGAACCTACAATTAAGAATCTATATTATGATGCCAAAAATACATTATATATGGGTTTTATGGATGCAATGCTTTTATCAATAGTGTTATGATTAGTTAACTTGAATGGAAAACATGTATTGAGAGAAAAGAGTTTTACAGAGTTACTACAATTGTTTAATTACATTCTTCTAAAATATAGTAATATTCTAGGTTCAAATTATAATGAAAAGAATATATTATTCACAATGGTGTTAAGGTAAAATAAATACATGTATACCTGAATGACTGTGTTCTATATAGTAAGGACTTCAAATTTCTATCAAGGTGTCCAAAATGTTGTCTATCGTGACATTAGTTAAAATAGAAATCACATGCTAATTTAACTGTTACAGAGACACCTTCTAAGGAATTTTTTTATATTACTATAATTAATCATTTCAAATGTTTATTTGTAAATTTACATGATAAAAATGGCTAATATTGAATGAAATAGAGAATATATGGGATGAAAAATTACAACATCCCCCTGATTGTGCACATTAGAAGAAAATTGATCACAAAATTCCTACATTTAGAATTGATTTTATAAATATCAGACATAGACTATGCATAGATGGAATGAATGTGTATTGAATACTTATTAGAACACATAGTTTGTGCAATATTATATTTTTAATTAAAAACTCATCTCATTAATTGTTTCTGAAGAAACTATATTTCATTTTGAGTTTAATGATATCAGGATTAAAAACCCCAAAAATGATATTGATGTTTTCTTGTCACAGTTAATTTATGTTTCGAATTTTTATCTAAGGAAGGTATTATGATATATTCTAATTATAGAATGGAATATTTTAAACATGATGCGATGATTATGTTCACTAAAAATTAATTCCCAACATAGTGAAATATTAATAGATATTATTTTTCAGGTCAAAAATCATACCCAATTTGTGATTAAGAGGCTTCATATTATCAATTGTATCATGGGAGAAAAATTGTATACATGATACATCTAAATATTTTATATATGGATCACTCTTATCGATGATTAAGAAAATGAATTCAATGGATCACAAAGAATTTTATATATCTCCAAAACATTTTTCCATTGATTAATATTTTGATATGGTGAAAATATTTCTATGAAATTCAAAAAGATGCTTAAATATTGTAATTATAGTCTTATTGGGACGAAATAGTAAATATTTTCTGAGATACCATATTAGAGATATCATGTGTTCAAACATAAAATTAATGTCATGAACATAGAAACAAATATCCATGGAATCTTTATTGATACACTGTTAGAAATTAATTGAAATACTAAAGATGGGTTTAATGCAAGATTATACATAATCTCAATAGGTATATGTTTGGACTTAGGTCCCACTCTGTATGGAAGGAAAAAATTACAACCCCTAGCATGGAATACATTATCCAATGGGGGGAAATATCTATTATCAGTGTCTTCATGAAATCAATCTGTTGTAGGGTAATTCAAATAACGTAAAAATAATAATTTTAAGGATTTATGATTATAGTTATGAAATATAATTATTGTTTCATCATGATGAATCAACTCCAACTAGTTTAAAATCCTGGAAGATTACCCATCTAGGAAAAAATATTTATCATGATGGTCTGTTATTTTTTGAATTAAATTATAATCAAGGTGGTTTTCTTGAATGATTTGAATTATTTAGAGATATATTCAGTTTCTATTCCCTTTCTATTGGAAATGTATTTTTTACATTTTTTTGACAAAATGGTGAATTTAATGGTTAATTTTGTGTGATAAATAAATATTTTTGGACTTATATTTATATGTTTGATATATCCATTTAAAAGGAATATAAGGATATTTAAAGAGTATGAAAATAAACCATATTAACCTTCAACCAGCATTTTTTATAGGTATATTTCTGAAAATGTTGTAGAGTTTTTTACAAGCTACATTTCTATAGTAGAGCATATCGTTTTTCCAACATCTCACAATAGACGATTAAATTATGGGGGAAAGGGGACCCATGGATTGAAAGTAAAATAATTGATAGTTGAATAGCTAAGTAATGTACATTTATAAATCTTGATTAATATATATGATTCTCAATGATATATAAATTTTCATATTAATTTGTTGAAACAATGTTATCCAATGAAGAATGATATGTGGATTTTGAATGAGTATAACATTATCAATTGATTAAATATATTTTGATTGGTAGATCAGATGAATCGGTAACAATTATATGGTTAGTGGGTGGTCCAAGAATAAATTTTATTGCAGGGTCCTGATATGAAATTAAGGGATTTAAATTCCATTAGAATGATTAGGAAAATATAAGTGCAATATAGAATACTAGTATATTTTCGTTTATAGATGAATGGTAGTTTTTGAGTTCCAAATACAAAAACCCAATCTCACAATCAACTGCATATTATGGAGTCATTGAAGAAATATGGTAGATTTGTTAAGCCAACATTAATGTTCGGGTATTTAACTAAATAACGTTTTTTGGTAAAAATAGCGTCAAAAACTATTTTTTTAGAACGAAAATAGTTAATATGAATACATTTAAATGAAGAACTAATTCTTTTATCATGGAAACAAATTAATTTTTTTATATTCTCATGATAATTATGAAATGCATTATTATGTTGTTTTACAAGTAAAAAATGTATTTTGGTGATGACAAATAGGATAAACATGATGGATTATATGAGATCCCAACTCCCTTGGTAACATTAAATTATAATATTGATGACCATGTAATACAAATGATTTGTTTCATTAAGAATGTTCATGACAAAAAAATTGAAAAAAAATAATATAGTACATTCATAGTATTACATGTAACATATTTTTATTACTGGTTTACATTTTTAAAATTTATGAATTGTAAGTATTTTTATTTTTATTTTCATTATAAAAATTCATTTTCTAACTAATAAGATAATTTTTTTATTTATTTTTCTTTAGTTTTATTTAGTTTACAATGTATAACCTTACACAACAAATCCATTACTTGATTTTTTTGATGAACAATTAATATAAATATATTATTTTGAAATAAAAAATTATTTTCAAAAGATTATATAAAAAATATTATTTCTTGTGTGAAAAATGATTTAATACATTTGGTAAATTTTACTATTACACTATAGTTTTTTTATTTGGGTTCATTATTTTATGTCTTTTAATCTCTCATTATGGTTGTTATAATTTTTGTTTACAAATCTAACAAATATTAATAAAAATGTGTTTATTTTAGTTTACATTATGTCGGATTATTTTTTATCTATTAAAATAATATTACTTTCAAAGGAAAATGGTATTATACATTGGAAGGATCTTACTATTCACATAATTATTTTGAATTTTTTCATTCATTTCTGTAATTTCATCTATCAAGAATATTGTTATCATTTTTTAAATTATAAAAACTATGAACAAAATTATTTTATTTTAGTTTAATTTTTGTTAGATAATTTTTTTATTTTTTATTTACATTTGTATGTCATAGTTGGATTTGTATGATTCTTTAGAAATATTTGTTACATTAATTCGATGGATAATGATAGATCAATCATCTCTGTAGTTGGGGTTTGTCTTAGTAGTAAGCACCCTGTAATCCTATATGAAAAATGTCTGGTACTGTAGCGGCGGTAGGGCATTATAGCAGCGTCGGTACTGTGCAAGTATTGTAACAGCCTTGTTACTTTTCATAGAATGGAAATTGGGAAAAACATTGGGTCTACGGTCTATGTTATGGGCTACAATACCATTTGGACTTCGTGTTATGTAATGGGTCTCCCTCAACAAATTTAAAAGAGGTATTTGTTTATCGTTAATAATAAAATGAGGCTTCATCCCCGACCTTTTAAAAAAATAGATCAATCATCTGATCCACCACATACTTCTGTATATGATCATACACATTCTTATGGGGTGGAACATACACATGTAATTATTTATTAGTCTCCTCATCCTTGTTTATAGGAGAAACCTACTTCCATATGGTGAAAGAGTTTAAGATTTGGTAAACATGACATTACACATTTACCAAAATTTTTAGTTTCCCATAATTTGGTCCAGAGGATACCAATAGAATTTTATGATAATGATATTATAAGGGGACCAAATTAAAAACAATTAAATAATTTTATAGAAGTATTATATAAAATAAATGTTACTATTTTTATTGATGATTGTATAGGTGTTGACAAACAGATAATATCTCACATATTGGTGACTGTTTTGGTATGAACATTTGTTATTATTTTACTTATCATGATTTCTTAAATTAATATTGGTTTCCCCCATCTTAATAGATGGAATATGATATACCTGATACTAAAGGAGTAAGAAAAAATGTTAATCATGGGATGTTAGAAGTTAGATTGATTTTAAATCAACTGTCACATCAGATTTCATTTTTGGACATAGATAATATCATAATCCATTTGATATATATCCACTTATAGATACATATACATGTATGAATTTTTTTAAAATTATTTGATAATAATATTTTTTTATATGAGAAGTGTTACCTTTTATATGTTTTTTATTATATTAATGATTATATTAAATATCTTTTATTCTTAATTTTTAGTGAGCGAGGAGATATCATCAGGGGATTCATTTTTGAAACATATACCCTCATACATCATTTTGAGGAGGGAATGCATTATTGGAAGAACATGCGATTAATAAATAATTTTAATAAATGAGAGATGAGTATTAGGTTCCCACAAAATATTCCCCTCGTTCCTCACCCACTACACATGAACCATTGAAGAGGCACTAGATTGTCAAAAAATGAAACTATCTTATACAGGTGCTGATGGTCTTAGTTGGGAGAATTATAGGATGTTTACTTTATTTTTTTAAGTTAAATTAATTAATTATATATTATAATTTATTAAAGATTCTTTAAAATATTCTAAAAAGGATTATCTTATGGTGATAGGAACAAATGGTGTCTTCATAGTTGAGGATACGATGGATTTTTAAGCTATAACTTTTAGATTTACCAAACACTCATGTCATGTATCAGGATACATGATAGGTGTATTGATAAAAAATCATTTCCAAAGTCTGATGCTTCATTAATGGATGGTGTTTATTAAAATAAAATAGAATATTTTGAGGAAAATGTTTGTTATTTTCATGTGATGACAGAGGGAAGGTTCTGAGATTTTGTTTAGTTAGTGTTTGCAAACATAAAAATACATTTTTAGACTGATGATCCCACTCCTCCACCTCCACTATCAAATATATTTTTAGTAACCCTGCTCATAGAACTCTGTCTACACACCCCACCCATTATTATAATACTCCTAACCCCCCTATAACTTCCCATATATCTTGAGTCATATATTGATGATCCCCATAATCTTATTGTTGCATATGGGATGATATATTTTATTAGCGATACCATTCATATTCTATAGAGAGAGATAGATCATCATAGAATATCTATATAGGATATTATAGAAACATCATTAGTAATACCATTACATACAGATGATTCGATTATATTTGGACCGAGTATCTTCCATTTCTTATTTTGGCCATCTCAAATTTTTCATCATATTAACAGAGAAGTATGTGTATATTATATGTTTTATATAATTTTTTTTAATTTGTTTTAAAATTTTAAAGAATATAAACTTATTTATTTTTTATTGGAATACATTAAAGGTAAATAAATTCTAGATAAACCACCTCAAATACAATGGGTTATGAATTTAGACACAAATTCTAGTAGTCGTGATATTTTTTAACATATTAATATTTTTTGTTGGATGTTTATGAAATTTCATTAGAATCTATCATTTTGGATCATGTTATAACTTTTAAACTTTTGAAAAACTTAATAATCAATGTTTGAACTTGAATTGAAGTTGTAATAATCATAATGGATGTTTAATCCATGTAAGGTGATTAACAAAAATATTTCCATATCATTAATTTATTAAAAAAAATTAATTATGTTTTTTTGTATTAGGTATCATCATAAAAACTCTATATAGCATGAATTGATACAATTATATAGATTTTTAAACTAAAATTTTATTTCACCTATAGAAAGGATACTGACTGATGGATAAGGAATAATTTATATTACATAATTTTTTCAAGAAAAATTGAATTATTTAGAATTTGATGTTTCCTTATATTCAAGAGTATCAATGAAATATCTAACAAAATTTTATATATCACTTAACATAATGACCCTTGAAATAATAAATTTTATACATTAGTGGCCTCTAGATATTTGGTGTATATTTTCCAAGGGACAAGACACTATACTGTCTATTCTCTATACATGGTTAACTATGAAAATATTTTATAAATTCATTAAACACATTTGTTGGAGTATTTTAATATTTTTTTATCATATAATGACATTAAATTTTATTTTAATCATATTATTTTCAAATTTTTCATGAAATTTATTTAGAGATACCATAAGAAAAAAGGTCGCAAAGATCCAATATATAAAATGAAAGATATATTATTATTTCAAATAACTACATTTTGGATATATTTTTATAAAAATGGAATTTCAAATTAAAAAATTACATTGAACAACAATATCATAAAAATGGTTGTGTAAGGGAATGTGGAAAATATGTACTAATATTTATGTATGAAATCAATTCAATTGGGACTATTATGAAGTTCCACAATTTCATATTTCATTATAAACATTTCATTAATAATTCATTCATTTTATCCACAGTACATGTCAAATTCATTATTTTCAATTTTTTTCTCTTTAATGAACATCTTCCTCATTCTAGAAAACTTATGAGGCATTTACAAGCTGAATGGTAAAATCATTTCATAGATTTGATTGAATTTTATTTTGTTTGTAGTTTATAATATAAACTTTAATGTTCAACTTATAAGTATTTTTGTTTCTACATCAGTCTAATTTTTTATTTTTTTTGTTTCTGTTATACTACTGTGTGCTGGGGATGGGAATAATTAGTAAAAAATTATTAAAAACTATTTTTGACACCATTCATTTGATAAGAGATAGGAAAAATGATGGATAAACATATTCCACTTCAGTTTTATAATTACTAGCATGTAAAAATATATTTCACATTGGTTATAATATAAATAATGTCAAATATCCTATAAAAATTGATTTTTCGTGTTAGTAATTGAGAAAAGGATGTGGAAAATCAATTATTTTAGACTTTTTCATGTTTTTTTTCCAATTACTGATGTGAAAAATCTATAATCAGAATCTTTTCATGTCTATTATGTGATAAACAACATGAAAATCTTCAACACAAATAAACTATTTACAACGACTATTTTTTTACAAGAATTAAAAAACATATTTATATAATATCCTATAATAATATCACATACTAACTGATGTTAAATGTAAAATAAAAGATATTCGACATTAAAATTTATTTTTTTCATTACAACATGGTTGGTTTCCTTCATGTGGTTGGGTTTTATGATAGTTTTTTATTGTGGACTAGTAATTTTTTCATGATATTATTTAAATAAATTTGTTCATTTTTATAGTATCATGCATGAATAAATATATTGAATGTTTTTATTTGTAATTTTATTTTTCATAAATTTATAATATTGGTGTAATACATGGGATTGGTTGTTGAAACCATAATGAGTATACCGCTTTCACCCATTCCATATTTCAAGATAAGGGCCTAACTCTTGCTTACATGGTCCCCCTTCTACATGATGGGTATAGGAGACCTATTATGGTATATATGGATATTCATATGGAGAATGAAATTTTGGATTCTGTTATGATTTTTAGTGTTTACAAGAAGCATTTAGTGATGTTATAGACTCTCGTGGTATATAGAGTAATGTTTGTTGCTTATAATTCTTCTTTTAGACACCTATTTATTATTATTTCTTTGTTATGATAGTTGTTTTTATTTAAATACACATTATTATACTTACAATAATTAGTAGAAATTTTCATTTTTGAAAATGATTATTCATTTATATGTTAAGGAAAATTATTTGTGTCCAATTAAGTATGTATATGTTCACAACCTAAATAGGATCATTGATGGGAATATATATTCAGATATGAAATTTTAGGTAAACGTTTTTTTGTGATGGGATGGTTTTAAATTTGTTGAAATTAGGTGTTTATGTAATTAGAATCTCTTGTAGTTAGGGGGATTTTTTTAAAATTATATGGGAGTCTTTAATTGTCTAGTAAATATGATTTTATTGGACTATCAATGGTTTTCTCATGATGTTTTTGAACATAAATCCTCATCTTTTTAGTACTTAAGATCAAATTTGGTTTCCCATAAATTTTATAGTAGTTTATGGTCCATTTCACTGCATTAAAATATTATTTTTATTTTGTAGAATGGTTTCATTCTTATGAATGTTTCATATAATTGTTTCATCATTTATTTTTGATGTTTATGATTTAACTTTTATTCTAATTTTAATTAAATATATTTATGGTTTATATGTTTGATGAACCAAAGGGTCATGTTGTATTATTTAATTTCGTCTTTCCCAACATAATTTTCATATAATGTGATAAGTAACCACATACATGTGGTTTATTAAAGCCTTATCATTTACACCAACCTCTACAGACTAGTTGGAGGTCTATTGGTTTTCTGTCATCCATAACTAGTGTCGGTGGGATAACTGGGTCATAGTCATTGAAAAATAAATTTTTGATATGTCTCAAATATATTTATAATTTGGTAATATTGGAGTGATTCATGTTAATAGATTTTATAAAATATCAATATCAAATAATGTAAGAAATTTGATAACATGTATATTAGATGATGTGAACACTATTTCATAATAAATGATATTGAACAATGAATAAACGCATCCATAGAAATAATCTTATCCAAATCATTCAAATTAAATACATTATCAAATATATTTTTCATATAACCATTTTTTTGAAAAACTTCCTCAATTTTAATTTTCACCTAGGAAATTCTCTACTTTTTTTCTATTAAGAACAATTTATCTTAATTATCATAGATAAAACCAATGAAAAACATAATAAAATATGGGTTAGAAGAATTATATAATTCTAGGATTCATGTTAGAAAAAATTAATATACTACTTGGTTTTTATATGTCCACTCTAGTAATAATTATTTTATATATTTTACAAAATGAAATAATCAATAAACAATATAATTTTTACAAGTAGTACGATCTAAATAGAGTCCATATTTATGTAAAATAAGTAAAAAAATTATAACATTGCAAAATTTTATGAAATAAATGTGATAGTTATCTTATGGTTTAAATGAATTTAAAAAACATGGATTTAAACAACTATCTTTATAGCTAGAACTAAAAAGTTGTGGAAAAGGTAATATGAGCACTATCATAATAAATTATGGTATCTAAATAAAATAACATGGAGTTAAAGAAAAGATTAAACACCATGAATAAAAACCATAGTGTAAATAAGTCTAAAAATGAACATGTAAGTTTTTTATAATAATAATTTACTAATACTAGTGAATTTAAAACAGTCAAAGAAGAATAATTGTGGTGAATATAAGGGGAATGTAGTATTCAAATATTATTCATAGTGTTTTTTAGTTCCATCAAAATGTATAAAAAATATAAAATCAAAATAAATATAATGAAAAAAATACAAAGATATTTTAGAAACATTTAAAAATGTTCATGTTTATAAACTATTTTTTTCGTAGTTAAACATATACCAAAATATAAGATATTCTTCAAAGCGGTGTTTACTTATAAGATTAATATTATGTGATATAAAATCTGTTTCACGGGAGGGAACATATCTGTCATTATTCAACCCACCTTATAGGTTAATAGGAATGATCAATATAATTTCACAATACCATACCCTTTTGGGGAGTTTTGGTTCACAGATTTCATGATATATCTCATTGAATCTATGTAACATCCTGAAATTTAAAATTATCAATATCATATTTAATATAATATATGACATGAGACCTCGATAATAGATGGGAATATTTTGTCCAAATAATTTATAATATATTTACTATTTTCAATAAATCCATTCCTATTTTTTTTCTTTTTTGTATGGAACACCGTGTTTGGATTCTGTTAAACACAAAAATGACTTTCTTTGATGGCATGCGTTACTAGCAAGATTGAGCCTTACTGAATTATATGAATATTATTATTTAAAATAAAAAATATCTTCTAGTTTTTAAATTTATGGCTATAAATATGATTAACTAAATTATATAATATATGGCTGAATTCGTTTAATAACAATTTATTAGAAATGAACATGTAAATAATTGAATAGAAAGGAAATGTTTTTATAAGAAATCAATTTTATGTCTCCAAAGGTGTTTTATATTAATAAAAAATTAATTAATATTATTTAATTATGTTAATGAAATGTATATATTATATATTAAATAAAATATTTTTACATTCATTCAATATATTATTTATTTATAACATATGTATCGAAATCCAATTTTAACTATAAAAATATGTTTTTTTAAGCACGGTTTTCTGCATTAAATGACACATTTATTTTAAAAATGATTTTTAATCATTTTATATATTTTTTTGGTAATAATAAACTTAAATTTTTGAAATCATAATGTCAAAATTATGTTATGGTGAATTTTTTTTATAATTTATGGACAAGTTTTATTTTTTGATGAATTGAAAAAATAATGAATTTTTATTTAAGGATTACTATAAAGATAAACAATTTATAGTATTAAATTATAAATTTTATTTTATTTAAATTATAAATTGATATATTTTTATTATATTAATAAAATTAATGTAATAGGGATTACTTTTATACTAAATTTTGATATAAAAACATTTCATGCTTTTGAACATTTTCACCATAAAAACTAGTCGTTTCATCCCATTTGTGGAATTAATTTGAAATTAATGTCTGACACTTATGTTAACTGAATTTGAAAAAAAATGATTTCATGCATAGAATCAGAATAATTTATATTATTTATTATATTTAACTTATATTTTTTCCAAAATTATTAGTTATAATATTAAAATAAATTGCAATGATTAAGGTCCAAATGAGTTTCCTTAGTGGTTAGTCATAGATCTTAAATGAAAAAATGACATTGAATCTTTTCAAAAAAAAATTGTATGAAAATATTTCTATCATATACACAATGTTATATATTTTTTTCATTGTTGATAACAAATTATGTAATGGATACATGCCCACAATGTTTACCTCTTTATATTTACCAGAATGCACTCCTCCTCCACTATAAATTGGCACCGAAACCCACACATCTTCACACCTTCCATGAAATATTAAACCTCTAAAACATTCCCAAATGTACTAAAAAATTACCTCCCATAATACTAGACTACTCACTTTGGGACTAAATAAAACCAATGATGTATTTTTGTGTAAACCAAAAAGAGTTACCCAAAGAAGAGGCAATGTTATTCTGAGAGATCTTTTGTATCATTTCATTTTCTACTCCTTAAATTATTATTATGTAATGATTATAAAATAAAATAAGTATATAAAATATAATAATATGTTTTATGCTAAAATTTTTACCTAACACATCACACACATCCATCAAATGGTACACACAATCATCATACGTCTACATGGCTAACTATATCCTCACGAACAAATGTTGTTTATTTTTTCATTACCACCATTTATGATCGGGAATAATGATGGGTATATATTTAATATAGTATGAATATAATTTTATAATGTATTTATGCTTTTATAATTATTATATTATACATACCTTTGTACTTTCCATTTTTTGGGAATACATTAACATCTTTGAGGACGGGCACACTACAGTATCCTCAAAGAAATGTGATTTGTTCTTGATTTATATGGAATGTATTAAGTATATTTTTTATAAACATATGTTATATATATATATATATGATTCAAATATTATAAGTGAATTATAATATAGATATGTGAAAATTTATTTTTATTCTTTTAAAAATAATAAAAAAGGGAAACATAGTTCATGTGTAGGTATGACACACTGCCTCCATTAATGGTGTATTTCATTCCGTACATTCAGATTAAATATATTTCATTATATACATATATAATAAATATATATGATAATTATATAATGTTTTAAATTATTCATATGATTACATAATGATCAAAATAAGTGAAAAACCTAAATAACAAGTCAAAACATACTTGAAAATCAAGGCAAATAACACTAGAAATAATGAACATAATGAATGATTATTAACAAAATAGCGATAACATGTCATAAAAGGATCATATATGATATTATAATTATTAGTATGGTTCTGGTATAATATAATAACATTCTTAAAACCATTATATAGGATTTTATAGGGTGTTAGTCCCAAAGGGAATGTAAATTAAGGGTATTTCTTATCTCACTTTTATTTATATGAGACTTATTCCATATTCACCAAATTTTCTTTTGAGTGGTGTACATATTGGATGAGAAAATATGATATTATTAATTTTTTTCTCTATTAGTAATAAATGTTTAAATTTATTTTATTTTTTCTTGGATACGATGATTCAAAAGTTACAAAACTAGTAAGGGATTTCATCTTAATTTCTCCTCCCTTAAGACTTATTTTTCATCAAGCACATATTCACATTAATGATTTGTATATGATGAATTTTTTAAATTTAAAATTATGATTCACTCATAATTCATGGTATTTTACGAATCTCTTTGAATTATCTTATACAATGTGTTTTGACTTGAAAATTACGATGTGGTAAAAGTTATCTTGGAAATCTCCCTTTCCTTTGTGATTATTAAATTTTCCTTGAAACAATCACTTACCTATGATTATTTCTATTATTGTACACTATATTTATATAAAATATCCATATTATTTTGTGATTTATATTGTTTTTTCCTAAACTGTATACTATTCATTCATACAATATTTGCTTGGACAGTTATTTGAATTATCATGGAAATGTTGATAAATATGTTTTCTTTACTCAATAAGTATATTTATTAAGAACATCGTATGTGATTTAAATTGATCATTAAATGTATGGGGAATGTTTTAGGCATATATTATATGGGTTAGAAACTTGTTAATTGAATTCCCTCAATGCATCGGTAGTGTTAAGGGATGGATGATGTTTGCAACAATCCCTTCGTGTTTTTACAACCATTTTTAAACATTCTTGATGATAGATCTTGAAGGTTTTTTCTCACTGAAGGTCCAAAAATAATGCATATGTGTTTTTAACTAAATAATTAAAATTTATTGTGTATAAATCATGATAGTTACTATCTTGAAGATATATCTTGACAATTAGGACATCCAACATTATGCTTTTCATCATTACAATTACTCTACGTGATTACATGTTTATTTAGAATAATCATGTTCCATTTTTAATCTCATTTTGAATATTTATAGGTAATTGTTCATTTGTATTTTATTCTTTCAATATTTATTATTCCACATCCTATTATTTAAAATAATGGGTTCTTAGTTATTTACATTCCCATATTTATTATTCTCACTGATTCATTATTGTTTCCACTTTATGTAACCATTACATAAGATTTTATCTGAGTATTATTTTGTTTCCATTCCCCTAGAATCGATGATTTTTAAAATGATTGATGTGGAGGAATATTCTAGAGGAAAAAATGTTATTATAAAAATATATATTATAATTTGTCTATTCAACTTTAATGCATTAATCATGTGTGAATCTAGTTTAAGAAGAATACTAATCAATCTAGTCATTTGGGATAATAATTTGTTGTATAAATTAAAATATATTGGTAACAGTTTCCAGTTTTCGGATACTCGGGGTAGGAAGATATTATTTTTTATCAAATCAATTTTAGTAAAAACCTTTTAAATTGGATTTATGAAAACAAATATTAGGGAATATAACCCAATGATAGAATTTGAGGATACGAATAGAAGAGCATACAAAAGTAACCATCTTTATGATTATGAGATATGTTATGCATAAATTTTGAAATTTATGTTATGTTTTATACCATATTTATAATTATGTGAAGTTCATAATTTTATGAGCTAATATAGTATCCTACATTTTTTTGAAATGGAACTTAGAATGAATAAGGGTATCAATAATCATGGACAGTGTATATGATTCCTTATTGAGAAAGATGATATAACTAGTATTAGAACAAATAATGTTATGGATATATTAGGGAATATTATTCACATTAAGCCACATAAACATGGTCAGATGGAGAACCCTATTCCTCCCAAGAGATTCTCCAATGTTTGTTCTCTTTATTCTATTGATTCCCCCATTACTTTTTGGGAATACTTATCCAATGGTGTATATATAATGGATTATGTAGTTGTAGAAGGTTTTTATGGAATTGGGATGTAATGAAAAAGAAATGATTAGTCATAGATTGTATTTTATTAATGGAAATGATTATCAATAGTTTTCATTGGTCCAAAATACTAGGGATGAAGAGGAAATATAACTCATGGAATGGAATAATTTTAATGACACATTTTGGAAGAATATTTCCCTCCTTAAAAAAATTTGGATAAAGACAAATTTCATTTGTTTTTTTAAGAGGATGAATGTTTAGTAGATTATGATGCTACATTTAAAAGATTTTCATGGTATGCTACATATTTTTTATACAACATATAAATCATGATTTTTAATTTCAATTAAAGGATTAAGAGAAGTCTCTAAAGGGATCTGGTGTCTAAAACTATTTCTTCATACGATGAAATAGTTTTATATCATATAAAGATAGAGAAATAACTATACTCTTCCGGTGGATTTGAAGTGAATCAAGAGAAAAAACCTATAATAGATCCCAATATTGATATAGGGAATAAGGGAATGAAGTATTTTACTACATATGAAAATTTTGAAATAAAAATCCTTGGTAAATACACAAAGGGACTGATAATTTGTTATAAGTTTTGAGATAAAGTTCACCATGCTAAATAATTCATGTAGATGAAACAAATAAGTGAATAAAATTACTTCAAATATAGATAAATGGGATATTATTTACACCAATTCTCTATGAGTCAAGGGAATCTACCATTTAAGAAGCCATTAGATCAATGTCAACTTTATGTTATTAGTACAACCAAATATTAATGAATAATGTGCTTAAGTGTTCTAATCCTTGAGTGATGTTGGGAAAATATTTTATGAATGATATAAAGGTTATATTTATTATGAAATATATTAGGAATGTACCTCCGTTCTAATTCTAAAAATATTGTAAAACATATATTTAATAGTACCAAGAAAATTGGGAAATTGAGATACTTGGAAAAAAACATGATTGAAGGAAATTTAATCCTTAATGTGTTTAGAATTTTGATATAATAATGTTGGTATATTGAGGTTATTGATTTGGATAATGTAAAATGAATAATAATAACTATGATTGTAATGATTGTAATGTATTGGATCGTAATATTTTGGAAATGTTAACCATTAATGAAATGGATTAACTTAATATTTGGATGAGGTTTTAGAAGTAAATATTATTACTTCACCATATAATGAAACCTTTGATATTATATAATGTATAAATATTTCAAGTCACAAAAAAAGGATAAGAAATTGTTAATGAAATATAAATTGATCAAGTAATTATATTTCCTTCTAATCTTAGAGAGTGAAAGAAATCCTCAACAATAGCGATAGGGGAATTGAAACAAAAATATTATCAAATTATCGTCATTTTTTATTTTATAAATTAACATTTTCACATATATATTTAATGTAATTGTTTTCATGAAATTTCTCCGAATCATATTCTCTATCACTTTTCCCATTATTTGAGTGGTAGTTTTAACATCTGTGTATATGTGTTCTTTCGTCCCCTATGTTCTCATATCTTGAACCCTAATTATGTGACTGTTCTGGAAGAATTTTTTACATCATTTTTTTTTCTGAGGATATTTTATTAACCCTTTTTAAATGTCAGTTTTAGATTTTTTCAAATATCAATTTCTTGATAACTGATACCATGTTTAAATTTTGATGAAATAATTTAATTACGGTTTAAATAATGTATCAGCCTTAAATTTTAAAATGTGAATATGATATTTGATATTGTGTATGACACACAACGCTAATCATATAACAGAATATAATATCCCAATACAATACAATTTATTTCATATTTATGTAAATTCTATCTGTCATTTATCTTTCTCTATAAATAACACCATGTTTGGATTATGTTACACGAAATAATTACTTTGTTCGATGGCTTTTGTTACACTCAATACCAAGTCCTATAAAATACTATTATTATTATTATTTTTTAAATAAAAATTATCTCATAGGTGTTAAATTTTTTGTTATTAATAGTATTAACTAACTTATGAAATACATGGATGAATTAATTAGATAATAATTGATAGTAAATTAATATGGAATCAAATTTAATATAAAAGAAAAGTTTTGATACGAAATCCATTTTATTCACCCAAATGTGTTTTATCCTAAGAAATTAGAATAATTTCTATTACTTAGTGATATTAATTAAATTTATATATTTTATATTCAATCCAATATTTTTGACATTCATTTAAATGATTTGGTAGTAAAAAGATCAAAAAAACTAATTTACTCATAAAAAATAGTATTTTTTAAACATAGGTTTATTTCCTTTTAATAGAGATTTTATTTAAAATTGTATTTTGAAATAATTATAAAATTTATTTCGAAAAATATAATAATTTTTTAAAAGAGTATTTTCAAAATTATATTAGGGTAATCTTTTGTTATTTTTATCACATGATAAATATTTTGGTGAATTGTAAAAAATAAAAAATTTTAATTGAAAATCGTGAATTCATATAAATAATTTATGGTTTTAAATTATTTTTTAATTCATATTAAAGTATAATTAGATCAATTATAAATCTATGGATAAAATATATTTCATTGGGACATTTTCATAAATAATTCTGATATAAAAACCTTTCAACATTTTGACCATTTTCACTATAGAACCCTATTGTTGTGTCCCATCTGTAGGAATCATACTAAATTATTTTCTTCAAATTAATTTATTTTAAATTGAAAAAATGTATTAAATATTTGTAATAACCATAATTTATATTTCGTAGCTTAGTAAAATAGTTTTTGAATAAAAATATTTTGGAAAAATAATAAAATTAATTATAGTGATTAAGGTATAAATGATTTTACTTAGTGGATAAAAAATACTCTTAAAGAAGAAAATGACCTAGAAACTTGAATAAAACCCAATTTAGGGCATATTATGAACTTATCCAAACTTGTTTAAAATTTGGGACATTATTGGCTGGACATGATATAAAGCAAACCTCCCAATAGTGTTTAACTTTTTATATTTACATGAATGCTACTCCTCCTACAATATAAAAGGGAACTAACCCCTTTCACTTATTCAAACATGAAAAGCCATATAGATCATAATAACCCTACCAAAATAAAATACAAAAATTCCATAACTTATACTGTATGCCTCATGTTGGGACGTAATAAAACCGAGGATGTCTTTTCTTATAAACCAAAAGGAGTTACAAAAAAGAAGAGGTGACGTTATTCAACAAGAACTTTTGTTTTATTTCATTATATACTCCTTAAATTATTATTATATCATTATTATATAGTAAATTTAGTATTATAAATATATTGATATTTTTTTACTATAATATTATGACCTAAAACATAAAACACATCAATAAAATGGGATACAAAATCATATTTCGTGTGTACGGAAGACTGCTACCTCACAAAATGATATCATTTGTTCTTACCACACCATGATTCAAGGTTGATATCAATTGTGTCTTTATAGTTTATATATGATATATATGATTTTTATAATTTATTTATTATTATTGTATTATTATATAATATGCACCTTCATTATTTTCATTTAGTGGGAATACAATAACAACCTTTTTGGATGTGTGGACTACCACCTCCTCAAAGTGATGTGATTCATTCATGTTTTACATGGAATGTAATATGGATGGTTTTAATAAGAATATTTGATATATATAAATCAATTATTGTAATATAATTATAATATACATATATTTATCATAATTTTAATTCATTTTGCATGACATGAAAATTGAAACATCATTCATGCATATGTACGACCAACCATTTCCATGAACAATGTATTTAATTTTCTTTCTCAAAATATTATAAATTATTTTAAATACATATATACCGTATATATATATATATTTTACATCATTTATTACATTCTAGATATGATTTAATCATGGTATACTTAATTCTTTATGAAATGTTATATAATTAATTTTCTTTTTTATATTCAAATTTTTTATTGTGGTTAATATTTGATGGATCCCATGATTCAAATGGTATATAAGTAGTAAGAGATTTCATCTCAATTTATATTCGGTTGATACTTATTTGACATTTTCACCAATCAACATTAATATGGTCTATGTGCTACACAATTTTCATTTAATTTCATGATTCACTAATAATTCAATGTATTTTATGTCTCAATTTGAATTATCTCATACAAGGTGTTTGGATTAAAAATTTTCCATTCAGAAAAAGTTATCTTTGGAATGTCAATTTATTTTTTGATTTCTAACTTTATCTTGAAACAATCAATTCTTTATTGTCATTATTATCATTTAAATTTAAATTTATTTTAAATATTCACTTTTCTATGTTATGGATATTATTATTTCCTAAACCGTACACCATTTTTATATATAGTGTTCACTTTGACAATTATTTGATTAATTGGGGAATTTTGATAAATACACATTCCTTACTCAATACAGATATTTGATAAGGGAAAATATTAAATAGAATATTCAATATTTGAGGAATGATTTGGACCTAAAGTCATTGGTGGGGCCTTATTAATGATATCCCCTCGATGCATCGGTAATCTCATGAGACCAATCCGTTATCCAAATTAGTGTAGTTTTAAAATGTCTTCATAATTGATCCTGATGGTTAAGAACCCATGTACCTTAGATACATCATGTATAATACTTAATAATTGGATTCATTTAGGATTGAGTTATTTTTATCCACAGTGTTTTCACTATGATGAAATAAATTGATTCATTTCACTTTCAGTCTATTGATTAAATGGAATGTGTTTTTAGATTTCAACCATGAGATATTTTTTATACCTTATCTATTTTCATAAATGGAATGTGTGTTTAGTTATTTACCTTAATATATTGATTATTCATAATTTATTAATCATAGTTTCCAATACACAGAACTCATATAGAGCATTTGATCTCACCCTTATTTTTTTCCTTTCCCTTGGTTGTAAAGAATGGATATTTTAATGAGTTTCCAAGGATGTAGTTAATCTTTATTATAATTTATTTTATTTTATTATATATCCCCAATGTAAAATGGGATTCATGTACGTAATCTGATTTTAAAAAACTACTAAACTATATAGCTCTTTGATATTTTAATGTGTTACCTAGGCCAATTTACTAAAGTAGGTCATCAACTCTGGGATACTAGGGTTGGGGTCATTACAATCTATACTTATAATTCTTAACCAAGTTATTCATTATTTTATCCTTGGAATTTTTTGGGATTTAACAATTTCTATAAAATTAAAAAATCGTATCATTTCTATAAATATTAAATTCATTATGAATTTTCTTATAAAGGAATTAAATCTCGTTTTTATAGAAGTTTTTTATATTAAATATGGAAATTCACATGATTCATAGTCATTAAAAATTAATTTTAATAAGTCTAATTTTAAATATATTAAATATAATTATAAATGTTCATTAGGGAAATTGTTCAGTGGAATTTTGGTATGAAGTAACTCGCATTAATATATTTAGAATAATGAAATAACTATTTGAAGATCTTTTATGATTCTGTGTTAATGTGAATTTTTTAACATAAATTTTTCATTAATATACATGTATTATAAAATCACTAAGTAATTATAACCATGATTAATTATACTTTAAAAAATGATATATTTCTGAATGTCGAGAATGTTACAGTGATGATAATTTAAATGTATAAGTTGAATTGGTTTCATAAAATTATAATTCATTCCTGATAAAATTTTATTTTTTTAACCAATTCAAATAAATTTTTTAATTTTTTTGAATGAAATTGATTTATTATACATGGTTGAATATTGAGTGTCAATTATAAATTAATTAATTTCTTCAATGGATCATAGTTCGATGAATCTATCCTCTTTATATTTGAAACCATTTCTTAAAAAAATAAAATATTTTTTTTAAAATGTTGATGAACATCAAGGGTTTATTTCTTTTCATAAATCCATGAATCCATACTAAATTATTCACTTTGATTGAATAAGAAGACCTTAGTCTATAACTAAAAAAAATTTAATAGGAATCAATCCATCTATTTGTATCCATTGGATTATGTTTGAGGTGGATATATACATAATATAATGAGCAATCGAATATTTAATCCAACTCTTTTAAAAGTTTTTATGAAACATAGGACCACATTATTAGCTATAGGAATGATATTTTCTATCACAAATAAAAAATAGGTTATAATAATTGTGAAATTTTTAACCAAAAATGTATTCGAGTTTGTAAGGAATTAATTATGATTGTGAGATCCAACCAAGGTGTATAATAAATGTAGTTTCCATATAGACTATGTGATGATAAACCAAGATGATTGAAGAAAATATTTTCCTTTTAATATACATGATCAAATCCATATGTGGTTAATTGGGTAATACAATTATTTTTTCATGGATGGGAGTTCAAAGTAATTTTAAATTCACACTGTCCCTGAAGATTTTAATAAAACTAATTTCACCTATCCCTTCAGATATTTTACCTGGAAAGGAATTCCCTATTGTCTATGTAATTATCGTGGGAAATTAAAAAGGTATATGCTAAATATTTTCACTCAATTATTTTAATAATGCATGAGTGTGTTTATGGAAAAAATTAGTTGTATAGAAATCCATTTAGAGTGTTATTGTATATTCTAGGATATATCCTTCAAAAAATCATATAGAATAACATTGTTCTTAATTATGAAAAGTATCATTTTATTGTTAGAGGAAGGAGAGTTCATGTGCATGTTATCTATAAAGGAGAAATACATGTTTGAAATTATATGATTGATATATTATATTTTTACCTAATTTGAAGAGTGTGAGATAGGTTAGATCATTTTTTGGGGCATGCTTCATTTTATAGGGGATTTGTCAAAAATTATAATAAGATTACTCTAAATTATCCAATGTTTTTTCAAAAGGAAAATCCATTTTTTATGATTATTAAAGCTGTATTTTATGGAATTAAAGTGGAATATAAATACTACATCATCAATTGAACCTTCTATTTGGTACATTGAATATTATATTATGACATTTTACATTGAATTTCTAGATATTTTGTTTTCTCAAAAACAATTATTGTCATGCAGATAAGTTTAAAAGAATATTGTGTTCACTAATCATGGAAATATTATATATCTTTTGAAGAAACAAGAATATAAATCAATAATTATTATATGCATTAAAAACCTTTAATATTTTGATATTGATATAAAGTAAATATGGGGGCTAGAAAATTCGATAACAGCCTATCTTATTAGAATTCCAAATAAAATATGAATTAAAACACAATATTGTAATCTGATTAAGTAAACTATTATAGAGAAACTTTTATAAGAAGTGGAAGTTATTATTCCATATAATAAATAGATTATTAATTAGATTATGGACTATCATATATATTACTGATATCTTAGAAAAATCTATTAATATTCATTAGGATTTAATGAATTATTTATCATTTGAACAATATATAGGACATATTGGAAATGATAATTTGGTTTGTAATTGTGTTCCTAATAATGAGATACAATTAAAAATTAAGTATTGTCATGATTTATCATAAGTATTAATGATAAAACCGCAGAATTATTTTTAAATACTCATACCAGTATTGTTATCCTTGTTTTCAAAGCTTGTTTATAGGAAAATATTCAAAGATAGATGGAATTTATGAAAAAACATGATACTCTATGATATATTTTAGGTGTAGTTTATTGATTCTGTTAAAACCTTAAGAAATTATATTTTTATGAATATTGTAACAGAATTGATTTTGTTTCCAAGTGGGTTGAACCATTCCAAATAGGATAAAGTATCTTTATTTAGTAGTGAATCATTTATTATTACATCTATATATTAAAATTTAGATGGTTTATACTCAGTGATCAAAGAAATAATTTATTTAATAGATCTTTATAGTCCCATTGAGGAAGTATTGTTTTCAACATGGGTGAGGTATGGTAACTACAAGAGTGGGTGAATTTTTGGCAAAGGCTGATTTAAAAAATATGTCACTCACATCAATAATTTGATCATCAAAAGATAAATGTTCTATTGAAATCTAACTAAATGAAAGAAATTTATAATATAAAATACAAATTTATGAGTAATGAAACATAACCAAAATACAAAAATCAATATAAAAATGAAATAAATGAATTAAGACTAGAAACATAGTGTATTTGATAACACTCAAAACACACCAATAAATTATATTTATTACCAAATACTTCTTTTCATGTAATGTAATCACTATTAAACTAAAGTATCAGGATGATAATTATTTTATATGTAGAGACCTATGTTTTTTTTGTTTTGAAATATGGTAATAAATTTGATTTTTTTTTTGTTTTTTGGAGCTCGTGACCCAAAAAATGGCCAATATCCCCTATCATATGATCTTGAATAATTTTTTAGAAAAATTAATTGGTCTCTAAATAAATAATTTAACTTAGTATACGATTTTTTTGGGCTTCTAAAGAGAAATAGTTTTGTAAGAATATTTAATATATTTGTAATTAAATAATAAATTATTTACCCATGTTCCAATGGTGATTTATTTTGAACAGAGTGCTAGATTTAGATTTTAACACCACATCTGAGTCTAGAATAAGGGGTTTTTCTAAGTGAGGTTTATACATGCTTTGAGTTCCCAAAATTAGTACTGATATTAAAAGGGAGATTAATTAATAGTACTCCCTCCCCCATCATTGGATCCCAAACATGGAGAGAAAGGTGGAGAGGGTTATCACTCATATGATGTTGAGTATGAGAGGAGAATGCATAGGTGAGATGCCACTTCACTTAATCCTTGGAATATATTAGTTCCATAATGAGGTGCATCAACTTTCAAGAATAGTTTTACACCCAAATATTTGATTTTTATTCAAATAGGTAGAATGGTTTTAGAGATTTATTCCCCAGACCCCATAGATTAAAATTTTAATGTTTAATTTCATTATTTTGGTTTTTAAGGACCCCGATGAGGTAGATATGTAATTAGATAGGGAAAATGGAGTATTGAGAAAGCTATAGGGGTTTTGGTTCTAGGGAACCTGAATACAAAGAATGTGGTTTTAATACAACATGTAGTATATTCTTATTGTTCATAAAAGAATATAACAAGAAGAATACACGACTTGAATTATGATTGAAATGCCATGTAGTGTCTATCGACTTATGGATGAGTACATGGCCATATGACTCATGTTTGGGGGATGTGGCTGTGTTGGGTACATGTCTAGATCTAGTTTGGGTGACATGATAAGTGAGAGTACACATCCAAAATGGTACACATGTCTAGTCCATGTGAGATATACATGTAGATACCCCATGTAGGGTACATATTGTGTATCTAACATACATTCTAGGTACATGGGTTTTATATGATATGTCCGGCTACTACACACAGATAGGTTGTGATACGATCCACTTTATGTGTTCTTGGGAATACACACCATGTGATGCTATTTTATTACCCTTTAAGGGGTTTTGGTGTTTTGTGCCTCAGGAATAGAATTTGACTTCTAAGTGGCCCGTACTGAGCATTTGTTCCATATAGATAACGATAGTGGGATCCTTTCAGCATATTGAGGTCATCTCAATGGTGTTTTGGACCATGGTAATTCTGTATAATTATTTACTTGAGGTTTGTATTCAAAATCCTCAAGAAGGTTTGGTTGTGATCTAGGAGGATCGAGTAAGGGTTATAAAAATGTTTAATTGCTTAGAATGAGCATGCCATGGAATTTTTTATGATTTATCTTGAATAGATCCAAGGGTGGGATTGATTATTATCTCTGAGGAGATCTTCTTTAGACCCTACATATTTGGACTAGTTTCACCATGATAATAGTATTTGAGGTTTAGATATGATGTGTCATGATCTAGGTGGGTAGAGACACCAGGATTGGTTGACATTGTATGGTAGTAGTTATGGCTAGGTGTCATAGTGGAGTTTAGTTGATTTTGAGGGACACTTACTGATGCACATTGTGGGATTTGTTTTAGTCAAGTCGAGTTTGTATGTTGTGGTTGGATGATGAGAATACCTGGACGGCATGGGTTACATATGAATTCATGGATGGCATGATGTCTAATGAGGATTAGTTGGAGGGAACCAACAGCTTATCGAGGATGTTATTGTGAGAAGTCATGTCAAAAGGATTTATTTATTACTATGTATTGGGAAGGAGTCCGACACTTTAATATTAGTTCCAAGAATCCAATGAGGGATACGTCTATTTAGGTGTGGTTCTAGGGGACCAATAATGGGTCCGATTGATAGGGTGACCCTAAGTAGGATCATGTACCTTTTTGGTTTTTTATAATTGTTCCATTTTGAAACATGATGAGATATTATCTAATGAGGATGATTTTATACTAGCTGAGATGGATTAGTATCCAACCCTTTTTATCTTTTAGATTTTTGATGTTGATACTTAGGTTACTCAAATTATTAAGGTTGTTATTATTGTGTTTCCATGTTTTGGAACATGGTAAATTTGTAATTATTATTAAGGCTAAAAGGCATATACATATGTTCCGTAAGTATAGTTCCAGATATTCATTATTGACATTATTATACTAAGGATCCATATCGGTATTGCAAGATTGTTTATGTTGTGACTGATGAACAGATGTTCAAAGACAGTTACCATAAAATGTTGAGTAAGGTGCATGTGATGTCACATATATGTCGTTTGGTGATGGAATATGGTTCCAGGAATATGAGTTACACTATTTATATGGTGTTAGAATGAGTTTCTAAACAATGATAGTATATTTTAGGGTTCGATTACCAGATTGATTGTTTGTCTGACAAGGGTATTCTATGTGTAAAAGTACATTGGACTGATTCTTCATTCCTTTGGGTTGGTCCAGACTAATGCTCTAGGAACCCCCAATGTTATATATATAAATATATCTCTGTGTGTGTGTGTCTGTGATTATTGGACTGAATCTATAGAAAAATATATTATACTTATTTGTTCGTTTTTGGGATTGATTTTCAAGGGAATGAAGGTACACTTATTAGGATGGATAGTGGAATAATGTTTCATATCCATGGTCTTGTTTCTATATTGATTCTCTAGGAACTATTTTTTATGATACTTTAGATTGATTTAACATAATTGGTTTTGTATGGGTAGTACATTTGGGTTCTATTTTGGTGAAGATGTGTTAGGGATCCAAATATGAGGTCATGTTTATGTCAAAAGTACATGGTTGTGGATGTCTTATTTTAGGACCCAAGATGATAGGACTATCATACAATGGGTCCCTGGAAATATTAGGATTGGATATGGTTTCCATGGATATTGGTCCCATTGGTTATTTGTGTGGAACATTCATTAAGACAAGCTCATAGACAATTATATGTCGGCTGATGCAGGTATAGTCAATAAAGGTCTCTCACCTAAGGATCAAAGGATGTTTTATTTATTATTATTTTTAGTTATGGTTTGACCAGGCTGACCATATTACATGATCGCACACTTATGGTATTATTATATTGTATTACCATTGGGGCGGCCTATTGATATTCATTTCTCACCCCCTATACATGAACCTATATATATGTGAAAACATTATGTCTGATTTCATGTTGAGAACCTATGCATGATGGATCAGGTTGAGGATAAATTATTCATGGTCGAGTAGGCTAGTCGAGTGGAGTCGATTATTCAGGGTGGATTAGCTTGATAGGTTACTCGAGGTCGGGTATGTGTTATAGTTTTTAGTTGTTCGTAGTTTCTATTTTATTTATTTTTTATTTATTAATTTCTTATATGTAATCTTGCCTGTGGGAAATCATTCTTGTAAGTATGACATGGATGTTAGGGAATTTACTGTAATACTTTTTTTATTACAGCATGTTTTAGTTTCAGTTTGTTTATTCTTCCACATTATTTTGATGGGTATGATATTTAGTTATTTACGTCAAGATGCGCAATCAGAAATGAGATATTCTATGATCTTATTTTTTATATTATCCCAATAATAGTGTTCTCAGAGATCTCGATACGTCTTTGTTATTACAAGGTGGATAGATAAGGCTGTGCTATATGAATCATCTAATAGATAATTATTTATTTTATGATTTGATGGTACACAGAGTCTTGACCTAAATATTACAATATGTTCTTAAATTATCATTTAACTCTAAGGATTTCATTTTTCAAATAGTTTCTACTTTCATCTAAATTCCAATATCATGTCATTGAGTATATTTTTACCTCTCTAAAAGACATGGTTGAGAAATAATTTTTGAAAGGATTGATGATGTTCCTTCCGGTATGATTCTTTATGTACATCCTCTTAAAGTCTATGAAGATAGAATCCATCCCAATTCTCATCAATGAAAGATTTGGTGGATCCTTTCTAATTATAGTGTCTTAAACTTTATTCACATTCCCCAGATGGTAGTGAATTGAGAAGTCAAAAGATTTGATCAGCACTAATCGTCTTCGTTGGAACATATTCAACTCCTTCAGTGTGAATAAATACTTGAGGTTTTTTTTAATCTATATATATTTCACACTTCTCCCCAAAGAGGTAATTTTTCCAAATTTTCAATGTGAAGATCACTACATCTAACTCTAGATCATTTTTTATATAGTTACTCTAATTAACTTTCAACTTCCTTGAATAATATGCAATGACTTTGTCATTTTTTATCAACACATAGCCCATGCCCTTCTTTGAAGCATCACTAAATACCATGATAAGCTCTCCACATGTGGGTAGTGTGAGAAAAATCTAAATGATAATCTTCCTTTTCAATTCCATGAATCTCTCTTCACATTCACCAATCCAAAAAATCATTACTCCCTTCCATGTTAGCTTGGATATAGGGTTTGAAAATAAAGAAAACTTTCTCACAAATCAATTATAATACCCATATAATCCATGGAAACTATGGTTATTTATCACAGATGGTGGAATCAATCATGATTTAATTACCCCAGTCCTTGATGGGTCCATCGATATCCCATTTCATGTGTTGATATTTTCAACCAATTAAAATTTCATTAACAAAAACTAACATTAGTTGTACATGACATCAACCTTTTCCTTTGGAATGTTCGTTAGAACTTTACTTAAATTCTACTCATGCTCCTAATTTAATTTGTTGTATATTAAAATATCATCAATAAAGACTACCAAAAAAATTTCGAGGTAATCTCTAAAGACACTATTCATAAATTAGAAGAATATTTCATTATAATTAGTGAGTCCTAAAGGCCTTAATATGAATTCATAGTTCCAATACCTTGAATGAAAAGAAATATTGTTGATATCTTCCTTCTTCACCCTTACTTGGTAATATCCCACCTACATATCCACCTTGGATAAGTATTTTTCTCCACATATCTGATCGAACAAGTCATCAATTTATGGAAAAAGATACTAGTTATTTATCATGATTTTGTTGAGCACATGATAATTAATGCAAAGGCACTTTGACCAATCATTCATCTTGTATAAGAGGGATGGTGCACCATAAGTTGAAGCACATAGGCATATAAAATGAATATCTAGATTCTCTTATATTTTCTTCTATAGATCCTTTAGTTCCATAACAGGAATTATATATGGAGTCTTGGATATTTTAAATGCTCTTGATATAAGATCATTCGATAATTCAACATCTCTGTTAATAGGAAGACAAGGAAATTTCATGGGAAACACATCAGTAAATTCCCTCACAATTTCCATGTATTTTGGACGGTTTCCTTCCATACACACAATCATCTATAGAAGATAAACTTGTTTATATGAAAGTAATACCCATACATGGGATGATGGTTCTAAATAAGATTCATTTTCCACCATAAACTAGTACTGAATCAGGTGTTTATTTTCCATATGGGAGTGATTTCCCTCTCATTGTACATTATGTTGGATCTATATATGGAAAGACAATACATGGCGAAAATTTCATTAAATTCCACCAAGTGAAGTTTGATAATATTCTCTAGGAAGTTCAATTAAAAAATTGTGATATAGGAGGATTTATATACCTGAGATACTATAATTTCCCCACTTTCCATTTTCACTGATATCTCTACATAAATGCTTTGTGGTGGTGTTTAGATTGTTCTACTAAACATTCATGATATGAAAAAATTAATAAAACTAGAATAAAAAACCATGATCTTTATTCTTGAATGGATAACTAGCATACATGTCACCACTTCATTGTCGGGATTCACTTCGACAGTTATGATGGGAAAATATCACCCTTGTTTTCTTTGAGGTTGTTGGTTGCCTTCAAAAACCCTTGGCATAGTGTATTAGTTTGAAAATTTTCATTAATCCGTTTAGTTGTAGCAATAATGAATGAAATCAGGGATTACTGTTGAATTCCATTCATCTATCATAGTAAAGGGTTTTTCTTTTTGGTAATAGCTAGATATGTGCGCTTTTGTCCCACCCATAAATCATTTCCTCATCCCCTTCAAGAAATTTACATGGTGGTTCTTTCTGAACCTCTGGAAAGTGGGTTGTGGAAATTTCATAATCCACTACAGCTCTCTATTAAACATCGATAATTTAACTCCACCATCTGATTTTCATCCCCATGATTCCAATGTGATTCACCTATCTCTATTTCATATTTGAGAGTATATCATACAAATTCCTCATGGATATCAATGTCACATATCACTATGGATTTCTGTTGGCTACGTTTTATTTCACCAAAGAAATAGTCAACCTTTAATTTGTGGGTAACAAAAAATCCATATGCGTATCTTGAATGACTTGTGATGTTTTCCTCGTATGCTCCAATGGATTTGTATACATATTCATTGTGGTCCAGGAATTCAATTTCCATATTAATTCCTAGCGTGTGAGAAATATTTTTATCAAAATCCCTTTTCTGAAATCCTTTCATCCCATTACCTATATATCTTCCTCATGCTTCATATATTTTATCAATGTCCAACATTGATCAGATTCACCATCCATATTAAAAGAATCCAAAATAACATTATATTATTAAAATTAGTGAAAGATGGTGGAGGTCTTCTTAATGGATTTGATCCATTGTTCTGAAATTGAGCGATCAGATGATCCATTGGATTTGGTATCTCATTAGGGTAGCCATTACATTTATCTTTGCATCAGTTTTTATCCATATTCCTTGTATTCTCAGCTATTGGATAGATTAAAAAGAAAATTAGAGGCATATGTTTTAATATATTAAACACATAAAGAGGAATCCAGTGACCGGGAATGGATAAATTATAAATTAAATTTTCTTATTTAAAATATGAATTCCTAGGATTCATTCATAGATTTCCATGATCAATATCATAAAATATATTCTTATGGGGTTTTTATATTCCCTAAATAATTTTTCATAATAAGATTAAGAATTTATCAAAACATATACCCTATGAGTGTCAAACAAGGAGGGAAGAAAGACTTGTTGTCATGCACCAGTTCCTGTTCATGTCTATCTCAAAGAAGTTTTTTCAGGTTTTATGCCTAGATACATTTGTGCCAGGGCCACATCCACTATTTTATATCCAGACAGGGATGTACGTTTTTTGATGAAACACTTAATCTATACTAACCATGATTTATGGATGTTTTTATTAACATTAGTATGATCCTTATGTCTTTTACATGATTTTTATAATCATAATCCAAAAAATAACTAAACTTCCCGATGATACCAAATATAACAACCCGATTTTTTATTAAACTCATAGAAGATTTAATTATATGAAATTAAACCTAATCCAACATGAAAGATCAAGAATTATAGTTTCTTTATAAATTACAAACAATAAATAAAAACATAAAACATGAAATACAACATCTTTATTGAAAAATTCTTTTACATGACCACAAAATTCCTTTCATACTTAAAACTGTATGGTATAACTTGAGGACATACATAAGAAAGAGGTGAGCACATTATCAAAATTTCATTTTATTCACAATTTTAATTATGTCACATAGATCATAAAGCATAGATTCTTTCATCATCATAATTTATTCCACGATAAATGGGTGTAGAATAAATAAATTTAATTCCTCAATAATAAGTTATATGTGTCTAAAATTCAATACCCCTTATAATGGAATGGGTGTGGTATTCACTACACATGTAATTTTGGCATGAAAAATCATGGTACAATTTCGGC
Source organism: Viscum album (assembly GCA_963277665.1). Classification (NCBI taxonomy): domain Eukaryota; kingdom Viridiplantae; phylum Streptophyta; class Magnoliopsida; order Santalales; family Viscaceae; genus Viscum; species Viscum album. Next base: position 64,363,833 of record OY728134.1, read on the forward strand.
AGTATAACGACATGGCATAAAATTGAATAAAATGGTTGATATGAGAGGAATACATATTTAATAACATATAAATTAAATTTATAGTTATACGGTCATAGAAATATATGTCCCAAAATATGTAATTTGGATTTATAATACGTAACATAATAAATAAACTTGAAGAAATTTGAGAAAATGAATAATTCTTACAAAATTCTGCCATGTTAACTGGGTGTAGATGGGAGGAATTAATGAGATATAAAGGGTTATATCATCGTTCAATAATAATAAGGTCAGTATGAGGGAGGATTAAAATCATACCAAAATATTTTCATATTAAAATAAATGGGTGTAACAAAATAGGGAAACTTGGATAAAAATGGGAAAGGAAGGAACCCTTACTTGAGTGTGTGACATCGAAGTCATTAAGAGGGGATTCTTGGGAGCTTCGGGCACTATAAAAGGATTCTATAGAGTTGAGGATAGAGTAAGGACGTGCTCTAAGGGTTTTTACTATAGAGAGGTGGGGTCGTGGGTTGTTTTACATTGGAAATGAGAGGGGAATTATTTATTATTTATGAAACATAGGTTTTGAAATCTATATAATTAAATATTAAAAACAAAATACATTAAAATGGTTTTTATTGATGTTTTCTACCAAAATTTAGTGTAAAACATTGCTTTCCAATGTTAAGATCTGAATATATTAAAATATTATTCTTGCTTATGTGGAGGTGAGTCACATTATTTATGAAATGAATTTAAAATCATAAAATATATAATACGTTTTAGAGGATTCACTAAGGCTTTATAAAATAAGTAATACAAATAAAAAATCACAATAATTTATATGAAACACTTATATTTGGTAGAAGATCCATTTTACAGTGTTTATTACATTACTATTAGGCCATTATGATGTCATAAAACACACGATACATTTATATTCAATTTAATTTTTACCCTAATATTTGAATCTCTCAAGAAATTATAAAAAATTCTCTATTGCATAATTTTGATATCTGTATTCAAAAAATAATATTAATTTTATCTAAATAATTTTTAAATATGTATTTTTTACTTTTAAAAGTAAATCCCAATATTTATTAAAAATTGACTGGTTTTGACAAAAATAGTTTCCAAACCCTAATAAAGATGACATTTTACTTCATAAAAATTAAATGAAAATTTATATTTTCAAAAAGATAAATAATTGTCAGATTTTAAAAAAAATTATTTATTTTAAAAATCCATTAATTCACCAAAATAAATTTATTATTGGAATGTTAATATTAACCAAGGATAATATTTTTGATTTAAGAGTCATTTAAAAAGAAACAATAATAAAATGAAAGTATATTCATTATTATATACAAAAATTATAACGACCCATACATTACATACATGGTTAATACTTCAAAATTGAATCATACTTATTAAAACATATAACAAAACCATGAAAGGACCGTATAGGTATAGTGTCTTTAGAAACTGGGAAACCTAAAAAACTTGTTCATAAAGCCTCTACACTGTCTCCCATTTGTTTCATCATATATATAGTCTCTTCTTGTCATATCTTACTTAATAACATTCTTCCTGACCTAGGGAAAGAAAACATACAAAAGGGTCAGGTCAAATGCTCAGTAAGGGTAAACAAAATTAATATCAATCACATCAAATTTATAAGAACATAACATTTTGGAAATCTTACCCTGTAAAAGATATCATAATTTCATAACATGGGATAAATCTTGGTAGTGAAATGTAGTCCCAATAGTCATAACTTAAAACATGAAACTTTGTGGCATACACACATAATCATAGAGAATCATTTATAATTAGTCAAGACTCATAACCAAGACTATCTTATGGACAAAGTCCATTTATGAACCGCGTTCACTCCTCGATTCAGTCCTGTTTCACTGAACCAGTTTAACCTGTCGTTCCAGCCATATCTATCTCATGAGATATAAAATTTTTACCCAATGCATTGGAGGGAGATATAGGTCCCACCCATCTCAGAATTATACCATTCTTATGTGTGCCACAAAATCATAAACCATACATCATAGCATAACCCATGTAATAAAAATTGGAATCTTAAACATCATGACATCATAAAACAATTCATATAAGATAAAGGAATTCATAAAAATATTTCCATCACAACATAATCAAATCAATGTAATAATAGGGATAGAAATAGAACCCTATATTATCTTAGATGGAAAATAATTTTGATAAAACATGTGAACTCCATTCTTGAGGAAAATATCCTTTAAAATTCAAAAACACTTTTCCATTCTTAACATGTCATAAAATTATAAACTAAAAGAAGTTGATTAAAAATAAACATGAAAACTTTTAAAGGAAGCTTCTTGGAAATAATGTTTTAAAAATCCATTCATGCCGTATAAGTTAAAAAAAATATTCTCGTACTTTTGTCGGAAATGTCTAAAAGTACCTCGTACGAAAAACGAAAAAAGATTCCTTTCATATCTTTTACTAAAAACTCACCGAAGGGTAAAATTGGATTTAAAAAATTGTAGGTGGATGTAAATAATATTACATATTGAGGAAACATGGATGTTGATGATAAAATAAACCCTAGTAAATTCCAAAGTATAAACAATCTCTGATAAAAATGAGATTGTGATATTTCCCTTACCTCAGGTCCGATATTCTTTGTACGTGTCCGAACCTCCTATATAATGATTTAAATAATGTCATTGACTTATTACAAAATCATATTAATTGTTATGATACCATATATGGTCACATTCTTAGCTTCTTATTAGTAATATTTCATTACTACTTGTTATTCGGGTGTTTATTACTTTTTGTTATTATGCGTGTTTTGTCGAATAAATTCATATTAATCTTTATAGTATATAGATAAATAATTTACAGAATGGTGTTAGTGTAATATATATAATATTCATTCATTCAATTCATTTATATAATCATTATTCAATGAAGATCATATAGAACGAGTCGCATCACATCGTGGAGACGGTAGGTCGTACGTACGCATGAGCGATGATATCATTCCCATGATCGTGGAATTGTATTGAAGTGTATGTTTAAAATTTCATAATCAATATCACTTTACAATAATCATATATAGTTATTTTTACACCATTATACCCATCCAAGTAAGGTGGTGGTGGAAAACAGATTACACCACGACGTGGAGACGATATTCTGTACCTACGCACGCGCGGTGATTTCATTTTCCATAGGTTTGATAAGAGGTGAAATAGGGTTGTTTCATATATATAATAACATATTAGTATATGAGGGATACTTATGTTATTACCTCATAATGAGACAACTAAAGAAGATGTAGTAGAAGAAGAATGGAACTTGAAGAAAATGGTAGAAGGTATTACCTCTTTCTCGAAGTGCCTCCTATAAACTTTCCCTTAAGGCACTAAAGTTGGTATTTCTATAAGACAAGTACCTCTAGTAGATTTATAAGGAAGTGGGGAAGTGAAATGGGCAGGGGTTGGCGGAGCTTGAAGGCTCTAATTGGTGTGATGAAGAGAGGGATGAGGTTCCCTTTTATAAGGGAGGAGAGAGGCACCTTTGGAAAGTGTAGAAATATTATTTTATTATAAACTTATCTTCAGTTTCAAAAGGTCCAAAAATAATTAAAGATGATTATAAGATGACTCATAGTCGAAATAAAATAATCCAATCAGAATTCGACATGTTTTGGAAAATATTTTAATCATTATAATCTTATTTATTTAAATCATTTATTAATGAGGTAAATACTTCATCATTATTGCGTCATAAATAATTTAATTTTTTTGGTGTCTAAAAATTATAAAAAAATATCATTATGTAGGAACTATTTTTATCTTTCCAATGAATATTTATAGTTTAACATATAAGTTATATAATCCCTTATAAATATTAATTACTATAAGATTTTTGTTAATGTCAATTTTGTCTTTGCATTAAATTAATTAATCCAAATTGTCATTGTCACTACGAAGTTGCTCAATGGGGTCCCAAAATCGACCCAAGGATGCCCATGGTCGGCCACTACTCATCCAATAATGTTAGGAAATGTTTCAAGGAAATTTTGAATTATTATAATATTATTTTAACCTTGAATTACCTTATTTACCTTTAACCGTAGTAAATAAAAATTACCGTAGTTACTATTCATAATATCAGAAAAAATAAAAGTAACCTATTAACATAATTTGGACCCACTGATTACAAATATTGAATCCATTTTTAAAAATTCAAAACATATAAGTTTCAGTAATTAATTTAAAATTAATCCCATTGTTAAGCAAATGGGTTTTAAAAGTTAAAACATTGCCAAAGATTGAAATGTTTTTACCAATGAGTTCAATATCAAATTAATGCTAATGAAATAAATTATATTAAATGGTAAAAATATATTCTATTTATACTTTAAAAACATTCAATATTATAATTTAACCATATAAAGTATTGCGATGAAAAAAGTTGTTTTTAGTTAAAATATAGCGTGTTTTTACTATTCATTAAAATATGAAAGTTATCAAAATTATATGAAAATTTTTCCAAAGTAAATTTTTATATCTTGATTCTAAAGAAGAATTTAATTTTGTCAAATTGAACTTATAAACTTGTCAAAACTAGATTTAATGTGGGTATGCCATTAAAAGGCGGTAAAACTGCATTTTTTTAAAAATACTTCTTTTATCCAAAAAAACTGATTTTGTTTTCATAACTCATTCTAGAAAATGTATAAGATGAATTGAAATGTTATAAAATTTAAAATTCAGTTAATAATATTCATAATGGATAGTATTATAATATATCTTTGTTTAGTGAAACTCGGTATTGCGTACAACGCAAGCTATTGAGGAAGGCCGCGGTTGTGTGTAAAGCAAGCCAAGCTAGTGTTGTGTGTAGTGAAAGATTCCTTTGATGATTTATATAAAATAAAAACAAAATATTTCTCATAAAAGTCTCGGGTGTTACAAAAATAATGTACATAATCCTAATTATAGGGTCTTGATACATATAAATATATTACACCATCATACTCACTATGATTATGGTGTGTGATGGTGAGGCTTTCATGGGGTTGTTCGTTGAACATGGTTTTAGTCGTGATCTTGATGAGCATGAACTTATCGCATAAATGGGTTTTCTCATATGTATGTTGTGGGATCTATGCTTTGGATTTTTCTATGTAACAGACCAGAACTTTTATCTCCCTGGGAAGATCTGATAAATGGACTTCATAGTGAATGATCCTACTGGTTGAGTCTGTCAACTTCATTCTCTATGCTGAAAGTATTTATTAAAACCCAATATTTATACTAGCCTTGTGACCATTGTTCATCGAATATGTTATATTTAGTAAATATACATGATGGAAATATAGATTCAATTGGATATAATAAAACAAATAGATTTCATGTGTTTTATATGTCCATTTTATAAAATAATACATTTAATTAAATCAAAAGGGAAATTTCATTTATAATTTTTCAAGATGTTAAATATTGTGCGATGTGCGCTTCCCAACAATAGACAATGTGTGGTTAGTGCCAGGTTTTCAAACCATGTATCCAAACGCTATGATGCCCAATTTTGGTTGATTTTACCATTTTGACCCTAAGTAAATATATTTGAATCCTAAATCTCTCATTCCTCTCCCACACAAAAAAACTCACCTCTTTTAAGCTCCTTTGGGTGAATGTTCTTGTAATTGAATGACCTCATCTATCCTATTACACCCCAACCTCAGAACCTATTTTACTTATTTCATTTCCTAGTATTATATTTTCCTAGATGATTTTGGGATTTAGTTTTGGGGAAAATTTAGATTTTAAAATTTTCAGGTGAGTTTTTTGACCTGCGCACGGTTAGCACCGAATCTGTCCGATTGTGCAGAAGAACCATTCGACATGCTCAGTGTTAAAAAATAATAATATTATATAATGAAAACATCATAAAATAATATTTTAATAGTATGTTTTAATAATAGTAATGAATATATCATTAATATTATTATTACTATTGTTATTATTACTATTATTAAAAATTTTAGTAATATTATTGTTTTTTGAAATAAAAAAACATTATTGAATAAATTAAAGTAATGAATGATCGATATTAATAATAATGATCATATATTTCTTATGAATTATAATAATATTATTATTTCTATAAATAATAGTATTATTAGTGTAGAGTTTCTTTTTTATTACCTATTTTTAGTTTTTTTTTATTTAATTAATTTTTTAGGGGAAACCCTACCCCCCCCCCCCTTCTTTATTCCAATTCTCAGTGGGACCCTCCCCCTTGGGAATCTCTATCCATGGAGGCCCTAGAATCCTTCTCCTCCAAGTGTGACACACACCTCCCCTCACCACTCCACCCTGCTCGGGTGGCCGACTACAGCACCTCCTCCTCCTCGTCATCTAAACACCACACACATCCCCCAATGGCACACACCCCCAATGTACACCTTGTCTATTGGACTTCTCTGACCGAACCCCTCCTTGGGTCGGCGCTCTGGCCAGGCTCACCCTCTCGGTGCACCTTCGTTGAACCCAACACCCTGCACAGTGCATAAATCCTGCTCTTGCGCGGCCACGTTTCACCTCACTGACTATCATCTCTTCTTATAGTCTATTGGTATATTTCAATTTTTTTTTGTATTATTCTAAAATGAACAAAACCCTATTTTTTGTTTTGTAATTCACGTGATTTTTCATTTATTAGGGTGTGTAGTTAGTCTATAGGGTGTTGATCTTCCTTGCATTTAGGTTTCTTCATGTTTACATGTGTCAAGGTAGGCGTTTTCTAAATTTTTTTCCTATCCAGCACAACCATATAACTTTTTTGTTTTTAATTAGTCTTAAAATGTTATATGAACCTCTATAATCATTATATTTAACTCATTGTAGTGTTTTTATATCAGTTAAAATTGTTAAAAGTATCTTTGAAATCATTCATTGATTTTGTGTTGGTGTTTCCATGATTTTTTTTAAAAACTTGTAATCCATATAATGATGGAGTTTTATTAGTTAGTTTTTATAACTTGTTTTTCACCATTATTATTATTATAGGTCATTTATGGTAGCATGTTTTTTTTGATAGATTTGGTAAAAAATAGATTTTTGTTGTTTTTTTAATTATGCCCATTTGTATGCCTAACCAATCTGGTTTGAATAAATGTTTTTATTTTAAAATTGTGTTGTTAAATTTTTTGGTGGTATTTTCCTGTAAATACATTTGTATGAAAGTTATTTGGCTTGTTTTCGGTTGGTTTTATGAAACATTTTTTTTAAAGAAGAGTTTCTTAATTCTGAACATGGGTTGCATTTTATAAAAAGTGAAAAGGGTTGTTTGGGTTAAAAGAGAATGGTGGTATAGAGGAAAATGGGTTTCATAATTTTTGGTTGGTTTTTGAAAATTCCATTGGATGAAGGAACATCCATGTGTACGCAATGTCTCTTTTTTCTAAAACTAATCTCCCTCGAGAACATATCCTCTCCCCATGTTCTCTATTATACTAAAATGGTTCCGTATTTTCCAAAAATGGGAAAGCAATGTCTCTTTTGTCTAAAAGTGGTTCCTAACGTGTTCCATAAGGTTCATCCCGGTTGGCCTGAAAACATACTTGGGTGAGTCGTATTGTAGCTATGGATCATTTGTCATTTGTAAAAGAGTGTTTTCTTGTAAGTATTACTAAATCCCATTTGGAAATGTTGTATTCATTGTGGGATGTTTTGGGAAATAATTTTGGAAATGTTATGTTAATTCCCCACTTCATTTGGAACTTCCAACTCTGGTGAAAAATTTGTGTTAACTCTTTGAAAATATTTTTTTTGGGAAACTGTTTTCCTATTTGGAAACTTTGGGTTTTGAAAAATGTTTTAAAGGGTTATATGTTATAGTGGCCTGATTGGCACCATCAATGATATAATGTTAATATGTGATATAAATATAAATATATTTATGGGAAACCACTATTTGGGATATACCTTTATGGGTTATTGTATAGAGTGTTCGTGTTTGGGGTATGCAAGTGTTGTGATGGAAGGTAAGGTGAGTCACGTGTGTGGGTACCTCTTACATAAATAGAGTTACTATTACCAAAATGGGTTTATGGACATCATCTAGAGGGTCGATTGATGGTTTCTTGACAACCTCAATTAAACAGGTTTTTACCCACATGTAGTTATAGAGGCTAGATTATGAGTACTGCTAGTTTTTTCGCGAGGGTGATCAGTTCGTTATAGACTATAGGGATTCACCATATGTCGGTAGGTGGTTCCGAATCGAGTACACCTAGGGGTATTCTTGGGGTGTTTTGGATCACCCATGGTTATGTTTTGTATCGACTTGTATATTTTGTTTATTTTAGTTTTTATACTGCACTATTTATTTATTTTCATCTCATCTTGGTTTTTTTCGTCATGGGTATTGTTTTGGGTTTTAGTTTCAAAATAGTAGAATTTTTTTTAAAGATAAAGGTGTGGAATGCGTTGGATTTTAAAATTTGAAGGATTATGTGTGTTAAATAAAAACTAAAAATAATTTTTTTATAACTTATATTCAACCTGATGTTAATGGATTTTATTGGGAAAGGAAACACATGGACTCAGTTGTATATTCTTGGAATATCTACTGATCATTTTGGTGCTCATGTCTATTTTATAATTTTAGTTGTAGGTTCCCTTTTCTCAGGTTGTTTTAGCTTATTTGCTCATTATTGGAGCAATTTTGGTCTTTGGTTGGATGTTGACCAAGAAGATCGCATGCATGAATGTGTAGTTTATCTTCATTCCATGGTTAGTGTTTATATTTTTTGTTACTTTTTTATTTATTTATTTATTTGACTTTAATTTATGGGGAAAAAATTAAACATTTTATTTTTTATGTCCGACACTATTTTCCATCCCATGTGGATCAGGAACACCCCTCAAGTCATGTCGCAGACCGGCCCTGGCGACCAGTTCAAGGTCGACTTGGGCTGGTTCATGAAAAAATGCAACCAAATTTTGGATCCTATTATTTGGGGTGTCTAGTAGATAGATATTATGATTTTCAGGACACTAGAGGTTGGTTACGGGTCGGTGCATGATCACCACTACTCATGATGTGACCTGAGTTACCAGGGGTAATCCGGGATTTGAGTCTTTTGTCTTAGGTGGTTCTAGACTGAGGGATTATAATAGAAGAAAATACATTTATGTTGTTGAATGACATGTGGAGGTGACTCATGTGGATTCGAAGTTCCTGGTTCAAGGTCTTCTTAGTGACATGCATTACTAGGGGAATGGCTCACCATCATGTCTCTAGGTTAGACATATACACTAGTTCTTCATTCTAATGGTATGTTTTTGGTTGTGTTTCTTTTTGTTCTCGGTTAATGTAAGTGTTTTTTTATATTAAATAAAAATATTGAAATGAAAATATATTTTTAAAATTAATGTGGTATTATAATGGAAAATAGGATTTCAATCAAATTGTTTTGAAATAGGAGAAGAGGGTTTTCAAGGGGATGAGTATAGATTAAGAAAATTAGTTATGTGTTTGGATTTTGTAAGAATTAGAGATTCTTGGAACATTCTATTTTTTATGAAGGGTCTCATTTGTGTGGGAATGTACGGAGACTATGTGCAGGTACTTGTCTATAGATGATGTACGTGATATTGGATGAACGCACATGTAACGGTTCTTAAGATGCAATAGGTGGCTTTTAAAATTTAAAGGGGAATGGTGGTTTTAAAAAAGGGAACTTATTTTTGAGAATTGAATTTGGTTTGAAAATAGTGTTTCATTATTTTGAAAGTCTCTTGGAATTGTATGTATTTTGTAATTTTATATGAAATGGGTTTTTTTTGAAATATGTATTTGGTTTTTCTTGAGTTCGTTTGGCATCTATTCCAATTGTTTTGAGCTTGGGTATTCCTTTAGAATTTTTTTTCGTTTGATGTCAGTTTTAGGTTATGTGTTTCATGATGTTAAAGATGTGCCACCTAGAAATCCCCCCATGGATTCCAATGATTCATTCCCAGTTCCCTGCACTTTTTATGTGTTTCTTGTTTATCATGGTAATCGAGGTTCGTTTGAGGAAGTTGTGTGGTTTGTGGAGATAGAGTATATCTTTTGGTTGCAGAGAACTCCTGAGGTTTTTAATATTCATATTGTCCTAGGATTTTTGAGGGTCTACTTATGGACTAGTGAAGGTGGTATGTGTAATTGTTGTTAGAGTTTGGGGTATAGTTGGTGGAGGTTGGCTTTCTCAAGGGTTCCATATTTGGCAATGAGTGCATGTTGGAGGGACCTGCCTCCAAAAAGATATCTTTGTTGGTGTTGGCTTTTAGTTATTCTGATCATTCTATTATGTTCCACTAGGAAGGCCAATTTAGGCATTATAAGTTGTTATGTGGCATCACTTTGAAAATTTTCCACTATTGTGATCATTTTAATCATCGGAACAAAAATGATTTGGGGACTAGAGGATGAAAATTCTTGACTTTAAGGAAGGAGACACTTCATCCATCAGGTCCCCATCCATTGGTATTGGGGTAAATCTCATGCACAGTTAGGAGTTGACAAGGGTGGGTGGAACCTCAGTAGAGATCATGTTTTCATCTTTCAGATGGATGTATCCAAATATTCATTGTTATATTCTTGTCAATGTCATAAGATCATCCTTGTTGTGGTGGTGTGATGAGCTCATTCTACCACAATCCAAGAATCTTTATCTGCTCTTACTGTGGTTTCAAAATCATTTGGGATCCTTGAAGGGTGTTTGGACCATGAATAAACAGACTCGCCGTGATTTTTATTATGGTATCAGTTATTTTTGTTAAGGGAATTTTTGGTTCCATGAAATTAATTGGTGGTATTTATGGGCCTTTTCCAAGTTCAGGTTCCTCTCAGTGGGTTTTCCTCTAGTATTTATCGGTTTTTAGGGGGTTCCTTTATCCAAGTGTCTCGATGTGCTAGTTTTCATCTAAGTGGTTTTAATTATACTGATGGAGTTGTTCTATTAATGGAGAGAAAGTGGATTGAGTTTTATCTTGGAATACCCTAGTCTCTTGTTGTGGAGAAGATTTTATTCAGTCAGTGTTAGGGGTATTGAGTTATTTTCTCATCATCAGTTTCCTTGGTTGTTTCATTTTATGGTTTATTTAAGTCGGTGGGGTTTTTTTGGGTCTATGTGGAGAAATTGATTTAGTTCATTTTGGGAGTTCTAATGTTGGCCCCCTAGGGGTGGTGTGTTCGAGTATTAAGTCTTATGGGTTAATGAATTATTGTGTTGGATAGAACCCCACCATGTTCTCCCCTTAATATCAAGATGTGGTTCTCTATGATTTGGTTGGGTGTGAAATTTTTTGGGAATTTCCACCCCCATGGCTTTTAGTTTTTCTCAGTTTTATGTGGGCATGTACTCATGTATTTTTTTAACTATTGGCTTCGAGAATTTTTGGGGGCAGAAATTGTCTGTGGTGGGAAGAATTATCACCCCCGACCCTGAACCTTATTTTATTTATTTCTTTTCATTATCTCAAATTTTACCATTTGTGGTCTGGATTTATTCCTGATTAAAATTTTAGAATTTTAATATTTCTGGGTGGGTTTTTGTCCAGCCCACAATTGGTACCCGGTCTAGCAGACCGTGCGACCAGACTGTGTTGCATGCTAAGTGTTTAAAAATAATAAGATAAGATGAAGAAACAAATAAAATAAAATTTTAATTAGATGTTTTGATAATAATAATGAATATATCACTAATATTATTATTACTAATATTAGTATTAGTATTATAAAATTTTTAGTAACATTATTATACTTGGAAATAAAATAAAACAAGAATAAATCAATATATTAAAATAATTATCAATATTAATAATAATGTTAATATATTTTTTAAGAATAATAATATTGTTATTATTTATTTTAATATTATTATTATATGTGTAGAGTTTCTTTTTTTATTATTTATATTAACTTCATTTTTTTTTGAATTAATTTTTTTAGAGGAAACCCTAGGGGTGTCACCCCCCCCCCTCTCTTCCTCTTCGCAGCAAAACCACACACCCCTGCCCATGGGGTTCTCCATTCACGGTATCCCTAGCCTCCTTCTACTGTAGGTGTGCAGCATACCTCCCCTCGTTTCTCCACCCTGCTCAAGTAGCTAACTGCCACGCCTCCCCATCCCCAGCTCCTGACTGGCGTACCCCTACACAAGTGGCGTACCTGACCCTCCTTGCACAGACTTTATCTTGTTTCCTTATTTGGAAGAAACAATCCTTGCGCCTGTGCTCTGGCCATCCTCTCATTCCCAGCACGCCTCCGACAAACCCAACCCCTTACACAGTGCCTCTACACAGATCTAACGCGGCTGCATTTCCCCTCGTTGGCAGATATCCCTTCTTTCGATATATTTTTTTATTTCTTTCTTTTATGTTTGATTCTAAATTTAACCAAAGCCTAATGTTTTGGGTTGTAATTCAAATATTTCTGTCATTGATTAGGGAGTGTTGTTGGTCTGTTGGGTGTTGTTCTTCCTTCTGTTGAGGTTCTGTCATGTTCACACATGTTGAGGTATGGGTTTTCTGAATGTTTTTCTTTTCCAACACAAACATAGAACTTCTGTGTTTTAAATTAGTCTAAAAATTTTATTTTCACCACTATAAGCATGATAGTGAACACATCGTAGTGTTTTTATGTTTGTTAAAATTGATAAAAATAGCTTTTAAATAGTTCATTTATTTTGTATAGATGTTTTCATGAATTCTTTTTCAATTTTAATCCATATAATTCATGAGTTGTATTAATTACTTTCTAAAAAAACTCATCATTATTATAATTTAGAACATTTATGGTAGCATTTTTATTTTGATTGATTTGGTTAAAAATAGATTTGTTGATGTTTGTCAAATTATGCCAATGAGTATTCCTATCCAATTTGGTTTGAATAAATATTTTTATTTTCAAAAGGTGTTTTTAAATTTTTTGGTGGTATTTTCCTGCAGAAACATTTTTGTTGAAGTAATTTTTCTTGTGATGGGCTGGTTTTATGAGTTTTCTTATTTTTTAGAAGTATTTCATAGTTGTGACCATGGGTGGAATTTTATAAAAATTGAAATGGTTTGTTTGGTTTGAATGTGAATGTGGTTTAAATAAAAATTGGCTTCAAATTTTTCGGTAAGTTTTATAGTGTTCCATTGGATTAAGGCACATCCATGGGTGTGCTAGGTGCACACGTGGATGTTCAATCAAATGAAGGTGGTAATAAAAAATTATTCTCCCTCAAGACCATCTCCTCTCCTATTGTTTTCTATTTTCCTTAAATGGATCCATGTTTTCCAAAATGTGGGAAAGGTGTGTCTCATATGTTTGAAAGTGGATCCTAAAATGTTCCTTAAGGTTTGGACATTTTTCCTTGAAACATTCTTTGGTGATTCTTTTGGTAGCTATGGCTTGTTTGGAATTTGTAAAAGAGGGTTGTCTTATAAGTAGTTTTAAAGGACATTTGGAACTTTTTTATTCTTTGTGTGATGTTTTGGGTAATGCTTTGGGACATGCCAAGTTAAAGTACCATTTGAGACATCCAACTATGTTGAAATATTTTTTTTCAACTCTTTAAAAGGATTTTGTTTGGGAAACTGTGTTCCAGTATGGAAGCCTTGTGTATTGTGAAATATTTTATATGGGCATATGTTATAGAAGCCTATTTGGAAGCTTCGATGATATAATGTGAATATGTGATATATTTATGGATATATTTATGGGGAACCTCTATAGGTGGATATCCCTTTATGGGATATCATATGGAGTGTCTGTGTTTGGGGTAGGAAAGTGTGGTGACGGCAGTTATGGTGAGTCACGCCTGTGAGGGATTCCTACATACATAGCATTACTATTTCCACCATGGGTTCCAATATTTTTTTTAGAGGTCCATGTAACGTTTTCTTACCAACCCTTATTAGATGGGTTGGTACCCACTAGTTGTTATGGAGGCCAAATGGGAAGTGTCTCTAGTTTTATCACGAGGGAGATCAGCTGGATATAGACTATGGGGCTTCACCATACGCCAACAGGTGGATCTAAACAAATTACCTCTAAGGGTCATCTAGGGATGTTTAGGATCACCCATGGTTATTTTCAATATCAACTTTTTTACTTCTGTTGATTTTTTTAATCATGTACTATTTATTTACATACATTCCATCTTGATTTTTTCTCTACTCGAGTTTTGGTTTGGGTTTTTGTTTCAAAATGGTATCAATTATTTTAGAAAATAATGGTGTGGAATGCATTGGATTTTATAATGGGTATATTATTTTTCATAAATAAAATGTGAAAACATTTTTTTTGTAACTACTTTTCAAACTGATGTTAATTTATTGTGTTGGGAATGGAAACAATTTGATTCAGTGGTTTATTCATAGCATCCCTACTAAGAATTTTGGTGATCACGCCTATTTTATCATTTAAGTTTCAGTTTACATTTTCTCTTGTTCTTCTTCCTTGTTTTCTCATTATTGGATCAATGTTTTCCTTTAGATGGGTGGTGACCTAAATGGTCACATTGAGGTATGTGCAGTTTATCTTCCTTCTGCAGTTAGTGGTTATCTGTTCTGTCTGGTTTTTATTTATTTATTTATTTATCATTAATTTGTGGGTCATATCATTATCACTTTTTAGTTTTGATTCCTGACACTAGTTTCTAGTTATTGGGGACTTGGAACACCCATTGGGACATGTTGCGGGATTTCTCAAGAGATTGGTTTAGGGTCAACTCGGGTTGGTTCCTGACACATCCAAAATTCAATTTAATCATATCTCATCTAGTCAGTTCCCAACTTAGGATTACTCGATTCCTTTTGTTGTTATTAATTTGGTTTGGTATAAATGACACTATTTAGGTGCAATAAAATTATACCAATTAATTATCTTCATCCATTCTTCTATTTTATCATGATCATAGTAGAATAAAGAACTAATACTAGATGATCTATCAAAAACTAACCTATAATAGGTGTTCATGTTAATATTGTTGAAATTAAAAGTGTTTATATATTTCCATTT
Organism: Viscum album; assembly: GCA_963277665.1. Taxonomy (NCBI): domain Eukaryota; kingdom Viridiplantae; phylum Streptophyta; class Magnoliopsida; order Santalales; family Viscaceae; genus Viscum; species Viscum album. Next base: position 64,378,890 of record OY728134.1, read on the forward strand.
TGTTTCACATCCAATTCTCAAGAGATGACTTAAAATTTAATTAAATCATTGAATTGAATTATTTAGAATGGCTTATGTAATTAAATTGGCTCTTCGTTGAATGTTATTGGTTTAGAGCCTTAAACTCAACCAAATCTTTGGGTGTGTTTATTATTATAAATGGACCACCATGGATGGAATGATGAATAGGATACCTTGATAGTATGTCACAATCCCCATGCCTTGGTATGTTAATGATGAACTATTAAATTTAATTGAATGTCAAACTTATTTGAAATTGAATTGGGTAGTGAGAAGGTAAGGATGATGTTTCCCTTCTATTTGGGAATGTATATTCTTGTTAATATTGAATTCATTTTATAATGATTTTCCCCATGTTATTTAAATTTTTTAAATCCTTATAAGCCAAGCCAATGACTTGAGTCACCTTTTGTGGTGGGTTTAATTTAAATTTGTTAGGGTGATGACCATTTGTATAATTGAATTGATTAAATGTTATTTAATTGATTGAGTGCCTATATGACATGGGTGACACATGGATTCAAATGAAGAAAAAAAACTTTTGATGGACTCAATTGGCTTGTGTTGTGCTTATGCCTACGTTATACATGGAATCCCTAGTGGACCATAGTACCTTGGTTCGGTGCCGACTAGCCTCCTCTCACCTTTTTCCAATATTGTGTCATACGTTGGGGTTTAGATCTTCAGTGATAGTTTCAATACTAGATCGGAAAGAATTATACATTATCTTGGCTTATAGGGTGGACTTCAAGAAGGCTTGGTGCAGTAGACCGTGCACTATGGGGTGATGGAGACTCTCCCTCTCTCTTTGGTTGAGAAACACACATTTCGGTGGGGAATTCTCTAGGGTGGCAGTCTGGATCTTGCATTCTGCGCTACCTATTCCCCTTGTGAATGGGTCTTTCTTTAAGGCAATTAGATATTCACTCAAATATTTTCTACGAACTGATTAAAGGACAACTTGTTTGGCGGAAGCATCGGATGTGAGGATCTGCGTTGAGATGGATATTTCTCAGCCACTCCAAGACCACCTAGTGATCAAAATTCAAGGGATGATGGATCATCATTAACCACTAATTTATGTGGTCATTCCCAGGTTTTTCCCTCACTTCCACATCTCTAGTCACTCCTTATAGATTTTTGCAAAGAGTGCAGGGATTATTTCAATCCTAAGGGGATACTAAGGACTTTCCCTCAGCCTCATCACTCATGGATCCCTTCAAGCTATAGTGGACGTGACTAGGGAAAAGATTTTGTTTATATTCACTCTGTTCAGACGCCGAAGGCCTCCACTTCCAAGAATTTTTCATTTATTGATGGGTGTGCTTCCCCCTCTCACGATCTGGTTTCTATCCACCTAGGAATGGGCCTGGTTTCATGGGTTCAGTTTCAAATGGAGGTTCCTTCTCTAATGGGGATTACCATCATATTTTCTTTACAGTTGTATTATCTGTTTGTTGAGAATTGGGTTCCAACTAATATCTGCATCTTATAGATCACCATGATGGAGTCAGGCTCAAGTGATCATGAAGCCTCCCAACTATCCAAATCTATGGAGCTTCCCCTTCAGTCCTAGACCTCTCATCCAGTGGTGTCCTCCCCTTTGTCTTCTCCAGAACTGCATTATAAGGACCCACACTTATTTCATACATAATCTTGAATTTATTTAAGAAAACACTTCATTATACATTGAGGATCTTTTCAAGTTTAGAGCTTTAGAGAATTAATACAAAACATTCATAACATTACACATTGTTACATAGTGGATACCATAAAATCAGTTTCCATTTTCCTCAGAATATAAAACATTAAAACACAAAACAAGACTCCTTGACAATTCTTAAACATTTATCATGTCTTCCTTACTTGTATTACTCATCCATTAACCTGTGAAAATCATTTAAAAACTTGGGATGAGCACAAAAGCTCAATAAGGTATGAAAAAGAAGGAAAAATCACATTAGTCCATGAATACGCATGACGTATGAAAACATTTTCAAAAGACATGATTTCCACCCATAAAATCTTACTTTGTGTAACATGATATTTACACAAGATCCACACAAACATAATTATAATCATAGAGGTATATTGGGGAATTACTTACATAATCTTGTAACCATCTTGGCTACCTTAAAATTTGTAACCCTCACGGCTACATTACTTTGTGTAACCATCGCAGTTACACTTGGAGTAACCATAGGGCCGACCTCCAACTTAATCATACCCAATGCATTGGACTGAAATATTGGTCCCACCCTTAATCATAAACAATGCCCAATAACCAAAACATAATCATACAACATAAACAATAGCATAAAAACATTGCCTTTGAATCTTATAAAACAGAATTTTAAAAGAGGATTTTTGAAGAAAAGTCCCTTATAAACATCATATACTTGAAGTGAGACTTAATTGAGTGGATGGAATATGTATATAATCTGTCAATACACATAATTAAACATAATATAAACAGAACCCATCACACAAACAATTTAAATATCACATAAATTATAAAGTAGAAGGTTAACCCAAAGAATGGAAATCGGGTTAAGAATTCCCTTACAATAATTTGATCGGTCAAATAATATGACCAGAACATAATCAATATCAATTGAATCATTGTATAACATGAACATAAATAGAATCATGTTATCATATATATCAAATGATAGTACACATATTCCATATACAAGAAATAAGCGGTGAACGATGAAAATCTCACAGAAATGAAAGTATGACGAGGAACCACTTACAACATTGTAATCAATTGATTTGTATAACCCAAAATTAAAGATTGTCATATGATAAATTTAATATCATAAAAATAAATATATTCATGATATGATACAATAATGGGCAGTATACATACACCATAAAAATTAAAAATAGTGATTACGGAATATCTCACAAAAATGGAAGTGAGATGAAGAAACCCTTACCTTAGGCTTGTCTTACGTAAAAATTGTTTAAACCTCCTGTATAATGGTTAAGAGTGTTATTAGTATTTTACAGAAACATTTTCATGTTTATAACATCTTATATGGTCATTTCATAACCTCATTTCACCCCTTATTTGTTAGTATTTTGTTCCTTGTATTATTTTGGGTGAGTTCTTTTGTGATTTCCACAATCGGTTCATGATGAATCGTTCTTGTTGATTGGAAGTGAAACTACAGAATTGGAATGGAGTAGTATCTACATATTTTCAGTACCATTATTTATACCATTTATCACTTTGATCCTTTATATGATGATGATTAATAAGTTAAAACATTAATTATGTTCGTTTAGATCATTTAAGTGGTTCCTTGATAATTACAACCTCATTTAGTCTAATAAATTTGAATCATGAGTACAAAATAATTCCATAACATTATATGAGTCATAAAACATATATTATAACCTGGTTCAACCATATAAATGGTTTCATGACCAGACTTGAAATAATTAATGGAAATTGAAAATACATCGTCCACGATATCGGTAATTCGACACAAATGGACAATGTTTTTTGATTCTTTAAATAAGTGAGAGAGGAGAGGAATAATGATTTGTAATATTCTATAAACATGACAACATCCAGAATATACATTATTCTGGAGATTTCATGCCTCTTGGATAAGAGGGGGTGAATAACGAAGAGAAAGGAATCTTGAAATGAAGAAAACATGAGAAATTTCGTACAAAAATTCGGCAGCCTAACGGCGTCTCTTAAAATTTCATAAAAATAAGATTGATGAGAGGAATGGAATATCTCATCATTCATACAATATTTGGACAGGAAGGGGAAATATTTAATGAAATATCCCAACAAAAGACAAAGGTAAAGGAAGAGAATAACATAAAATGGAAGGAAAGAATGAAAATGAAAGAGGATGTTTACCTCTTGATCTCTTCTCCTTGAGATCCTTCTTAAGGGCTTTGATTTTGGTCTTTTGGTGAGACCAGCAGCTCTAGGACGTGGGGAAGAAGATTGGGGAGGGAATTTGACAGAAATTAGACAATGCTCAAGGGTTGAGAGGTGTGAGAGGAAGAGGGGAGTGAGGGTGATATTTATAGTGGAGGAGGGGAGGTATTTTAGATTATTTTAATTATTATTATAATATTTTTATCAAGACTATGAATAATCTCAAATCAAGTGGCCTTAATTAGTGAAAATATCAAGTGAGTTCGAATAAAGTGGCCTTTATATACTTATGATGTCATAAATAGTGCATTTTTACTGATAAATTGATTATACGGTATTTTATCGTATTTCACTATTCACTGAAAATTCAAGAGTTTCAGAAAAATACCAAAAATTTACCCCAACCATTTTTCAATGTGTAGAATTCAAAAATGAACTCCATTTTTCAAAAATAATTTTCTAAATATTATTAATTTAATTTTTAAAGAAGGTTACAGTTAATTCGAAAAATAACAATATTTAAGTGAAACTAGTTTCATGTGACATTGGAAAATTAATTATGATCCCATTATCCTATTTCCATGGAAAAATAAAATAATATTATTATTTACTATTCATGAGGTCATATTACTATTCATATTACTATTCATAAGGGCATGTTACTATTCACCAAAAAAACAAGTTTGTTTCATCAGACTCTAAATAATATACTGAACCCAATTGTAGATGACAGTTTCTTGAAATTCAAATCATATAATAAATAAAATTATGTTTATAGGATACTTATAAATATATACCTTAAACAAAATTTCAAGAATTTTCAATTTATTTTTAGAAAACCTTGCGATGTTACATTATCCCCACCTTCTTGAAATTGCGTCCTCGCAATTTTATTTACTTATTAAACAAGTGAGGGTACCTTGATCAAGGTGTCCACATGGTTTCATCGTCATCTTGTTCACGTAGGTAGAAGTCCCATGCATTACAACAATGTTTTAGAGATCCTTCAAAATAATTTGCTTCCCCCATCCAAATACACCTCGTACAACATGGTTCATATGGGTGTTCAAAGAAAAACAGTTTTGGAAAATAATCATGTATGACATATAATTCCAAAACATCTGATAAAACATGATTTCTATAAAATAGTCAGACCGAAATTGAGTTGAAACTTTCTATTATTGGTCCTTTTAAAATACCATAAGTATGTGATGTGAGACTATATTTTAAAAGAAAATATAAATAGGTTGCACAAGGGTCTCCTTCCTCAGCACCATTTTTAAAATCATAATATGCTTCAAATTCTTGTGATAAGGTAAAATATTTGAAAATACCTTGATAATATTTACCTTTCTTGAAATTATGTGAATATTTTGAAAATAGTATTTGTCTAAAAACAACCCATGATCCATGATGATAATGAGGTATAGAGGAGGTGTTTGATATCTCAAAAAACTGCTTGCAAGTGAGTTGTATGCTAGAAAAAGTTTCACAATCATCTGAAGATGACTTTGCAATAATTATTGCAAGCATGTCATCAGGAAGAGATAGGAATGTCGTTTGAGATCCTTCTCATTCCATTCATAACCAACATTACTTGACCTGAAAAAAAAAGTTATAAAAGAAGGATTTAACTGAAATAATAGATATAGGGACTAATCACGTATCTCACAAGAACTCCTAATCCCTAAAGTTGTCTAAACCGACCTCTGATACCAACTATAAGTACCCGCACTTATTTCATACATAATCTTGAATTTATTTAAGAAAACACTTCATTATACATTGAGGATCTTTTCAAGTTTAGAGATTTAGAAAATTAAGACAAAACATTCATAACATTACACATTGTTACATAGTGGATACCATAAAATCAGTTTCCATTTTCCTCAGAATATAAAACATTAAAACACAAAACAAGACTCCTTGACAATTCTTCAACATTTAACATGTCTTCCTTCCTTGTATTACTCATCCATTAACCTATGAAAAATCATTAAAAAACTTGGGATGAGCACAAAAGCTCAGTAAGGTATGAAAAAGAAGGAAAAATCACATTAGTCCATGAATACACATGACGTATGAAAACATTTTCAAAAGACATGCTTTCCACCCATAAAATCTTACTTTGTGTAACATGATATTTACACAAGATCCACACAAACATAATTATAATCATAGAGGTATATTGGGGTATTACTTACATAATCTTGTAACCATCTTGGCTACCTTAAAATTTGTAACCCTCACGGCTACCTTACTTTGTGTAACCATCGCAGTTACACTTGGAGTAACCATAGGGCTGACCTCAAACATAATCATACCCAATGCATTGGAGGGAAATATTGGTCCCACCCTTCATCATAAACAATGCCCAATAACCAAAACATAATCATACAACATAAACAATAGCATAAAAACATTGCCTTTGAATCTTATAAAACAGAATTTTAAAAGAGGATTTTAGAAGAAAAGTCCCTTATAAACATCATATACTTGAAGTGAGACTTAATTTAGTGGATGGAATATGTATATAATCTGTAAATACACATAATTAAACATAATATAAATAGAACCCATCACACAAACAATTTAAATATCACATAAATTATAAAGTAGAAGGTTAACCCAAAGAATGGAAATCGGGTTAAGAATTCCCTTACAATAATGTGATCGGTCAAATCATATGACCAGAACATAATCAATATCAATTGAATCATTGTATAACATGAACATAAATAGAATCATGTTATCAAATATATCAAATGATAGTACACATATTCCACATACAAGAAATAAGCGGCGAACGATGAAAATCTCACAGAAATGAAAGTGAGACGAGGAACCCCTTACAACATTGGAATCAATTGATTTGTATGACCCAAAATTAAAGATTGTCATATGCTAAATTGAATATCATAAAAATAAAGATATTCATGATATGATACAGTAATGGGCAGTATACATACACCATAAAAAGTAAAAATAGTGATTACGGAATATCTCACAAAAATGGAAGTGAGATGAAGAAACCCTTACCTTAGGCTTGTCTTACTTAAAAATTGTTTAAACCTCCTGTATAATGGTTAAAAGAGTGTTATTAGTATTTTAGAGAAACCTGTTCATGTTTATAACATCTTATATGGTCATTTGATAACCTCATTTCACCCCTTATTTGTTAGTATTTTGTTCCTTGCATTATTTTGGGTGAGTTCTTTTGTGATTTCCATAATCGGTTCATGATGAATCCTTCTTTTTGATTGGAAGTGAAACTACAGATTTGGAATGGAGTAGTATCTACATATTTCCAGTACCATTATTTATACCATTTATCACTTTGATGCTTTATATGATGATGATTAATAAGTTAAAACATTAATTATGTTCGTTTAGATCATTTAAGTTGTTCCTTGATAATTACAACCTCATTTAGTCTAATAAATTTGAATCATGAGTACAAAATAATTCCATAACATTATATGAGTCATAAAACATATATTATAACCTGGTTCAACCATATAAATGGATTCATGACCAGACTTGAAATAATTAATGGAAATTGAAAATACATCGTCCACGATATCGGTAATTCGACACAAATGGACAATGTTTTTTGATTCTTTAAATAAGTGAGAGAGGAGAGGAATAATGATTTGTAATATTCTATAAACATGACAACATCCAGAATATACATTATTCTGGAGATTTCATGCCTATTGGATAAGAGGGGGTGAAGAATGAAGAGAAATGAATCTTGAAATGAAGAAAACATGAGAAATTTCTTACAAAAATTCGGCAGCCTAACGGCGTCTCTTAAAATTTCATAAAAATAAGATTGATGAGAGGAATGGAATATCTCATCATTCATACAAAATTTGTACAGGAAGGGGAAATATTTAATGAAATATCCCAACATAAGACAAAGGGAAAGGAAGAGAATAACATAAAATGGAAGGAAAGAATGAAAATGAAAGAGGATGTTTACCTCTTGATCTCTTCTCCTTGAGATCCTTCTTAAGGGCTTTGATTTTGGTCTTTTGGTGAGACCATAAGCTCTAGGACGTGGGGAAGAAGATTGGGGAGGATATTTGACAGAAATTAGACAATTATCAAGGCTTGAGAGGTGTGAGAGGAAGAGGGGAGTGAGGGTGATATTTATAGTGGAGGAGGGGAGGTATTTTAGATTATTTTAATTATTATTATAATATTTTTATCAAGACTATGAATAATCTCAAATCAAGTGGCCTTAATTAGTGAAAATATCAAGTGAGTTCGAAGCAAGTTGCCTTTAATCACTTATGATGTCATAAATAGTGCATTTTTACTGATAAATTGATTATACGGTATTTTATCGTATTTCACTATTCACCGAAAATTCAAGAGTTTCAGAAAAATACCAAAAATTTACCCCAACCATTTTTCGATGTGTAGAATTCAAAAATGAACTCCATTTTTCAAAAATAATTTTCTAAATATTATTAATTTAATTTTTAAATAAGGTTACAGTTAATTTGAAAAATAACAATATTTAAGTGCAACTAGTTTCATGTGACATTGGAAAATTAATTATGATCCCATTATCCTATTGCCATGGAAAAATAAAATAATAATATTATTTACTATTCATGAGGTCATATTACTATTCATATTACTATTCATAAGGGCATGTTACTATTCACCAAAAAAACAAGTTTGTTTCATCAGACTCTAAATAACATACTGAACCCAATTGTAGATGACAGTTTCTTGAAATTCAAATCATAGAATAAATAAAATTATGTTTAAAGGATACTTATAAATATATACTTTAAACAAAATTTCAAGCATTTTCAATTTATTTTTAGAAAACCTTGGAATGTTACATGAATTCTTCTCCTTCCTGTCCTCTCACTCCTCCATCAACTTCAATTTTGGATCACAGTTTGATGGATGGGTAGGCCATTTTTTCTCTAGGAGTTGCTCTCACGTCTCATTACATAGGTGAGGTTTCTGTAGGGGCAACCTCGTAGGGGCATGCTGGTAATCTAACTCAAACTCAATCTAAATCTGGTGCACTAGTATTACAAATCATGTCTCATAATTCACAGGTCCAGGAGTCCAGTTCCAAATCCAAACGTGCTCTATTCAATATGCAAAGTCTTAATATGGAATGCCCATGGTATTGGGGCGAGGGAGAAGTCTGACTTCAACATCAATAAGTTTTGAACCAATCAGGTATCTATAGTAGCTATCCTGGAACCAAAATAGGTATCTAGCCAGATTAATGAGTATGCTCAAAGGCTCAAGATTCATATATTTATGCATGGGGATCCTCCCAACTCCCATATATAAGGCAATTTTGTAAGGACCATGATATCATTGATCTTCTGAGTGCGTTGGACCAGTCGAAAACCACTAAAATTACAGTTGGGAATCATGTGTTTCTCTTTTATTTCACCTACGCCAAGTGAAACCCCCATGACAGATAGTCTTTGTGGAGTGAGTTAGAATGTGTTAACCCTAATGATACCCTCTATATTGTGGGGGGAATTTCCAAAATTATCACAATCTTAGAGGAGAAGAAAGGGGTAGGTTATTTTTCCCAGAATTTGAGTCATGATTTTGTTTCATTCCTGGCCAGGAAAGGCCTTTTGGATGGGGCATATGAGGGAAGAAACTTCACCTAGTGCAACAACCAACAAGGATGGATACTCACCTACTGTCTACTTTATCAGTTCCTAATGAATGAGTATGTTATATCAGTGTTCCCAAATTCCAAATTTGTTAATCTGGTTTGGTGCCTTCATGATCATTCTCCACTCTACATTTATTTTGGTGAAGGGTCATCAAGGGAGTAATATGTCATGTTTTCTAAAATGTGAGGGAGGAACCAAGTTTCATTGATGTGTTTAGGGAATCTGGGTATCTCCATCCATGGGGGAATCTGTGGATCACTCTTCAAAATAAGCCTAGATGGATCAAGAATCTCTTTTGCACATGGGAAAGGATGATCCATACTCATGATCAAGAAGTGATCGAGATAATTAAAGTGGTGGAATTCTTTGAGAATTTCCTAGAACAAGAATGGGATGAATATAAGTTTAATTAACCAAGAGTTGAAAAATTTTATCGTATTAATATCCTTCTAAGACATGAGTGGTTGTCCATAGAGGGATCTAGAGTCATATGGATTCATGAGGGGGATCAAAATTTTGGACACTTTCATGCATGAATTGGAGAACGTAAATGTGTACAGTGGACTAATATTTGTTGAGATGATGGTTCCTAATATAGTGATTGTGATGAGGTGGAGAACATGGTCAATTGGGATATCAACTCTTTATTAGATGCTCCCAATCCAAGTATAGTAGGGGGTATCTGAGAGGTGATGATTCTTTTTTTGAAGGAATTCCAATATGTGTTTCAGAGGATATTGATGGGGGATTGATGAGGACTCCATATGAGTATGAAATTTGTGAGCCGATTTGGTCTTTGAACACATATAGTGCACCAAGGCCTGATGTCTTCCCTGGGTCTTTTTACAGGGTGACATGGGACTTTTCTAAATGGACCCCATGAGAGTTTTTTTGGATTTTTTTTAGGATGGGGATCTACCACGTATTTCCTATGAAACCAATATGGTTATTATTTCTAAGGTATGTAATCCTAATCCCATTGATCAATATCAGCCCATAAGTATGTGTAATATACTGTACAAGACTCTGGCCAACATTCTCAACAAAAGACAGGCTATTCACCTAGATTCTTGGATGGACTCGGAACATGGCTTCATTAAAGGGAGGTCAATTCAGGGCACAATTGGAGTGGTCCAATAAATTTTAAGTGGAATCAAAAATAGTTCTTTCGGGGGAAATTTGGTGGTTATGTTAAATATGATAAAGGCCTATGATAGGGATGAATGGGGCTTGGTTTTCAAAGTCTTGGCTTGCATGGGGTTCACAAATTGGATAAGTGACCTTCTTTTCTACTGATTCAACTCAGAGTGGATTTCAAAATCATTAATGGGTAAGCAATTTGGGTTTTTCAAGGTTTTTTGTGTTCTTAGTTAATGGTATTTTTTGTTCCCCACTCTTTTCATTACCTCGCAAAATGCTTTCAATTTCTGTATTAGTCAAGGCCTCAACACAATTAATGTTCTCCCTTACCATAATAGGCATTTTAAAAGGTGTATCTCACGCCTGATGTTCACAAATGATAATATTGTATTTTTCAATGGATGTAGATGGTCAGCACATGGGTTTAATGGGATTCTAGGATAATACTTCAAGTGGAGTGGGTAGGTGGTGAACAAAGAGAAATGTATTTTTATATAAGAAATAATATCTCTGAAAGGGGATTGACAGATTTGGGGGATAGCTTTAGTATGGAGAGAGGATATTTTCCCATGGAGAACCGCAGGGCTCCGGTTAATACTTCATATCATAGGGTTAATAATCTTGATAAAATCATAACCAAAATGTTGGGACGCATCTAAAACTAGAAAAATAGATTCCAATCATTTGCAGGTCGCATAACATTGTTGAACAGTGTCATGGTTTCCATTACAATGCACATTCTATCCACCCTGATGGTTCCTAAGAGTGTGATTTCAAATATAGATAAGATTATGGTGTCTTTTATATGGGATGGGCAGATGGATGGTAGACATTATTGGGCATTGTGGAAATTTCTCGCAAGACCTCTCTCCGAAGTGGCATCAACTTGAGGAGTGTCACCTCAACCGTGAAATGGATTCATGTAAAGCTATAATGGGAGGCTCTAGAAGATCGTCTCCTTTGGGGAAGGACTATACATTACATATACGGCTTGAACATGTGTGATCATAGAATGCGTCCATCTAGGATATAGAATCTGATTCACCATTACATGGGGAGTCTGCAACATCACTCTCGGTAGTTAGTGGGAACAGGGAACATCAATTTTTGACAGCAAGATTAGGGGGTGGGAAGAATCTATTTCCCAGGCTACCCCACCCCTAAAATTTCTTTTAGATATGCTTGAGTTTATCTCAGGACCCTTCAGGACATTCTTGATGAGAATCAACTCTCTTTTTTAACAACTTTTCTACTAGTGATGATCATGATAAACTCATCTCCATAGGCTCGATGCCAGGTATTTTTTTCCATCAAGGATTTCATCCATGTGGCGAGTGACATGTCGAATGAATATCCATGGGGGTGACTTTGTAGTGCAAGGATCTTCCCTCCAAATATATTTTCTTGTTGGGGTGTGTGAAGAACAAATCCTTTTCTACTTATGAGAATTTGCAATGTGTGGGTGTGAATATGGATTCCAGGTGCTGGTGTTACAGCTCCTCTAACCAAGAAATAGTGGGACACTTATTCTATTATAGTGAATGATCTGGTGGGACATGGCAGACCTTCGGGGCTTTCTTCAGTAGGGACGCATTTGACAAGGTGTAGGAAAATTTTCTTATCTAATGGTTTAGAGGAGCAGGTACTCACGGGGCTGAGAGAAAGGTTAGGACCATCACTCTTATTGCAAGATGCATGACCATATGGCGGGCCGGGAACATTGTTCCCCACAAAAACAGTTCGAAATCTCATGTAAGTATAATATTCAAAATGAACAATATTCTTCTGGATCTGGTTCGGTTGTGCCCTGATTATCAGGTTGCACCGTCTGTGAATTCAATTGTCCTGAATCTCTCAAATTACAATCATGGTGGAAATCAAGGGTAAGGATTTTGGGTCTGATGGAACCCTCCTAGCTATGGGATCAACCTTAATATGGATTGGTCCATACGCAGGGGTGGAGATGCATAGGGGTGGGGTCATTAGAGACCAGAGGGGTTCCGTAATTGAAGTGTTTGCAACATCTTATGGAAGAGGTGATGTATTACAGGAGGAGGATTTGGCAATGGATACCATGATGGAGATATGAAAACAAATGTAGATAAATCTTAAGTTGGTGAAGGAAGAATCCATGATTTTGTATAAAGTATTTTTAGGAAATGGCAATCATCCTTGGAACATCGCATACACTATCTGAAAATGAAAACTACCCATGGGTATTCTAATGGAGGTCTCACACACATGGCAGGAGGGGAACATGGTTGCGTATTTTTTGGTGTATATGGCTTCTTCAAATAAAATCATTTTTTCTTTCTTTTGTTTGGGTTTTCTTCCAAATGAGGGGATGGAATTTTTTTCCAATAATTCTTTGGTTTTACATTACATTTGACCACCATGATGTTTTATTTTAGGATCCTATGTATGGTTGTCTTTCAAAATCAATAAAAGTGTTATCTTTCAGTCAATTTTGTTATAAATACATATGCATGGAAAATAATTTAGAGATATATTTCATAAATTAAATTGATTAATTGAATGTGATTATAAATGAGAACCTCGACTTGTAGGATTCTTACTAATGTACTTACTTTATATATTATATTTTTTCTTTTACACTATCATTATTATATATTCGCTGACTAGATGTAACTTCACCTTGGGTAATTTTCTACTGGGATTATGTCTCTCTCCCTATTTGGGTTGCCATTGGGTACCAAAAATGACTCTATGATTATAGGTATGGATGAGGGAATGATTCATACTACATGTTCATGATGATTACTTAATAGTAGGGGAACATGAGAGTGAGTTTAGTTTTGTGATTCTAGATGGAAATTTTTTCATTTATTTAATTTCATTCCATGTGTTTTATGCCTAAAATATATACATGTTTTGGTTATTTTATAGAGACATATGACATGTATCATAATCATTGTATACAAAAAAAAATTATATCGATATATATTCTGGCTTGTTATTTATCATCTGATTATTATTACTACTTCTTCTACTTATATGTTATATGATATTAAGTTGTGTTACACTATGGTAAGAGGGAATAGTCTATGAACATACACACCCTAGGACCTCGCTTCTTGTATAAAGACTCTGGAATTTGGGGAGATGCTCTTGAGGTCATGTGTCCAACCTAACTCGGCACACTGTTGAGTGGAGTAAGAGATCAGGATGTTACACCTTATGTATATCAGCAGTTGAATATATTTCACATAACAATGATTGGTCACTATTGGTCTGGATTATGTTATAATTCTACAATCCCAGTGTAAATTTCTCGAAACTAAGGATGATTTTATGTGATTAATGGAGTTCCATTTTGTTAAAAAATAACCTAGTAAAACAATATTTCATAAAACCCTTTATGATAAATAACCATTTTATAAAGTAGATGATGGATAAATTAATTTATAGTTTGGAATTTATTAAAATACTTCATTAAGTTATTGATATTTTAAGAAAAAAAATTGTGTGTATCTTTTTATTATCATCATGGTACCAATTATTTCATCCAATTCTTGTAAATAAATAAGTTTCATAAATAGATCTCTCCATTAGAAATAATTCTTCATTTCGATATTATGTGTTATTTTAGATGTTTATATTTTTTAGGGTTTATGAAGATAGGGGAGCTACAATCCTTGGAGAATTAGAATAAAAATGAAGATTATGTAAAAAAAATATTGAAAATATTGTAAAACGTAATGTTTTATCTTATTTCCCATTATGATCTATTTGTCACATATGTTATAGAATCTATTAAAAATCAAATTCATAGTTTTTACACTTTTTAAATTTTTAAAATGTCAAGATGTTGTCAAAACTATAACAGTAAAATAATTATATTTTTTTAATATTTTGGGAGAATGACTAAAGGGGTAGATTAATGTTGCAGAGGGATCATAGAGATATTCATTAGAAATATGAATATATTTATAGGTAGATTAACGAAAAAGGGGGAGATAGTTGTAACCATAATATGTAATGTTGTATTTATTTCTAATAATATGTTAAGAGTTTTGTACAAAAGATGTATTTAAAGTAATTACTATAATTTTTGTATAAATTATAGAATTATTTGTTAAAGTTGAATTACAGATGGTATTTTGAAAGATATGCATATTGGTGTTTGGTGAAGGTTGTATAATAAAAGGATGGATGAATTTATATTCAATATGTTGTTCAAAAAGTTCCAAGACGAGATGTGTTTTGTAAAAATCATCAGAATTATCTAGATACAATGTTTTATTTCTTTGCTACATATCATGATCCAAAATATGATTTTTATGAGTGTAACATAAAAACTCTCAAATACATGTTGAGTTATTTATATATTTATTTTAATGGGTACACCTTCTATTGGTGGACTTTTCTTTCAAAAATTACATTCATTAGACTGTTAAGATAGATCCTTATGAAGCACTCTATTGAAGGATGTTTATAACTCCAATATGTTGTGATGAATTTGGAGTATTAAATATATTGGGACTATAACATTCTGATGAAATGAGAGAGATGGTTAAAGCCATTCCATAACACATCTAGTTAGCTTAAAATCATCCAAAAAATTATTTTATCAATCTTCGGTGAAATGTAGAGTGTGAAGTTAGTGACATGGTATTCATATGAATATATACTAAGAATAAGGTTATGAGATTTCAAAAAAAGGTAAATTTGATAAATATATTTATTAATCAACGTGAAAATATTTATCTTATTAGGATTATTTCTTAACGCTTAGCTGTTTTACTAGATCACTCTAAATCTCTCCATGTCCTCCAAGTATCATCTACGAGGAAGTACATACCTAATAATTTAAATGTAATAACCTTATAGGTTGTACCACTGGAAAAAGAACTCTATTATAATGTAGAAATGTTGATATTATTGAATGATGAGTGATAGTATTGTGAATAAATACCGTTCACCCAATAAACGTTTTTCTGAAAAGCCGTAAATTTGTGGAATATATATGGGAACCCTAGGATTTGATGATCCAAACATATCCTTAGCTCATTCTAAAAGATTTATGTAATTTTTTGGGTGAAATTATTATAATAGAGTTAGAATGAAACACCAAACTTTTTTTATATATTTCTTATTAAATGTATTTAATTTCAATGATATCATTATTTACACGGAACACCATGTTTAAAAATACTATTATATACTATTGAATTATTTCTGTTTAAAGGTGACCATTATAACCATTCCATTAAATCATTATTATGAATACGAAAAATAATATAAAAAAATATGTATAATAGTTTTATTAATGAATATTTATAGAGTAATGAATAATAAATAAGCTGTAAATGTTCAATAAAACATATTTGTGATTCCAAAATATAACTTCCTTAAAAAAACTATTTTATTGAATTTTGTGGATCAAATTTATAACTGTTTTATTGAATATCTTTAATATTTTATTTAATTCAATTATATTAATTTTATAACAAAATTTTAGAATTATATTTAGGTAAATTTTGGAGGTTTTTATGAAAAACTTGATTTTTGTGTAAATAGTTGAAATTAACAATATTTACAGAATTATAAATTTTTATTTTCACATATTGACAAAATCAAATTATATTAAGGAATATATTTAAATTATCAATAGTTAAGTTTTATAAAACATAATCAAATGAATTTAATTGGAATCAAAATTGCGCTTTTATTATTTACAACTTTTTTATAATTAAAATGCATTTTTTCTGGAAAACCTTTCTTCATCACATTTTATAAGGTTGATTTTAAATTAATTTATTAAAATTATTAGAATACAATTTCATAATATTATATATTTTTATTGATCGTGAAAAAAAATTAATGTGTCCAATTTCATGTTGGGTCATTCTGTATTAGAAATTTGGTAAAACAATCAGATAAAATGGAAAGAGTTAAAATTTGTTAACTATGATAAAACTAATATAGCAATACATTAACTAAAATAAAAACTCATATAAATAAAAAATTTTGTTCTATTTTAACATTATATAATATCTAATTAATTTATGAGTCATTTTGGATTCATTTCGCTTGAGTAAGACATTCTTATATTTTAATGTTTTCAAATATTCAAATTGTGTCCTCTCCCTCCCTTATAAAAGAAAACTACCTCTCAAATATTCATCAAAGTTAAAGAGAATATTATATTAGGAATAAAATACACAAATACTTTATTAAAATACCTATACATGATTTATTGGTCCATTTTTTTATCAAAATACCATCATTTGAAAGCTTAAGTTTCAATCCAAATGATGTTTTCTAAAGAAGTGGTATATCTATTAATAGAGTGTTATAGTTTTATTTCTACTTATACCACATTCAATTACATTTTTCCAATGACGAAAAAATAATAATTATCACCCATGTAGTTAGATATTATAATTTTTTGGTTGAAACATTTATTTATTTCCTTCTATATCAAATAGACATAAATGTTACAGTTCATTCCTAAGTGCAAACTACAACCACATGAAGAAATGTATTTTTTTCATCACCACAATTCGTGAATTGATATTATGATGGATTTTAAATTTATATAGGATATTTATGACATAATTATTCTTCTTCAATTATAATATCATATCTACCTTCTCACCTTTCCATCTTTTTTAAAATGAAATCATTGATCTTTCATGCAGGTGGTCTACCACTTCCACGAAGGATGTGATTCATTTTTTCATTTAATCATTACAAGGATAGTAATAAGGATAGATTTAATATATATATATATATATATTATTTATGAGAAAATAATTTTTCTATAAATTTGAATTATTATTAACCTTTCTTTCATTCATTTTATTAAAAATGGATTCATCCCTCATACGTACGTATAAACTACTATATCCTCGAACTGGTGTAATTGATTTTCCATTAATGATTTATATTAATGACTATAAAACTGAATATGATTAATATATTTAATAATTATTTATCTACTAATATTCTATAGATGATGATATCAAGACCGATGTGCACGTACTAGAACCATCCAACCAAAAAATACTTGGAAAATGTCTATTTTCTTCCTAATATTATTTTTTATAATGAAATAGTTAATTAATGGTTAACTGGATATAATAAAGGAATCAAAAAAATATTATATGATTTAATATAGTTATGGAAGATATTTAAAATAAAATTAAGTTTTTATACATGATGATTAAATGATTACAAAGAATGGCGAGACTTAATGTAAGGGTTTATGTTACTATATCTTTTACTATTGTAATTTTCTTCGAAATTTTTTTTATTGTGGAATATTGTATGGATATTATAATTGAAACCATATATATTTTATTACACTATATTTATTCCTATAATTTTAATTTTTTAGTACACATGTTTCTAAAATTTTGACATAAAATTATGGAGAAAATGTTTTTAAATAAAATAAGACATTATTTCTTCTTTGGTTGAGAATATTTTCTACAAAGTCCATATTTTATTTCAAATATTGTCAAAAAATTTCTTAATACTCTACAAGGATTATAAAAATTAGTTTTAATCCCTGATTCGATTTATATATATTTTTTATAAATGAATCTTCTTATCATTTTGGGAACGAGATAATTTTTAGCAATGCTGTTAAAAAGTCATTGTTTTAACCTACACTGAATTAATGACTTTTACCACTATCATGAATACTATTTTCTTCAAATATTATATTTCATGATTCTGGGGTTATTTTAAAATAAAATTCACTCTCTAATATAATGAAAATTTAAGGATTTATAATATGTTATTACAAAATCAAAAGAGTATTTTCCTCATGAAATATTATTGTGATCATTTAAAGAAATATGTATTTTATGATAAAATTATTTCATGTAATATATGATTCACTGGGTATATGTTCCTATGAATCCATCCATACATTTTCTATAGATGGTCTGTGAATATGATGATGAAATACCAATGAAACCAATTTTATTCCGCACTGTTTATTCTATGATGAATTAATGTATGGATTGTGAAACCTTTTTCCCTTCCCTGGGTTATTATAGGAGGATATTGTGTATGTTTAAGGATTTTGTTCTAAACATACTGTAACATCTTGAAAAAAATTCCACTAAATTGTTCCATGAGCTAGTGGGTCACAAGGCCTCAAGAGCATCTCCTTTATTTCCATCTGATGCTTCCAAACAGCAACATACTATGCTATTTATAAGGGGATATTATACACTCTTTTCAAAGTCCAACACATTTGAATATATATATATCATACCAATAGAGGAAGAAAATAAATAACTGAAAAAAGATAAACATTAATATGGCTAAAGTAAATAAACAATTCCCGAAGGAAATATCAAATAAAAAGGATATGTCATGTCCACATAATATAGACAAAACAGGTATATATGCATTAATAAAATAAATATATAAAGTTTACAAAATTAAAAAAAAACTATCCCATCCAGAATCATGATACTCAATTTAGTTTTGTTCTCTCTTTCTCTTAACTAGAAAATATGTCAAACATTGTACTATGCGAACTTTCCCTAATCCCAAAAAATATTTATAAACGATATTCATCTAACTAAAGATGGTTCAAAAGGTGTGTAAGATAATAATCTATAGTCCACCACCAACAATATTAATAAAAAAAATCTAGTCTATTTGAAATAAGATAATGAAGTTTAAAATACATCATAGGTAAAATGGTACTAAATGTAATGTGAGAAAATTCATGTTGTATTGTCCATCCTACCATGGATCCCTACAATCAAAATATTGGATCAAAAAATAGGGGAATGGTAATATAAATAGAAAATTCTAATAATATCCAGTCTACCCACTGGAGAAAAATACCCATAGTTAGGCTATATGAAAATCATGAAAAAATATCTACCCTGATCATACTGTACATCCAATTCATCCACAACTTCCACACCATGTAATCAAATGTAACAAACCATAAAAGATCAAATCCATGGTATATAAGACAATGTAATCCTCATCGAGTCCCATGATCATCTCGATGGATTCTATATAAACACCTATCTGGATTTTTAGGACCTTGTTAATAGGAAATATACTATGTGAGTAAAAGGAAGTAGGATCAATTGGGATACAAGGCCCAAGGCATCCTATAGTTTTAAGACCCAAGGTAACAAAAACATCAAGGCATCCAATTCCATAAATAAGATCCATGGGAGATATTTACATGGAATCTAATGGAATTAGGATCAATGTTATATCTACCCATAAATCAACTACCATTTAAATTCATCATTTCATCTCATTTTTCATATCAAATCACTCAAATATCTTGATTTTACCCACTTATTTTCATAGTTTCTATAAAATTCATTTGAACAATTAAATCAAAAAATATCTTGTCATCACATTCAAAGGGAGTATAACCTTATCATAATATCTCAATTTCATTCTTATTTAAATGAAGAAGGTATCCTCTTACTAGGAATTATCACAAGCACCCCATAGGTTGTTAATAAAAGGGGGGATAATAAAGTCAAACTCAATGGGTGGCCTAGGTTGGGGAAACAACCTCCAATATACTCGAAGGAACTAATGGGAATCTCTAATAGGTAACAATTCATCCAAGTAAATTATTTAATTAAGTAAAGGGGGTCAACTATAAATTCCATCACATGGAATAATGGAAATATTGTTTATGAAAAACCAAACTGTATAGAAAATTGCATATATAAAATGACATAGGTTCATGGTAGATAATTCATCTAATATAAACATCTAATTAAATCTAAATTGAGATGAAAATGAAGAATGGATGAAAATAAATGAAATATGGAATATTAGCTCACAATAAAACAGCGTTACTGATTGCATGGAAAATGGAGAACATTATAAGAGGATTAGAGTAATCACAAACCTAGATCCAAAAAGACCAACAACATTTGATTATGAGAGTGAAAGGAGAAACTAGAGATATGCATACCAATTTGGGTTCATGGATCTCTTTCAATTCCCATGGTTATCCAACATAGGATAAATGAAAATATTTTAGGGTTTTAAAATATTTTCATGGTGAAATAGTAATTTCAAAAATATTTACTGGGCCCCATGGTTTGGCAGCAAGGTTGGCCAAACCATGCACCAACTGTGTTCCCTTCACTATCAAAAGGGGGAACCTCGCCTAGCTAGTGCACACAACTTTCCAAACCTTGAAAATACATGTCTCAACCACTAAAAAACTGCATAGGTCCTCCAATGAGTGTGTTCTCTATTATGCATAGTTTCCTTTAACACTACACCTACTGACAGAGGATTGTACCATCTCACATATAAAGATGTTTTAATTTCCATGTCATGATAGTTGTATCACCAAGAGGGGGATGGGGTAAATAACTGATATATTTTTCTTTTATGTATCCTTAATTTTGAAAATCCCTTCATATCCTGTTAAATATTACATTTCCAACTTAAAAAAAACCAACACACATCCACATCAACACATGAATTTACATGATTCACTACTCAAAAATAGTTTAAAACTTCCTTAGTATGGTTTGGAATGAGTCCAATACCACAAAATCCACCTGAAATCAATCCTTTTGTGTGGAATAAAATGAGTAGGATATACCATTATACTCGTGAAACTCTATAATCAATACAATAGTTCATATGATTCCAAAAGCATAGAATGATTTCATATAATTTTTTCTAAGAAATATGTTGTGGTTCTTTTTGATCAACTTTCAAAAATATGATCTTTCAAAATAATTCTTCACTTTCTTACCCAGTAGTTGGTCATTACTTCCTAGACCTTGTAATGATACTATGTTCAAAATCCCAGTCTGATTTCTCAATAATAAATAATACTCAATCATAGTACCACATGAAAAATTCATAACTTCTTATTTAGTCTAGAAATCCCAGTCAGATTACTCAATACGATCTAGAAACTAAGAATATAATCTTATTCCTTCTTATTTGTCTTCTTACCAACTAACTTCTTTAAGAAAAAACAATCTAAAAACATCATTTATCATAATTTAAGCGATTTTCTAACCTCTTTCATGAGAATTTAATGTCACAGAATACACAAAGTATTCTCCTAATTTTATAGATATGATGAAATGGTATAAGAGGGATTATGAAAGGGCTTTTCTGCTTCACCAAAATTCTTGAATCTTTAATAATCATAAAATAATAGATGAATCATGGACATCTTCAGCACCTTTTCTAATTTTTAAATCCCATTGAATTTTGGATCTCCCTTTAACATTGAAGGTGCTTCATAAATTCTAATAAATCATATTTCTTATTCCATGTCAAATAAAATATTTTCATTAAGATAAATGAATTTAGTCAATCTGATTTTCTTTAACCACTTGGAAACATATCCAAATTAAAGATATTTCATTACATTGCAATACACCACTTGAATGATTATCTTCCCATTATGATTTCCATATTTTGATGGAAGACGAGGTTCAAAAATATTTTGTTCATTATGTTGATTTGAACTGTATATTGGAAGGAAAAAATATTACTTCTCATTATGATTCTTGTAACCAAGTATCATTATTATAGCTTCATTATAAGGGAGGAAATAGATTCATTGAAATGTCTTCAACTGGTTCTACTTCTGCAATGATGAATATGATACCAAATACCTTTCAACACTCAACTTATTTTTCATTTATTATTAAGATACATAACAATTTCATTCTATAATGATTTAAATTACTTGGATTTTGGTCTGACTGAAAAGAAGAACCGTTATTTTCTATCATTATGATCTAGAAAATGTTCCCATCATTCAATAAAATGCTAATCGAATGATTTGAGACTGGAAATATTTTACTTCAGTGTCTTCCTTATTCCAAAACAAATTCTTTCAATCATGACTTTCTTCGTGAATTGATTACGTTGAAGATCATATTTATCATCGCCTAGAAAATAATAAAAAGTATTGTAGTTTCTCATTCTTCTTACAATATCTTTCTTTCCAACCACCTGAATACAATTGGCCAAAATACTATCAGAAACACCTCTTTTCTCCCATTCAGATGCTCAATATGATTTCTAGAACATTTTCCTCCTTCCTTTTATAAATCAAGAATCATATTTTTTATAACATACTTGTGATTTTTGGGAAATAGTTATTATAAAGGAATATTACGATTTTTTTTGATCCATATTGACTTTTATGAACCACCTCATTGCAATTTTACTTTATTATGGACCCAAATTCAGTCTAATAAAATATGTTTTCATGAAAAAATATTCTTAATACAATCAATTTTCTTAAGCAAAGTGAGTATTATTTTTTAAATATGATTTTTTAGACTAATATTCAACTTTTATGAAGTGAATTGATTTATCATTTTTAATAGAAAAATATAATACACATGTAAAAAAACTTCTTTTAACATCCAAAAACCATCTCCAACAGACATGGTCCGAAAAAATGTTTCATATAGTGGATCAAGGTCATCACCCCATTTAACATAATTATCTCGTGGGATTTAATATTTTACCCAACACATTTATAGAAGCCTAGACCATCATAAATTGTTATAAGTAATCATGGGAATTGAAATAAATTGTTTATTCAAAACTTGAGGCCAGGATTTTTTTTCATAGTGATAGGCTCTGGGATCTTGAAAAGACCCAAACACTAAAACTAAACACATGATCACATTAGGTACTCACATTAGGACCTAAAACATTTAAACAGTAATAAAAATGATTTTTACCTCATAGGGAAACCAAACATCTTACATTCTTCTCCACCCTCCACATAAATAAATTCATCCCCAATTTTCTCTCTCAAGGGTGGTCAAGATATTACCTATAATAACATTGGACACTGGGCATGTACATCTGCATCATGCTCCAAAGTCATATCCTATAAAAGGTCATGCTATTATAGCACTCATAATAGATAAAATCATTGGACATGGAGAACATTATCCTGTATCAAGGATAAGAACATGAACCTCCTAAAAGGACACATCAACCTGAAAATCCACCTCATTAGTCTTCATGGTATATGATGGGTCTGGGTTCTAGGGAACAACTTGGTTACATGGGAGATATCATGGATGGAATGATATATCTAAGGTAATTTCAACCCATTGGTTACCAACCCGACCCTTTCCATAATCTTTAATGTCCTAATATATCTCATTGAAATCTCACCATGATTTCCGATTCACCTTTATCCCAACCTAAGTCAGATATGTATAAATACCAGATCCTCAGCCTCAAAATCACGAGTTCACCAATAGAAACCAGTTTAAGATTTCTATTGATACAATTAGGTAACCATCCTCTTTTGGATCAACTGGAATTGATCAAAGGTTTTCTGCACAAGACACGATCTTAGTAAACCTACATCACCTACCCCTAACGAGTACATGAGTGACCGGAATGACCTATCATACAAATCCTCATAATGTTTCAACTGTATGGTCTCTTATTATCAATTATTGTATGTGAACTCCAAGAGGGGAATATTTCACTCCCAAGAAACCAAAAAATTCATTATGTATGCTTGTGTCATATACTCAATCACATAAATCATGTTCTCTGACTTTCCATCAATATAATGGTGGTTTGGTATGCTCAGAAGCACCTATGTACCCAAAATCCCTCTAACAATTTTCCAAAAATGAGACAAAAATATGGAATACCTATCCATTACAATTGATGGAGTAACCCTATTAAATCATACTATATCACTGGTATAAAACATCCTAAGTCTATCCACGAATATGGTCTCAATGATTGGGTGGAAATGAGAAACCTTCTTGGGCATGTTCACAACAATCCAAACTCCATCACGGCCTCTAGGTGACATCATTAAACTAATCACGAAGTCATGCGCAACATCCTCCCATTTACAGCAGATAATGGTTACATGCTGTAAAATCCCAGCCGGTCACTAATGTTTTGCCTCACCTGCTTATAGTTGGAACACCTCATAACAAAACTAGCCAAAAAACATTTTATCCCTAACCACCAATAATGGAAATGTAAATTATAATACATCCTAATAACATTGGGATGAAATTTATAAAGCTAGGAATGAAACTCCCTCATAAGCTCCTCACATATGTTCTCTAGACCCATACTCCACCGTGAATACACATGATCTCATCCTCACCTATGGTCCAAGTAGGAGGTTTTTCCTCACCTACCACACTCACCTACAAGACTAGGCCCTCATAATCTGATAGTTTCCTTATCGTTACTCAATCTAGAATGGTATAGTTCATGGTTTAGGATGAAATTTTATTCTAACCATAACATTCTTTCTACTCCAATTGAATATTTTAAAATATGTCCATCAACCACCACTCACTATTGGCATCTTGTACTACCTATATATGAGTCCTCTTGCTCAGTACATCAGAAATTTTATTTCCCATTCCATTCATGTAGGAAATATCTAATTCAAAAGAATTCAGGTACTCAACCCACATTAACTACCACAAATCAAGAACACTCTATGTAAATATACACTTGAGGTTTTGGTGGTCCTTATACACCAAAAAATTATCTCTAATTAAATAATGTATCCAACAATAAAATGCATGATCAACTATAGAAAAATAATGTTTCTGTGTTGGGTAATTACACTCGTGTATCCTCAGCTAGTAAGGAATATAAATCATAAACCAATCCCCTCATATCTGAACAGTTCCTATCCTGATACCTAATGCATCACAATGCACACTGTATCTTGTTTCGAAATCTAGAAGAATCTGGACCGGTGCAGAAGTGAATCTCCTTTCCAAATCTTAAAAGCTAATATTACAAGCATCATACATTATAGTCTTCACACCCTTCTAATCCAATATGATTTGTAGTGATGCTAAGAAAGGGAATTTATCAATGAATCATGTCTAATTTATCATTATCCCTATGAACCTGTGTATACCAATAACATTATAGTTATTATCCCATGAAAATACATCTATCACATTTTCAGGGTCAACATATACTCCTCCTTCTAAGATAATATAAATATGGATGTGAATCTTATCCATCCATAAGTGCATCTTTGAGATTTCAGAAAATAATTAATGCCCTCTTAGTATATCCAATGTGTCAATTATGATAATACAACAAGATATCATCCATTAAAAACTCCACAAAAAATCCAAAAAAGGATGCATAACATGGTTTATCAATTACATGAAAACTGCTCGCATTTTCATGAGGCTAAACAGCATAACCATATTCTCATATATACCAAAACTTCTATGAAGAGTTATATAAGGTATGTCAATAGGATGAATAAGATATTGACGATATCCATACCTCAAATCAATCTTTTTGAAAAAGAAATATCATTAGATTTGACCAAAAATATCATCTATCCATGCAAACAGATACCAGTTCATAACCCTGAACTAGTTCAATTTTTAGTAATCCACACATATCATGACTATACCGTCTATCTTTTTCTCAAAATCTTCCAGCATACCCCATTGAGAATAACTAGGTTGTATAAATATCTTTTCATCTAATTCCACTAGTTTCCTTTTGATCTTTTGAAACTTCATATTAGTCATCCTATAAGGAGGAATGGATATCGTTGAAACTCCGTTCACTAGATCAATAAAGTACTAAACCACACTCTCAAGAGGTAAACCAAAAAAAGTCATTGGTGAAGAAATCCATATAATAATCAAAAAAAGGGGGGAAATATAACTAGCATGATCCTTCATCATTAAAATACAAACTAGTTACCAATATTGTCAACCCACCTAGCCCATGATGTTCAGGTCCAAATCTACTTGTATAGAAATCCCATCAACCCTTGTTAATGAAAAATCTTCCCCATTGTGATGTGAACGTCACCATTAAATGATATAAATAAACATAGTCATGATAAGAATTTATCATTTCCATCATTAATATGATGTCAAACCCTATCAACATAATGAAAAACAGATCCCATATGCAATGACACCCACCAATCAAAGGGGGAACTACCTGCACTTGCATACCTCCTCTATTATAATCTAGAATTATGTATGAAGTGTCCTAACACCATAAAAACAGACTAAGACTTTCAATCATATGTGCATATATAGAAATGTGAGAATAAAATGTATCAAAATGGTAATATACAAGGATAGAGTCTACTAAGATCAGACCAATCACTATAGTAAACTAGATCATATAATCCTCATGAGTCAGCTATATATAACACATTTGAACTGAACCCTAGCCTTCTAAAACAAACTCGCTACCTAGGGAAGTATAATTTTTCTTTTTACATATAACTATTGCATGGATTCCTTGTCTGTGACCACATCCTCGACCTGAAATATTGGTACTACTCTAGCTCTAATCATGGTGCGGAGTTGTATAACCATCTCCTAAAACTGGAGTTTGAGTCAATCCACTTCCACTATATGCTGGAGGAAGATGACTATAAAAATGCTATATGTTCCCCATCTTACCCCATGCATAGAACATGATTAGGTCTCTATCACACTAATTTTTGTTATTTCCTCCATCTTCCACACCAGTGAAATAAAAAATTACTACCTATATTAACAATATGAGTAATACCCTCCTTACGATGGGCCTTGAAATACATCATCTCACCACTGGAAGATGAACCACTAGGCAGAGAGAGTAAACAACCCTACTCTACACCCCCATATTCCCTTAGGTTCTACTTGATAGTCAATACCACATTCATTATATTGGTATCAAAAATTAAGCATGAACATGTTGACGAAATATCTAATAGAATTCTTGAGACCTTCCATGATGTTCCTTGATATTGATAGGTAATCACCAAATATATATCATCCCAAAACACAAAAACATGGTAATTATTTTCAAATACTCCATAACTGTCATAGAACACTAATCCAGAAACATGAAACCACTAGCTCCATCATCTCTCAGACTATTGGGGAAATTTTTCATAAATCCTTTTATGGAAATCACCAAAAACCATATCTCAAAAACTTTTATCCTTGTTCAAAATATCCTAAATATTCTTTGATGCTCCCCAAATCAAATAGGTTGTGAACTTCACATTTCTCTCAGATGGTGTTTTGATGTTCTTAAAGGTCAAAAACATAGTCTCATGCCATATATCAGTAGCATGTGGAAATTTATCCTCCAAAAATTTGGGTGGATGATTCTGGTGAAACACACACATTAGCTCGGCCATAAACAAGGTAGGTTGTGGTTCTCCCTAAAATGTTTGTATATAGAATTGAAAACCCTCATAGATCTGTTCCCTAAAACTGGTGTCTGGTATAACTATTTGGGACCCAATGAGAAGTAATATAGGAACTATTGGTAGCCCATGTCCCACCTCATCCTAATCATGGTCATCACCACTATCCTAACATATAGTTGGAGGTCATCATGATGGAATGTCTCTAAAATTAAAGAAACACCTGCAAAATGATCAATAACTACCTGATAATAATACAAAAAGTGTCTTCCATATGGAAATATCTTATAAAGAAAACAAACTCTACTTATTAATCCTCATTCTTGGACTAGGTAAAAAGAAATATTCACAAACAACATTAGTGACACATCCTATAACCCACTCAAAATCCAGGTCTAGGTAATGTTCTTTTTTTCACAAGTTCAAAATCCATTTGAATTCATGTACATTTCAGAATTATCCTTAAATGGTTGAACCAAATTTTCCACCACTTATGATCCATAAGGCCCCCTAAACATTTTGAATTGAAACATGTAATCCACCTAATTCAATTAATAACATGTTTCAGTCCGTGTGACTAAGGGGCCTTGAATGAATGTTCCATAGTTGACTACATAGGGTTTATGCTATTTCCTGAACAAGAAAACACTATTTAGGAAACATTAGGTACACTATGTACCAAATATTTTTTAAAAAAATATTCCAAAAAATATATCAAAAACATCCATATCACATAAAGAACATATCACAAAGTCTTCCAATCATGCAATGTGTCCTATTTTTCATGGAATAATGCATGCCATGTGAATCGTGTAATGTTCCTAAAATGATGAATGAGATGCATACCTTCATCACATCTAGAAAAGGTAAAACATATCCTCAATCATATCAATTATAAAATCAAAATTTTAGATTATAACTATATAGTGGAATCAAATCATCTATATTAGGAAAAATCCATCAACACATATTCTATCCAAGGAAATTCAAATTTCTTCAATATGTCGGTTAACTACACTCAGGCACAGATCATTAAAAAATTCTGATAAATCCTAATCCTTTAATATATTCTCAAAATATTATGTCAAAAATAAAATAAAAGGATCTGATACCACTTTGTACCTGTGACCCAAATTCCACTGAACAGTGCCCTCAGCTGGTCGGTCACAAACCCTCATGCCCATCACCCCTAACTCCAGAGGTTGTTAACTAGAACCGAGTTACAATGGTGTGTCTAAGGGAAACTATTCCCTCTTTTACAAGAGTAACTCAAAGGAATATCATATTAGATCAATAGTAGAAGTAAATAAATATCAGAAAAAAGATAAACATCTAGAAGAATATAAAAAATGAACTATGTCGGAAGAAAATATCATGTAAAAAATAATATTCCATATATCTACAGACCATACAAAATAGGTATACAGACATTAATATAGTACATGTTTCAAAATACCCAAAAGACCAAAAATCGAACCATCACAGCCAGAAGATCCACATCTCATTTATATGCTCTCATACTCCTAACCATCAAACAATTAAAGCCTCGTACATTTGGAACATACCCTGGCACCCTCCTCCATCCATGAATTATGTCCATGTTTCCAACATCAACCCGAATAGGGTGTGAGGTAACACTCTGTAAGACACCACCAATGATTTCTAAAAACAATCCAGTCTGTGTGGTTGAATATAATATAGTGTGGAATATTTCATAGGTAAAAATGTACTGAATGTATGGTGAGATAGGTCCAATGGTACTATCTAACATATCAAGCCTCCATGAAAACTTTATCCAGGTTCCAAAAACATGGGAAAAAGTAAAATAATAAAATAGTTTTAATAAAATCCAATCTAGCCTCTATAGTTAAATACACATAGAAGGGCTATCTGAAATCATAACAAAATTTATATCATTGCCACAATGTAAAACTAAGTGGTCCACAATAGGCGCAACTTTTAATCAAATGTTTTAGACCATGAAGGTCTAGATAGAAGGTATAGAATAAAGAGTCATCATTATTAAATCCTAGTTGGATATTGATGAAAATAAGTAATTAAATGGGTGGAGTCTTAGGATCATGTTAGCCGACCATATCTTATTGGATACAAGCAAGATTGATCGAAGGGGTAGCACCACCTAAGGTATCCTTCATAATCATAACCCAATTTAAAAAATGATAATGGTGTCCCCCATTAAAAATAAAATCCATGGGAAAAATTTCCATGTCATACAATGGAATTAGGATCCAAGGTATACCATCTAAAGAATCCACTACCATTTCAATTCTTCATCCCATCTTATTTATCCATTCAAACTCATTCGCATATCATGAGTTTACCAACAGATTTCAACAATTTATATATAATTAAGTCAAAATAATACATTAAACAAAATCATGTTATCATATGAATAGGGAATAAAATATTCTTCTAATATCTCAATTAGACTTTTATTCAATTTAAAAAGGATTACTCTAACTCAGCATGATCACACACACCCAATATATGGTATAATATAAAACATATAATATTGTTACTCCCCATGGTTAGCCTAGGT
Source organism: Viscum album (assembly GCA_963277665.1). Taxonomy (NCBI): domain Eukaryota; kingdom Viridiplantae; phylum Streptophyta; class Magnoliopsida; order Santalales; family Viscaceae; genus Viscum; species Viscum album. The sequence continues at coordinate 64,409,372 of OY728134.1, forward strand.
TGAAGAAATAAACTCCAACATACTCAAATGAACTTGGGGGGATCCTTAAAAGGTTCTAATTCATAAAATTAAATTATTCAATTAATTAAAGGGCTACAGTCAGAATGTCCCGCATGTTTCATAATGAAAATAGGGATTTTCTAACACCAAACCATATAGGAAAAGGAATTGAACATCAAACATAGGTATATAGTAGTTTAATCATCCAATATTTACCTATGATATGGTCTGTACTGAGTGAAAAATGATGAAAAAACAAAATGCTTAAAAATAGGGCATATGTGTTTGTATGAAAATAGTACAGCCGATACCAATATGAACAAGTCCTTGAAGTCATCAATTCTCATAACAAATCTTTCTTTAATCTTGAGGGTTCATCTTAAATCCTATGGGATTCCATCAGCCTGCACTATTTGACGATGTCGTAGATCAGGTGTGGTTTCTTGTTAGTTCCTTTATTCCTTCAACTAAAATGGACATGATGATGGTGAATGGAGTATGAATCAATATGGATCCCATGAGACTGAAGATGTTTGATTTCAATATCAGACAGAATTACGGGACCAAAGCCTAAGAATTTAGATTTAAGGAGATCTTTTGATTCTCAAGTTTTTCTGAAAGAAAAGAAAAGAAAAGGGTTTTATGTTTTTAAAATACTCTAAGGGAAATTGTAATTTCCCAAAATTTTACCGGGATTCATGGTTAGGCTGTACGGTTTTTGAAACTATGTGCCCTTCATTTTCTTAAGGCGGTAACTCAGATGTTTAGTGTTCACAATTTTCTAAGCCATGTACAAACAATGTCTTAGCCGCTATCAAAAATGGATGATTCCAACAAGTAGGCATGAACCCCTAATGCATGGTTTCCTCATATCATGTTCCTCCTCAAAAAGGAATGGACATCCTCTCATGGTTATAAGTAACTATGTATCCTACCCTTCCAGGTTTCTATTAACCATGAGTTCTACCTAGTTTTTCTAAAATTCTATTCTTAGGGCTCTGAACAAGCCCTTGACACCATCGATACTCCCCAAATCACATTGGGTACTCACATTATGCCATAAAAACATTTACACTGATGATAAAAAAGAATTTTAAATCATTGGAAAACCTAGGATCATACACATATTTATCATTTTTATTATGTGATAGGTGGGGCCAAAATTATATTTCACTCTAATTTATTGGGTAAAATATTAATTCCCATAAGATAATTATGGTAAATGTGTTGGTTTTCTTAATCTACTATGAGAAACATATAGGGAATAGTGATCCACCATTATATGGGAAATATGGGAGGATTCATTATCTACAATGATTTGATGGTCTCTGTAGTTAACATTGAAATATGATATGGTTTCTATTCTAATTATGGTTCCACACACATATAATATTTTTAATTTCATATAATTTGAAAAGATAGATTTTGAATGTTTTCTTTATTATTAAATCATGTGGCACACTAATGTTATATGCCAAAACTCATGGTTCTAGTCGAAGAATTATTGTTTATATTTTTTTATCAATGATAATATGTTTTCCTTCCATTATTTTCATGATATTAATATGTATTACCATTTATTTATATGTTCTATTTTCAAAATTACTAATAATCTAAGATCACCCCTTCTTAGGTTATAATTTTCCACTAGGTTACAAAGAAGGGTAATATGTATGATGATTCTATAATGTTAGATTTTGAAAATATTGATGTTTGAGATGATAAAGACCATACTAAAATATAATGTTTATTTATATAGTACCCAATTACACTAAACATTTATTGTATTCAAGAATTATTATTTTTCACACATATAGAATATTTATTAATATAATGAAATAATGGTGTATGTTATTATTGGGGAACTATAATCCATAACGAGAACCAGCTTTAATAAACCCTCTTATATGAATAATATAAATCATGAGGTACATCTCATAATTTTTTATCATCCTTAATTGTGTGGTTTTTTCATTAAACATGGTTCGTTATAGAAAACAAGATTTTGTAAAATCAATAGATTTTTATATGTATAATAACCATTTTATTATTTATAATAAATGAATATTAGATATTTTAGCCACTTATGTTAGTATTCATGGAATAATTAATATCATTGGGAATTGTTTATCTCAATAAACTGGGAAGGTCTTGATTTTATGGATTTCAAAATTCTCCACTATTCTTCAAGCTCATAGAACATCATGTTAAGGGAATTATTCTCTTTCTAAATTGATGTTAGGATATATTAATAGACTCATATTATCCTTTTGATTTTATCTCTGTCAATTTTTCTCAATTATTATACATAACTGTAATGTTCCACTATTGTTATTATTTGTGAAACATTAATTCATTATTTTTTATACCTGTAGAGTTTTTTCAATTTTTCATGAGCATTAAAAGATTCCAAAAAATTGATTCAAAATCCCCTTTCTTATAATCATAAATTTTAATTATTAAACAAAAAATAAATATTAAATTAAAATTTTATATTTAGTTCGACCTATATTACACTATTTTGTAGGAGAAATTCAATTTCTAAACGTCTTTCTTAGGGAATTTATTATTTATTCAAATTATTCTTATAAAATTGATTTATTAAGAATATTTCCATTGATTATTCCAATGATTAAATTAACTAAATTTGGTAAATTTCATTTAATGGTCTTTAATCTCAAAATTATGATCACTACATGATACATCATTGTCACAACTTTAATATGCTTCATTAGAAGTATGAGCATAAGTTGGATTATTTATACCTATACAACTATGATTAAATTTTGTAAGTAGTGTCTCGACATTTACATTTAGAATATTATTTATATTTATTTCATTTATTTTCTTGATTCTTTTCTCATTCTAGGAATAAATCACTAGACATTTATATTTATGAGTGTATTTATTTTTCTCTATATGGGGTATCTTAAAAGCACCATAAAATATATACTTCACTATATCAATTAAAAATAATAAGAGATAATAAATAATATTTAGTGGGATCCTGGAATTTCATACCCCTGTTTGAATCCAATATTGGATTAAAAATAGGTGGTGAATCAGTTGTATCATTTTATGAATTATTCAACCATTAAATTAAATTTCATTTTTTTAATATGAATTATGTATTTGAACATTTAGTATATTGATAATAATGTAAAAGGATTTTGGAAAGAATTGATATAGAGTTTTTTTCCTATCGAACCTCTATGTTGATATATTTAAATAATAAATTTTATATATCACTACATATAGTTTTTTTTTGATATTTGGGAAATACTCTGAAATAGTTTCTTAGATTGTGATCCTGAGACCACCAATAAATTTTAAACATGGGGTTTCCCAAAGTAGAATCATGATTTTTTTATCCTCGAGCATTTATTTATAGTGAATTCATGGGATGATTAAAAAAAATTATTAATTTAATGACCATTTAATTAATAAAACATACAAGATTATTTATATATGTCCCGTTTTGGGGAATTCCCTATGTCTAACCACATAATCATATAGGAAATTAGATGGAGGATAAATCTACAGTTGAGACCATGTTGGGAGTTGATCTTAGGATCCAAGGTCAACAAGGAATGAATATTGAGAATTTTATAACCACTGATGAACATGGTGGATTTATTCAATGAAATGATTTGTTATTTTTTATCACAAATTACTGATTTAACATTAGGTAGAGATTTTTTTTATCTTGTTTAATCCTTTTTTCAGAAGTTTAATGAAAAGAAAAGATTGAATGAATTTGAAATTAATTCACAAACCCTGATTTTTTAATGGCCTATTGTTTATTATATTTTCCAAGAATTTATAATTTCATATTATTATTTTTATTATCCTTCCCATTATTTAATTTTTTAAAAAAATGGAGAATTTAAGATGACCATCATTTTCTACTAAATTGTTTCATTCCTTTCATCCTCTGTTCACTATTGTTCATGATCAATGTTTTGAAAATTTTATTGTTACTTTATAATCATGAAAATGGTCACTTTGAAATCACTCAATGGTTTAATAGATCATTGTTTTAGTTAAGGTTTTGTAGATAGGATTAGTGATAAATACAAGGATGTGATTGCGTGAATCCAACAAGGACATGGGTAATGTGAGTTTCATGAGATGGATTTGAGTATAAATTTTTAGAGGATTGGAGATATGTTATTTCCAACCAATGGGTGTATTGAATCTGGACATTGTCAATAATGATGGAATCATGAGGGGGATAAATGGTTTTAGATTATGCTGGTACTAGATGTGTGTGGATTTTGAGGACCAATAAGGTTGTTATTTTCTGAGAAAAGGGTTCCAAAAATCTGGACACTAATGTCATTATGAGTTTTTCAAACCCTAATAAGATATTTACAATGACTTTACCAATATATTTGAAGGTTGTGGTGGAACGGGTGAGACATGTGAGATAGTATAGAAGTTCAATAATATTATGATATACACAAAATATAGTTCAGAAGAAAAAAAATCATGTAGACCCCTTTATATGGTCATTAGGGTTTACATGGTGAATTAAATACCATATTCCATGGGGGACCCACAATCCAAGTAACTCCAAGCTAGCCACCTCATTGTGAAAAATGAGTACATTCCTAACAAGCCATGTTACCCTATAAACCATGTATTATTTGTAACATCTCATGTACTGTGGAAAGTTCATGGTAATTAGAAGATGACCCACACCAATTTTCCATATAACCTCTATATGTCATTAGTCATAACAACACATGATATCAACCAGAGATAATATTCCATGTGCGATACTATGATACACACATTACTGGGTTTATTACGACATTCCAGGTACCATAGTGGGACACACTATATAATTCCACTAAAGACTTTAACAATACATATCTCCTTAGTTGGGACATGGATGTGTGCCTATGAGTATCCCACTATAAGTGGAATACTATAGAAAATGTGATTCTGGAATTCATTTTTGTGTTTTGAGATAGAGCTAATGGTGATATGAGGGGGATGTTTTTTAGTGACGTGTGATTGATGGAAGTGATTGGGTTTGATCAACAGAGTGATCCTTGGGTTGGTACTCCCCTAACTTAATACGGTGTGGACCCATATCATATATACATGAATAGTTGGTAAAGACACACACTTCAGAGGGTGAAGTTCCTCTATCTACATACCGGTACTCCCTCATCTTCGAGCTCCACTTGGGAGTGGGTCCTCCACTAGAGAAATCTCTCTCAAATATAGAGAATAGTGGCCAAGCATAGCCCCCACACTAATTCATACATGTTTTCACATCAATATTACCCTCTTATGGTTTTCTTTATAGTTCATCATAGAAAAACTCGATGATCATGACCTCCTGAATGCATTCCATCAACTTAATGCAACATGAATTGTATGTTCCCCTGATGAATTTAACCTTTGAGGCTCTAGTAAAATCGTAGGATGGTAGTGAGGCTGTTACATAACCTTGATACATGGAGTATTCCTTTGAGAATATCATTCCATCTTGAATATTTCCATGAAATTGTGATTTAAAGTTGTCACTCTCTATGATGTATTGGGTTTATTGATTTTAGGGTGTCCTACTAGGTATGTTTTTACTCGCCTATGAATGGGACATTCACACACATGTATTATCTTATGAAAACAATAGACCTATTGATAGAGTCCATGGAGTTATAGGAGAAGGTCTGACATAGATGTTCTAGACAAAATATGGATCATTCCAGGAATATTAATCTTGATAGAAGTACAATTTTTTTAGCATGTTATACTATTTTTTAGTTTTACTAGGCTTTCATTTTCCCCTTCTTATTTCTTATTACCCTTTGTAATACTCTGATGTGGGAATAGACTTTATGAATTCATTTTAATTAAATTTATTTGTCTTTTCTGATTTTTATTGGAATACAATGATGTGTTCCTGTGTATATATTCATTAGTGTAAGGCCTCACATGTTTGTGATATGACTACTCAATAATAGTAAATATAGCATGGTTGATTAGAGGTATGAATAGGGTGATATTCTCTATTTACCTCCATCTGTAATATCCGTGGTGATCCGGGTCATGATAATGTAGTACCAGAGTAGGTTACTATAGGAAAAGAGTTTGAAGATAGTCTAGTATTGATGGTTTGGTTTAGAAAATTTGGAAATAGTGTTAATGTTTATTGAGTTCATCTCTCAATACAGGGAACCTAGTGATGTTGTGGCGACCGACGTATCCAATTTCTATAACTTTGATAACCATTGTTTTGACACCAATCATGTAGGAAATGTTCGAGGGGACAAATATATATAAATCATATAAGAATGGGTTGTGGTTTCTATTTCCTTCCTATGTTATCCCTGTTTATATTATATTTTGATCATAGATCAACTTATATATTTCTAGATTTCTCCATGAGGATAACCAGGTAGGATTCAATAGAATGATTTTGATTTTTATCCTCTTTGAAATGATTCTTCACCCTATAGTCCTTTGAAGGAGATGGTTTCTTTAGTTGTATAAGAATTGGTTCCTCAACCCATTAATTATAATGTTATCTAACAATGAATGGTTTTGGTTGATGATCCCCATCAGGTTGAGCATCAGTATGTCTTGGTTGTACCTGTAGATAATGCACCTATGATGAGTATGGTTTGTATGTCTTAGAGAATGAGTCCACATATGTTTCTAGGTGATCTTGATCCCATGTAGTAAAGGAATCAATTGGTTCTATGGTGTGAGTGTTCCCCCTTATTGAGACCTCTCTTGATGGTTATCCTATAGGTGATAATACCCAATGGTCACAGAGGACATTGGTAGAGCCTTGTTTAGGTAATGTTTGTTGTAGGTTAGACAATTCATATAAGACTTTAACCTCCACCAAAAAGGCTCATACTTTTGTAGTTATTTTTATTGTTGTGCATGTGATTATGTGCCGTCCAAAATAGATAGTATCGATGATTGCTAGGAAATTTCACTTTTTTGTGTGTTTAAGTGATTTTTCTATTCAATTTGGTTTTAGGGTGATCCATAGATATGGATATTAGCTGGAAAAGAGGAAGTATAGATTTATATAGTAGAGGCCTATGACATATATGCTCCGAGTGTGATTTGACATAAGACTCATGACCTCTTGGCTTAAGCTGAAGTTTTTGTATAGAGTTGCAGGAAAGATTTCCCAAATCACATCCCTTTTTTCAGAATAATAGATACTTCTAGATTTTCCATGGTATTTAGAGACTCATACCTATGAAGATTCATCTCTCACACACATCTTTTGACTATGTTATTTTACTCTTGGAGGGTAGAGCATCACACATGATATCTACATGTTGGTGGTGAGGACCCCTGATGTTATACTCGATATAGACTGATTAAACCTATATTTACAAAGTTTCACTATATATAGAATGGTTTACATTGAACCCAAGTTTTTTGGATCATTTTTTTCTTTCATCAGTGTTATAGATTCATAGGCACAGTTGGATGATCTCTTACGCAGCTATATATAACCAATTTCTCATTTGTGGTATAGTATGAACCATGATAGGGTAGAACATATGTAATTTTTGTTCCTTGAATGGTGTAGGAGTATGAGTATGTACTAATTATTCATATTAAAGGAATACCTATACAAACAATTATTGACATCCACAAATGTTTTAAACCTAAGGATATCCCCAGTATATTTTTTAGTATATCAGATGACCCCCACTGAGCAACGAGAGATGAATATAAAGTTTGAGGACATAAATATGAATTTCTTTGTCATACATAGTTTGTTACATATGGAAGCCTCAATATTTTCCCCTACGGATTTGGATGGGATCATGTTGTTATGTATGGATTAACATCACCATAAATAGTTTTATATTTATAATAAGTATAAATATTATATAATTTCTAACGTCTTGATAGATTGAAAGTGTTGAAATTTGTTCTCAATGATTTATCTAATTTTGGATTATTAGTATCTCCAAATGTTTAGTGTTTCCCTTAAACATGAAAACTCTCCATGAGTGTCCATTTCATTAACAAACTTGACATTTTCACCCTTTTTGGACTTGTTCACAATGGTCATCATAAATGGAATCCATTTTTACTCAGCATCTATGGAGTATAACATGATTCATCTGAGGATAGTTCTATACATACTTGAGGAGGACCCCCACATTAAAAGACTCTTAGAATTTCCATTTTATATTTGATGGGTATACTTCCTGGGACATCCCATCATAGAAGAGAGAGTAACAGTCGAACTAGAAAAGGCTATGGTGGTGATAGCTTGTAAGCATCCCTGAAGTGTAAAATACATAAGATTTTGTGTTACTATGGAAGAGTAAAAAAGAATTTCCCATATAGAGACTACCAGAGGATGTTTTTTAGTACATTTTTTTCACTTTTAACACAATATCTAGGCTTTGATTCATTCAAATACAAAGGTAGATAGTGAATTCATATAGCTCATAGTAGTGGAGACCCCATTTATAGAATCACATGACCCTGAACATTGAGGTTGTAGTTGTTGTTATTTCCCTAAAGAATTAGATTCACTATCATAATAAAGGGAGATTAATCATCCACACTAACCATAGGAGTCTCATAAATATATTTCTACATAAATATCTCAACATGAGTTAGTGGAGATGTATAGTGTTCCTACAAATTTATGAATTTGGGATATTCGATACTCTCAGGAAGGGGTATAATAACCCTTCTCATTATTACACAATTAAACATGATTTATTACATAACATTTCACTTAAGTAAAATATAATGATATATATCTCTAGTGTAGTGAGAAATTAGAAACTATAAATGAAAAATTAAGACATAAAATAAAACATATTTATTGAAAACTTTTTTTACAGGTCCACAACATTCCTTCATACTTAGAATTTAATGGGATAACCAAAGGAAATAAATAAAAAAGGGTGACCAATAAAGAACATCAAGGGGAAAATAAATAATAACTTAAACACTATAATAGATGTTTGGTAATTGGAATATCAATGGATCATAAGAGAAAAATTAACATGAAATAATGATATATCATGATTATCATAACATGGAAATGTGGCAACAACATTTAACATGATATTAGCATGACCCAAGGCTCCTAGCTCATGGAGCATAAGTAAACCCTCATTGCACATGGATTATCATGAGTAAAACCTCATTGAACAGGAATTATAATGATTTAATACCCATTTCACATGACATATCATGATACTATTATTTACCTAATGCATTGGAGCACCATCAGGGTGGACCCTTACAAATCATTTCATTTCACGCATAAGTGTGTCACATAGATCATGTGAAATAGATTCCTTAAACATCATAATTTATTACATGAATAATAGATGTGGAATGAATATATGTATATATTCAATCAACAAGTACATTTGAATAAAGTTGAAAACACTTGAGAGAGAAATGGTTATGTTATTCATTTTCATGATTATTTTGGCATGGGATATTTTGGTGTAACTTTGGAAGCATAATGATGTCAAATAGAAACCCTAAAATGGGTTGATGAGAGAGAAAGGGTTATTCCATCATTAATACATTAAATAGACTATAATTGGGTCATGTAACATAATATACCAATATATTTAATTGAATTCAGAGGCATAATATAGATGAATTGTTGGAAGTAAATGAGGAGAGAGATACCCCTTACTGAATTTCTGCATGGTAATGGGTGTACATGAGTGGAATTAACGAAAGTTAAAGGGGTCTATCATCTTTCAAAAATAACAGGGTATGTATAGGGGAGGTTAGAAATACTAACCCAACAATTTTAATTGAAAATTAAAGGGCATAACAATATAAGAAACTTTTACATAAATAAGGACAGAAGGAAAGTGAGGATACCTTACTTGAGTGTGTGAATTCAAGAGCTCTAGGAGGGGATTATTGTGATCTTGGGGAACCATGGGAGGATTATAGAGAGAGTAGGGTAGTTTAGGGACTTTCTAAAAGGATTTTTATTGAAGAGAAGTGGGAGCATGGGTGGGTTTATATCGGAAAAGAGAGGGTAATTGTTTAATATTTCACAAACTCAGGTTTTGGAATCTATAAAAATAAATATTCAAAACCACAAACCAACCCATATTTTTCCCCATGGTTTTATCCAAAGGGGAGTGGAAAAAATTATATTATTGGTCCAATATCCGAACTTATTAAATTATTAGGCTTGATTATGTGGAGGTAAGTCACACTCTTAAGGAAATCATTTGAAAATGTTAAAATATTTTATAGATCATGGAGGGTCCGCTAAAGCATCATAAAATTAATCAAAAAAATCTAAAATAACATAATTTTAAATAATAAACATATATTTTCCAAATAAAACTTTTACTTTATTTTATTAAAACACTCATTGGTCATTATGATTTCATAAAACACATTATATATTTTTACAGTATTTAATTTTTACCCAAATATTTGATTGTCTCAGAAAATTTTGATAAATCCACGGTTGGAAAATTTCAACATCATGATTCCACAAATAATATTCATTTTATCTAAATAATTTTCCAAATATTTGAATTTTCTCTTTTAAAATAAAAAACTCTTCTTTATTGAAAATTAATGGGTTTTGAAAAAAATTGTTTCTAAACCTTAATAAATGTTACATTTGAATTCATAAAAATTATATGATAATTTATATTTAATGAAAAGTATATAATATTAATATTTTATTAAAATATTATTTATTCCAAAAATTCATTAATTCATCAAAATAAATTCATTAATTAAAAAAAATTCAATTATAGTTTTATTGTATGAACATATAATTCTTATCAAACTGAATACATAATCATTTATCGAGAAAAAAAATAAGGAATATAATCACTAAATAAAATTAAAATGAGTGTTCTTATAACACTATTATAATAACAATATTAATAAAACCTCAATATAATAAAAAAAATTATATATTTCCAAAAAGTACTATTTTACTCAAAAAAATAATTTATCTAGGTCATTATATTTTTAAAAAAGACTATTATCATAGATGAATTGATGAAATAAGACATTTAATTATAAAATGGATCACATTAAAAGTAATTAATTCCTTGTTACATAACCCCTTATAACACTAGCATAAGATTTAACGATAAGGTGTGCGATGGTGATAGACTCTTGGGGTGTCTTAGATAACATTTCCTGGTTCGTAATCTCTATTAAGTCCTAATTATCTCATAGGTGATTCCATTCAAGCTTAATGTTTTGTAGGTTGGATTGGTCTTGGTCAATAATGAATCATATTGATGCTACCTACTTTCTGAGCTCTAAAAAATGGGCTACATATGCTGCGATTCTACTGGATGAAGTCATCGCTTCCAATGATTGTAAAATTGAATTTTTTAAAGACCTATATTTATAATAATCATATAATCATTGTTTAATGACTATATTAGAAACTATAAAAATTATTAATGATATTTTAAAATCCAAAAACATAAAACCAAGTAATTTAATATGTTTTATATAACTATATTACATAATAATATCTTTAATTAGATCAAGAGGAATTCTCATTAATAAAATTTTGGGTCGTTATAATCTTCCCCCCCTCAAGAAATTGCACCCTTGAAATTTTCTTTTCCCACACTAAAACAGTTGTCGGTAACTATGCCTCATTACTTCCTCTGGTTCCCATATTTCTTCTTCAAACTTGTGGTTTCTCCAAAACACATTGACGAGGGGTATTGTCATATTTCCTTGAACTTTTTCCATATAATCTAAAATATTCACAGGTTTCTATTTATAGGAGAGGTCATTCTCCAATGGTGTGACCCTCGGATTGAGTTCATGTGATGGGTCTGGTATGTACTTCCTCAAGAGTGATACATGAAATATATCATGTACTTGAGATAGGATCGATGGGAGTGATAGTCGATATGGCATAGCTCTAATGTGATCAAGGATCTCAAAAGGGTCGATGTACATTGTACTAAGCATTCCCTTATTCCTAAATCTCATAAACCTCTTCCACGATGATATATGGGGGACTACCATGTTCCAACATAAAATATTATGTCAATTTGATGACTGTCAAGATAGCTCATTTTTCAACTTTGAGAAACTTTAATATGCTACTGGATGGTGTTAACCTTCTCCACTATTTCTTCGACCATTTTTGGACTTAGGAGTTTTCTCACCACAAATTCATCCCAACATACCAGTGTTCAACACTGCTTCCCATAAAGGCCTTCATATGGGTCCATTTGGTTGCTTGAGAGTAAAATGTTATTATAAGAGAACTCAAGAAATGGAAGTTGTTGATCCCATAATTCTTTTATGTTCATTGAGCATGATCTCCTCATTTCCTTAGTTTTTTGGATAGTCTACTTAGATTGGTCATCATTTTGAGGATGATACGGTATACATAATTTTAACTCAGTATTCATAGTTTGTTGGAGACTCTTCTAGAACATAGAGGTGAATTTTGGATATCGATCAGATACAATTGATAGTGGAACTCCATGTAGACTTACCACTTCTCTTATGTATATTTGTTCCAGTTTATCCAATGAGAATCCTCTAAAATTTCAATGAAGTGTGTAGTATTTGAATGATGATCCCCAACAACCCATATATCATTGTTTCCAATGGATGTCTTTGGATGTCCATTAACAAAGTCCATGGTGACTTTCTCCCATTTCCACATTGGTATTGGTAATTGTTTCATCATCTCTTTAGAGTTATTCCTCTCAGCCTTCACTTTCTGACATACTAGGAACTTTTATGTATAATCAACGATCTCCTACTTCATGTTATTCCCCAAATAATGTTTTCATAGATCTCGATACATCTTTATGTTTCCTGGGTGAATGGAGAAATTTAAACTATGTGCATCATCCAAAAGTTCAGTCTTTAACTCTGTATTGGATGGAACACATAGTCTTGACCCAAATATCACAATTCATTCTCCATTAACATTGAACATAGAGTATTTCCTTAATAATTTATACTTTCTTCTGAATTCCAACATCATCCTTTTGAGCATCATTTAACATTTCCAAAAGAGATTGTTGAGAAATAATTTGTGAAAGGATTGATGATGTTCCCTTCTTTATGATTTCCTTACCCATCTTCATAAAATCAAAGAAAACGAGATCCTTTCCAATTCTCATCAATGATAGAATTGATGGGTCCTTTCTATATAGAGAATCTTCCACTTTATTCACTTTCCCCATATGGTAGTGAATTGATTATTCATAGTCTTTGATTAGCTATAATGATATTTGTTGGCACATATAAATCTCTTTTAAGGTGAATATATATGTAAGATTTTGTGATCTATATATATTTCACACTTCTCCCCATAGAGGTAATGTCTCCATATTTTTAAAGTGATGATTACTGAATCTAACTCCAGATATTGTTTTGGATTGTTTTTCTCATGAAATTTCAATTTACTTGAATCATACGTAATGACTTTGTCATTTTTCATTGACACACAGCCCAAGCCCTTCTTCATACCACCACTGAATACCAAAAAAGTTATCCATTTGATGATAGTGTGACATGGGCATAGTTATAAGCCTCTTTTTCAACTCCATGAATCTCTCTTCGTGTTCATCACTCCCAACAAACTTGACTCCCTTACAAGTTATCTTGGTAAGAGGGTATAACAATCATGAAAATTTTTACACAAATCGGTTATAATATCCAGCTAACCCAAGGATTCAACAAATATATGTCACATATGTTGACCTTGACCATACCTCAATTTCATTTTTCTTGAAGGGATCCATAGATATTCCATTTCTTGTGATGTTATGTCATAAGAATTAGATATCTTTCAACAAGAACTCACACTTGATGATCATTTCCTAGATATTCTCATTCTGCAAGGTCTCTAGTACAGTGCTTAGATTCTCCTCATGCACTTCCATGGTTTTGGGGTATATTAGAATATATTCTATAAAGACTACCAAAATTTTGTTGAGTTCATCTTTAAAGACTCTACTCATCATGTCCATGAATATTTATGGATCATTAGTGAGTATGAAAGGCATTACTAGGAATTCCATGTGCTCGTACATTGTACGTAATGAAGTCTTGGGGATATCCTCCTTCTTCAACCATACTTGGTAATATCCTGACCACAGATCCAGGTCGTAGAATTATTTTTCTCTACATATATAACTAAATGAGCCATCAATTAGTGGAAGAGGTCACTTGTTATTTATTGTGATTTTTTTGAGCTAACGATAATAAATGAAAAGGCGCATTAACCCATCCTTCTTCTTGATGAAGAGGACTGGTTCACCCCAAGGTGAAGCACTTGGGTGTATAAAACATTATTCAGACTCTCCTGTAGTCATTTCTTTTTCTCCTAAATCTCCACAACATACATTATATATAGAGTCTTGGATATTGGAAATTCCCTAGGTGTAAGATCAATAAATAATTCAATATATCTTCTAAGAGGAGGACTAGGAAATGCCTCAGGAAACACTTCAATGAATTTCCTAAAAATACGAATGTCTCCAAGGATGGTTTCTTCTATAGAATCAATCATCTACGTAAGATATGAATGATCATAGGGCATTAATATCCATTCATGAGATGATGGTACTAAAGAAGATTCATCCTCCTCCATGCACTTATATAGAATCAGGGGTCAATTCTCCATATGGATAATGATATCCTTTTCATGAAAATTTATGTTGGATCTATATAGGGAAATCCAATATGTGACCAGAATTGCATCAAATTCCACGAGGAGTATGAAGAGGTTTCCTGGGAAGTTCAATCTGTAAATTGTGACAGGGGAGGAGTTATATTCATGGGATGAAATAATTTTCCAATTTTTTGTTCCCACTAACATATCTACTTCCATGATTTGTGGTGGTGTTGGGATTTTTCTACTAAATAGTTAGGATATAAATGAATGCGTTGAACCAGAATCCAAAAGTATGTTCTCTATTATTGAATGAATAATCAGTGTACTTGTAACCACTTCATTGTTTGGATTATCTTCAGTGGTAGGGATTTAAAAAGATCTCCCTTGCCACCTTGGAGGTTGTTGTTTTCCTCCAAAAACACTTTTCATATGGAAATGGTTTGCATTGTGCCTTGATTTTTTTTCCTTTAAGAAATGAACAATGCGTTGTGGGTCGAATGGAATGTTTCTCTCCTCTATCATAGTAGCAGGATTTTCTTATCATCAATTATTCTCCATGTTCCCTTCTCTTCCATACCTAAATAATTTTCTTGTACCCTTCATGCAATTTATAATGTGATTATTTCTATAGATTTGGAAACTGGGGTGCTGGAATTTCATAACACCATTAGATTTATCCATCAACACACCCAAATTAAAGACCACTTTCCACTTCTTATACCCATGATACCCCTGAGATTCTATGATCACCATTTCATCTATGAGGGTGCATCATACAATTTTCTCAGAGCTATTGATGTCGTGGATCTCTAGGGATATTCATAAGCTAGGTTTTATCCCATCAAAGAAGCAGTTAACCTTATATTCGGTGGTAAAGGAAAATCCTGAGGCATATCATGTAATCATTGTGAAGTTTGCCTCATACACTCTGATGGGTTCATCGCCTTTTTTCTTGAGTTCAAGGAAGTCCCTTTCCAAAATAAGTTGGAGGGTGCAGGGAAAATATTTATCCAAAACATTTTCCATAAATCCTCTCATTCCAACACATTGATCTCTTCCTCCAGCTTATTATTTTTTATCAGTGTCCACCATTGATTAGCTTCACTCTCCATATGATAAGTATCCAAAATAACCTTATCTTATTTGAAACATTGAAGGATGGAGAAGAACATATCAATAAAGTTTATCCATTCTCTTGTGGTTGAGGGTTCATATGATCCATTGAATGTAGGAGTCCTTTGTCTGATGAAGCTCTCGGTTGCGGCTTATTCATTATTAGGGGGTTGAATGTTCCTCTTGATCAATGTTTCTATTGAAAATATAAGTTATATAAGAGAGTATTGTGATAAATTTTGTGATTCCCACTCCCATCGGTTTGGGCATCTCATTAAAACAGTAGTCACATTGATCTTTGCATCAGTTGTTATCATGGGTCCTCCTTTTACAAGCCATTGGTTGGAATAAAAATAAATTTATGGGTAAAACAAAAGGGGGATCTAGTGACAAAAAGGGATAAGATATAAATTACATTTATTTCCTTAACTTATGAACATATAGGATTAAATATATGTAATCTATGATCTGCTTCCCAACATATAATCTTAGGGACATTTTTTTATTCCCTTAGTAATGGTTCATACAAATCTTATGGATTTAACAAAGTATGTCCCCCAGGATTATCGAACCAAGAGTGAAACAAGACCCATTTTCATTCACTAGTTCATGTTTGAGTCTATTTGAAAGTAGTGTTTTTTGGGTTTACCCCTAGATACATCTATGTCAGATCCACCTCTACTTGTTCATATCTGGGCCATGATGTATTTTCTTTAGAAACCACTTACTCTATACTCTACAAAATTTTGGGATGTTTTTCATATCCTTAGTCTTATCATTAACACTTAACTAGGGTTTTATAATCCTAATCCCAAAAATAACTAAACCTATCCTTTGATAACATCTATAACAACTCTGCTATTTATTATACACTTGGACATTATTTTTTACATAAATTTTCACTTAAGACAACTATGAGGATTGATAGGTATATTGTATTGGGAAATTAAGAACATTACACAACAATATAAGACATAAAATACATTATCTTTTTTGAAAACTTCTTTTACATGACCACATCATTCCTTAAAACATAGCATTTCATGGTGTAACCTGAGGACATACATAAGAAAATGGTGACCTATAAAGCTCAGTAAGGTAGTAAACAAGGAATAACATAAAGAATAAAAAAAATGTTAGTAAATCGGCATATAAATGTAGAATAATAAGGTCATTAACATAAAGGCATGATATAGCATGATTATCATAACATGTAAATGTGGAAACAACATTTAACATGATATTAGCATGAGCCAAGACTCATGGAACATGGTGCATGAGTAAACCCTCATTACATAAAAATTAGTATGAGTAAACCCTCATTTCACTGGAATTAGTATGATTCAACAATCATTTCACATGACGTATCATGATAGTATTCTTTACCAAATTCATTGTAGCTCTATCAGGAAACACCCTCCTTAATCATTTCATTTAATGCATAAATATGCCACATATATCATACAACATGGATTCATTAAACATCATAATTTATTCCAAAGATAAGAGATGTTTAATATATAAATGTAGGTTCTAAATAATCAAGCACATGTACATAATGTTTAATACCATTTATATAGAAATGGGTATGGTATTCACTTACCTGATGATTTTTGGCATGGGAAATTTTGGTGTAACTTCGGCATCATAACAATGTCAAATAGAAATCATAAAATGGGTAGAAATTGAAAAATGGGTTTATGAGAGAGAAAGGGTTATCCTAACATATATACATAAAATGGACAGTAAGGGGGTCATGGAACATAATATCCCAACATATGTAATGGAATTTAGATTCATAATATAAAATAATTTCATCAAAGTAAATGAGGAGAGAGAAATCCCTTATGGAATTTCAACATGGTAATAGGTGTACATGGGAGGCATTAATGAGAGATAAACTGGTATATCATCATTAAAACATATGTAGGGAAGTATAGGGGAGGTTTTAAATCATACTAAAAAATTTTTAATTGAAAATAAAATGGAATTATAATATATGAAAACTTGGACATAAATACGGAATAAAGGAATGTGAGGATCTATAACTTGTGTGTGTGAATTCAAGATCTTGGGAAGGGGATTCATGAGAGTTTGGGGTTACTTTAAAGGATTATAAAGAGAGTAGGGAAGAGTAGGGACGTGCTCCAAGGGTTTTTTGTTAAGAGAACTTGGAGTTTGGTTGGGTTTTTATAGGAAAAGATGGGTATTCTTTACTATTTCTCAAGCATAGGTTTTGGAATCTATATAATTAAATATTCAAAAACCAAAACCAACCCATGGTTTATACCCATGGTTTTTTCAAAAGGGGAGTAGAAAATTTTATTTTATAATTCCAATGTCCGAACATATAAAATTATTAGGCATGCTTATATGGAGGTGAGTCTCACTCTCAAGGAAATCATTTTAAAATGTTAAAATATTTAATAAGCCTTGGAGGGTTCACTAAGGCATCATAATATTAGAAAAAAATTAAAATCACATTATTTTAATGGAAAAAAATATATTGGTTGAATATACCTTTTATCATTTTTTATGACATCACTATTTGGTCATTATGATGTCATAAAAACATTATATATATATATATATATACAATTTTTAATTTTTACCCAAAAAATCAATTGTCTTAGAAAATTATGAAAATTTCAATGATGGATAATTTCGATGTCCTGATTCCAAAAATAATATTCATTTTATCTAATTTTTTCCTAAATATGTGATTTTTCAATTTTAAAATAAAAACCATCATTTATTGAAAATTGATGGGTTTTGACAAAAAGAGTTTCGAAACATGAAGAAATTTTACATTTGACTTCATAAAAATTATATGATCATTTATATTTAATAAAATTTATATAAAAATATTATTTTCTTAAAATATTTTTCATTCTAAAAATTCATTAATTCATCAAAATAAATTCTTTAATTAAAAAAATATGATTTCAGTTTTATCGTATGAAAACATAATTCTTATCAAACTGAATACTTAATCATTTATAGAGTACAAAAAAAAATTAATATAATCACCACTTATAATTAAAATGAGTGTTCGTATAACACTATTATAATAAAAAATATTAATAAAACCTCAATTTAATAAAATAAATTATTTATTTTCGAAAAAGTACCATTTTACCCGAAAAATAAATTTATCTAAATCATTAAAATTTTAAGAATAACTATTCTCAAAGAGGAATTAATGGAAAAATAATTTTATTTATAAAAGTTATCACGCAAAAATTAACTAATTCCTTGCTACATAACCCATTATAACACCCAAATATTTCCTAAGGGTAAGGATTGTAATGGTGACAGACTGTTGGGGTGGCTCAAATAAGTTCCCTCGGGTGGTAATATATATTAACTTACACTTCTCCAATAGGTGATTCCATTCAAGATTAACATGTTAAATCTCATCTTGGGATTGGTCAAAATCAAAAACCACTGACGTAACCTCTTTTCTGAGCTCCAACAATTGTGATTCTTAGGGATCAATTCTATTGGATGAGGCCATCACTTACTTTTTTGAGTAAATTGGATTTGTTAAAGCCCTATATTTATACTAATCATGTGGTCACTGTTCAATGGCTATATTATTAATGGTAACAATTATTAATTTTATTTTAAAATACAAAAACATAAACCCAAGGAAGTTCATATGTATTATATAACCATTTTACAAAATAAGACATTTAATTTGATCAAGAGAAATTTTCAATAATAATATTTTGGGTTATTACAAGGGGATCATGTTTGAAAATTCTAAATAAGGTAATCTCATTCAAAATTATTTTTTAGAGGTGACTGAGAAGTTCACCTCTTTCGAGTTGACCCTTTTGAATAAGGATGATACAAAATTCCTATAGTGGATGACGGTGTCCCCTTCTATTATTTTTTGTTTTAGTGGGGGAATAACCTAGAGATATAAATTTTGACTTTTTTACATGACCTGATATCCACTACAAGAGGACTTGATAGATTTTATGAAGGTGGGTAGCACATAATAATTCCCAAGGATGGATGATGGAACCAGTCACCCTATAAGAGGAGGTGTTGAGGTATTTTCATGAATTCCCCTTATATGTATTTATAGTATTTGAGAAGATGTTATAGAACCTTTGATGTTAGTTATTATGGCCATGGGTGAAGATAAGTGTGGTTGATGTTATCAATCGATTCATCACCGACTGGTATGTGATGGATGAGGTTTTGGGATAGAGGTGAATGTGGGGCAGTATCTCTCATAGATTTCATTATTAAAAATACTTGATCTGGAAGATGTAAAAATTATGTCATTGTAACTGTAGACACAATCACCAAGTCAACACACTATTCTTCCATCTAAGATCAGAGTTCATTAGAGGGTTTTGAATTTCTATTCATATAAGAGATTATCTAACAGCTTGCATATACATAACATATAATTATAGAATGTGATTCTTGCTTCGTGTAATGATAATAGATGGGATTATATGAGGATTTTGGAATCAATTCCAAATAATCATGTTGTTCCACCCCTAGAAGAAGACCCCAAAGTGTGAACCATTCATGTTCTAGAGTAAAATCTTTTGGATTATATCTTTTTGGATGTAAATGGAATGATAATAAACCCTCGGGGGAGTTTCCATATAGAAACAGTTTCCAGTCCATAATTAGTGTTGCACTATGTACAGGCTTGTACGAGAGACCCTATAGGTCCCCCACGAAACTAGTCGATGCTAAGGGAGGTAGTGTTTTGGGTCCAAGAGTTGATTCAGGTTATAACAGTCAATGTATAATTTATTATAGAGTGGGTGAGATAAAACCAAAATCCATTAGAAGTATAATGTGTATAGAATTATTATTCCCTTTGGTTATAAAAGGTAGACCATGTTTTCTTAAAGGTCTCACAGTAGAGAGGGATGTAAATATTTGATGGAGGTAGCAACCCATATCTGAGATTCCTCATCCCTTTACTGATAATGTATAGGGTTGGGAAGGTTGTATGCATCTTAGTCTGATTATCATAGTAATAGTGACTACATGACACATTCCAAATTTTTTTTTGAGAACATATGTGCATGATCCATTAAACATTATCGATTAGAAAAAGGAAAACATTGAGGATGGGGTTTCAATTTTAGTGGGCATGGTGGAATTCATGGACTAATATGATATAATCCTCTATGGTAGAGTTATTCCCTTAGTGTGTTTTTAAAATATTATTTTCAATCTCAAGTATCCTCATGGGTCAGGAAAACTAAATAAAATATTTTTTTCCTTACATTTCTCTATAGGTTTTTTATTTTGAGGATGAAAACATTTCAATGTGGAAGAATGTAGAATCTAAATTTTCTATTTAAAAATTTGGTATATTTCATATAATATTTATAGAGTTAGGAATAGAGGAGCTAGGTATTTTTAGGGAACATGGGGCCTCGATGTTGATATATTTAAATATAATAAATAATATATCTCCCACATGATTGTTTTGAAAATAATGGGATAATTCTCGAATGATAAATCATATAGGAAAACCAATAGCATCATTAAAATTGGAACTTTGGATTTACCCTATAATGAGATAATCTTTTTAGTGTTATAAATGTTGTTACATTGAAGCCATGACAATATATAATAGATTAAATTAATTTATTAATTTTATGGTGTTTTAATTTACTAACCCTAAATAATTCTTTATAAAATTCCATCTTTAGAGAATTCTCTAGGGTTAACTGCATAACATTAAAGGAAATGAGAGGGTAGATAGAGAACTGGTGTAGTGCATGTTTGAAAGAGCGATGTCGTGGGCGCCCTCAAATGATTAGTGTGATTTGGGGTACTTAAGTGCAGCAGAGTGGCTGACCAAGGTCGTCTCTCAAAGGAGGAAGTGAATTTAACAACTTATTATAGGTATTCTAAAAAATAAAATATAATAGAATAGAATAAAAACACTACTTTAAAGGATTGGGGTTTGTTGTAGTTTATGAATCTAGAAGAAGTTTGCTGGAAGAAGATTGTATAATTTTTTTTTTGTTTTTAGTTTTGAAATGAATTTCAATTTAAATGACACAACAAGAAGATGTTTTTTTTTAGAAATCTATTTAAAAATCGTAATCGATCTAACTCTACCTCTTCACTTTATTATTAATCATTGTCATTTAAATTAACATTCACTTAATTATGATCCCTTAATTTGTTAAATCCCGAACCCTACGAGAATTAACTTTACCACAAAGATGATGTGAATTTAAACCTAGGCTAACTTTGGAACGTGCAATCGCAGCACCCTGCTTTGATTGATGTTCTAAGATTAGCTTATGATCAGTGGTAAATTAAGGCACATATCCATTCTGGAAATGAGGATGAATTGTGTTTAGGGATTATATTTGAACTCTACAAATTTATCCCGTGTGGTCTTGTATTACCGATTAAGATCGCGCTCTCACAATTTACACAAAATCCCGACCTCGCGTGTTTTTGTGTTAATTGTTCAATTACTTTCTTAGTTTCTTACAATTTAAAAACACAATTCATGGATCATATTAAGTGAATTACAGTAGCTCATTGATTCAAAATAATTAAATGAAGAGGGTAGAAGATAGATCGATTACTAAAAGACTACTCTTCCATGGGTGGCGTAATCATCGTAGAAGCGTTTTGCATGTGCAAAGGTTTAAAATGGGTATAACCCAATAACGCTTCTACTCAAGAATTCCAGCCCAAATACGAAGATTAAGAGAAGAAGAAATTTAAACAAAACAGAAGAAAAGAGAAGAAATATAAGAAGATCAATGAAGTTTATTACACAAATGAAAACATTACAAAATGATGAAGAAAAGGAGGCTTCGATGAGGGGATCCTTGCTTCAAGAGATACCCCTCTTACAATGGTTGGAGAATTTGGGTGAAACAAATTCTCCTCTTCCTCCAATCTCCCAATGCACGTCCCAACCCCTCCAAATTATAAAAACTCCAATTTATAGAGGGGAGGGGAGGAGAGGTTACAAGTGGTTTCAAGTGTAAATGTGGAAATTCGGCCAAATATTTTATGCCAAATTGAACCGCCCATTTGACCACCAAAACGCGTGAATTGGCCGGCCTTCCAGAAGGATGATTTGTGCCACATCTTGTCCCCGAGCTTTCATAAAAATTTGGGCTAAATCCAATCCCGTATGTAGAATATATGGTCCAAATACAGAACCTTCTCCATTCTGGCGAGCCCAGCCCAACTTTGACTTCATGGCCCAATTTCAACAACCAAATGAACTCTTTAGCTTTAGTGTCCTGAATAAAAGTTGTATATAATTAAGTTAGAAACACTGTTACGAAATTGCAAATTCAAATAATAAACATAAAAATATTTATCTTCGAAATACTACAGTGCACTATTAAGGGTAAAACTGGAATTTTCACCAAATTTTCAAATGAATGATCAAATCCCAAATATTTTATAAATAAACATGTTTAACACAATGTGAGGAAATTATATCATTATTTATCAATAAAATATTCAATAAAATAGTGTTTTATCAACTCCCCCACACTTACCCTTTTGCACACCTGGGAAAAACCTCATATCAAGTAAACATCAATATCAAATCAAAACCAATTTTAAAACACATATCTTTAAGATCAATCAATTTCACACCAAGAATAAAAAAAGAAATCATGCCTCATAAAAAACCTTATTTAAAGTTCTCCATTTATATCATTCAATATATTTCCACTTCATTTATCCACCCATGCACAAAACACTTACCTCGCTTGAATTTTCTCTCATCACTCAAATATCAATTTTTTTTGCAATGTCTTTCTCATCCAAACTCATAAAAGGGTCACCATAGGCTTGATAGATTCCTAAATCGCTACCCGATGTGAGTCAAGGACATATGTTTATCATGAGGACTTTTCAGGGTTGTTCTGTGGCTTTCGGTTGGTAGGATTAAGATGCGAAAAACTCTGAGGCTGAATGAGGAGGGCTTGACTCTTTTGAAGCAAAATTGCATTAATCTAATTTTCACTTAATTATGGTATTCTCTTCAATCCCCATAGTATCAATTCAGCACCATCATCATGAAAATTCATGAAAGGTTTACACCAATGTCAATCTTCTCAAACATGATTTTCTTGAAAGCTCCAGATGGGCACAGCTTTCCACCTCAATTAGAAGCTCCAGAAAAGGCACAGCTTCACTTGTCATGAAAGATCCAGAAAAGGCACAGCTTTCAATATAATGACTTTCTTTAGCAGCAAACACATCTCTTCAGAATTTAATTTTCCACCCAAAGTATCACATAATGTGGTGGCACAACACAAGACAGCTTCCCCCACACTTAAGCTCAACTAGATTATGCAATTTCACTTCAAGAGTTGGTTGGATAGGGAAAATTGGCTTGTAATGTGGCTTAACCTAACAGGATGTGCATGGATTCTAAGGGCTACAAGGATTAAATATTAAAGGTAGGCCATTATAAAAAAAAAGATTCTTTGAAAAGGGGGCTTTAATAACAAACAAATGCCTCAATCATTTAAACACAAGTACCTTAAACCCTCAAGTTTTGACAGGAATAGATCAAATTCTGGTTAAATCATGTATGGTTTGGTTCTCTCAAGAAGTGAGGTGAATGTAAAGAATATGAAAATAATGGTTTAGAAGCCTCACAGGAAAGTGATTTCAAATATAAAGACAGTGAGATTGGCATGGGATTCAAAATTCAGCGTACATTGCATGAAATTACTAAATATTTGAACTTGAAACAAAGTCATTTCAGCATTCATTTAAGCTTAGTTTCAAGGGGTAAATTGTTTCACTTATTGATATGGATTTAAAAATGGTGATGAGAATCATTTCAGCTCAAAAGTTTCAAAAACACACAGAAAATTGTAAAATAAACACACAAAATTTTGAAAAACATACAATTTTTTTTGGTGTTTTTTTCTTTTAAAACAGGAAAACAATTGAAATTACTAAACTAAAAGGTTCCCTCCCCCACACTTAAAATATTGAATTGTCCTCAATTTGAACCCATGAGATGATATATGCACATGAAATGCAGAATTTTTAAATAGGACAAATAATATAAAAGTGAAAGGGTTAGGAACAGCCTGATGTGATCAAGTGATGATGGGGTCATGCAGTGTGATAAAATCCACTTAATCAGTAGGATGTACCACAATGTATCTCTTCAAACGTTTCCCATTGACTGTAAAGCTCCTTCCAGTGTCCTCTTGTGTGATCTCCACTGCACCATAAGGAAAAACATTAGACACAATATAAGGACCTAACCATCTGGAACGCAACTTACCAGGCATCAACTTCAGTCGTGAACTATAGAGAAGGACTTTCTCTCCAACATGAAACTCCCTTTTTTGGATCATTTTGTCATGAGCTGCTTTTGATCTTTCCTTGTAGAGCCTTGAGTTCTCATATGATGACAATCGAATCTCCTCAAGCTCTTGAATTTGTAACTTCCTTTGAATTCCAGCTTGGGCCAAATCCATGTTGCATTTCTTTATAGCCCAATAAGCCCGATGCTCGACTTCCACTAGGAGATGACATGCTTTCCCAAAAACAATCCGAAATGGGGACATACCAATGGGGGTCTTGTATGCTGTTCTATAAGCCCACAATGCATCATCCAAGCGCTTGCTCCAATCCTTCCTATTTGGCTGCACGGTTTTCTCCAAGATTTGTTTCAACTCACGATTTGAAACCTCATCCTGGCCATTTGTTTGGGGGTGGTATGGTGTTGATGTTTTGTGTGTCACCCCATACTTTCGAAGGAGGGAAGCAAAATTCCTATTGCAAAAGTGTGTCCCTTGGTCACTGATGAAGGCCTTTGGTACTCCAAACCTGCAAAAAATTTGTGCTTTGACAAAGTCCACAACAACATGAGAATCGTCAGTCCTGGTGGCCTTGGCCTCCACCCATTTACTCACATAATCAACAGCAACCAAAATATACAAAAATCCAAATGAACTAGGAAAAGGACCCATAAAGTCGATGCCCCATACATCAAAAATCTCACAAAATAGTATGGGTTGTTGGGGCATCTCATGTCTCCTAGAAATGTTCCCAGTGTGTTGGAAACGAGAGCATGACTTACAAAACACATGGGCATCATGGAATAATCTAGGCCAATATAATCCAGAGTCCAAAACTTTCCTAGCTGTCCGTTGGGGTCCAAAGTGTCCACCACATGCAAGTGTATGATAGAAATGCAAAACAGACTCAAACTCGTGATCGGGAACACACCTCCTAATGACTTGGTCACTACACATGCGCCAGAGGTAAGGATCATCCCACACATAAAACCTGGACTCACTTTTTAATTTTTGGACTTGATGTTTCTTCAAATTTACTGGTATTTCAGAGCCAACAATGTAATTAACTAAATCAGCATACCAAGGATGCTTACCTGAGATGGTATAGAGATGCTCATCGGGGAAAGTGTCCCGAAGTGGTACCTGGTCCAAGGTGTCACCCTCTAGTGTGTGAGTAAGCCTACTCATGTGGTCCGCCACCATGTTTTCTGACCCCTTTTTGTCCTTTATCTCGAAGTCCAACTCTTGAAGAAGGAGCATCCAACGGATAAGTCGCGGCTTTGCATCTGGCTTCTTCAGGAGGTACCTCAAAGCTGCATGGTCAGAAAAAACAACTACTTTAGAGCCCAATAAATATGAACGGAATTTATCTAAAGCCAATATGACAGCAAGAAACTCGTTTTCTGTGGTAGTATAGTTTGATTGGGCTGAATCTAGCGTCCTTGATGCATAGGTGATCACATGTGAATGTCCCTCCACCCTCTGAGATAAGACAGCTCCAACCGCGAAGTTGGAGGCGTCACACATAAGCTCAAATGGAAGGTCCCACCGTGGGGGCTGTATGATTGGTGGGGTGGTCAGACACTTCTTCAGCTCATCAAATGATACCCTGCATGAATCATCAAAATTGAAGTCAATATCTTTTTGAAGCAATCGAGATAAGGGTAGAGCGATCTTACTAAAATCTCTGATGAAGCGTCGATAAAATCCAGCATGCCCAAGGAATGATCGAACATCACGCACACATGTAGGATATGGGAGGGATGAAATAATGTCTACCTTAAATTTATCAACTTCAATTCCATGTTGTGAGACTATATGACCTAAGATAATTCCCTTTTCGACCATGAAATTACATTTTTCAAAATTTAAGACCAGATTCTTCTCAATACAACGATGCAACACATCACCCAAACTAGAGAGACATTCATCAAATGAGGACCCATAAACTGTAAAATCATCCATAAATACCTCCATGCAGGTCTCAATGAAATCTGAGAAAATACTCACCATGCATCTCTGGAAGGTACCTGGGGCATTGCAAAGTCCAAATGGAATCCTTCGGTAAGCAAAGGTACCGAATGGGCAGGTGAATGTTGTCTTCTCCTGGTCCTCTGCTACAATGGGAACCTGAAAATAGCCATAAAATCCATCCAAGAAACAATAGTGTTTCTTCCCAGCTAGTCTCTCAAGCATCTGGTCAATGAATGGAAGTGGGAAATGGTCCTTACGAGTGGATTGATTTAGTTTCCTATAATCGATACACACTCGCCAACTGTTTTGTACGCTCACAGGAACTAACTCATCATTTTCATTTTTTATAACAGTGAAACCAGTTTTCTTTGGTACAACCTGAACAGGGCTAACCCATTGTGAGTCAGAAATAGGGTAAATGATACCCGCCTCAAGTAATTTTTCAACTTCTTTCTTAACAACTTCTAGGAGGGTGGGATTAAGTCTCATTTGTGGCTGTCTCACCGGTTTAGCCCCATCCTCCAAGAGAATCCTATGCATACAAATGGAGGGGCTAATACCTGATATGTCTGCCAATGTCCAACCAATTGCCCTAATGTTATCTCTCAAAAGATTCAAAAGTTTTTCTTCATGTTCAAAAGAGAGATTGTTCGCCATTATGACAGGTAATCTATCACCACTGAGCAAGTATGCATATTTGAGATTTGGGGGCAATGGCTTGAGTTCCAATGTAGGTGGGTGATGTATGGATGGAGAAATTGATGCAACAGACAAATCTGCACAATGAACATCAGTATCAGAATAAAAATCATCACAATCAGAGAATAAAGCACCAAATCCATCAGCATACTCAATATCCATGTCATAATCAGAGTCCACATGATCAAAATCAGAATATGATTCCATTTCAAAATCAAATCTTAGAGAGTCTTGTTCCTTAAAAATGGGTGTAGAAGTATTCTTAGACATCAAACTAGAACCAATACTCATAATCTCCCTAAGCATAGGACAATCCAATTCCATGATGTTTTTTCTTGGTGGTTCAAAAAGGGAGATAACAAAACCAGAATGGTCCTCTGAGGGGTACTTCATGGAATCCATAACATTAAATATCACAACTTCATCTCCAAACTCCATGGAAAGTGTACCCTCATTTACATTTATGATAGTTTTTGCAGTTTTGAGGAAGGGTCTACCTAAGATAATGGGGGCATGAGAACTTACCAGATCACCCTCCATGTTAAGAACATAGAAATCCGCTGGAAAGATCATCTCTCTTACCCGGACAAGTACATCCACAAGGACTCCCGCTGGATATTCCGTAGCTCTATTCGCCAATTGCACCACTACTCTTGTTGGCTTCAACTCACCAACCTGCAAGGAAGAGAATACAGAGTGAGGCATCCATTTATGGAAGCACCAAAATCACAAAGTGCATCAGAAAAGTGCAAATCCCCTATGGTACATGGGATGGTGAATGTCCCGGGATCCTTGCACTTTGTTGGCATTTCTAGAGTTGGTGTAATGAGTGCTGAGACATTCCTTCCAAGGTTGATCCTCTCATTTCCCTTGAGCCCTCTTCGATTGGTGCAGAGTTCTTTTAAGAATTTTGCATACCTTGGGATTTTCTTAATGGATTCAAGTAGAGTAATGTTGATCTCCACACGCTTGAATGTGTCCAAAACCTCCTTTTTCATTGCTTCTTCAGCCATCTTCTTGGTTTGAACAACCCTGTTTGTAAAAGGAAGAGGTTTAGAACGAACATCATCAATATTTTTCTTACCTTTATCTTTCTCCTTGGATTGCTCATCAGTTGGTATGGAATGCGGCTTCTCTGAAGTTGAGGTGAATCCCAGTGGAATGGTAGGTGCAGATGTATCGTTCATTTGCTTCCCACTTCTCAATGTGATGGAACTAACATTCCCCTTTGGATTTGGAGTGGGTTGGGAAGGTAGATTTCCGGAATTCTTACTCACACGTTCATGGAGGGCGGTGGCAATCTGACTCATTTGAGTCTTCAACTCTCTCAACTCCGAACTTTGACTCTTCAGCTCATTCTGTTGATTAAGAACAATTTGTTTCAAAATATCATCAGTGTTAGAGTCTACCTTGTGTTGGATATTCCCTTGTTGTTGACTCGTTGATGTTTGAGCTTCAAATCTCCTTTGGGGTTGTTGGAAACCCTGTTGGTAAGGTGGAGGCTGCTGGAAGTTTGGTTGAAAAGGGGGCCTTTGTTGTTGTCCAGAGCCATACCTCATGTCCGCTAGATCTTTCCACCCTTGGTTGTATGTTGGATCAAACTTCTTTTGGGGATATGGTTGTTGTTGTTGCTGCTGAAATGGTCTCCCAGGGAACACTGCTGCACAATCTTCTGTTTCTTGGAGTTGTGGGCAACAGTCAGTTGGGTGGCTTGTCTCAGTGCAAATACCACAAGGCCTTGAAGGAGGGGGTGGAGATGTCTTTTGTGCCAAAGCAATTTTCCTCACCATAGTGGTCAATTCTTCCAACTTAGTATCAATCAAATGACTTTCAAGAGAAGAAGGACTTACCTGATGTACTCCCCTGACATGTGGTGTACCTCTATCACCAAATTGTTGGGAGTTTTGGGCCATCTTGTCGATCAACGCACGTGCAGCTACTGGTGTCTTGTCCACCAATGCTCCTCCAGCTGCAGCATCCACCATGCTCCTCTCCATGGGTGTGAGTCCTTCGTAGAAGTATTGGATGAGGAGTTGCTCACTGATTTGGTGATGTGGGCAGCTTGCACACAACTTCTTGAATCGCTCCCAGTACTCATACATTGACTCCCCTTGTGCTTGCTTGATCCCTGATATCTCCTTTCGAATGGATGTGGTCCTTGATGCTGGAAAAAATCTCTGCAAGAAAAGACGTTTCAAATCGTTCCAACAAGTTACATCTTCGGGTTGTAAATAATACATCCAATATTTCGCAGCTCCATCAAGTGAGAATGGGAATGCTCTAAGTTTGATTTGATCTTCAGAGACATTTCTAGGTTTTAGGGTTGAGAAAACCACATTAAATTCTTTCAAATGTTTATTGGGATCTTAACCAGAGAGGCCATGAAACTTTGGAAGTATGTGAATTAACCCAGATTTTAGTTCAAAGTCCGATTCGAGATTTGGGTATGCAATACAATTTGGTTGATAGTTAATATCAGGTGCAGCCAATTCTCAAATGGTTCTATTAAGTTCATTTCCATTGTTTCCAGCCATTGGTTCTTTTTTTATGGTTGAATTTGAATTGCTTCCAATTTCAATGTTCTGATATTGGAGTAATTCTCCAACTGGTTGAATGTTGAAACTTCCCGTAGACTGAGAATGTCTGATTCGTGCCCTAAGGCTACGTTCAATCTCAGGGTCAAGATCTAAGAGATATTCGAGATTAGTTCGTGTCATCAATAAATGAAAGATGAAAAGAAGGAATGTGGACCATAGTAAAATAAAAATTTGAAGTTTGAGTTGATGGTCCAAAAAGAAGTAGAAGAAAATAAAAGAAGAAAAAGAAAAATCAGATTGGGTAAAGAAGGAAGAAATAAGAGAGGAAGAGAATAAAATCTAAAATAAAATAAATACCTCTAATTGGTTGAAATAATTACTTGCCTCCCCGGCAACGGCGCCAATTTGAAAGAGCGCTGTCGTGGGCGCCCTCAAATGATTAGTGTGATTTGGGGTACTTAAGTGCAGCAGAGTGGCTGACCAAGGTCGTCTCTCAATGGAGGAAGTGAATTTAACAACTTATTATAGGTATTCTAAAAAATAAAATAGAATAGAATAGAATAAAAACACTACTTTAAAGGATTGGGGTTTGTTGTAGTTTATGAATCTAGAAGAAGTTTGCTGGAAGAAGATTGTATAATTTTTTTTTTGTTTTTAGTTTTGAAATGAATTTCAATTTAAATGACACAACAAGAAGATGTTTTTTTTTAGAAATCTATTTAAAAAGAGAAATCGATCTAACTCTACCTCTTCACTTTATTATTAATCATTATCATTTAAATTAACATTCACTTAATTATGATCCCTTAATTTGTTAAATCCCGAACCCTACGAGAATTAACTTTACCACAAAGATGATGTGAATTTAAACCTAGGCTAACTTTGGAACGTGCAATCGCAGCACCCTGCTTTGATTGATGTTCTAAGATTAGCTTATGATCAGTGGTAAATTAAGGCACATATCCATTCTGGAAATGAGGATGAATTGTGTTTAGGGATTATATTTGAACTCTACAAATTTATCCCGTGTGGTCTTGTATTACCGATTAAGATCGCGCTCTCACAATTTACACAAAATCCCGACCTCGCGTGTTTTTGTGTTAATTGTTCAATTGCTTGCTTAGTTTCTTACAATTTAAAAACACAATTCATGGATCATATTAAGTGAATTACAGTAGCTCATTGATTCAAAATAATTAAATGAAGAGGGTAGAAGATAGATCGATTACTAAAAGACTACTCTTCCATGGGTGGCGTAATCATCGTAGAAGCGTTTTGCATGTGCAAATGTTTAAAATGGGTATAACCCAATAACGCTTCTACTCAAGAATTCCAGCCCAATTAGGAAGATTAAGAGAAGAAGAAATTTAAACAAAACAGAAGAAAAGAGAAGAAATATAAGAAGAGCAATGAAGTTTATTACACAAATGAAAACATTACAAAATGAAGAAGTGAAGGAGGCTTCGATGAGGGGATCCTTGCTTCAAGAGCTACCCCTCTTACAATGGTTGGAGAATTTGGGTGAAACAAATTCTCCTCTGCCTCCAATCTCCCAATGCACGTCCCAACCCCTCCAAATGAGAAAAACTCCAATTTATAGAGGGGAGGGGAGGAGAGGTTACAAGTGGTTTCAAGTGTGAATGTGGAAATTCGGCCAAATATTT
Organism: Viscum album; assembly: GCA_963277665.1. NCBI lineage: Eukaryota > Viridiplantae > Streptophyta > Magnoliopsida > Santalales > Viscaceae > Viscum > Viscum album. The sequence continues at coordinate 64,441,305 of OY728134.1, forward strand.
TATGCCAACTTGCACCGCCCATTTGACCACCAAAACGCGTGAATTGGCCGTCCTTCCAGAAGGATGATTTGTGCCACATCATGTCCCCGAGCTTTCATCAAAATTTGGGCTCAATCCAAGCCCGTATATAGAATATATGGCCCAAATACAGAACCTTCTCTATTCTGTCGAGCCCAGCCCAACTTTGACTTCATGGCCCAATTTAAACAACCAAATGAACTCTTTAGCTTTAGTGTCCTGAATAAAAGTTGTAGATAATTAAGTTAGGAAGACTGTTACAAAATTTAAAATTCAAATAATAAACATAAAAATATTTATATTCGAAATACTACAGTGCACTATTAAGGGTAAAACTGGAATTTTCACCAAATTTTCAAATGAATGATCAAATCCCAAATATTTTATAAATAAACATGTTTAACACAATGTGAGGAAATTATATCATTATTTATCAATAAAATATTCAATAAAATAGTGTTTTATCAATGTTGGTGGGTTATATTTGGATCGAAGATCAAGAATGAATGAACGTGGAGAATTGTGTAAGCAACAAAAAATGCGGTGAATCTCTTCAATGACTTTAATACTGATTCGTTCTTCAGTAATGATGGATCCATCTCAAGGTATAATTTTTTTAGGGTTTAATTCTTATTCTTGAAGTTCTATGATGACGGAAAATAAAATTTATTATTAATTTAGTAATTGACTTAGAATGTTTAATTTCATATAATTTTTATTACTTTCATGGAATATTAAATAGGATCTTATTATGTTGACTATCCTACCCATGTTTTAGATTTTTTAAACAATGGACAAATGAAAAATGAAATTATTATGATAACTTTTGTGTTTTATGTTGTTCTTCCTCTATTAATCTATGTTCAAAATCAATTATTTAATATTTTGGTTATTCTAATATACTAGAAATATCAATTTTTGTGGAATGAATCTTTGGTATAGTGTATCATTTTTTGGGTTAGGTTACAGAATTTTAGATGTGATGGTGGAGGGGATGCATTGGTTGGAGTAATATGAGGACACAAGAGTTGGTGGTTCTATGATATGGATCAATTGTGTGTGTTTAGAGGTGTGATGATGGTTTATTTATGACCATGGGGTTTATAGAATCTACTCACCAATTATAATGATAAAATCCTCTTGTGGATCAATGGGTTTTCAATACGTATAGTTTTGTTGTGTGGGTATTTGGTGGACCAACAACAAATTTTTTCTAGGAATAGTGTTTCTTGAATCTTGCCACTAGTGCCATTATTGGTCTAAAAACCCCAATTTGAGATTTACATGTAGTTTTTTAGTATATTATAATGTGATGATAGTTTAGGAAAGATGTAAAATGCACTATATAAATTCTATGAATTTTAGATTTATACAACTTATAGTTCATAAGAAAAAATTCTGTACTGACCCCTCTGAATGGATGTAGGGGTTTATGTTGTATTATATATACTAAAAGTTTTTTAGGGTACCCACATTCCATGTGACCCTTTACCAGATATCTCATCGTTTATAGGGATTATATTCCCAGAATGTCATGTTACCCGCATACCATTTGTGATGAGGCATGCACCATGTTGTATATAAAGTGCACAGGCATAGGAAGTTGACACATGATGAGTTGCAACTAGACTTCTACCTATTTTTTTTAATAGCACAATACATAACTAAGGTGGAACATTTAGTGTGAGATAATAGGGTACAAGAAATTAAAATATTAGTAATATATGACTTGTACCTAAGTGGGAGATTCTATTTAGTTTCCCTATATCCTATCACTATATGTATATCCTTCTTTGAGAGTTGGATTTGGGCTCTATTGTGGCCCTCTATGAGGATAATTCCACATAAGATGTTATGATGGATTATTTTTATATTTATAAATATTAAATTTGGTAACCTATGTTGGATTATTATTTCGCGGATGCTTGGTTAATAGTAGTGATCAATATTAATCAATGAACTATTTCTTGGTTTAGTACTCACCTAACAAACTAGGATCAGGGTCCCCCCATACACATTATATAGATAGAGTTAGTACACTCCCACATTATAGTGGGAATAAGTCTAGTACATATATCCATATCCTTTGATCTATGATAGAGAGTGTGTCCTCCACTGTAGATTTGTCCTTTAAAAATTGAGTGCAATGGAAAAGAGCCGACTCTCTAACTTAATTATTTTGTATTTGTAAATATGTATAATAATAATATGAGTTCCTTCATACTTCATCATGTAATTTAATGATGTGAAATACATCCTAGATGTGTTCCCTCATCTTAGTGTGTCCCGATGAGTGAGTTCTATTGGTCAAATTCCACCTTTGATCTTCTAGAAGAATCATAGGCTAGTTGTGAAGGCATAACCACAACTTTAGACATATATTATTCATTTTAGTATTTCATGGTTTTAATATTTATTACATTGGATTTTTTATTAAGATATAACTAAATATTTGATTATTTTTTTGGTGACTTCGTGGTATCCTACTGGGAATTTTTATACTCACCACTGCATGGAATCCTCCTCTATGTGTAGTTTCCTATGTAGAAAGTATACCATTCGATGGATTCATTTGGTAAAAGGAGTAGGTGGGAATATGTTTATTATAGAATAAATATATATGGTTCCATGATTTTTAATCATGATATCGATCCCCATTTTTATGTAGGTTGTTCTCATATATAGTTTCGATGGGCTTCAATTTGGCATTTTTTTTCTCAAACCCTTTAGCATACTCGGATTTGGGATTAGTTATTAGGAATGAATTTAAATAAATTTTTTTATCATTTATGCATTATAAAAGTCTGTAAAAATATTTTTTTGTATATAGGTTCATTATGATAAGGCAACCCATGTGTTTTATATTCCTACTCTTTATTAGTCATTATCCCCTAGGCTATTAAAGGTGGGGTTGGGGTGTCATTCTTGACATACTGTAAGACATGAGGGACCTGATTAGTTAGGTCATGAAACTCATAAACCATTTAATTTTATTATTACTATAAATATTATCTCATAGACTCACCTCAAGAGAATTTTAAATGAAATAGAGATCATCATATATTATTTACAAAGTTCTTCATAGAATCCTTCTCCTTTACATTTTTGATAGACAACTGAAAATGGATTCTTCCCAATAAATAAAAGTGGTTATGACAGTATGTTGATAGAAACCCAAACTACAGTCCATAAACAATTGGCTAGACATCCTAGTAACAAATACCTTCTACATCCTTTATACACACCAATGAAATGACTATTAAGTAACTAGATTGACACCCAGTCACAAGATCCTTCATCAACTTGATCTAATTGGAATTTATCTACCTCTATGAACCAATGGATCAAAAAGCCAGATCTTGGTTAAAACCTTCATGAACATCCACACAAATTAATGGTTAAAAACAATAATCATCTCAAAACACACTACAGATGTTGAAAAATATTTATCCTCCTATTCCTTTTAAATAATCATGTTGCAAGTATTATTCCCCCCAAAAAATAACTCCTTGGATTTAGACACTTCTCCTTCAATATTAGAGAGTATCAATGTCTCAATATTTTTTCGCACAAAATAATAGTGGGTTATTAATATTTTCACACTCATTTTTCTTCTTCCATACCAACACACACACATTTATACACACACGCACACACACATATAGATAATATTATTATAAGAACATTATCACCATATAAAAATTAGAAACTCCAAGGTCATCCATAAGAATGATCACCTAATATAAAATTGCCAATGAAATTATTTAATTATTTACCCATTAAATATTAATAGAATCTCAGTCATGTGTCGGTGTTTAAATCACCTAAATATTCTAGTTTTTCATAATTTTAATTCCACTACAAAATATTATATTATTTAACCCATTCAATATGTTCTTCCATAGTTATTTTTAACATGTCCAAGTGTATGGGAACATGTATTTCCATGATTTCATCGAATGGAATTTCCCTCTATTAGTGGGTCATGACATGAAAAATTGATAGGATCATTTTAGAATACTGGGAACAATAATATACCACTAATGATAACTCAAGGGTGTTCAATCAAATAATTTCACATTGATACCACATCAGGATCCATACACACCACAACACCAATGATATTGTCTCATCGGAGGGTAACCTTGTTTTTTTCTTTCATGGGACTCCCACCCACCTAGAAATAGCCTCATACTAGTGAAAAAAACACCATACTTATATTCCATGACTATGAGTCCCCCATGACCCATTTAAAAAATAATATATGTGGTTTCATCGATGATACATATTAGAGACTAAGATTGGTTCATGATACATAGGTGGTTGGCTAGGTCCATTTCATGAACACCTAAGGGATGCATTATAAACCCCTAGTCACGACAATAAAAACCCGGCTGATTAAAATTAGTCCAATCAAATATATATGATTAAAAAATTAATAAAAATAATAACCATCCACAAATTGAGTTACCACTTAAACTATCTTCAAACCATTCTATCTTGATTTTACGACATCTATAGTTCTATATTCAATTTGTTCCAAACAAAGGACCCTTTCCCTTATGTTATCCACACACCATGAAGTCTTCATTTTTTCCAAATGTCTTATGCGGGCTATGAGTATGAACTTTGTAAAAAAATATTGTTTCCAAAAAGTAATATATATTATATGAATATATATAAATTCCTAATAAAAAATAACCAATTCAAATATACATCTCACCATACCAATGTTCAACTGTCTCTGAGTGATATTTTACCTACCTCGACTAGTGATAGATTAATACAATAAATCCATATTCTATAATATTTTATATTATATTGAAACTATAAGAAATTCATTACCACATGACTTCTCATTAAAACCATTTAACTATTTTTAATCTCAAAAACAACCCACATGTTTTTTCACAACCCATAAAATATGATTCTATGTCTTCCAATTCCATTTTCCAAGTAGCAACTTAATATCCTAATCAACCCAAAACCTAGTTAAACCAATCCTACCATATATGGACTATGCCCCCCAGAAGTGGTGGGCCATGATCTCCTATATGGTGGTATAAACTATAACCTAACATGGTCTATTATTATATGCACCATTCCCAAACTGATGGTCAACACCATCTCTTATTCCCAATAACATATTTTTGGTAAACTCTGACAATTATTTTTCCAAACCACCTTAGGGTCCATGTCATGTATGGAAACAGACTAAACAACCAAAATTCACATGCATAGGGGGATCACAAAAAACTTTGGGATGATAATAGGAAAACATATGACACCACCCACATCAATTTTAAGCACCATATGCCTTATCCAAATTAACTCTTCAGCCTATATTTGATGATCAATTCCACCCATAGTTACTTGGGTTACATTCATCACATTCCCATAGAACCATATTAAGCATAAAAACTCAAATATCATAAATTTATATCACATGACTATATCCACCATAAAACACATCCACATAATTCACCTAATGATTCGAACCATTATCTTGGAGGTATCCCATTTCATATGGTTGTATTTGACTATCATGGATCCAAAATGGAGTTATGAAAAAGTAGTTATGTTCCTTCAATGATAGGAAGGAATAATGGTAAAAAAATCCCATTCATAGAGCCAATTTGTGTAGCTCATTCATGGAGTTCAATTTCATGGGACCCCCCTTTCTGACCGAGTGAACCTTTGATGGAGCTCTATATGTGTCTGACGGAGCTTCTTTGCCATGATGAAATTTTATGGAAAACGTTTTTAGTCTGATGGATCCACATCCATTCATGGAGCCCACCATTTCTTCATGGTGATCTTCCTTTCATCTTAATACCCCCTTGCCTATAAATACGCTCCTTAGTCATTCATTTGTGGGGGAAACACTGTCTGGGATCGACCATGCACTCTTAATTCATAGATCTCATGAGGTTCACGAGAACCTCTCCAACGATACCCCTAAAATCATAGACCCTCCTCTCTTATTTTTTTGAGACCCCCACCCAGTGTAGAGATCCATTCCATGAGGGAATATTCCATTCAGGAAGAAATAAGGATTCCTTGGGAAATATAGGATTCTCAAAGCATTCAGCCTTCACAAATCACTCTACCAATGAATCAAGGAATCCATTGTGAGACCCTAGTCTCCTTAAATCCTCAACCTTCATGGGACACTAAGCTTTGTTAAGAACCTTTGTAGGCCCCTTCACGAATCTCCTTCCCTTGTTCACACTAGTCCATACCATTGGGGATTGTTACCCCACATCCCCACTATGAATCAGTATCGGGCGGTGGTCTTGGGAATCTGGATTGGTCCCTTCACTACGGTCACTAACCCCTAGGAATAATGGACAGTCTCACCATGAAATTTTCGATCAAGATTGAGGAAATTTTTTCTTGCACCCTTGGGCTGACCCAACTTCCACCCCAAGAATACCATGATTTCAGATACTCTTACACACTCTATGAAAACCCTCAAGTTGACCTAATTGTATTATTTCCCTTCCTAGTTCATGTGTTGATATTCTCAACTTCGATTCCCTAAGTATGTGAGTCAACAATTTTCCAAGAAACTTCTCAAAACTGATCACCTCACTCCAATGTCGGGTTGAACTAGAAAATGTTGATATTATGCTGGTCCCACACTATCCATTGTTAGGAATCTTCTTAATAATATTCCCCACAACACGACATTAAGTTGAAGCATACTCTATCCCTCATTAATCAAAATCCTTATATTATAAGAATAAGATGTATCTTCATGATATGAACATTAAACATCCAAAATTTCCATACTCTTAAGGTGTAATCCCAAAACCATATCCCCTCGACCAATCCTTAGGTCAAGATTCCTTTATGGCTTGACATGAGTATGACATAACAGGAAACTCATTACATAATCCCCACACAACTAATCTATTTACGTTGCATTAAACTGAATATTACCTCTCTCAATTTACATGGAATTCTCTCATGATGTGACATGAGGAAGACACATCACCTGCTTCCAAACATAATCCCCATCCACACCATTGTTTCTCCATAAGAGCACTCAGGAAGCTTCTGTACATAATCCCTAACCACATCCCCACCACCCATAGCAGTGCAATGGAAAATTCCATTCTTATACCCCACATCACCTATCGGTACCACATATTTTCTGACATGCCAGTTAAATATAAAACTTCCTCTTATTTCTCACATAGAGCATAAACCACATGGGCTTATATATTTGTAGCGACTAAGCCACCTATCCATATTTATGGTTCGTTCCTATATATATACCCCAACAACACATTTGAAAGGTCATTCCAACATTAATTCCCCAACTACATATTTGATGTGTCATTCCTACACATAATCCTCAACTATATTCTCCATGGGAATCCCTCCTAAATTAAGCCCCAATCTCCATCCATTTGGTCTGCTTCAATGTGTAAGACCCAGCATGTCCCACATTCAACAATATCGGTGTAAGAACCATTATTCACCTCTCATCTGGGATGCTTCCATGCTTAATCCTGAACCATGTTTCAAATTTGGACTTGCCCTCCTCCTCACCTATAATCCCTAATTACCCAATTCAGAATTATGTCTACATTGATTCCCAAAAAATGGGTATATGTAGGAAGCCTCCATGAATATCAAGACAAAATCCCCTAACAATCCATCCATTCAACCCTAACCCTTAATCCATATCCAACTTTATTTTAATAGGGCCTCCACATCTTGGTAATCTCATGACATCCATATGAGTTATTCCTACATGTAATCCCAATCCATATCACTATTCCTAGTATCCCCATGGTAGCTAATCATGCTTAAGACCGATATCATCCGTCCTCCAATTGAGAGAAATATTCTTCTATTAGGTAGTTATCCATGTTTAACCCCCACACTATACCCTCTCAAAATACATATCTTTCGATCCCTATCTTCTAAACATGTTATGTTGGATGCCTCCTTTAGGTTCAATCTTGAGCAATGGTAAACCTTGGTGTCCCCTCCTAGTGGTGCACTTCTCTGATCAACCCTTAGTGCGGTCCATATCATCTTTCATAGTGTGAGACCTTTCCTTTATGGGAAATTAAATCTTAGTTCCTCTCTCATTAGGTGTTTTAATCCATCAATCTTGTAAACCTTCTTATTGTACACTCCTATGGATACATATTCCCAATCCACCTCTATGATGAGTTTTAATTAGTTCCACTGCATCTACACAAGATGTTAAACTCTCTTCCTACCTAGTGTTAAACATTTAATTTCTAAGGAAAACCTCAAAATACATGCCTATGGAATTTTATAGCCCTTTATTGATGTGGTATGACTCAGGTTCCACACCCTTGAGAATTCTTAATATGAGGAAGAATACAGGTGACCACTGTTCCAGTGTCCAGACATACAAGTAATGCCCGATGTGACTACTCTCTTGATTGAAGGTTTTCCCCTATCACGACCCGTTGGAATGTGCAGATAGAAGAGGCATAATTATTCAGTATCCACAATGATTTTTCACATGGAATGAGCTTCACAAACACAAAATAATCTATAAGGGAGACCCGAACAATGTAATGAGTTCGAGTGAGAAATATATGTATGGATGAACAGATGTCCCATCATCCCCTTTTGATCACATAGAATACATCACTGAGAAATTGATGGATGTCAGCTGACCATGGAAAGTGGGAATACAGAGAAATAATTCCATGCTAGCGCACATTAACATATGTGGCAGATGTTCCTTGACGGAAGTGTTAGAAACTAAAATGGTGAATCGACATGAATATTTTCTCCCTCGTCCATGGGGATTTCCCATGTAGTTCATCAGATCGATGCATAAATCATTAAACCAATATAAATGATCACGTAATCACCCATGTGAATCCCTTATCTTTCATATGTGGAAGGATGATTAATATCAGGTACAAGAAAAATTGGGGTCATCATCTCTTTGCTGGTATAGCCTCCCTCAGAAGATTTGTAGGGGGTATCCACCCCTGACTCCATCAACTCCCCACCATCACTTCTTCCCTCACATGTTAACCAGGGTTCTTCCACCCCATGACTCCATTGGCTACTCACCGATATCGCCACCAGCATAGGCTGCACAGAGGGAAACCACCCCTGAATCCATCAACACAACCACCCTCATGGGTCGCGTAGGGGGATACCCCCCCCCCATTTTCCATTATCTCTTCACTGACATTTCCTACAACAAGGCCCTAATAGGGATAAACCAACCCCAAATCCATCAGCTCTTCGATGACACTGTCATCCTCATGGGCCGCGTAAGGGGAACCCCCCCCCCCCCCACTCCATCAGAGCCTCTCTATCGGCACATCGCCAACATAATCCATAGTAATTGTGGAGGTCCTCTATGTATGACCATTATTTTACATGGAGGTCATCCCAATCACCATCAGTAGTAAGTACGGTGGTCCTACCCACACAACCATCATATGGAACTGAGGACCTCCTTGACTCCCTTATCACCCACTATGGACGTCCTCGTCGCACAATTAGCAGTATGCACATAGGTCCTCCCCACACTACATGTAGCAATTGAGGAGGTCCTCCCCACACCTCCACCACAAGGAATGAAGTTCCTCCCCATGGAATCACCACCAGCAGCCATTGTGGAGGTCCTCCCCGCTTTATGACCAGCAGAACATGGGTCATACCCATTTCCACATGTATCCATTTTAGAGATCTTCCCCAGACATCCATCACTAGGAACGTTGGTCCTCCCCATTTACACTATCAACCATTTTAGAGGTCATCCCCATCTCCAACAAAAACCATTTCATAGGTTCCCTCCTCAGATCCTAAATTAGTAAAATATGTCCCCACCATCTGCCCTAGCATCAATTGCAGTGGTTCCCCCAAAATGTCCATCAATAGGAATGGAGGTCTTCCCAATCAGCACAACCAACTATTGCGGAGGTCCTCCCTAAAGTTCCATCTTCTGGCAGATAGTTCCTCACTATTGCCACTAGAAGACATTGCAAAGGTCATCCCAACACTACCATCATACAAAAAGGAGGTCCTCCTCATCACCATCACCAACCATTGCTGGGGACCTCCCTACATGTACTCATCTGACATAGAGTTCCTCATCATCACCATCATCATCCATTTTGTAGGCCCTCCCCTAAGTCATTCATCCAGTATTTAGTTCATCCCTATCTCCACTCTCATCCTTTGTGGAGGTCCTCCTCGAACTATAATATTATGGCATAGAGGTATTCCCCATCACCATGATTGGACAATACAGAAGTCCTCCCCACACCACTATCATCACGAATGGTGGCCCTTCCCTTTTCCATAAGTATCTATTGTGGAAGTCATTTTTATACTTCCTTCACATGGAACTAATGTCATGCATGTCTCTACCAACACTCATTTCAGAGGTCCTCCCCAAACCATAATCATGAGGCATTAAGGTCCTCCCATCACCACTAACAGCCAATGCGAAGGTCCTACTCAGACTTCCATAATCAGGAACAATGATTCATACCTTCACACTAGCATCCACTGTGGAGGTCCCCACCTACAGTGAAATCACATGGCACAAAGGTTCACCCCATCCCTACCAAGAGCCATTACTAAAGCCCCCCCCCCCCACCCACACTGACATCACTAGGCATGAATGTCCTCCTCGTCACTAATAATAGCCATTAAATAGGTCTGCCCTGTACTTCCATCACTAGGTGCATAGGTCCTCCTCAGAGCCACCAGTAACCATTATGGAGATCCTCCCCACACCTCCATCACTAGGCACAGAGGTTATCCTCATCACCAACATCATCTATTATAGAGGTCCTCTATACATAGCCATCAACAGGCACATGGGTCCTCTATATCAGACCGACAACTATTTTGGAGGTTCCCCCTGTTGTTCCATAACTAGGAATGGAAGTCATACCCATTGCCACTCGTATCCATTATTAAGGTCCTCATCATAATTCCATAACCATAAATGAAGGTTCTCTCCATTTCCACCAGTATAAATTTTTGTGGTCCTCCCTACAACCCCATTACTAGGAATAGAGGTCATCACTGTCGCAACTAGAAGCAATTACAGAGGTCCACCCCAAACATTCATCTTTAGGCACAGATGTCCTACCTGTCACCACCAGCGGCCGTTGTGGTGGTCCTCCCCACACAACCATAATCTACACAGAGGTCATCCACATCCCCATAAACATCCATTGTAGATGTCTTCCCTACACTAAAATCATCCATCATAGAGGTCCTACCCATAACCATAATCATACATTACAATGGTCATCTCAAAATTATAATCATCTGTCATGGTGTTCCTCCCCATCACAACCATTATATAACACATAGGTCCTCCACACATTGCTATCAGTAGGCACAAAGGTCCTCCCAATCTCCCCCATTAGACATTGTGGATGTCCATCCCGCACCACTACTAACAGGCACTGAGGGAATCCCCATAAACAATATCAGCCAATATAATGGTCATGGACATGATAAGGACATTCCTTATTTTGAAGAACCACCACGGGGGTAGGTCATCATATCCCCTCTCTAGTTTCTCTTTACTTTGAGATGCCACTCATGTACTCCACACTATTCTGTCTCCAAATCCTAATCATACCGATGTTCTAGGATTCCATGAGTTCAGGGCTCCATCACCTCATCATGTCGATGCTCCATGATTTCACAACTTCCAAGCTCCATTACCCCATCATACTGACGATCTGGGCTTCCCAACTTTCTGGGATCGATCACCCCATCATACAGATGATCCAAGATTCCCCACCATCTGGGTATGACTTTCCATCGTACTGATGATCCAAGATTCCACATATTCTAGGATCCATCAACCCATCATACCAACGATCTATGATTCAACACCTCAAAGGATTTATCACCTCACTATAATGGGGCATGCTATCATCCCTACAATATTCGACCTCACTTCAACATCTTAGGTGGCCCCTTCCACCCATAGGGAACTCCATGTCATTTTGATTTATACATTATGATTTTTTCTTATCCAGTTTTTATTGAGAGCCCCATTCCGTTTTAGGCATGTCTATTCAACTCTCCATGCTCTATATTCTAGTAGAAAACACATAGATCCTCTCTACGGTCTTAGAACCAACCCAATGAATGTAATATGTGGAATCGACCAACTCACACATGGAGAACATCTATGCATATATTTGGGTCATTTTTTGGTAATCCCATTTTAATATTTCACATGATCTTCAAGGAACCCTAACCATCTGAATGGGGTAAATATTATTATTCCCCTACCACCATAATCTTTGCGGTCATGCATCCTAGTTCCACAATGATAAACTACACAACAATCACTGTCTTGGTTATGTGACATTAAACTGCATCATAATGTCTTAGTCCCATGATATAAAAATGAATAATATTTTGGTCAAATCTATGTGACCTAAAACCAAAATGAACATAGTCAAAGATATGTGACACTAAATGAGATCCACTACTTTTCCTAATCACACGATGTTAAACTGTATGACACAAAATCTTTACCTTATGATATTAAACTACATATCTATTATCCTTAGAACATGAAGTTAAAATCAAAACTTTCCATATGAAGAGAACACATGATTCCTCATAAAATATGTATGAGATGACTCCACATTCCCATCACATGATTTAAAATTGTCTCATTTCATAATCTACCATATGATAGATAGATAATTCTACAATTGGAACCAATCCACTAATGTTCCAACATCAGGAAATACATCGAGACCATGATCCTTGAGAAGGTAATTGTCTCCCTCTTTCATATACTATCATTGAGGTGCTAAAATGCACATTGGTGTAGAATCTAGAGTACTGGATTCCACACAGGCATTCTCCTAATCCATCTCCATGCTTCATGTGTCGCTTTATTTGGATCGACATCCTCATACACAAATGAATGTACCTCCAAATGGAATGGTCTCATTCCATAATAGTTTTGTTATCATTCAATACCAATACCCCAAAAAATATTTGATGACATTATGAGATAGGTCTTGTATGTTGATCATGGATATTGGTTGACCCTCAAATGTTTTCCCCCATCCATGGTAACATGATATGGATGATGTGTTTTGAACAAGTTTTGCATTTATCCTCCATTGTCATGCCACTACATGTGATATATATATCTGGAATTATGACTCAAACATTCCATATGCTTTTGTTTTTATGGAATCCCAACACCCTTGGTATTACCCCATCATGCATCCATGCATGTTGTTTAAGTAGGATAGTGTTTCTGTGTTGTTCTCGACCAAACATCTCCATGCCCCTTCTATTTTCTTCCATGTGTCCGAATAAACCCATCACTACACCTTGTTTCCCACACCAAGAAAGACTCATGTGAGATTATTAGTTTTGGAAGGATGTGTGATGATATGGTTGAGTCACACAGACTTCATTGTCCTGGACACATGATGTTAAACTGTATGCTAGTTCAGAACTATACGACCTTAAAATAGGAGATCAAGTAAAAGAATCAAGACTACAAACTATATGCATGTCTCCTTAGGAATATGTGGTGTTATTGAAGGCCTACTTGACTCTCATTCAGATCGGGTTTGTCACCCCACCATGAAACATATATCTGGTTGAAATATCTTCCCTCACTTTAGAACTATGTGAACTTAAACTAAAAGCATGTTGTCCAAGAAATTTGACCATATACTATTTTCGACAACAAGGTCCTTTACCCTGAGTCTAGTTTTATCCTATAACTAACATGCTCTGATGTGTTTCTAAATGAAACCTAAAGTGTTAGGTTTCACATAGATACTTTCTTAAATCATTAACATACTGTGAGAATTTCTAGGTACATATCTACACCATCATTCATATCCAGATGGATCCCCTAATGGTGATGGTATCATGCCATATTTGTATCACATCCCATCATGGACTGACACACTAATGGATCTCTGGTAACAAATAGTGGATCTTTTGTTTCATACATAGTCATCAATCAATTCTAAATTTCCTTACCTCATCCAAAACTAGTGTTGTCATCGATTCTATGTTATGTATTTGGTTATAAGTGGTCCCTAAACATTTTTATCCCCTTTCATGATCCAGATCTAATGTGTTTATATTTACCACCTTTTCCACCTCCCTATGTTTTAGTGGAACCCCCACACCCTTGGAGTTACCACTATGTCCATATACGCATGTCAAAGAGAAGGGTCAGTATGGTCTGTACTTTCCCACCTGACATTCCCTTATTCTTTCTATTCATTTTTGTGTGATAGGGAAGCCCTGATTCCACTCATTTCTTCCCACACAGAGTGTGACTCACATTGTATTAGGTGTCTTATCATGGTTTGTACCCATGTAGTGGAATTGGAAAACCCCCATAGGAATATATGGTTTCATGACTTGCCTCTGTATTCCTCAGTCACATCATGTTCATCACCTCACCATGTTACGTATATCCTATTTAAAAGAATACAAAATGATCCAAATTTTATGATGGTAAACTAAGAGGTATATTGGTTCAAGAAGTATAAAGTTATATTATATAGCATCAACATCATTATGACATGACATTAAACTATATAGCATTGGTGGTCCTATCCGCATGACCTTAAATAAGACATATCAACATCCCAAGAACATGATGTTAAACTAGGCCCCGAAGTCCATGACCTATGACTTTAAAATGTGTGCAGGTTTTCCTTGAATGTGTGCCATGTAGCACAGTCCTCCTTGGCCCCATTCATGATGGGTTGTTCCTATTGTGCTGCATGTATCACTTATTTTGGATACACCCTATCTGGTAGTCCAATCATCATGACTTTAAACTATATGTTGGTTCCCTAAATATTTTTTTTCTATCATTCATACACCTAGTCCATTCAAGTAGGGTTTTTTTACAACTACACACTGCACATATCCATCATTGATACCCACCCATTATGGTCCAAACTCTATGACATTAAACTAAAAGTCAATGGTCCAAATTATATGACTTTAAACAAAGAATATTATAGTCCAAGTTGTAATGACTTTGAATAAAAAAAACACCATCATGATGTACTCTCTTGAGAGGAAATCACTTCTAGCCTCGATCATCTATCATTCCATCCTCAGGAACTAAGTATGGTTTGATTCATATCATTATGGGATATATAGAAATTCCCATTTAATTCATCCTTATACCTAGAGATAAATTAAATATTGGGACCACTTCTCCTGTGTTTCCCTCTAGAGTGTGTGATGTGACATGGTCTTCTATTTTCCTTGTTCACATCAGGATATACTTTCCACGCCATGCACTCCCCCATGGAAATAATACTCTCCCCCAATATCCTAGTATTAGGATGTTAAAATGTGTTAAAATAATTTACCTATCCGCGTAATGATAATATTCATAGCCAGCAGTTTCCTTACCACATGATGATAAATTTCATGGGACGGTCCTATAATAAGACCATAAATTGTGGAATTATCATCCTGGCCACAAGATGAAAAATGGAACAAATTTTTCGTATTCTCACCTGAGAGGACATCACCATTGGCATTGGTTATCCACCATTCCACCTATCATGAGCTACATATTTATTGATTCCTATCCACATAGGATATGTAAGAATTCATTGGTTTTCCATTGTGTTCTAGCCACTCAAAAAATATTATAAATTTTTCCTCTCTCTATGTATAGGTCACACCTATGCAGGGAGAACCCCTCTTCAAGAATTACATGTGGATAGATTCCCATTCTCATGAGATACACAGAATTTCCTTTATAATTTTTCCTAGGATGTAGACAAAAATTATTCTACCCTTCATTTTTTCACCTTTACGCCCCATTTATGGAAAATGAGACTCCTTGGCTCACTCACAATAGATGTTCCATTCATCCTAGACATATTTATGTCTTTAGGTTCAACCTAAAAAGTAGCTCATAAGGTAAAAGTTGGTGCATTATGATGCCTCCTAGGTACTCTTTCATTGCATATTCATTACTCCTCCACACAACACACTTCTATTTTGGGGAACCTTATCCCCCAGGTCTGAACTCCAAGACCTTAAACTAGGAGCCTATATTCTACACATCATGACTCTAAACTGTGTGAAGGTATCCTATGCGATGTGTTTTGTGGCGTTGGTCCTCCTTGGACGCACTCGCATAGGGACTCTTATAACACCACACTACGTATACCCAGTTGAGACGCCATCTATTATGGTTTGAATTATATGGGCCAATATCATCAGAAAATGATGTTAAACTACAGTTACGCCCTAAAAAATTTTAGGATGACTCATCATAATACAGATTTGTTTTGGTTCCCACATTAGAGAATAGTGACCATAATAGTTTGATCCCTATGACACACTATTCTCAAGAGCTACATGTGTCTTGATTCTTTCTCTTGACAGATATATAGTAACATTAGATCTTTAATCTCGGGTCCACCCATGATGTTTCATTATTTCACATTGGTTCATCGTCTCTCATTCTGAAAAATATTACACTACAGAAGATATATAGATCTATGTGTGTCTTGATTACTATCCTTGTGGGATACATGGAAATGCCTAGATTGTTTGTCTTTGGGACCCACCACAAACTCCTTCAGACCCTCAGATCCTTAGCCTTGATTTCTTTCTAATCACCATGACCCTAAACTGTATGCAGTTTGTCAAATGGTATATATGTGGTGTATGGGATCATTTATCCCCCATTCATGTCAGAATTTATCTCATATGTGCCACATATTCTTACCCTCCAAATGAACATTTATCTTATTGTCCATGAAAAGTGAATTTAAACAATCTAACATGGTCCATGAAATATGACCCTAAATTTTCCAAAAATCTTGGATTGGATTCCCACACCATAATAAACCAATTGAAAACATCAAGATTTTCTAGGTTTAGATCACCCCTCATCTTTCACATCAATAGAGACACCATAACAGTGATGTTCTCATGCCATATTTGGCTCTCCTACCGTCCTGGTCCTACAAAAGAATATTTCTCTATAAAAAAATTGCATATCTCATGATTCTATTTTTCTACATTTTATCCAAAATTTTCTCACCCCACTCATGATTTGTATAGTTATGGTCAATTTGTTTTGGACATGATCAATAGGATGACCTTACTTACCCGTTTCTTCTTCATCCAATCCTTGAATGTCTCAACTTACCCTCCCTCCACATTCATGTATCAAGGTAAGATTCTTCTCTTGGTTTCACCACTAATGATTACTCCCATATGTTAGGTAAGAACCCCTATGTACCATTCTATGTTTCCCACACAAATCATTGAACATGTGGGCCTAGGAATTATAGTCAGGTGGGTACCAGTGTGGTCAATCCATACAAGGTAACTATGGTCTAAACTCAATGAACTTATACTAAAATCATCATTGAGATATGTGGAGTGGTGTTGGGCCTCTCAAGACACTCATGCAAGGTTTGTCTCTTGCCACAACACATATGCATCTTTCCCATTTGTTCCTTGATATTTTTGTATTGTGTGAGCCTCCTTTTGATCATTTTCATTGGGTTTATTTCATTTTAAAAGAAAAATAATTTAGGAATATAATTTATTATTCAATGAAACATGATATTTATCTATTGTCCATGTTACAGGTAGTATGAACACAAACATTGTTCAATGTACAAGTCACCTGACATTAATCTATTGGAAGAATCCTAATTAAAGGATGATAAATGTTACCATGAATTTTACTCACCATATGACAATAAACTGTGTGAATATCATCGTAATCTACATAATGTGAAACTATAAGGCATCCTAGGCCCTCAATTGAGATGACCTCTCCCTCAGTGTTGGTCATCTGATGCATTGGTCACATCTTCTATTATGGCTCAACATCCAATATTACACTCCATTGGAATATGAGTTTGACCATCGCTCTGATTGATACACTTATAACAATGTTTTAAAAGTCAAAATGCTGTAATTCTAAGAGATTTGGAGTCTATTCATACATTACATCATTCCATTACCATGCTTTACATACCCCTTATTTATATTTTTATCTTCTTCCATGTCTGAAGAAACCATATAACATCATGTTTTCATGCCGCATCTACTCTCCTACTTCTCGGCCTATCATTCCTGAGAAATATAGATGAAATTTCCAGAAATTTCTTGAGTTCTGAACATGGTCAGGGGTCAACCATTGACTTCCCTCAGTTCATGGATAACTAATATGGATAATTGGTTTCTAAAATGGATATAAGTTTTCCTATGCCTTGATGCAACTCCAATTATTTAATAGATTTTCAAAATTATGGTTACCACTCAACATTCCCCTTTTTATGGGAATAATTCAATTCCCATAGTGTTATCCCATTTGTGTACTAGTGAACATAGGGGAAATAAGTTGTTTGTACAGAATTCAACTCTCCATCCATGGTTTTATTATTCAGAATACTCCCAATGGTGATTGATGTCGCAATCTAATCACGACACATTCTACAATATTTATCACTCTCGTATAGGTGGATGATCTTATAACATCTCTTTTTCACATACCGAAATAGAATCACGTGCAATGGAAGGTTTTGTTGGTTGTTTCCTCTAATAGATTAATATACATTGGATCTCATGGAATGAGTTACCCTTAGATATTTCCTCAGAACATGGACCGCCTATCCCTCTATGTCCTCATTGGACTTCATTCTAATGTGGTGTTTTTATTTACTAGAAAACGCATTCCATGATTGTAAAAAACTAATTAAAACATGATACAATAGGGTAGAATATTTTTAAATATTTGATTTGATTATTAATGGATCTTAAACAAAGTTACAGAAAACAAGGTTTGGTTGTTCAAAGCCTGGTTGGAAAAATGGTTCACAGAACCTAGTTTACAACTGCCTAAACATTTGATGGAGATCACCTCATGTCTTAATGGTCTCTGCTAATGCGATGAAAGTTTAAGGTCTTATTTGTGAATGTAACAGTTCCACAACCATTCATGGTTACAAAATTTCCTTTGAGGTGCACTTCCTAGCATCAGAAGACCCCCATTCCAATAAATACCCTGCTGATGACTTTATTTGAGGGTGAGATGCTACCAGGTTTCAGCCTCACACTGATAAATCATAGAGATCATGAGATTCACAAGAACCTCTTATGAAAATCCCCTATGAATCATGGAACCTCTTCTTTTTTCTTCTTGAGATCCTTCACCCTGTCTAGAGAAGCCTTTCACGAAGGCCTGCATTGTTTCACAAATGAAGAAGGCTTCCTAAGGCACTTGAGGCTTCATGAAGCCTCAAGATATCACAAAACACTCTCTATAAGAATTAGGTCATCATTAATGATACAATAGCTTCCACAAATCCCCATCCATCAGGAGATACAAAGCTCTATGAAGCCCCATCAATCACAGTACCTAGATCTCCACAAAGCACCCTTACCAGCCCCTTTGTGAAGCTTCGTCCTCTACACCTGCTAGTCCATACCACAAGGGAGATGTGCCCCCACACCCCCACTCTTGATTAGTATTATGAATCAGACCTAGGCCTCTGGCCTAGTTCCTTTGCTACCATCACTAACCCCCATAAAAATGAAGACTCATGCTTTCAAATTTTCAGGCTGTGTCGAGGACATTTTCACATATTTACTTGGGAATCCCCATGTTTATCCCCTGGAATACAATGATTTGAGATACTTATACATACTCTATAAAATTCCTCAATCATAATTACTTCTCTTAATATCTTTCTCATGTCATGAGTTTAGATTCTCATATCGGATTCACCGAGTTCCTTTAGTAGAAAAATTCCTGAATAAAATCCTCAATCCTCACCACCTAGCTTTAATGATGGTTTCAACTAGAAAAAACACTCTTGTGTCTGTCCAAAACCATCTATTTATAAGAATCTTCTAAATAATATTTCCCACTACATGACATTAAATTTTACCATACCCTATCAATCATCATGCATAAGATTCATCATCACAAGATGAACAATGAACATTTAAAATGGGAATCCTCTTAATGTGTAATCCTCAAACCATATTCCCTTAACCAATCATCATGTCAGGATTATCTCATGGCCAAACATGACGAAGACATAACCAACAGATCATTGCATAATCCCTATATACCTTATTAATTTAAATGACTTTAAACTGAATCCTACCTCATGAAATGTACATTAAATTCCCCCATGACCTTTCATGAGTAAGGATCATATTCCACTTCCATGCATAAGCCCCCATCAACATTATTTCTTCTCTATATAAGCACCTGGGAACTTTCTGTGCATAATCCTTAGCCACATCTACACTACTCCTAGTAGCATACATGTAGATTCCATGCATAATCCCCACATCACATACTACTACAGCATCATTTGGGAAATTTCTCTTAGGTCTTCTACTTATTCTTGTTTCTCAAACTGAGCATGAAACACATGGGGTTAGAGGTTATTAGAGACTAAGACACTAATCCGTATTTCTAGGCCATTAATATAAATAACCTCCAATCACATATTCATTGGTTAATTCCTACACAAAATCCCCAACTATATCTTTGATGGATCATTCCTACAAGTATACCCCAACCATATTATCCATAGGCATTCCTCCTAGAGTAAGCCCCAATATCCACCCATTTGAGATGCTCCAATACGTAAGGCCAAACATGACCCATGAGAAAACTTCTTGGTTTAAACCCCATCACTCCCCTCTTATGAAGTCAACTACCATTAGTAATCCCCAACCATGTGCCCCATTATGATTGGGTCACCACCTCAGGTTTATTCTCCAATGCTACAATTCATAAATAAATGGAATTTTATTCCCTATAATTTGGGATATGTAGGAAATATTCACTAGGTTTAAGACCAACATCACCAAAAATCCCTTCATTGCACCCCAAACCAACAACCATATCCACCCTAATTTAACTCGGGCCCCAACATCCTTGTAAAATCATTTATACCATCTGGGTTGTTCCTATAAATATTCCTCATCAACATCACATCTCCAAACAAAAACCAAAGAAGCTAATCATGATGAAAATATACATCATCCATCATCTAACCAAGAGAAATACTCTTGCGACATGTAGCTGACCATGTGTATCCCCCAGGACATGACCTCTTGAACTAGAGAGGTTTTGATCCCTTTCCTTTAAATAGGGTACATAAGACGCCTCCTTAAGGTCGAATCCTGGTGAATGGTAAATATTTGTGTCCCCTCCTATGGGTGAACTTATCTGATCGACCATCAGCGGTGCCCAATTCAGCCTTCATATTGTAAATCTTCCCTTTATGTGACATGTCATCATGGGTCCTACCTCATTGGCCCTTCGGATGCATCTATTTGGTAAAACTTCTCAGTGTTTCCATCTAGGCAAACAGCTTCACAATCTACCTCCACAAAAAATTCTGATGAGTTCCACTTATTCTCCGCAATATATTAAACTCACAACATACCCCATGTTAAACATTGGATTCCTTAGGAAATCCTCAGAAGATATTCCTCTAGCATAAGAAACCCCAATCGACCCAGGATTTCATGACTTCCATGACCTTGGGAATCCCTCTTATGAGGAATAATACATGTGTGCAGTGTTCTAGTGTCTAGATATATCAGTGATAACCAACATGGATAGTCTCCTGAACTAAGGCTGGTACCCTATCAAGATCTCTTGGAATATCCTAGGAGAAGGATCATAACTAACCTACCCCCACAAAGAGATGGCACCAAGAATTATTTTCATGAACACATATTAATCTATATGGGAGGCCAGGACTAGGCGACAAGTTCCAAGGAGAAATCAATGTTAGGTAAAACTCACATCCCATCAAATTTTTTCGATCAACAAGTTGAAATCACTAATAAAATGATTAATTCCACCCACCATTGGAAATAGAGAATTCTGAGCAACAATGTGACACTAGTACATGTGAATTCAGGAGGCACAGACATCCCGATGGTAGCATCTGAAGCAATGACTTCAAGAACTTTATGTTATGAACCACCAATAGATGAAAATAATTCCATACCATTATATATCCAATATTTATCACATTATACCAACCCATAATATATCTTATGAACAATGTAAACCCCACATGGTTTCATTTCTATATATACATAGAAAACCATACCCAGTTCTATTTTTGATACATACATAACACCATAATAATAACAAAATTAGTTAGGAACCACTTACTATGACTATGTCGGACTCCACTCAAACAGATAAGAAATTACAGTTTTCTAAGAAAACATAAGAGGGTATCATGAAATCTGGATTACAAACACACACAAGATGATAGCCTCACACATGACTTTCCCCTACATTAGATTTCTCAAGAAAAAATTCAGCTAGGATCTTCTTTTGAGAAGAAGATTATTTTGTGAGAACTATCTTGGGTGATCAATTTGAATTTTAGACATGTAAATCATATTTTACCTTTTTTATTGTCAATATATCATGTTATATATCATTTTTATAATTTTTAGAAAATTCTAGATAAAACATATTTTATTTAAAATTTTACTACCTTAGGAATTCTTCAATAAAACCTCAAATACCCCTTGGAGGGGTATACATAATGTTTTTTACAAAAACCATATGTATCACAATAAAAATATATTAATTTCATACATAACATAATTATTCATTGAATAATTTTTTTCTCTATGAGAAAATATTACACATAAAAAAATTCAATACAAATAACATTTCATTCGATAAGTATTATATTATTGATGCATAAAACTTTTAATATAGGATAAATTAAATACGATACATATTTTCTATATAAAAATTCCATACATAATATATTACTTTCACACACAATATATTTATCCCATGCCTGATATATTTTCCATATATAACATATTTCCTTCGAGGACACGGTTTTTGACATAGGCTAAAGAACTGTATACGATATATTTTTATTCTTATCTAATATGTATTTAGTAATTATATTATTCTATTCCTAATGTATGATGGAGACACGGCCTAGTTTTAGCATAAACTAGATAAAGTACTATGCTTCCTACCAAAATCCACATTCATGAAATAAAAACTTATTCATTCAACACCTAGATGATTTATCAATTCATTAAATCTGTAAAAACATTATGTAACATAATTTCCCACCCTTATGAAATGTAATTTAATCATTTTTATAGATATAATTTTTTTTAAAAAATTCAATACATAAATAATAAAATTTCAAAATTTTACTATATTTGGTACAACTCTAAAATTAATTCAAAAATTTGTGAAAATTCAAACTAACTATATAACACCATTAAAATAAGTCAAAGAATAAATTTTAACGAAACAAAACCATAAAACTCACTAAATGGGCTTGATTTACAATTCCAACAAAATGATTGACCTGAATTTATATTTTAAATATATGTTACCCTACAATAGACACACTATGTTATAAATCACATCCTTTATATCATGGACTCATACTGACTATCTACCTACTGAAACTAGAGACATTCGGTCACCTCATTCCCAAAACCTCAAGACAGCACAAAAAAACATACATCTCCTAAATTGTTATCTTGACTAACCAGTTTAATATATTGATCCAATCTGTTTGAACTTCCCACCTTTGGATTAACCTACCCAACCTCTTTATAAAAATTATCTCAATAAAAAAATTGTATTACTCCCATCCACTCTGCATACATTGGATATCCATAAGTACCCACAATCTATTTTTCATTATCATCCACATCATAGGTATTCCCATTCTCATCCTATACTATCCCTAATTCCCACTTTTATCTTGTGTCATATATGATTCCAACTTCCATACCTGATTTTAATGAATCCTAAATTTCTCATGAACTACAAAAAATTTGAACTTATTAATCATAACCTCATTAATTCATTAATCACATGAAAACATTATAATCCTATATCCACCATAAAAAATTATTATTCCATCATCATGGTGTACCTTTGACTATAGATGAATCTCTATTTTTCTATTCATATATCAGCTCAATAACATGTTGTTGACTTGTGTCCTGAATACATAATTCATGTCAAACTTATAGAGTCTTTCTCTCTTCTTGAAACTTTTCTCCACTACTTGGTATCCTACCCACTAGAAAATCCCAGACATGTACTTGAATCTAGGTTTCTAGATATTTATACTACATTATATTTCAAGGACCTACTCAGTATATATCGACCAGCTCCCTATGAGTTCCTTTGACTAAATCTCTCCAAATTCTCCATATATCATCATGAAGTACACTCTTTTGATGACCGGTCACACTAGGCACAAACATATCCATCATGTTAGCATAGAGAAAAAATCGTCAATAATCCACAATGGGGTGGAATAATCAAACCTATACTCTAACTACCCATTATAGTATTCTCATGTCCCCAATTTCTACTACATGGAGCTCCACTGCATTCCACCTAACCTAACTTTATATCTTTATATAGTCCCATCTATAAGGATTGTCTCTATTATAAGAACATTATTCCCTGCCTCTATTAATTAGAATATCCTGGAGATATTTAATCTCTCACTAATAACAAACAGTAAATTATCATTGAATATACATACCTTGGAAAAATAATCCCCAACCAATATCATCATGTAGCCCAATAAGTATATAAACATTTAATTTTAATTTATAATCATATTACCTCTGTATATTATGTCTATATACTTATGGTTTCAATTATCACACTACATTTCATGAAATAATTTCCTGATGAATATCACATTAGTGTCTTTCCATTCCAACTCCACATGCTTAACATTTTCACCTCTATATCCCATCATCATTTTTCTAGTCCCCTAAAAATGTATGGGTGATTTCACCCAATTCAAGGGTAGAATATTGATCTGATCGAAGATCATATATATAGACCCTATTTATTTCTATGATCCCTGGGTTACTCTTTATATCTAAAATAAGGGAGAGTTCTATGACTGTAAATCCCATATCAAATAAGGGATGGTTCTATTTCTGGTACTCCCATGTCAAATATGTCATAGATGGATAAAATCCTTAGGGGCCTCATTTGGTGAATTGTTGGGTGGAACCAGATCACCTCCAAGTTTGTTTTTTAATAGAGGCTATCTAGGTATCATCTCACTAAAAATAAAAAACCATATCTAAATAAAAATATTACAGTTAGGACATCACATGGAGGAAATGTTATCACATGCAGCCTGACCCACCTTCACTTCACTTCCCTTCAAATCACATGTCATGTAGCATCTGGTTTTAGGACCCCCACCGAGCCATATTAGGGCTACACACCACATCCATACAGAGGTAGAACCACACACCTTTTTAAAGTAAAATTTCACCATGAATTGTTAATAATAAAAAAAATATGGATTTCTTTCTACAAATTAAAAATACAAACCAATTTAAATTTCAAAAATGATTAGACTCCCCATGATATATGAATAAAATTCCACCAAGATACTATATAGGGAAACACCATTTAGCTTACTGTCAAAACATTAAATAACCAAACCCTTTCTTTTTATTCTATTTTTGAAGTAATAGTCACAAGAAACACACACGCACATATTATGATCCATACGTTCCTAACTTGATGAATGAGAAATCCATATTTAATATTTTATAAAAGAGTCCAAAATAAACAATAATAAAATTTAATAATAAACAAATAACCAATAACCGAACTATAACCATTAATAAAAATATAAATTATAGTTTGGTTGCTATATTTCTTTTCAACTCATACATTTAACTTCCAGGACACAACATGATATCCACCCCATGTTCAAAAAAAATTCTTAAATCCATTGTAAAATATACCAAATAGTAAATCACATGTAATAACTGACATTTAATAAAAATCAGTGATACTGTATTTGAACCACCGTCATCTAATAATACTCTATAGTGCCTAATTTGGAGACCATTCACCAGTGTCCCAAATAGAGTCCCAATAGAATTTATATATTATTACTCATATAATAAAGGATTCCAACTAGTTGTCAGTTTCTATTGAGTGATAGTGGGGAGGCTATACCATATAAATATATATAATAATAATTACAACAATAATAAAATTAATTGTAATCAATATAGACATGAATACAAATATTAAAATATAATAATCCATAGATATTTATTTACTCTACCATGTCACTTATAAGAATAATTTTAATTTATAATAGGCCAATTACACTATAATACTAAAAATGTAACGAAAATAACCACCATCTTAAAACTGAGGAATCGCCCGACGTAACATCAAGACTTGTTATCTAGTTGTATGACCATCTACAACCCAATCTACTCTGTGTTCCTAACATCAATATCCTTAACCTACCTACTCTATACACCACAATGTGTTCAAAAATTCTACAGGGACCATATAGGGTGTTAGTATAAAGTAATTGGGACACAAAAATGGTTTCACTAACTAATATCCATACCATATACAATTTATCAATTCATAATAAGAAACAAACAAATTAACTAAACAATATACTCCACTCATTCTTAACTAACCCTCATGTTGGGACCACTTTGTATATGAAGATTGTATTTGTTGTCAACTGTTGTCAATGCTGGTCAAAATGAAGAAGGAGATGAAGAAGGACTCCAAAGTTAATGGAGATCGACTGAAGTGAGGATGCCTGTAGCATTGTTATGTAATCATAGCATTGAATGTCAGGCTTGGGAAACACTCCATGAAGCGACATCAGACGATTGTTGAGCTGCTCTTTAAGTTCAAAGAACTTGTATCCTGATGATACAAAGTCACAACAATAATTGAAGACCATGCATTGTATTGACAATGCATGAGGAGCTGAAGTGAACCATCCATAAGTTTTAAGTGGATGACGTGGATTAAAAAAAGTCCATGCACTATCACTTAATGCATGTGAATTTGAAGAAGATCCAAATTGATCTCTTCTTAGATCAATGAAGAACATTGAAGAATGTATTTGATTAAAGAGTTCGGTTGAAGATGAAGAACCTTCTGGAATTCCACCTCCTAATACTAGAATATATGTTAAGGAGGATAGAGGAATTCTAATGAAGAAGTAGAGTTGATGAAGAAGAATGGCTTAGAGGTGGAAGTTGAATTTGGCATTTGAATCTGGTTACTTTGTTTTTAAACAAAGTACTTGTTCTCTACTATAGCAAAAAATAAGCCACCAAGGGCCAGCCTTAAGGGTTCAACCCCAAGGCACATGTGGGACTCGAGGTCACCACGCCCAAGGGGGATCCCATGGGGCCATCCCGAGAGGCCGCGGCCGTGTGTAAGCCAGGGCCACGCAGGGGATCAGGCCTGCGCAGCAGGGGCGCGAGGAGCGCGCCCGAGGATGCATAGTGGGCGCATAGCGCGCCCGCGAGGAGCAGAGGTGGGCGCAAGATCGCGCCCGCAGAGAGAACACGGTGTGGGGCGGCACCGTGGAGGGGGAAGTTCAATTGCTGAGTGGCGGGCAGCGCTAGGTTGATAAGCCGCGGCAAAACCGCGCCCCGTTTCGATGTGGGACGCGGAAAAATCACCGGGAGCGAATCCTGGCCGCTCGATTGATCGCGCGCCAGATCTCGGCCGCACATCTCATCGCGCCGCTTCCGTTCAGATCCAGGCCGTCCAAAGAGCGGATCCAATGGTGCTGAGCTTATCTTCTTCCCCGAGCTCGGCTGAGGCCTCCCCGCACATTCCCGCAGCCACCTTCAAACCAAGCGCCACCTGAGCATGGTTTTTGAGTTCTCGGCCACCTCCGAGCAAACCGAGACCTCCATAGTGATCGTTAGGCCATAACGAACTCATGCATGCATTGAAATGTTTCATGCATGCATCGAGAAAGAATTAGAAGATCGGCCGAAGAAACCGAAGGTGCGAGGCCATGTTGATTGATGTTTTGCATGGATGAAGGCCATGCGTGCGTTTTCATGCACACGTTCCGCGACGCATGCATTTGAAGAAGGCCGAAGAAGAGGGAACCCGCGTGAAACAAGAGAGAAAGTTCAAGATTTGCAAAATCTTGAAAACCCGATAAATTCGGGGATTCAAAGATATAACTCCGCGGATGTAAAGAACCGCCTCTGCCTATAAAAATGAGGCCGAGCCCTTGAGGCTTTCTTGCTGAAGAACTTGGAAGACCCGCGAGAGATCGTCTGCCTCGCGAAGTATTAGTCCGTGCATCTCTTGCGCGGCGAAGCCCCGCGCACACTTGTGCGGTGAAGTCTTTTGCGCGCTGCTCCTTTGCGTGAAAAGAAGAAGAGGTTGGGCTGCGTCAACTTGCGCGCCCCCTCTGTGCACCGCGGCCCCCTGTGCGGTAAGCAATTGCGCGGCAGTGGCCACCCGAGGCCTTGCGCGCCTTGCACCGGTTGCACTCGAGGCTTGTGCGACTGGTTGGCAGTTCACACTTGCATCAAGCCCTTGCGCGACAGTATTGAAGGAGAGGGGCTTCATACCCTCACGCGACACCTTGCACCCATTGGATTTGCGAGAAGAACCTACAGGCAGTAGATGTGCAAAGGAGGAGGTCGAGACCACACATTGGTGTGTGTGTGTGCACAAAAGAAATAACAAGGCCGAGACACCTTAGTTTTGTGCAAAAATAGTGGAGGCCAAATATACACCTTGTGTGTATGCAAATTGAAGAACACACCTTGAGTGTGTGTGTGCAAACAAGAAACATGTTGTCCGAACCTAGTGGGTGCACTAAGTGAAGTGTATACACTTAGAAGAAGTGGAAGACTTCCACAATAAAGTATAACACACTTTTAAGTGTGTGAACAAATTGAACAAAGTGTGTGAAGTTCAAGGAAGGTGTGTGATTGAAGTGATTACACCCTTTGTGGGTTTATTTCACCAAGGAGAAGAAGGGGAGTGCATGCATGCTTGCATGCACGTGCACACGTGAACAAAGCCAAATCTGGTTGTGTGCATTTGAGTTGACCAAGACCAGAGGATCTTGAAAAAATTGAGAAGGTCGTGCAGTCAGTGCATGAGAATTCAGATGATTTTTTGTGAGCAGATATTCAGTGTTTGAATAATCTCATTGGTGTATGTGATTCTAGCTAAAGAAAGAAGGTGATTAGTGCAGTCAGTTGCTACACTAAGAGGAAGAAGGAAGAAGAACTAGTGCAGTTTGTCTTTGCACTAGAGAAGAATAGAAAGAAAGAAGAGAATTGCTTGCCAACTGCTTTGTAAGTAATCAAGTGAAGAGCACTACAATAGATCAAGAGCAGAACCAACCATTTGAAGAAGGAAGAAGACTGTCTCGATAGGCAGTATAAAGAACCAGCTAGAGGCTGCAAGTTGGACTTGGCTTTCACCAGTCTAGGGAAGAGGATTGTTTCCCACCCCCCTCCAAAGTGTAGGGACTCACACTGGCTAGAGGATTGTTTTCCTAGCCACACCATTGTACCAAAATTTTACATTATAGTGGAGAATCCATGCAGTGGTCATACCCATGCATGGCAAGGACGTAGCTACTCTTATTGAGTGGTGAACCTTGTAAAAATATCGTGTGCACATTTTTACTGCTTTCTGTTATTGCATGCGACAGGGAAAAGAGAATAAGAGAATCAAGATCCTAACAGGTCTAGAGGTACAGGGATAAAAGTTGGAATTGGTTTAAAAAGTCCCCAACACTGATTCACCCCCCCCCCCCTCTCAGTGTTAGGTATATCCCAAACTGGTCCTTTCAATTGGTATCAGAGGGACAGGTTCACCTCTATTGGATTCCCTATAGTGAAGTTATTCTCTTTTGAAGACCTGAGATTCTTTCCTGTGTTATCAATGAAGAGCAGTGTTTGTAAAGATTTAGCTATCTCTGAGCAGAAAGATATATCTACAAAGACCATGATGAACAGGAAAAAGAAAGAGAAGAGAAAGTTGAAGAAGAATTCCCTCGTATCTAAACAGGAGGAAGCATCTGGTTCTCCATATTTGGCTGATGTTGACGACACACCAGACTTGGAACGTTATTAGAAAGTGGCTCAAGTACCCACCAAGAAGATGGAAAACCTTCCTACCTCAACTAATCAAGAGGTATGTGTTAGTACATTAGGAAATTACCCTCATGATAAAAATGCTAGCACAAGTGGTGATGAACAATCTACAACATCTCAAGAAATATCAGTTAATAGATTAAGAATTATTCTACATGGTATTCCTGAAAAGAGTGCATCCCTGGTTTTCGGGGTATTTCAATGCATGCAAGAAAATATCACTCAGTTGGAAGAAGAAACTGAAGTTTTGGAGAAAGGCTTACAAGAAAAAATTGTCGAATGTTTAAAGCTCTCCAGACAGGTTGGAGCCTTTGAAGCAACAAAGAGGGGATTTGAAGAAAATTCTTCAAAGTGGCTCAAAGATGTTGAAGAAAAGGAGGGATTCAACAAGACTCTGGAAGATAAGATCCATGCACTAGAAGATGAGCTAAAAAGGGGAAATGAAGTCAAGAAGTTATATTTGGAAGATAACTCCCAGAAGATCAATGAACTTGACTCTTTGTTACAAAACAAATTAAAGATGCATGAATATGAAGTTGAAAGATTAAAGAAGGATTGTGAAGAGAAGATGACTATGATTGAAAACCAGGAAGTCATCCTCAATATGAGATGTCTAGAACTGGAAGTTGAACTAACCAATCTTGAGAAGACACATATTGAGTCTCCACAAAAGAAGGAAATTGTAACTGTTGGAACTCAATGTTCTCTGGAAGATTCTACTGTCAAAAGACCTCCAACATGTGATAAGAAGATCATGGCTTCACTCATTGATCTATCACAAGTAGCTGACAAGAATGTACTATCCATACCAACTTGTACTAATGTTTCGAAAATTGTTTCTACAAAAAGTGCAGGTTGGAAGAAAATTTCTAAACAAGTATGGATGAAGAAAACTGATAAGAAACCTACCACCATGGATAGGGTGGTTAGGGGAATGAATGTGGAAGATATGTCCCCACAGAAAGCACAACATACCAAGAAGAAGATTCAGCAACCTTATCAAGAAGATGACAAGAAGTCAAGGTTTGTTGGTCAATGCCGGTGCTGCAATAGATTTGGGCATTGTGCACTGGATTGTTGGTACAATCCCTTAAATGTAAAAGTACAGAGAAAGTACATTTCAAGGGGAAGAAAGCCAGAAGAAAAGAAGCAACATCCACAGGTCAAGAGACATATGTTTACTGCAAATAGATTTGGATTACTTGACAACATCTGGGATGATTGCAAAAGTGGTCAAAAAGATACATGTCAATCTCCAACTGTATGCAGAGCTAAAAAGAAGAGAAGATCACTGAACCTGGCTAAAATGAAATCCTTGGGAAGCAAGAAGAAAGTTGAAGATGCTCCCAAGAAGGTTTTGAAATAGGAAAAGAAGTCCTTGGAGTCTAAATCCAAGAAGGGTGATGCATCCAGAAGGACCACCAAGAAAACATGCTTCTACTGTGGAAAGAAAGGACACACCATGGATCTTTGTGAATAAGCCATGGAACTGAATAGAAGCAGACTGGACTCAAACAGACAATCGATCCAGATGAAGCAGAAGGGATTGATTGAAAACAAGTTGCCTAAGAAAGGTAGCTTGAAAGCATCTAAGGAACCATGTGGAATATCCAGAACTGAGGCCACACTTCCAAGTGACTTACTAGTCATATGGCCAAATCAGTTGCAACTTGCCAAATATCTACAAAGAGCTGAAGATGAAGCACTGGAAATTGCTAAGGCAAAAAGGAAACAAAAGATTTCACATAAAGATGTGTTGAGATCCACACCAGCACAATCATCATTGAAGATCAGATGTGCAAGTGTGAAGAACTGTGAAAATGGGACATCTTGGTTGAGAGAATCTTCTCAACCTTGTTGTTCACATTGATGAACAAAGGAGGTTCCATCTTATTCCATTATACTTCTGGTATTTACATGTGCTAACATTGCAGGGAATTGAAGATGATGATCATTCTCATCTGGAGAGTGGTTTGGACAGAATGGAGTGCACCCCTTGAGGGGGAGCCAATCTGTAGAAGATGGGATTCTGATATCTAATACCATCTTGAGAAAAGTGAAGGTATTCCAATCATACTTCCATCCCTTGTTTCTTAATTGTATTTATCTTGTCAATTAAGGGGGAGTATAGATTGAAGACAAATGGATGAAAGGGGGAGCTTTATCTTTGCACCTGAACTTTCTAATGAGTTTTGTGAAGTTGTGCAGGATTTAGCAATTCATTGTTATATCTGAAAAATTTCAATCCCCTGAAGCATGATCTCACATGTACAGTGAATGATGTATAGCATTGAGTTCCTTGGTTATATCACTCTTGTTTTCTACACCGGGTTAGCCCAAGTAGACTTAGAGTTGATTTACTAAAGGTTCTTTGCTAAAGAGAACATGTGACATCATCCCTCTCTACCATAATCTTTGTATTTCTTGTCAATAAGGGGGAGAGAAATGAAATGAATGTCTAGGATAGAAAATGATGTAAAGGGAGAGAGATTAGATTCTCATTTTGACATTGACACATTCATCTGAGGAGACTTTAATGTATTGACAACAAAATACAAAGGGGGAGATTGTTGGGACCACTTTGTATATGAAGATTGTATTTGTTGTCAACTGTTGTCAATGCTGGTCAAAATGAAGAAGGAGATGAAGAAGGACTCCAAAGTTAATGGAGATCGACTGAAGTGAGGATGCCTGTAGCATTGTTATGTAATCATAGCATTTAATGTCAGGCTTGGGCAACACTCCATGAAGCGACATCAGACGATTGTTGAGCTGCTCTTTAAGTTCAAATAACTTGTATACTGATGATACAAAGTCACAACAATAATTGAAGACCATGCATTGTATTGACAATGCATGAGGAGCTGAAGTGAACCATCCATAAGTTTTAAGTGGATGACGTGGATTAAAAAAGTCCATGCACTATCACTTAATGCATGTGAATTTGAAGAAGATCCAAATTGATCTCTGCTTAGATCAATGAAGAACATTGAAGAATCTATTTGATTAAGGAGTTCGGTTGAAGATGAAGAACCTTCGGGAATTCCACCTCCTAATACTAGAATATATGTTAAGGAGGATGGAGGAATTCTAATGAAGAAGTAGAGTTGATGAAGAAGAATGGCTTAAAGGTGGAAGTGGCATTTGGCATTTGAATCTGGTTACTTTGTTTTTAAACAATGTACTTGTTCTCTACTCTAGAAAAAAATAAGCCACCAAGGGCCAGCCTTTAGGGTTCAACCCCAAGGCACATGTGGGACTCGAGGTCGCCACACCCAAGGGGGATCCCATGGGGCCAGCCCGAGAGGCCGCGGCCGTGTGTAAGCCGGGGCCACACAAGGGATCAGGCCTGCGCAGCAGGGGCGCGAGGAACGCGCCCGAGGATGCATAGTGGGCGCATAGCGCGCCCGCGAGGAGCAGAGGTGGGCGCAAGATCGCGCCCGCAGAGAGAACACGGTGCGGGGCGGCACCATGGAGGGGGAAGTTCAATTGCAGAGTGGCGGGCAGCGCTAGGTTGATAAGCCGTGGCAAAACTGTGCCCCGTTTCGATGTGGGACGCGGAAAAATCACCGGGAGCGAATCCTGGCCGCTCGATTGATCGCGCGCCAGATCTCGGCCGCACATCTCATCGCGCCGCTCCCGTTCAGATCCAGGCCATCCAAAGAGCGGATCCAACGGTGCTGAGCTTATCTTCTTCCCCGAGCTCGGCTGAGGCCTCCCCGCGCATTCCCGCAGCCACCTTCAAACCAGGCGCCACCCGAGCATGGTTTTTGAGTTCTCGGCCACCTCCGAGCAAACCGAGACCTCCATTGTGATCGTTAGGCCATAACGAACTCATGCATGCATTAAAATGTTGCATGCATGCATCGAGAATGAATTCGAAGATCGGCTGAAGCAACCGAAGGTGCGAGGCCATGTTGATTGATGCTTTGCATGGATGAAGGCCATGTGTGCGTTTTCATGCACACATTCCGTGACGCATGCATTTGAAGAAGGCCGAAGAAGAGGGAACCCGCGTGAAACAAGAGAGAAAGTTCAAGATTTGAAAAATCTTGAAAACCCGATAAATTCGGGGATTCAAAGATATAACTCCGTGGATGTAAAGCACCGCCTCTGCCTATAAAAATGAGGCCGAGCCCTTGAGGCTTGCTTGCTGAAGAACTTGGAAGACCCGCGAGAGCTCGTCTGCCTCGTGAAGTATTGGTCCGTGCATCTCTTGCGCGACGAAGCCACGCGCACACTTGTGCGGTGAAGTCCCTTGCGCGCTGCTCCTTTGCACGACAAGAAGAAGAGGTTGGGCTGCGTCAACTTGCGCGCCCCCTCTGTGCACCGCGGCCCCCTGTGCGGTAAGCAATTGCGCGGCAGTGGACACCCGAGGCCTTGCGCACCTTGCACCGGTTGCACTCGAGGCTTGTGCGACTGGTTGGAAGTGCACACTTGCATAAATCCCTTGCGCGACAGTATTGAAGGAGAGGGGCTGCACACCCTTGCGCGACGCCTTGCACCCATTGGATTTGCGAGAATAACCTACAGGCAGTAGATGTGCAAAGAAGGAGGCTGAGACCACACATTGGTGTGTGTGTGTGCACAAAAGAAATAACAAGGCCGAGACACCTTAGTTGTGTGCAAAAATAGTGGAGGCCAAATATACACCTTGTGTGTATGAAAATTGAAGAACACACCTTGAGTGTGTGTGTGCAAAAAATAAACATGTTGGTCGAACCTAGTGGGTGCACTAAGTGAAGTGTATACACTTAGAAGAAGTGGAAGACTTCCACACTAAAGTATAACACACTTTTAAGTGTGTGAACAAATTGAACAAAGTGTGTGAAGTTCAAGGAAGGTGTGTGATTGAAGTGATTACACCCTTTGTGGGTTTATTGCTCCAAGAAGAAGAAGGGGAGTGCATGCATGCTTTCATGCACGTGCACACGTGAACAAAGCCAAATCTGGTTGTGTGCATTTGAGTTGACCAAGACCAGAGGATCTTGAAGAAATTGAGAAGTTCATGCAGTCAGTGCATGAGAATTCAGATGATGCTTTGTGAGCAGATCTTCAGTGTTTGAATAATCTCATTGGTGTATGTGATTCTAGAAAAAGAAAGAAGGTTATTAGTGCAGTCAGTTGCTGCACTAAGAGGAAGAAGGAAGAAGAACTAGTGCAGCTTGTCTTTGCACTAGAGAAGAAGAGAAAGAAAGAAGAGAATTGCTTGCCTACTTCTTTGTAAGTAATCAAGTGAAGATCACTACAATAGATCAAGAGCAGAACCAACCATTTGAAGAAGGAAGAAGACTGTCTCGATAGGCAGTATAAAGAACCAGCTAGAGGCTGCAAGTTGGACTTGGCTTTCACCAGTCCAGGGAAGAGGATTGTTTCCCACCCCCCTCCAAAGTGTAGGGACTCACACTGGCTAGAGGATTGTTTTCCTAGCCACTCCATTGTAACAAAATTTTACTTTATAGTGGAGAATCCATGCAGTGGTCATACCCATGCATGGAAAGGACGTAGCTACTCTTATTGAGTGGTGAACCTTGTAAAAATATCGTGTGCACATTTTTACTGCTTTCTGTTATTGCATGCGACAGGGAAAAGAGAATAAGAGAATCAAGATCCTAACAGGTCTAGAGGTACAGGGATAAAAGTTGGAATTGGTTTAAAAAGTCCCCAACACTGATTCACCCCCCCTCTCAGTGTTAGGTATATCCTAAACTGGTCATTTCAATTGGTATCAGAGGGACAGGTTCACCTCTATTGGATTATCTATAGTGAAGTTATTCTCTTTTGAAGACCTGAGATTCTTTCCTGTGTTATCAATGAAGAGCAGTGTTTGTAAAGATTCATCTATCTCTGAGCAGAAAGATATATCTACAAAGACCATGATGAACAGGAAAAAGAAAGAGAAGAGAAAGTTGAAGAAGAATTCCCTCGTATCTAAACAGGAGGAAGCATCTGGTTCTCCATATTTGGCTGATGTTGACGACACACCAGACTTGGAAAGTTATGAGAAAGTGGCTCAAGTACCCACCAAGAAGATGGAAAACCTTCCTACCTCAACTGATCAAGAGGTATGTGTTAGTACATTTTGAAATTACCCTCATGATGAAAATGCTAGCACAAGTGGTGATGAACAATCTACAACATCTCAAGAAATATCAGTTGATAGATTAAGAA
Organism: Viscum album; assembly: GCA_963277665.1. Taxonomy (NCBI): domain Eukaryota; kingdom Viridiplantae; phylum Streptophyta; class Magnoliopsida; order Santalales; family Viscaceae; genus Viscum; species Viscum album. The sequence goes on from OY728134.1 coordinate 64,477,500, forward strand.
TTATTCTACATGGTATTCCTGAAAATAGTGCATCCCTGGTTTGCGGGGTATTTCAATGCATTCAAGAAAATATCACTCAGTTGGAAGAAGAAACTGATGTTTTGGAGAAAGGCTTACAAGAAAAAATTGTCGAATGTTTAAAGCTCTCCAGACAGGTTGAAGCCTTTGAAGCAACAAAGAGGGGATTTGAAGAAAATTCTTCAAAGTGGCTCAAAGATGTTGAAGAAAAGGAGGGAGTCAACAAGACTCTGTAAGATAAGATCCATGCACTAGAAGATGAGCTAAAAAGGGGCAATGAAGTCAAGAAGTTATATTTGGAAGATAACTCCCAGAAGATCAATGAACTTGACTCTTTGTTACAAAACAAATTAAAGATGCATGAATATGAAGTTGAAAGATTAAATAAGGCTTGTGAAGAGAAGATGACTATGATTGAAAACCAGGAAGTCATCCTCAATATGAGATGTCTAGAATTGGAAGCTGAACTAACCAATCTTGAGAAGACACATATTGAGTCTCCACAAAAGAAAGAAATTGTAACTGTTGGAACTCAATGTTCTCTGGAAGATTATACTGTCAAAAGACCTCCAACATGTGATAAGAAGATCATGGCTTCACTCATTGATCTATCACAAGTAGCTGATAAGAAGGTACTATCCATACCAACTTGTACTAATGTTTTGAAAATTGTTTCTACAAAAAGTGCAGGTTGGAAGAAAATTTCTAAACAAGTATGGATGAAGAAAAGTGATAAGAAACCTACCACCATGGCTAGGGTGGTTAGGGGAAAGAATGTGGAAGATATGTCCCCACAGAAAGCACAACATACCAATAAGAAGATTCAACAACCTTATCAAGAAGATGACAAGAAGTCAAGGTTTGTTGGTCAATGCTGGTGCTGCAATAGATTTGGGCATTGTGCACTGGATTGTTGGTACAATAACTTTAATGTAAAAGTACAGAGAAAGTACATTTCAAGGGGAAGAAATCCAGAAGAAAAGAAGCAACATCCACAGGTCCAGAGACATATGTTTACTGCAAATAGATTTGGATTACTTGACAACATCTGGGATGATTGCAAAAGTGGTCAAAAAGATACATGTCAATCTCCAACTGTATGCAGAGCTAAAAAGAAGAGAAGATCACTGAACCTGGCTAAAATGGAATCCTTGGGAAGTAAGAAGAAAGTTGAAGATACTCCCAATAAGGTTTTGAAAAAGGAAAAGAAGTCCTTGGAGTCTAAATCCAAGAAGGGTGATGCATCCAGAAGGACCACCAAGAAAACATGCTTCTACTGTGGAAAGAAAGGACACACCATGGATCTTTGTGAACAAGCCATGGAACTGAATAGAAGCAGATTGGACTCAAACAGACAATCGATCCAGATGAAGCAGAAGGGATTGATTGAAAACAAGTTTCCTAAGAAAGGTATCTTGAAAGCATCTAAGGAACCATGTGGAATATCCAGAACTGAGGCCACACTTCCAAGTGACTTACTAGTCATATGGCCAAATCAGTTGCAACTTGCCAAAGATCTACAAATAGATGAAGATGAAGCACTGGCAATTGCTAAGGAAAAAAGGAAACAAAAGATTTCACATGAAGATGTGTTGAGATCCACACCAGCATAATCATCATTGAAGATCAGATGTGCAAGTGTGAAGAACTGTGAAAATGGGACATCTTGGTTGAGAGAATCTTCTCAACCTTGTTGTTCACATTGATGAACCAAGGAAGTTCCATCTTATTCCCTTATACTTCTGGTATTTACATGTGCTAACATTGCAGGTAATTGAAGATGATGATCATTCTCATCTGGAGAGTGGTTTGGACAGAATGGAGTGCACCCCTTGAGGGGGATCCAATCTGTAGAAGACGAGATTTTGATATCTAATACCATCTTGAGAAAAGTGAAGGTATTCCAATCATACTTCCATCCCTTGTTTCTTAATTGTATTTATCTTTTCAATTAAGGGGGAGTATTGATTGAAGACAAATGGATGAAAGGGGGAGCTTTATCTTTGCACCTGAACTTTCTAATGAGTTTTGTGAAGTTGTGCAGGATTTAGAAATTCATTGTTATATCTGAAAAATTTCAATCCCCTGAAGCATGATCTCACATGTATAGTGAATGATGGATAGCATTGATTTCCTTGGTTATATCACTCTTGTTTTCTACACCGGGTTATCCCAAGTAGACTTAGAGTTGATTTACTAAAGGTTCTTTGCTAAAGAGAACATGTGACATCATCCCTCTCTACCATAATCATTCTATTTCTTGTCAATAAGGGGGAGAGAAATGAAATGAATGTCTAGGATAGAAAATGAAGTAAAGGGAGAGAGATTAGATTCTCATTTTGACATTGACACATTCATCTAAGGAGAATTTAATGTATTGACAACAAAATACAAAGGGGGAGATTGTTGGGACCACTTTGTATATGAAGATTGTATTTGTTGTCAACTGTTGTCAATGCTGGTCAAAATGAAGAAGGAGATGAAGAAGGACTCCAAAGTTAATGGAGATTGACTGAAGTGAGGATGCCTGTAGCATTGTTATGTAATCATTCCATTGAATGTCAGGCTTGGGCAACACTCCATGAAGCGACATCAGACGATTGTTGAGCTGCTCTTTAAGTTCAAAGAACTTGTATCATGATGATACAAAGTCACAACAATAATTGAAGACCATGCATTGTATTGACAATGCATGAGGAGCTGAAGTGAACCATCCATAAGTTTTAAGTGGATGACGTGGATTAAAAAAAGCCCATGCACTATCACTTAATGCATGTGAATTTGAAGAAGATCCAAATTGATCTCTGCTTAGATCAATGAAGAACATTGATGAATCTATTTGATTAAGGAGTTCGGTTGAAGATGAAGAACCTTCGGGAATTCCACCTCCTAATATTAGAATATATGTTAAGGAGGATGGAGGAATTCTAATGAAGAAGTAGAGTTGCTGAAGAAGAATGGCTTAGAGGTGGAAGTGGCATTTGGCATTTGAATCTGGTTACTTTGTTTTTAAACAAAGTACTCGTTCTGTACTCTAGAAAAAAATAAGCCACCAAGGGCCAGCCTTAAGGGTTCAACCCCAAGGCACATGTGGGACTCGAGGTCGCCACGCCCAAGGGGGATCCCATGGGGCCAGCCGGAGAGGCCGCGGCCGTGTGTAAGCCGGGGCCACGCAGGGGATCAGGCCTGCGCAACAGGGGCGCGAGGAGCACGCCCGAGGATGCATAGTGGGCGCATAGCGCGCCCGCGAGGAGAAGAGGTGGGCGCAAGATCACGCCCGCAGAGAGAACACGGTGCGGGGCGGCACCGTGGAGGGGGAAGTTCAATTGCTGAGTGGCGGGCAGTGCTAGGTTGATAAGCCGTGGCAAAACCGCGCCCCGTTTCGATGTGGGACGCGGAAAAATCACCGGGAGCGAATCCTGGCCGCTCGATTGATCGCGCGCCAGATCTCGGCCGCACATCTCATCGCGCCGCTCCCATTCAGATCTAGGCCGTCCAAAGAGAGGATCCAACGGTGCTGAGCTTATCTTCTTCCCTGAGCTCGGCTGAGGCCTCCCCGCGCATTCCCGCAGCCACCTTCAAACCAGGCGCCACCCGAGCATGGTTTTTGAGTTCTCGGCCACCTCCGAGAAAACCAAGACCTCCATTTTGATCGTTAGGCCATAACGAACTCATGCATGCATTAAAATGTTGCATGCATGAATCGAGAAAGAATTCGAAGATCGGCCGAAGCAACCGAAGTTGCGAGGCCATGTTGATTGATGCTTTGCATGGATGAAGGCCATGCGTGCGTTTTCATGCACACATTCCGCGACGCATGCATTTGAAGAAGGCCGAAGAAGAGGGAACCCGCGTGAAACAAGAGAGAAAGTTCAAGATTTGCAAAATCTTGAAAACCCGATAAATTCGGGGATTCAAAGATATAACTCTGCGGATGTAAAGCACCGCCTCTGCCTATAAAAATGAGGCCGAGCCCTTGAGGCTTGCTTGCTAAAGAACTTGGAAGACCCGCGAGAGCTCGTCTGCCTCGCGATGTATTGGTCCATGCATCTCTTGCGCGACGAATCCCCGCGCACACTTGTGCGGTGAAGTCCCTTGTGCGCTGATCCTTTGCGCGACAAGAAGAAGAGGTTGGGCTGCGTCAACTTGCGCGCCCCCTCTGTGCACCGCGGACCCCTGTGCGGTAAGCAATTGTGCGGCAGTGGCCACCCGAGGCCTTGCGTGCCTTGCACCGGTTGCACTCAAGGCTTGTGCGACTGGTTGGCAGTGCACACTTGCATCAAGCCCTTGTGCGACAGTATTGAAGGAGAGGGGATACACACCCTTGCGCGACGCCTTGCACCCATTGGATTTGCGAGAAGAACCTACAGGCAGTAGATGTGCAAAGGAGGAGGCTGAGACCACACATTGGTGTGTGTGTGTGCACAAAAGAAATAACAAGGCCAAGACACCTTAGTTGTGTGCAAAAATAGTGGAGGCCAAATATACACCTTGTGTGTCTGCAAATTGAAGAACACACCTTGAGTGTGTGTGTGCAAACAAGAAACATGTTGGCCGAACCTAGTGGGTGCACTAAGTGAAGTGTATACACTTAGAAGAAGTGGAAGACTTCCACACTAAAGTATAACAGACTTTTAAGTGTGTGAAAAAATTGAACAAAGTGTGTGAAGTTCAAGGAAGGTGTGTGCTTGAAGTTATTACACCCTTTGTGGGTTTATTGCACCAAGAAGAAGAAGGGGAGTGCATGCATTCTTGCATTCACGTGCACACGTGAACAAAGCCAAATCTGGTTGTGTGCATTTGAGTTGACCAAGACCAGAGGATCTTGAAGAAATTGAGAAGGTCATGCAGTCGGTGCATGAGAATTCAGATGATGCTTTGTGAGCAGATCTTCAGTGTTTGAATAATCTCATTGGTGTATGTGATTCTAGCTAAAGAAAGAAGGTGATTAGTGCAGTCAGTTGCTGCACTAAGAGGAATAAGGAAGAAGAACTAGTGCAGTTTGTCTTTGCACTAGAGAAGAAGAGAAAGAAAGAAGAGAATTGCTTGCATACTGCTTTGTAAGTAATCAAGTGAAGAGCACTACAATAGATCAAGAGCAGAACGAACCATTTGAAGAAGGAAGAAGACTGTCTCGATAGGCAGTATAAAGAACCAGCTAGAGGCTGCAAGTTGGACTTGGCTTTCACCAGTCCAGGGGAGAGGATTGTTTCCCACCCCCCTCCAAAGTGTAGGGACTCACACTGGCTAGAGGATTGTTTTCCTAGCCACTCCATTGTAACAAAATTTTACTTTATAGTGGAGAATCCATGCAGTGGTCATACCCATTCATGGCAAGGACGTAGCTACTCTTATTGAGTGGTGAACCTTGTAAAAATACCGTGTGCACATTTTTACTGCTTTCTGTTATTGCATGCGACAGCGAAAATAGAATAAGAGAATCAAGATCCTAACAGGTCTAGAGGTACAGGGATAAAAGTTGGAATTGGTTTAAAAAGTCCCCAACACTGATTCACCCCCCCCCCCCCTCAGTGTTAGGTATATCCCAAACTGGTCCTTTCACCTCATTGATCCTTTACCTACCCTGTATAGTTCTAGAGTGAAACGATACATCCATAGTCTATCATAATAGATTTTACATGTTCTTAAAACCTATTTACTACTACACAAAATCTCATGAAAACAATTTAACTATTTTTAATCTCAATGATTCCCTATAGATGTATCCAAAAACAATAATAAAATACCCACGGTCTTCCTATTATATTTACCAACTTCTAAATCAATATTTTGATGAACCTAAAGAATATAAAAACAAATCCACCAAATTTATTATTCTCATCCTAAAAATAAGAATAAATCCTCTAGATCTTGTATATTTGTCTCAAATTAAATGAAAAATGACCCTATATGATGTGGAACTGCTCCATACCAACATCCAACACAATCCCATATATGGGTAGATCTATTGAGGTCACCAAATATAATGAGTAGAAAAAACCACTTATAGGCCTTGTTATATGTTAACATGATCCCACAAGACTTATTCCCTATGATGAGTTTCATGACAAAATACATATTCTAATAAATTAGAATACCACCATCGCCAATAGTGATAATTTTAAAAACCATTCACTTTATCCAGGTCACAACACGCCTTCACCAAGATGTGGAAAGGGATAGAAAACTACCAGACCCTTCCTTCATCATGATGATGGAGATATAATGACCCATGAGTCTTGCCTTTAATAGGCCCTAGAGTGGAGACAAGCACAACGGGTATAGAATCACATGTAATATGGAAAAAATTACCATTTTCATAGAAAAATACTAGGAGATAATTTGGTAAAACACAAAAAACTCCAAAATTAAAAGTAAGAGTAATGAAAAATAAAATAAATTCTCATATGCTTGTTCAAAATAAACTAATACAGATTACAAGGAAACTCAGATGAAAACTACCAAATAATGAAAACAAGCAATGAAAAAAATCTCGACATCCGAGCTAGTTAGGTCTGACATGGTTATCATGTTCCTCTAAGAAACATTAAATCAGTTTTATATATGTTGGGTGAGTATATAGGTATACATAGTCAGGAAACCCAAAATCTATCATGGACAAGTTGGGAGGCATTCTAATGCAACGTGAGAAAGTAGAGGTAACCAAAACACCTAGAAAGGAAAAATATCTACCAAGCCACACCAAGGCACGCTCCCCAAAAAAATGAAAGTTAGGTAAAATAATAGTAATAGCACATAAATATCTGGGTACCACGCACCACTTTCCCACTTTTTATTCAGTACATATTACTTGTTAGACTTCCCTCGCCATTTTCATTGTAGTCCCACCACTGCCCCCGACAATAAAACTTATGTACCACCACAATCACGTATCTCGTGCGCAAAAACCTAAGGCACCACAACCACGAATCTCACCCATAGACACCTAGTCCACCATATCCATACGTAACCACTCTTGTAGACACCTTGTCCAGAGCAACTACCACCACACCTAAAGACACCTAGACCTCATCCCGAAGACACCTGGGAAACAAACTTTCCCGCACACACCTGGGCCAACCACGACAACATACCCTGCCCAAAGAGTCTTGGGATATAATGGACCTAAAGCTATCATATCCTTCCTGAAGAGTCTTAGGATAACTGGGAGAGGTATTAGAAAATTAGATAATGACCAGCCACTCGTAAGAATGTTAGGAAAAACACCCTCCCCCATGAAATGGGGGTGTTCGACATGAAGTGATCAACGTGGATGGGGTGCGTATAAGAAGGAAAAAACTAAACATTTTACATATAGGTAATCAACCACTCATCCCAACCTAAGAGTTCCATAGAAAAATCACCCTCATTACTATTCCTACATGCACACACACAACATACACGACATGAGAACAACCCATTTCTAGAAAAAAAATTCCCCCATTGTACCTGTTTTCATTGTCATGTTCAACTTATTCCATTTAAATATTCCTCCACTATCGGCCAACTAATAGAACTAACTACAAGACAAGACAAAAACTGAAGGAAAATATCCATGTATCAATTTAAGCATTCACACTTGATTCTCTTATAGAATCACTACAATAAAAGGTATCTCTGAGATCTCTCAATGTACCAGAACCAAACAAAGCCCCAACATACAAACACAGATCCAAAAACCAACAACTGAACAATAGGAGATCCCATACCAATCCGCAACACCCACAAGCATCATCAATATCAACCACACATATTACCATAATAGATCAAGGAATTTCCTAGATTTTTCCACACTATTCATTAAGTTCGTTCCATCAATTTGGTTAACCAGGGAGATCACACGGGGATTTTTTTTTGGAATCCATTTTTTCAACCAACCATATATGATTAACCATTTTCCATGTTACATCCATTAAATACAAATTTTATAGTGAAAAATAGAGGTTCATTAGTGCACATTAAAGGACCCCCAATGGTCACTATTTTTAGTGGGAATAGGCTCATAGAATTAAAGACATATAACCAAAGATAAATGATTACATATTCATTACCATGAAACACACCCCTTCAATCATTTTAGTCTGTTTATTATATTCGTTATGGTATTTTTTCATCCACATCCTAATGGAAAAAATTTCATACCCACCCTGCATGATACATAGTAATGAGGGATGAAGGAAATACCTACCTGAATGATCAACGGTTGAAGTGTTCTCCTCACACCAAGAACTGGGGATGCGTGACTTGCATAATAAGAATTACAAGGACTCCAAGGGTGTCTAAGAAATGCTCCGTCCTAGGCGCATGATTCATCTCCAGAAGAGGGACTCTGAACACACAACAGAAATGAAAGATACCAGGGAACAAGAAGATCCTTAGTGAAAAAGGCCAGATCCTAGAGTTACAATATGGAAATCTCGGTGTGATTAAAAAGGGGATTGTGGTTTAACCATGTGGCTGGGAGGTTGTACACATTATAATTTATTGATAATTAATTATTATCCATGTAGATAGTGGAGAAAATGAAAATGAGTAAATGTGTTTCCTTTAAAAGTAAAAAAAAATGTAATAGGGGTGAACCTAGAAAATAAGGGATGTTGGAAAATGCGGTAAAAACGTGTGATGTGCCACACATTTTTGTAACTCGGGCCCCCAATTCTTAGGGATTTAAAACATCATTTATAGGGTTAAAATGGATTTAAACCACTTTAATAATGTTAATAAGACTTAAAAGAGGTGTTACTGGAAAACTGGGGAAGGAAAACCCAAAACCCTTATGGTGGCACCATTCGAGTGTGGCACCGATCGGTGAGACCGATCGCTGGAACCAAATGGTTAAAATGATCGGTGATACTGAACGGTGGCATCGATAGGTCTCACTAGGGTGACACCCTAACACCAACGTTGACGCCCTCCTCACTCACCAATGCGGTCCAAGACACCCCAAACACCATAATTTTTCAAAGTAATGGACAAGGATGGTTCGGGCCATTACATTAGATCCCTCTCAAACTATTCTTGTCCTCGAGAATTCAAGGGTAAACTCAACGAAAAGAGGGGGTCTGAACAACCACCTCACAAGATACCCTTTATGGAAATCCCACCCTAGAGTCGTTCAAAATCTAGAATAAGCCTCGACACATAGGAACACCTCTTCCTTATATTGATCAGCTGTAGAAGCACTACCACCCCTCACCCCAAAGAAAATACATAGACTTATAAAGGGCACACCATCCACACTTACAGATTAGGGAGTCTCTTTTCCCATGTCAATATATTATCCAATTTTAGTGGCACTAGCTCACCTGCATGGGTTTAATCGCATCCACCTTAATGCCTATTGCTTAGGGAATAGGTCCTCCCCTCCCCACAATGAGAACATTACACATATTCGGAGAATATGGAAAACAATCCATCTAATGGAAAACAAGGTTAAGCATTACACAATAGCAATGAATAAGAAAAACACAAAACCAAAACTCAAAATAGATTGGTGTACTAGGAACACATCTGTTACTCCCATTCCTAGGTACCCTTCTTGAGGCCACCACGCCTCCACAAGACACGAACCAAGGGAATGGTTCATCCACGAAGCAACTTCTCCTGATGATCCTCACTCCCCACTAGTCATTCTCTGACCATTGAATCTTCCTTGATATCCATATCTCCCAATTTGAAGAGGTGAGAATCGCCGTGTTGATGCCGACAGAGCAGAGACACATGGAAGACATCTTGGACACTCAGTATCAGCGGTGGTAGTGCCAACTGATAAGAAACTTCACCGACCCATCATAACACATCGATGGGTCCAACGAACATAAGAGAAATCTTACTCCCCCTACTGAACCTTCATTTCCCCCACTGTGGGGAGACCATTAAAAACATGTGGTTCCCAACCTCGAAATCCAAGTGTATCCTCCAATGATCAGCATATGAATTCTACTGGTCTGTAAATGCCTTTATCCTCTCATGCCCAAGGTGAACCTTTCCAATCATTCCCTGCACTATCTCCGGGCCAGGAACACCTACATACCAAACCTCGGTCCAGCTCTCAGGAAAACGATGTGACCTTCCATATAAGGCTTCGAACGGAGCAATTCTAATGGTAGAGTTATGGATATTATTGTAGGAAAAAACTACCAAAGGATAGTTTCATACCAACGACCCTACGAAGACCAAAACACATCCCTGTTGAAATTCCTCTGCTGTTTGGATGGTCGTTTATGAATTCCCACCCATTTGGGGGTGGAAAGCAAGGCTAAGTCATAGTTGGGTTCGAAAAGAACATTTTAATCCATAATAGACTTGTGAGGTAAACTTAGCATCCCAATCTAAGACTATGGACCTCAGAAATCCATGAAACCACACCACTTCATCCATGTACCTCTATTCTGAGGCATCTACCACACTCGACTCCTTGATTTCTAAGAAGTGAGTGGATTTTGTCAGCTGATCTACCATTACCAATATAGTATCACAACGTCCTTGTTCCCTGGGTAGTCCTTTGATGAAATCCATCGAGATTTCATCCCACATCCACTCTGGTACATCTAATGGCTACAAAAAAACCTCCTAGAACACGGTGCTCATCCTTCACCTACTAGCACACAAGGAACTTTTCCACAAACTCGACCACTTTTTGATTCTACCTAGGCCATCAAAACTTTTCTCTCATACGTTGGTAGATCTTTGAAACTTCTGGGTGTACCGCAAGAGGTAAGTTATTGAACTCACAGAGAACTCCCTCACACATTTTCTCTAGGACAGACAACATCCCACTAAAAAGAATCTATTTCTGACCATCTTCCGACCATCCTTCTAGAGAATCACCCTGGCTGACATGATTATGAATCACTTCATCCACTAAGTCCCCCCATTGGTACTCCTCCACTTGATGTACTAAGGAAGACTGCACCACCATCTGGAATAGACATCCCCTTCTATCCTCCACTTTCATGATCATATGTAAAGCATCCAACTCCTCCACCGCCTTCCAAGAATCCACAAATTCCTGATCAACTTCCCTCTACTAATTTTTACTCAAGGCATCATCCATGACATTCTCCTTTACTGAGGTGTAGGAGATCTCGATGTCATAGTCATGAAGAAACTCCATCCACCTCTGATGTCGCATGTTCAGGTCTCTCTGGGAAAAGATATTCCTCGTGCTCTTGTGATATGTGAAGTCCCCAAGGCATTCCCTCGATGAGGTAATGCTGCCAAAACATTAGGGCAAACAGAACTGCTAAAATCTCCAAGTCGTGGGTAGAATAGTTACCTTTGTGAGGACATAGCTTCCTAGAACCATAATATATCACTCCCCGCTATTGCATCAACACACACCTTATGACTACTCTAGAAGCATCACAGAACACTTCAAACATTACCCCTTCCTCAATAAATTTCGTCATTTGGGCACTAACCAACATCCCCTTCAGATAACTATAGGGTTCCTTGAACTTCTCACTCCAAATTTATGCTTGGTCTCTCTTGGTCAAGGTTGTCGATGGTGCTGCAACTTGAGAGAAGTCAGGAAAAAAACTCTGTTAGTAACTTGCCAGACCAAAGAAACTACGAACCTATGCCACATTCTTGGGTGCTTCCCAAGAAATAATCTCTTTGACCTTCAATGGGTCCACTAATATCCCTTGTTGGGACACCATATGTCCATTGAAGTGCACTTTTCATGCCCAGAACAAGCACTTGGAAAACTTCTTGTAGAGATGGTGGTGTCAAAGGACTTCCAACACAATCCTCAGATGCTCGATGTGATCCTCCTATGATCTTGAGTAGATCAAGAAGACATTAATAAACATGAATACAAACCGGTTCAGATACTTTCGGAAGACAGAGTTCATGAGCCCCATTAACTCAGCTGGTGGGTTCGTAACGCCAAATGACAAGACCACAAACTCAAAGGGCCCATGTCTTCACCTAAAGGTAGTCTTCGAGATGTCACCCTCCTTCACCCTCAACTGGTGATATCTCGACCGTAGGTCGATCTTAGACAATCAACATCCCCCCTTCAACTAGTCAAAAATTTGTCGATCCTTGGGAGGGGGTAACATTCTTGAATGTCACCTAATTCAGTCTTTGGTAGTATATTCATAGCCTGAGACAACCATCTACCTTCTTTGAAAACAACACTGGAGCACCCCCTTGAGACGTTCTTGGTTGGATAAACCCCTTCATCATCATGTCATCAACCTAGATATGCAACTCCCGTAACTCAGAAGGCACCATCTGATAGGGATCCATTGAACTCGGATGCGAACCAGGTAGTAAGTATATCCCGAACATAACATCACATCGAGGGGGTAGAGTCACTATATCTTCTAGGAAGAAATCTAAAAACTCACTAATGTTCACCAGGACATCAACCATATTTGTGCCTGTGAACTCCACTAACATCTCAACAAACAAGGAAAGAAGGGGCTCCACTCAACAGTTTCCCTCCGGGAAACCCCACTCACTAATGAAAGTTACACGCGGGCCATCCATATTTGAGAAAATGACCCTTATACTGAAGAAGTAGATAATATCACACATATAAAATATCTAGTATATGTCTAGGATGATATGGTATGGTTGCATTCACAGTAGAAGGAGATCCCCAATGGACCGATGTGGCCCCAATAACAGTCTACATCCACTAAAAACATCAAATAGGATTCTCTGACCTCCAACTGGCACACTCAGCACTATGGGCATAGAGAGCCTCTCTAATACTAGACCTAAGGTGTGGGATATACTAGGTGCAACAAAGGAGTGAAATTGATTTTGAATCAAACAAGGCACAATAAATAGTACTAAACTAGCTGATCGTACCTTGAATGACCTTCAGGTCTACTAGAATTTCTACATTCGATGTGTGTAACTACCCATTCCCAAAACCTCTACCTCTCATTTTTATGCCGCCTCCCCAACCAAGCCCTAGCCGAGGTCCCTGAGGAGCACCCTAGGGTCAGCCTCCTCCAGCACTGTCTACCATCAGTGGAGTGGGAGCTTTCTTCCCCTGCTAATGATGTTGCTGAAAATGTCGGTGTGGAAACTGTTGCTACTAAGGTGGTTTCTATACCTACCCACCTCCATTTTACATCACTCATTCTAGGAACTTATTTTGGAGGTTCCCCAAGCTTCCAAAGATAATTAAACTCAGTCATAGGCTCATAGAGTTTGGGCCAAGACCAGGAGATCGAAACCGGAACTACTGAGGTCTGCTTCCCGCCGACCGAATCCTGGATGGCTCTGATGCTAGAGGCCTTCTTCTTATAGCCATCCCCTTTGATGAGCCCAACTGGATCCCCTCTTGCGGAACACCTCCCAGTGTGTGCATCCTCTCCAACAATTCAGTCTTCTTCTGGACCTCCAAGTACGTTGGTATAGTGAAGGGGGTTACAACATGCTGAAGGGAAGGTCGGGGTGCCTCCTCTAAGAATCTTGCCTATGACTCCTCATCTGGGTAGAGGTCTGCAGTGAAACAAAGTAGATCCTTGAACTTGATCCCCAACTCCTTCACTAACATACTCCCCTATTTTAGGGAGAGTAGCTCCTAGATCTTCTAAACCTTCATCGTAGAAGAAAGGAATTCGGCACAGAACTCCCTCTCAAAGTCTGTCCATGAAACCTCAACCTAAATATTCTCCCCAAGAAAAATCATCCACCAATAATGAGCCACTACCCACATTTGGGTTATATCTAGAGGAACCTTGTATTTTCCCAGAGCCTAGAACAAGCTGAAACATATCACCATCTCCTCAATCCATCTTTCTCTCTCCATGTCTGAGGTGCTTCCCTCATACTTCCTGAGGGTCTTCCCCTGAAAGGCACAAAGCATCTTCTACAACTTGTCATCCTCCTCCACTCGATCATTCATTCATTGATCAACTAAATCAGCCCCATGGGGCTCAATTTCCCACACTACTCAAGGTCATCATCCAGGTTCCATAGCTACTAGGTAAATAAGGAATGCATAAGCCTTAGTAGTGTAGAAGATTTATTTTAAATTTTTCTTAAACTTATTATTAATTTTAAATTACCAAGACACCAAGAACACACAAGAACAGAAGACATTATGATAAATGTACCATTCCTAGGGTCTCTACCGTGCAATCAGTGTAGCCTCCCTTGGTCACTTGGAAGGTCCAATGTTCTTACATCGGATCATGGGGGGCATAAAATCCCATGTCCTAGTCGGTATTCCTTAACCTATCACATGTTCCAAGATTTCCTAACAGTATTTTCCAACCATCCCATGAAATCTTCATTGTGCCTATCCCCAAACTCCATCCTATCCCTTAACCATCAGTCCTTTCATACCATTCTATCATGACCCGCCTTCACCAAGAAGATTGAAGTGATAAAAAACTCTTGGACCCTTCATTCTACAAGTCAAAAGAGAGATAATGACCCCTGATTCCTACCATCAATATGCCATTTATTATTGACTAGGACCAAGGGTATAGAATCACCAGTAATATGGAACGAATTACACTTTTATACAAGAAATATCAAGAGATAAGATAGTAAAACCTAAACAACTCCAAAACTGAAGATAAGAGTGAATCAAAAAAATCCATTCCCATATTCAGGTTCAAAATAAATTAATAAAAAATTCAAGAAAACTATATTGAAAAGTACCAAATACAGAAAAATAGAAATAACCAAAGTCTCGACTTCCAAGCTAGTAAGGCCAGGCATGGTCCTCAAAGTCCTCTTGGAAATTTGAAATATGTTTTATAAATGGTGGGTGGGTATACAGGTATACTCAGTAGGGAAAACAAAAAGCACTTGTGCACAATTTGGTAGGCATTCTGATGCCCTGTGAGAATTTAGAGGCAACCAAAACACCGAGTAAGGAAAACTATCTCCCCAACCTCACCAAGGCACACTCCCCTAATAATGACGGTTAGGTAAATTAATAGTAATTGCACATAAATATTTGGGTACCCCCCCACCACTTTCCCACTGGTAATTGAATATATCATACGTGTCTTACCTCCCCCACCATATTCATTATAGTCCCACTTCCACCCCAACAACAACATTATGGGCCTCCACAACTACACATCCCACAAGCAAACACCCGGGCCACCAAAATCATGCATCCATCCCACCGACACCTCACCACCACAACCATATGTGACCAGGTCTATAGAAACCTTGTCCAGAGCAACTACCACCACACTCTAAGACACATATTCCTCATCACGAAGACAATTAGGAAACAAACACGCCCACACACATGTATGACAACCACCACAATATACCATGCCCAAAGATTATTAGGTTATAATGGAACTTAGTCCATAACATCCTTCCTGAAGATTCTTAGGATATCTAATAGAGGGAGAAGAAAGGAGATAATAACCAGCCACTCATATGAATGTTGGGAAAAACACCCTCCCCGATGAAATGTGGGTGTTCAGCATGATGTTCTCAATGTGGGTGGGGTGCGTATAAGAAAAAAAAAGTAAAAATTTTATATATAGGTAATAAATCACGCATCCCAACCAAGGTGTTCCTAAGAAAAACCACCCCTATTACTATTCCTACAAGCACACACGCACACAAAACATCCACAACCTGAGCACAACCCATTTCTGTAAAACAAATCCCCCATTATACCCGTTTATATTTTCATGTTCAAGTGATTCCATTTAAATTTTCTTTCACTACTAGGAAACTAATAGATATATGTAGAAGCCAAGACAACAAATGATGGAAAAAAACCAAGGAGCAATTTAAGCATTCACATCCGGTTCTCTTGTAAAGTCACGAGAACAAAAGGGATCGGTGAGATCCCTCAAAGTACTAGAACCAAACCAAGGCCCAACATATGGGACCACATCCACAAACAAACATCTGAATACCGATATATCACATCCCTATCTACATCACTCTCAAGAATCAATGATAAAAACCACAAATATTACCAGAACAGAGAAAGGAAGTTCCCCGATTTTTCCACGCCATTCATTAAGTTCATTTCCGCTTTTTAGTTAATCGGTTTGATAATACAAGGATTGTTATTCGTTGGGAATCCATTTTAACAACTAAATTTATGTGATTAACTAGTCTCCATGTTACAAAAATTCAGTCATATGTTTATAAAGAAAAATAGAGGATCATTAGTGCATAATAAAGGACCACCAACAATCACTATTTTCATTGGGCACAAGCCCATAGATTTCCCAACATATAAGAGAACATAAAAGAGTACAACACCATCACAATCAAACACACCCTTTAATTATTTGAAGTCTATTTATTATCTTTGTTAAAGTTTTGTTTCATCCACGTCCCAAGGGAAAAATTGTCACACCCACCCCGCATGACATATTGTAATGAGAGATGAAGGAAAACCTTACCTGGATGATCAATAGTCGAAGTTTTCTCCTCACTCCAAGAACTGGGGATGCACGACTTCAAGAAGAAGAATTATAAGGACACCAAGGGAGACCAGGGAAGCTTTCATCTTGGGTGCACAATTTTTCTCTGAAAGAGGGACTCCAAATGCACCAAGGAAATATAGGAGGATAGGTAATAAAACGTTCTTTGGTGAAAAAATTCCAGATCCTATAGTTACAGGATGTGGAATCTCAAAGTTCTTAAAAATCGGATTCTGGTTTAACCACATGGCTGGGCAGTTTCACACGTTAGAATTTATTGAGAATTAATAATTATTCTCGGAGATGGTGGGGATAAAGTCGGTGATTTAATAGATTTACTTTAAAGGTATAAAATCATGTAACGTGGGTGAAACTAGGAAACACAAGAAGATGGAAAACGCGGTAAAAGGTTGTGACATTCCATATGTTTTGGAAACTTATGACCCCAAATTCTTAGGGATTTAAAAAATCATTTATGGGATCAAAACAGCCTTAAACCACTTTAAAAAGTGTATGAAAAATTAAAATATGCGTTATGGGAAAAATTTCCTCCCCCCAAAACCCCTATGGTAGCATCTTTTGGGTGCAACACCGATCGATGTCACTGATAAGTTGCACCACAGTATCAACCTGACACTGATACTGACACCCTCCTCACTCACCAATGGGGTCCAGGACACCCCAAACACTAGTATTTGACTATGTAATGGACAAATAGGGTCTAATCCATTATAATCCATGTTATCCTCATCACCCCATACATAGTGATCAACATCACCAACTCTTACATGAGTTACACCCAAAACATTCTCATGGATGAACATCGTGAATTAAAACTCAATGATAACCACATCATATAACTTGAAATTGCTATCTTCATATACTGAGCCACTAATAGTTGGAATGAATGCTATACTAAATCTTATTCACTATTTTTCACATGATACTACACATTTTTATCTCTTATAAAAAATAACCATGTTCTTCTGTTCATGTTCACATATAGACAACCCTATCCATATCTATTTAATAAACAATCAAAACACATTTAAATACATGAATTTGTTTCGAACCACCTACCCAGAATATGTGGGACTATACTAATAGAAGGATTACGACCAAATAAGATTTAATTAGGTGATTGAATTTTTGAAAAAAAATCCATAAATTAGGGGTTTTTTGGAAAAATGTGAGAGTAAAATAAGAAAGTAGGACAATAGACACACACCAATTATTATTATTACCAATCTATTTCCCTAAATTCATACCGCATGATAAACTTATACAAATTAGATAGAATATTCCTCAAAGAAGATGAAAAATAATGAGAGAGATGTACCTATTTCTCTCTATTAGTTATTCATCTTCAAACTATATTTCCCTATTTTATATTAAATTTCCCAAATGATATATCATATTTGACATTTTAGGAAAATTCTTGAAAAAAACAATTTTATTGAAAATTTCAGAAATTATATAATATTTAAATAAAACTGTTTGTATCGACCCTTAGAATACTATATATATTATATTATATATAAACCATATGAATCAATTAAAAAATACACATTCCATAATTAACATAATTATTATTTTTATAAGGGGCTTCACTTAAAATGAATTTTTTACATACCATTTTCTTTATTTCAAATCATAATTCATTTGTAATGTAAAATATTTTTCACACATAACGTATTTTCCTTTGAAAATATTTAACAATTGACATATTTTTCCCTAATAAATACTATATTTCATATAATAAATTTGTATTTAATATATTTATTATAGGGACAACATATTTTCCACATGTTTCATCTTTCCTTTGAATCTATAGTTTTTTAAATTGGTTTAAAACCCATATATGATACCTTTTTTTCCAGTATATTATATTTTTATTATATATTAGTGTATCTTCTCATTAAGAGGTTTTTGACTTGGTCTCATTTCAATTATCCGTAGATAAAAATATTACTCATCCAACCAAAAACCATAATCTTGAAATAAAAACATAAGCAATGAACAAATATCTGACTTCCCTTTGTGTAATATTTTTAAAATCATATGTAATACAATTTCCTCCCCTTAAGATACATAAAATAAATTTATATCCTCTAAATGGATAGACTTTAGAAAATTTTAAACGTAACAAAATTTACAATCTCATGAAGCTTTTTACTACTAAAAAATAATGCCTAATATTGTTTAAAAGAATCTAGACCGATTTTTTTAAAAAATTAATTTAATTTAAATATTTGTTTTTTATAAACAAATTAAACCTCAAAACCTCTAAAGGTTTGAGAATCATAATTGTGACTAAATTTATAACATAAATTACCATTTTAATAACCCCAAACCACATAATCTTTGTGTTTTTTTTATCAAGATTTAAAATAAATGGTTTGAAAATTTTGTAATAATGGATATCTCTCTTTAAATATATAAACCATAATAAAAATATTAATTGTTGATAGTGAAGGAAGAATTAATATATAGTATCAACCTTTAATGGAAACATATAATCTAATTATATTCCAATTATTATATATATAATAAATTATTTCTTAATTTTGATTATTAAGAGCACAATTTCTTACATTAAATTAAAAAAATTGTTTTCATTAATTAAAATTAAAATAATTAAAAATATGAAGAAAGTTTAATATTTAAACAATAAGACAATATCCTCGAGGGATAGTTTCCACTAAAAAATAATAGAAGTTAAAAATGTAATCTAAAATGTGACAATGAAATGGATACATAACTAATGTATCAATATTCTATCTCTGTGTACTATGATAATTATTGTCTCTGAGATTCTCTTTTGTCATAGAACCTCCAGTGAAATTCAAAAACTCTATGAATATTACACAAAAATATTGAATAGTGGAACTTCTTTTAAAAAATAGAAAAAACCCTTATTATTATTAAATTATAGGATTTCTATATTAGAATAATGTCTTAGATAGATCTCAAAAAATGATCGCACATGAAAAAAGGAAACATATTGATCCACAGAGGTTAATTTTCAACACTATTATACAAAAACCAGTAATAAAATCATTACCAATGGAATTAAATTCTCATAATCCAACTGAATAAACTATAAATCAATGTAAATATCATCTGAACATCAATTATTATCATTATTTTAGAAATTTTCAATTTTATTTTGGTAATTTATGCTTCATAAACTCATAAAATTCTTTCATCTATTGTTTTATAGATTTTAAATCAATTCTTTATTATACTACCTCAATTTATTATTACACTTCTTGCATAACACCACAATGAAATTAAATATCAAACTATATAGATTTACTAAAATAACCAAAATCCAATAGAATATATAAGTGTTTTAATAATAATAAACTATTTTTCTACCAAGGTAAAAAATAATACCATTCATAACACATATCATCATCATGTCTTTGATTTACATGATTTTTGAACCCATGCCTATAAGGATACCTTTTATTTAGTATAAACTCTAATACTAGTGATCCCTAGTCAATTAGGCTCCTTTTTTAGAATAACAGGGGCCTATACGTGTAGAATTTATTTTATATGTAAGGGTCAATAATATTAGTACCTTAAAAATAAATGATATTTTCACTAGCGAAAAGTCACATATTAATCGAAAAACTATAGACCTAAAACTAATTTATTAATACCTAACCTCATCAAAACAATACCTAATACTATGGATATAAAGTGATATGAAACTAAAATCCTAAATGTGACTGAGATATATAAAATTCATAAAATTACAACAACAAAAATCAATGGATTCATTAATAATCAATGTGTCATAATTCATTTTGAAAAAAGAAAAATTTAAGTGTGAGAAAAGTCATATAGCTTATAAAACTTATGAAAAAATAAATATTGGACACTAATTCTAAGGAACTCATTATAGAAAAACAACATCTCTCCAAGGACCCTCTAAGTCAATCCAATTAAATTAAAAAAACCCATATTTAAAAGGGGTGAGTATATGAAAATACATATTATATTCGTCCCCTAAATATTTCTTTATTTATGTGAATAATGAAACTATTTATTGGGTAAGTCCATTATAGTACATCAAACCCATATCTTTTGAAAAAAACACTCTCAAAATTTAATATTAAATGTTTTTTTGTTTTTTTGTTTATATATAGTATAACTCATTCTAAAATATGTCATGAGGGACCCCATTGACCATTTTCCAATAGAATCTTCATCATAAGTCCCAACAACACCCTTCTTGACTCTCAATTATAATTTGGTTATATGAATTATATCATTACACAATTATCATAATCATATCTATATAATTATTATATTATTCTAATTCTCTCATAAAAAGAGGGGATAATTGTAATATTGACCATCTTATAGTTTCTCAATATTTGGAGTTTGGGTGAAGGTAACATTGCACAAGATAGAATACAACAAAATCCATAACCATAATCAAGAAGAAGATAAAATAGACTCAAATACTTTATTTTTGTATTCCATTAAACTATCAAATATCATTTTTAATATCCTTGTGTTGGAATGGATCTAATACCCACTATAATTTTATCATTAATTTAATAGGGGTTGACTGGATTTCAAAATAGTATATCTATTTATCATGAATTCAATCCTCCTGGTCAATATTTAATAAAAATATTTATGGTATAATAACCCCATCATATATTTCTTATCACCCTCACATGTAGTTCATTATAAATGTATAAAATAGTGATAAAAATCATTTATAAAATTACTCATATCCTTTTATTTGATAACTAATAATTCTTATCTCAAACCACATGCATATTGTAAATCATATTTCATTTGAGTTTTTCTATCCATGACCACACACATATATTCATAACTTCATCTGAATACATAACATCACTATTATAGAAGTTTATCATTGTGTTTTACATAATTTTATTGATCATAATATCTAGTGGAGTGATCTTAATATACTCTATGTACAATTTTATCATTGAGTGATGCAAGTGGAGAAGAGTACATTGTGAAATGACACCAATTATAATTTGGAAAAAACATTGTTGTTTATTCATGGATATATGTGAAATTAAAAAACCACATATAATATAGTTTATAATAATTTATTAAAATAATAAAAATAATGGACCCCCATATGGGTTACTGCCTCATTATTTGAAGGGAAATCAATATTTATGTTCTATTATAAAAATATATATAGACTTTAAGTATAAAGACCCATACTATAAATATATAGATATCACATCTTAATAGATGAATATTCATTACATAAAAAATTTATTCATGCTATAATCATATAAGTCATGTTATGTTGGGAACATGGACACCTAAAGAATTGGTTTATAAAAGATATAAATTATATACTTATCTTTTCTTTATAACTTACTCCCTTTTTAGACATATCCTAATTAATAACTTACATGATAAATTTGGAAAAGGCAGCATAAAAATGGGTGAGATCAATTGAACAGTAAGTATACACAAGGGAGATTTCAATAATCACATGATCATAACATATACATAATGATATAATAACATGGTCTAAACATGTAAAAAATACACTGAAAATAACACCATGTAATCTTGATTCATGGAATGATTCATTAAGGTTAAAAATATAATAATGATAATGTAATTGAAGAACATGAAATTTTGGATCACTAAATTATCATGATTCATATGTTTAGGACATTGACCTAAACATAGAAACTCATTTACTCGATAGTCAAGAATATTTATAATATTATCATAGTGGAATGGGTTCATTCCCCAAACCATACTAGTAGTCAAGTTTCACTACCAAGACTTTCATACGGGATAAATTCCCATACTAAAATAGGTTCACTAAGTATTCTAATCTTGTTTATCTCAGAGATATCTATATTTTTCCAATGAATTGGAGGGAGACATAGGACCCAACCACAACATAATTAAAATCATACTTATGCTCTCCAAAAGATCATAAATCATTCATCATTTAAAAATCCATGCAATGTGTGGAGTTTCATAATCATTTATTCATCGCATAACCCATTGAGAATGAGCATGTTTTATAAACATTTTATCATTACATAATTACATAACCCATGGGAAAAGGAAATCGGTTCACAATAATCTCGTCATCACAAATATAATTTATCCACAGAAATAATAAGGATGTAATCCTTGGACTATATCACATATAAAGCCTAACTGAAATCAAGGTTTGTTTTATTTTTTGAAATAAAATATCATAAAAGAAAATTAAACCATTCTTGAGGAAAAAAAGTACTAAATTTTTAAATAACATTTCAAAATATAAAAAAACAAAAAAAACTAGGGAAAATACTATTATAATTTAAATATAAGAAATATTTAAATGAATATTAAAAAATTGATTGGTCATGACAGTAATAAATTCTATTTGTGTTATATATGTTAAAATAAAACATTTCTTTTACAATTTTATAAAGTAAAAATACAAAATTACTTTATTCTAAAAAATCAAGTAGAATCGTTTTTAAGCACTATGTAAAAAGGTAAACATGGGTAAAAATTTCATCAAATAGTTATTTAATAATATTAAAAACATTCTTCAATATGTGTCTATAAAACATTTATATGGAAGAAAATGACTTTTTTATCGAATAGAGAAACAATATCGATTTTCCTTAAAAACAGATATTTCGTTTCATGATCATTTAAGTTGAATTAAATGAATGGATAAAATGTATTATTAGTAAAAATATAATTAGAATAAAATTCATGAGTTTATTCATTGTTAGATCATAGTATTTCATCATTGAAATTAGAATCATAAAAAATCATGATAAATCGTGGGATTGTAGTTTAAAACCTTTAAAAATGGAAATATTTGAATCATAAGCCCATGGAAAGAAATAAACTTATGTGGTTATGTATATATCATAATTTTCATGAGATGATTCATAAATGAAATATTTTGGAATTATATACACCACACTCAAAAGTGGTGTATAAGGCATCTGTCTCACACAAACAAAAGTGAGACAAAAATCCCTTACTATATGTACGAATTCCTTTGTATTCATTGGAAACTTATATATAATAAATATATATATTGGATGTAAATATTTTATATAACCTTAATTATATATATCATTCCATATATGATTTAATTATGACCTTTTACCACTTATTTGATAACAATTAATTATTAAAATCGTTGATCCAGGTGATATCAGCTTCATTTTTTACATAATTTTTGTTTTTTTAGTTTTGAAAATTGTATTCTAATACTAGTTCCATAAATTTAAGATTTTTAATCAGTATATAAATATAATTAATATTCATTATATAAACTTTTAGAGTGATTCATAAATGTA
The DNA here is from genome assembly GCA_963277665.1 of Viscum album. Classification (NCBI taxonomy): domain Eukaryota; kingdom Viridiplantae; phylum Streptophyta; class Magnoliopsida; order Santalales; family Viscaceae; genus Viscum; species Viscum album. The sequence goes on from OY728134.1 coordinate 64,501,258, forward strand.
ATGAAAGAAAAATGGACTACATAATGCATAGAGACTCTAGGAAATACGTACCCATAAACACTATTTTCATTTTTCAATGAATGGAATGAAGGAAGGGTAAATACTAAATATATATTAAATAATGATTATTATATAATATATATCATATATATTAATTATATCACCTATTATTTCCATCAATGTAAAAAATAAGTTAAAAAATAATTGCATTACTTCATGGAGGTGGTAGTCCACACATATACAAATGATCAACATTATCATTTCCCAATGGTCTAGAAGGTAAGAATGTAGATAAAATAGTATCATTAAAAAATATAATCATTTCAAAAATTAAATATTTAAATATCAAACCCCCCATAATAACCATCAATGAAATATAGTGATAGAAAATTAATTGTATCTTTATATGGAGGCAGTAACTTTGACATATGGATGAACGATACATTCACATTCCATTTGATAGAGTCAGGGTTAATAGAGATGATTTAATAATTATAGAAATAATCATGTATATTTATAAATATAAATTAATTATTTTTTGAACAATATAATATATTTAGTAGAAGTAAAATATGAATTAAAATGAAATCAGTTTGTTAAGTAAATTTTATCTTCTTTGAAATATCTCCATTAGATCTCACATAGGGGATATAGAGTTGATATTTTGGGAAAACCAGAAACAGAATATTTTGTATAGATTAATGTAGAATATAACATGGTAGATTTTTTCTATGATATAAATCTTAGTGTGTCGTGAATAAGAGAAATGTGAGGTTCCCTTGGAATTTCTTAGAAAATTGTAATATATTAAAGTAATTGTCAAGAAAATGGTAAGAAATTTCCTATAAAGGTGTATGGGATGAACATTTATACCATATTTATCCTTATTTTCCTCTTTTATCATTTTTATAATTTCAATTCTAATTAATAAAATATTTTTTTCTTAAAATATCATTATTGCCAATTTGGACATAATTCATTTATTTTGATTTAAAATAAATAAAACCAAATATGGAATTTAAATATATTTATTTAAAAAAAATTAATGTGTCAATATTCTTCTATAAAATTAAACAAGCACATTAACACACTCAAATTATATGGTATTTAATATTTTTAAAATCAATTTATATTTTCTAATTTATTGTGTAAATAAGTCATTGGTGTCACATAAGCATTTAAGATAATTATTTAAACAATAAATATTATAAATAAATTATAATCATGAATAATATTTAGTTATTCACAAAATCTAAATTAATATTCATTAAGATCCAGTTTTTATCGCCATGTGAACACAAAATAGATATTTAAAACAAATAGAGTGAGATTTTTTATCGTTGTTTTAAATATTATATAGGTTTTTATAATGGGAAAATATTTATTAAACAACTAAATATCAATTATAAGATAATAATGGTAGAATTTACTTCATATTATAAGAATTAGGATGAAAAATTATTGGATTATCACTTATTTTAACCAAGATTAATGGGAGTTTCCATTTAGTGAGGTGATATTTTTTACCACAATTAATATTTATATTGACAAAAAATAAAAGGAACATATTTTCCTTATTTCAATTGCCTAATTTCAAATATATAACCAATTATATGAAATAAAATTAATATTTTTTGTAGAAATTACTTTTAAAATAATTTTTTAGCACACAATGAAAACTTATTTTTAGAAAAATTCATTTTAAGAATAAAATATTAGTTTTTCTTATCTCATGCCTCGAAAAAAATATAAAATGGTTGTTAAAAAATTATATTTAATATATATTATATTAATTTTATTTATATAAATCAAAAAAAATGTTTGATTAAATTTATTATGATAAAATTACATTTTTTCATACAAATAGTTTTTTACCGAAAAATATCTCTTTTAAACTAAAATGATTAAAATATTTATCTTAAAATTATTTCATACCCAAAGAATTAATTTATATATATGAAAAAATTAATTTTTTATAATCTATATTGTCCAATTAATACTTATGAATCTAAGGTGATGGTGATAACGATAGTCTAATAGTATATCTTGGTATCTAGAAACTCTATGTTGCGTGTAATATAAGCTATGGATGAAATTATGTTTATTAAAAAATACATTTCATAAAATCTCAGGGTGCACATTCTATCACCTCCCCACTTAAAATAAATTTTGACTTCAAAGTTCATAAATATGATAAAAAATAAGTATATTTTTTTCATTATGTCCTATAGTTCCCATATTAATTCATTTAATTTGTGATCTCTCCATGGAAATTTAACCAACTGAGTAGTATTGTTCTATAGAACATTACCTCTGGAATCCATGTTTTCTACTAGTTTATTCATAATAAAGATCATGTCGTAGTGGTATGACCATTAATTTCAATACATTTAATTGATTAGTTATGTACATCCTCTATAGTGATACATGGAACTCATCATTAACATGATAGAAGTTTAGTGGAAGCACCATGTGATAGCCTTCCATCTCTACTCAATCAAAAATCATGGACAGACCAATAAAATTAATAATTAAATCATGTTTTTTTCAATCACATAACCTTATTTCATAGAGAAATTATCAGAAAAAACATCTTACTAACTTCATATTCTTTGTCACACCAATGATCATCAGTATAACATTTCTACCGACACTACCCAACCTTGATGTGTTTTTGAGAAGCTCTAATATAATCTATAATTTCTTAGCTAGATCATTTACAAATAGATTTATTTATATAATATCAGACTATAATTATTGGGATCAACACTTATTTCTATTGATTCGTTCATATGAGGCCTTTGAAATGATCTAGTGAATTCTATTATTGCATAAAAACTCAACTAGAGTAAGTTATTGATCCCAACCACCTTTGAAATCCATAAAACATTATATTTGATTATCTTAATGGGTTTTAATTATTCTAAAATATTGAATATGTCCCTAAGGATGGAAAAACATACTAAAACACATCACTATATCTGGATCCCACTGATGACTTATCTAGAACATCGTGGTAAACCTAAGTTCCCAATCGAATACTATATAATGAGGCACTCCAAGAAAAAATACCACATACCTAATATATATTCAAGAAAGCTGGTATAATGTTATGTATTCTCTAATTTAAATGATGTGTGCCGATTTGGTAAAGAGAAGTACTATAACCAATATAGTTTTATTCCCTTTAGTTTTTTGGGAATCTGAATGAAAAAAAAATGACAGGGGATGCTTTCATATTTTTATATTGGTTTGGATAATGGTTATTACATCCCCTCATGGTTCTATCTCTTAGAATTATTTCTCTGAAAAAACCATGAACTAAGATACATACTCTATAATATATCAGGTCATTTTTCCCACCAAAAATGTTTTTTTCAAATATCCATACATCTTTCTACTTCTTGGATGAATAGAGAATGATGAACTATGTGATTAATCAAACATGTCCATATTAAAATATGGTACATATGTGACACATACACGATTCTGAAACATTATAATTACAAAACAATCAATTTTAAATTCATTAAAATCTAATACCTCTTTTGTATCTCTATGGAATCAATAAGAACATCTTTAATATTTAGTTTGATGGATAATTGAATTGTCATTTGAGAAATAAATGATTTCTCTACATAAATATTGATTTCTAGATCCCTGCATTAGAAATTAATTAATTTTGGTTCTTTTTTATCCTTATCATAGATAAAATAGCATCATTATTTATTCTTAGATCATCTGCCTCCTTGTTTTCATTCCCATGGTGGTAATGTATTTAGCCATCAAAATCAATAATCAGCTCTAACCATATTCTATGGACTATATTCAACTCTTTATACGAGAGGATATAATTTAATAATTTGTTATCAGTATATATATTACACCATTATCTATAAGGATAATGCCTCTATATATTTAATGAATATGTTAACACATGTAACTCTAAATCATGTTCTGGGTAATTTTTCTCTTAAACCATAAATTATAGTGAGACATAAGCTATAATCATATCACTCTTCATTAAAATTAATCATAATACCTTCTATAAGGCATCTCTATATATATATAACCCCTCTATTATATATGAAAATGTATGAATAGTTTCAATGACTAACCATTTCTTCTATTCCTTGAAATTTTATTCAAATTCATAGGTCTAAAGGAACTTAACACCTTTCCAATTTAACATAGTGAGTTGATTATACAACAAATAGATATTATATAAAACCCATTAATAATATATATCCAATACAAGAAAACAACAAAACATAGTTATATTGTTAGTTCATGGTCAACCTTCAATAACTTCTATCTTTTAATGATATACTAATATACCCTGAATTGAGATTATATTACCTAAGAATGAAGCTTTTTGAAGCCAAAATTTACACATGGTGGAATTTTCCAAAATATTATCCTTGCTAAAGGCATTTGGTAAAATGGTAAAATGATTTTTATATTCATACTTTGTATTTAAATATATAAGAATACCATCAATAAAGACCTATAAAAACTAATAAAGGTAATATCTCGATACACTATTCATTAGTTCGATGAAAAGTGTGGAGGAGAATTAGTATGAAGAAAAGGAATCACTATATATTCATAAGAATTTGTACCTATATATTGAATATTGTATTGGTAATATCCGTCTTATTTACCCCTAATTGATTAGATCCAAAATTAAGGACAAACTTTGAAAAATAATGCTCTCTAGGAAGATGACCAAACAAGTCACCAATATAGGGTACATGACGATTGTACATTATTTTTATATTTTTATGTTTTAAATAATCATTTCAAAGTCACATTTATCTATATTTTGTTATTAAAAAAATAATTGATCCACCCTATGGTGACGCAATTGGATAAATGAATCCCTTGTCAAGATTCTCAAAATGTTTATTTTTTAATTCCAACAACTCAATCAGGTAAGTTCTCTATGAAGAAATTAAAATAGGTGAAGCACTATGTAGGAGTTCTTTTTAAATATAAGTGGCAAAATTTGGTGGAAGAACAAACACCTCATATGGAATGACACCAAATAACTAATATATAATTCAAACATCTTTGATGTTGAGTTTCTTCTAAACTATATGTTATGAACCCCCCTTTTAAATAAAAATCAATATTGATATGAAGGATTCAATTTCAATTAGTAGTTAATATTTATCATCAAACTAATAGATGGTCAAAGGATGATTCAGAATATCAAATGTGACTTTCATACTTTAGAAAATGATGTGATATTTATGTAGATAATCTCAATCTATTCTAACAATAGTATAAAATTCAAAGATTAATTCAGAATAGAGGGAGATTGATAGGATTTTCAGGAATCAAATTAACTCAAAAATTAACTAGAGAATAATAATAAACATGTGATTTGGTAATAGTACCATTAAGTATTTTCCACTACAAATTCATAATTTAATAATTACAGTGGTGTTGTGATACCCATATATAATTCATTGGATTTGAAAGAGTGGGCGGATCTAGAATCAAATAAGACACTAATCATTATAGAGTTGATTGTTTGTGTACCCTTAACCATATCATCATCAAACCCTACATGAAAAATATTGATTTTATGAGATTTCACTTTTTCTCAATGATTATGATTTTATTGAAGTTTATCATCACCATTAACCGTCCTACTTGGAAACTGGATATAATATTTCCAATAATCCATAAATTTAAAACACTAGATTTTGGGTAGTATATGTTGTTATGATTTATCTCTAACATCCTTAGATTACTTCATCCTATCACTTCAGGATTCAATTTCATGATGAACATTCCTTGTACACAATATTTATTAACTGGACCCCTTAAGAAAACTTCTTCAATGATTCCTTCCACAAATTGAGCATAAAGGGAAAATCATATTATCCAATCCATGTTTTTTAGAATTCCTTTTGAATTTTAAATTAATTTTATCATCAAAATAATTATAATAATGGGTCACTCCAATATCCATTTCGACATTGATATCACATTGAACAACTATATCATAGGTATTTAAGTCCCTAATTGATAATTCCATTTAGAAAATTTATTTTAAACCACTAATTAATTGATCACCCTTATATTTATGTTATATAATTACACCATAAGAATACATCACATGTTAAGGAAAATTTTCATCGTAGTTTCCAAAATATTTATTATCCTTCTATTTCTTTTTAAGTAAATTATTCTCTATTTTAAATGAATAATATGATGAAATTATATAGAGATATAAAAGAACATAAACTCATCCCACTTGATTAAGGAAATTTTTACCTATTACATCATGTTCTTGATAAGATTCAAACTTTGGTATACTTCACCATCCAAATGATAAATATGAAAAAACAAAAATATCATTTTCTAAAAATATAAAATGGAAGATATCATTTCAATTGTAATGATCCACTAATAAACAACTACTAGATATATGGACCGACTAAAATGTTGTGGTTGTTTCATCATGAAACACAAAATTGAAAATTTTTCACTCTATTTTTAAATTCCAATCACATTGTGATTCAAATATTTAGAATGTTGTTTTAGTATAGTAACATGATTTTTCATTCTGACTCCTAAAACATTTGGTTTCTCAGGTAGAAAATCATTTCACTATCTATCAAATTAAACATTAAAATCATTCCTTTGAGATAAATCCATTAACTAAAACTGAAAAAATAGTGTGAACAATAATTAAAATAGTGTAAACCCACATGATAGGGAAAAATTATTTATTGGGTGTTGAAATCGCAACACATACTTCTATTAAATCATAATATTAATCTTGGAAATTCATGATTTTTATAAAAGTATATGATTTTATATAATATATAGACTTATAACAAGGTTGATCACTACATTTTTCTTATCCTACATTCCCATGGACAAGTAAAACTTTCTCAGATGCAAACTATAAAAACCCGTACTTTCATACATAAATATGTCATCTTCATAGATTAATATTAATTATATAATATAATGATCCATGGAATAATATTATAGGTATAGTTCCTTTGTAAAGATGTACAAATTAAAAACTAGTTCATTAAAATATATATCATATCACAAGTAGTTGTTTATGTCTAACACCCTATATAGAAATGTCATACATAGTACATTTATTCACAGTTGGGGAAGGGAATCATAAGAATGGGCAAGATCAGATTCTTAGTAAGGGTAAAAAAGTGAGATTCAATGATCACATGACTATAACATATACATAAGGGTATTATACCATGATAATTACATATTAAAATCATTACTAACGTATCATATTTTCTAATCTTGAGTCATTTCATTAAACATGGAATTTCAGAACTCATGATTCATTAATTAATCAAATAACATGATTCATAAGGGAATAACATTGGTATTAGACAAATGTTTTTGGCATAAAGATAAGAAATGAAAATAATTTTCTTAGTTTTCATGTCTCATTTCCAAGACTATATATTGGAATGGGTCCACTTAACAAACCATCATAGTAGTAATGGTTCACTCCCAAGACTATCAAATTCCCTTAATGAAAAGGGTTCAATCACCATTTTAGTCCTGTTTATCTTATGATATATCAATCACTACCAAATTAATTAGAGGGAGATATATGTCCCACCTATCACATAACAAAAACCATACATATTTTTGCAATGAGATCATAAAATGTTCATCATATCGAACCCAAAAAATATAATGGGTTTCACTAAAATTTTATTATAGGATACATCATGTAATATGAACATGTTTCAAAATAATTTCATTATTTAATCATATCTTAAACCATGAAAAAAAGGTTTTATAGATATTTTTTATCAAAAAAAATCAGCCATCGTGATAAAAATACAGAAGATATCATTTGAATATATCCACATTAATTTTAATATGAACTAAAGGGTATTGACTGTTATGAACTAAAATACAATAAAAATATTATTAAATCATTATTGATGAAAATAACATTTCAATTTTTAAATATCATCATTAGTATCTAAAAAATTTAAAATTATTTGGAGAATATTTTATTTTTAAATAGAAATAGGCGTAGTGAATATTAATCATCAATGTCTGAGTTTTCATGATGAAGTGAAATTATGTTCATACCGTATAAGTTAAAAAAAATTGCTATTAAAATTTTGTAAATAAAATTATAAAATAAAAATTTTGTAAAACTGTAAGAAGATTCCTTTTGAACCAATTTTTAAAATGTGTAACATGGAAAAAATTAATTAAAAAATTATAAGATAATATTTAAAACCATATTCATAACATTTTTATAAAAAAAGTGATATGGAAGAAAAAGGGTTTTCATCTGAAGAGATAAATAAAGTTGATATACCATAAAAAATTAATTATTTTGATCTCTTAATGATAGAAAAATGAATTTAAAACATTTTTATAAAACAAATTACCATATGAGATTAAAATTCCTGAGTTTCATGATATGTATGTTGTAATATTTTATAATCGGAAACATAATATTTATCAAATTTGAAAAATAGAGAGATTATAACATAGAACCACTACCATTATTATAAATTTTGAATCGTATGGATCATGAAATAAATGAACATATATTGATATTTATATCCCCTAATTTTCATTACAATGAATAAAATATTCATTCAAGTGATTTATATGAACCACATAAAATAAACAAGTAATGTATAAGCGTGTTTCTGAAAAAATAAATGTGTGACAAAATTTCATTACCTTAGGTATAATCATGCAAATGAATTTTAAACTAGTAGATAATAAATATATTTTTATTATATATAAATTAGAAAAAAAACTCGTATATACCATACCATATATGATTTACATAAATTTTTATCAACCATTTGTTAACAATTCATTACTAAAATCACTCTTTTGAGTGATATATGCTTCAATTTTCATGAATTTTATACATTGGTAGTCATGTATTATTTTTTACGATCATGGTTACATTATATAAAAAATATTAATCAATGAAAAAATATTATAAATATTCATTTTATACATGGTTAGATTTGTTAATAAATTTAGATATGTAAAAATAAACTATATTGTACACGGGGATAGTGGTCCATACATTTGCTTCAAAACTATATTCATTTTTCAATAGATGATATGAAATAAAGTTAAATAATAAATCTATATTAACAAATAATTATAATGAAATATATATACTATATATTTTTTAAATCAATACTTATTACCATCCATGTAAATTAGAAATGAAAACCTCATCACATCACTGTGTGGAGGTGGTACTCTACACGTATGTCTGATCAATGTTATATTTTTTCAATGGATTAGATTGTTATAATTTAGATATTATAAAATCATTAAATAAGAATAATCAGGTTATATATATCTTATATAAACATTAAAACCATTATAGTAAATCCATGAAAGATGGTGATGGAAAATGAGTTTTATCGCTTTGTGGAGACAATAAGTCATACAAACCCACGAGAGATAAATTTACTCCCTATTTGATGGAAAGATATCGACTAAATATAGTTTCATAAAAATAATGAAATTTAAATATAATGAAAATAATTTCTATATTATTTCATGAAGAATACAATAGGCTTGGAGGTTATAAAATAAGAATGAAAATGAAAATTATGGGTTGAGGTGATTACATCTTCTTTGAAATAACTTGTTTAGATGTACTTTAAGGGCAATAGAATCGGCATTTTAGAAGAAAATAACCTCTATAATTTTGATATAGAAGTGGATAAGAGAACATGATATAATGTTTTTGATATGTAAGGCTCAAAGTGGTGTGGAGAAGAGAATCTTGGGGTTCCCTTACATAATTGAGTGGAGGGGCACTTTTGAAATTTCATAACAGATTAAAACATATTTAATTCATTTTGAATCCAAATGCTTCCAAATTGCATAAAAATTTGTAACTCATTAAAATATCAATAATTTATTATACCAATTTTCTTATTTTTAATATTTTTATGATTTTTATTAATTGAAGAAGTTATTATTTTCATAAAATATCATTATTTTGAATTTGGACACCATTAATTTAATTTGACAAAAAATATATAAATAGAAAGTTGGAATTGGAACATAATTCTATTACATAATAATAATTTTCTTATTAATATAATAAATTCATGGCCTACATTAACTCCCTAAAATTATGTTACATTTTTTTTTAAAAAACTTTAAATATATTTTTTATTAATTTGAGAAATTCCACATTAGTGTTGCATACGAATTTAAGGAAATATTTTTATCACCAAAAAATATAAACCAATTAATATCATTAATAAAATTTCATTATTCAAAAAGTGAATATTATAATTCAATTAAAACTATTTTATGTCTTTTTGTGAAAAAAATAAGAGATATTTAAATCTAATTGAGTGACATTTTATAACATTATTTCTTCAAATAATATATAAGTCATTTTAAGGAAATGTGTCTATTAAAAACTCAATGTAGAGCCTAAGGTTATACGGTTAGAATTAACTTTATCTAATATGAAATTCGATGGAAAATTATAGCCTTATGAATTGTTTTCAACTTAAATTAATCTGATTTTCCTTTTATTGAGGTGAAAAGTTTTCCCATGGTTTCTATTTTTACAAACCAAACATTAAAGTTAACTATTTATAAAATTTTGAAATGCATGATTCCAAATAGAGAATCATTATTATCAAATTCATCATTATTAAGTGGGATAAATGAAATCTAAAATAACAATGCTACATGTGACGAAAACTAATTTCTATAAAATATATATTTTTAATCAAAAACCGTGGTTCATTCATATTTCATTCAAAAAATATATATTTATTTACTGTTAAAACGTTTGATATAGTATAAAATATATATTTCAATGAAATATTTCATTTGTATTGATTAATAAATTATTTTAATATAAAAATATATTCTATGCATCAAAAATGTTTTTTCCAAAATATATATATTTTTCATTAAAATTATTTATATTTTATATTTCAAATTAATTGAAATCCAGTGAATCTGTTTATTCAAATATGGCCACAAATTTTTCTTAATTTCTTTTGGACTATTTATATAGACCAATCCAATAGTGAGGTGATAACTAAAATTTAATTGTACATCATGGATATTTTATACTCATTGTGGCATGAAACACAAGCAATCAATGAAATTAAATCTATTAAAAAATATTATTACTTAAATTTTTAGGTTATACTATGTCATTTGGAATGAAAATTATTCCATTAGGTAGGTAATAATAAATAATAAAAGGCTTTAAATAATTCTAAATAATGAAAATATAACTATTTTAAATCAACCATGTTCAAATCCACCTCATCAACTTAACCATTATTTTTAATAATCAACCCTAATCAATTTTCATCACAACTATCATAATAAAAATAGCATTTCATGATTTTCATCCATTATATATCAATAAACTAAATTAATGAATAATTCTAAAATTTTTTGGTTATATATATACATTTTCATATGTATATATATATATACATTAAATCAAAATATCACATCTATATAAATTATATCTTCATATTTTCAATTTGATAATTTCTTTAGAAAAGAATTACATATTTTAATTTCCTCTTTAAAATGACCTTAAATTAAATATATAAATGTTTCTCTAACCACATAGAATCCCTTTTAATATATACCTTTTTATAAGTAAAATATTTTTCTCCTTCACAATTAATCATTATTTATAAAATGATTATTGAATAAAAAATTCTGATAAATTGGAATATATTAAAAATAGAATAAATTAGAGAGTCACCTATCATAATTTCTTGAAATTTCATAGTAATAAGGAATTATTTCTTCTTTTATCACTAATTATTCATCATTTACATCTTGGGAATAACCACATAAAGAGGGTTACCAAATAACCCACTAAAGAATATTAGAAAGGAGAAATAATTAGATTTTTGGAATATCAGAGGGCTAAATGATTTCTATATAGATAATAAATTCTCTTAAAATAAAAATTATTCTAAAATTAATCCATTTATAAATTAAAAAATGATTGGAATTCAATCATTGATCTCATCATTAGAAACACTCCATAATCTGCTAACTAAACCACACTATATCATATTTAACCACAAACACCTTCTACTACCACATCTCTAATACTATCATGTCCAATATATCCATAATAATAAGTATAATTATTATTTTATAAATTATAGGATGAACTATTTAAATTAATGTTTTAATTTATTCTTTACAATGTCAATATTTTCAACATCAAAGTTCATTTTTCAAAACTAATCCTTGAGTAAATATCTAATTATATAATCAAAGATTAACTCAAAATTTTATCTTTAAATAGTATAAATACTATTTTACCCTTCATATCTAAAATGATAAAAATAATATAAAATTTTAATAGACTTTATTAAGTTGATGTTCAAGTGTCTTTATATTATTATCATTCTCACCATTAATTGAATATAAATAGATTATAGTGTGGTGAATTTTTCATTTGGTTTAAATGTTATATTTTTTTTATTCTAGTTGAATTTGATCAAGGGATTAGAGTTATATTTCTACTTATATAAATTCTTGCATGATGTTCTAATAACCATTATTTGGTTTTAGAGGAAGTCTATAAAAGATTTGGTGAAATTTGAAATATTGGAAATTTTTTATATTTTTATAAAGAAAATTATATCTTTGAAAGTAATATATAAATATGAAAAACTCAAATATGATTTTTCTAGGCATGGTAAAATATTAATCATTATCTTATATTTCACTATAAAATTATAAGATATATCCCTATCTTTTAGAACTGGATAAAAAATATAATAATGCATTCGTTGACAAAACGATATTATTATGCGATGTATAGAATAAATGACTAGTTTTTTATATTTTTGGGAAGTGATATATCAATAATATACCCCATGATATAAAATATGACCAATTTTATAAAATCCAAAAACAATATAATAATAATAAATTATATAATAGAAATAAATATATTATATCTCAAACTCAGATATAATGTTAATTATATAAGATACCAACACAAATCAAGGAAATATTATGTCACCTTATCTGATACAATATTATTATTCTTTATTTGATATCCTTCACGGCCCTGGTTTTTATGAAATTAAAACATAAAATAGTTATTTTATATTATAAATTATTTATATAAAGTTATTATATATCATGAAAAATTGTATGACTATTGATTTGTGTATTTATTTATTTTACATATTCAGGATTATGAAGTGTTTTTATAGTCAATATGTGTATACAAAATTTGAAGTGGAAGTTATATTTTTCAAAAAATGTTATAGAATGAATTAAATGATTTAAATACATTATATAACTTAATATATAGTTTAGTTTAACTAAAAGTAATTATTTTGTATATAGTTCCAATGTAAATGTTTAATATAATTACTCATACTTATTTAGGGTTCAAATAGTTATAAAAAGTAAAATCACTATAAATTAATATTATATGAATACAAGGACACTAATTAGTATGACCCAATATTTCTTGGTTATTTGGAACTACTATACAATAATTTGAGTTTTCCACTAGTTTGACCATAAATTATCTAGAAACAAAATATTTCTCAAATGATTTTAATCCATTACATTAAATAGTTCCATGTATGATTGATACAATCCTATCATTACTATATGAAATAAATTATAAACTACTGTTAAATTATAAAATAGTATAGATAAATATTTATCTCTAAGGAGTGATGAAAATAATATTGTTACAATTAATAAAACAGGGATCATTGTGTTTTTATTTGAGAGAGATCAATGAAATTTAAATAAGATTAATTTATAAATATAATGATTATTTATTAGTATAAGGTTTGGATTGAGAACTGTTATTTTATTCTAACCAACAATTAATTACTTATTCTTTTTATTAACGGATGAATGAAAGAATCAAAAACCACTTATCCCTCACTCAATAATGATAGTTATTGTAACTACATCTTAATAAACGATCTCTAATAATCAATCATACTTTATATTCTTGTTGCAAGACATAAAAATAATCATAATGACATGTAACCCTAAAAGAACCCTAAATCACTTAAGAAACATCAAATCGGGTGAAGTTATTGTATATAAATTTTTTAATATTTCAGTTCCTTCTACACAGATATCTCAATATCTATATATTTCACAATAAACATTTCCTACTATATTGTATATAATGAATATTATATTTAGGAATAATTTTATTTATCGTCTAAATAATTTTTTTGTGAAAGATATAATTAACTAAATAAAATACCATTCATTATAATATCATATTACTGAAAACCTTGATAAACCTATTGAATTATTTTATAATGAATAATTAGATTTAAGAATTAAAACAGATATCCAATTAGATACCATAATCATCAGAAGGGGTTTATCCCTTCATGTGTTGGGTTACATTCATCACAAAACTAGGAACATTATAGAAAAACAAACTAACAATAAAAAAATGAACCCCTTTACCTCATGACCTCATGTTAGTTAAATGAATTATATAATCCTTCCCTGATTTTATTGATGATTCCACATGGTGTAGGAATAATTTGATTTTCTATATGTTTCATTCAAAAACTTCCTTCAAGATTTATGGTTCCCTTTTAATTTATACTTTTGAATTATTTCTTCCATGGATTAGATGATAGTTGGACTTTAAGATTTTTTCTATCCCGAATCGAATAATACTTCATTTAAAAATATCATTTCATCGCCCAAAAATAAAATATGAGCTACATTTGGTATCAAAATGAAATTATTTTCTGTAATTCCTCATGAGTGATTGAAAATATTTTACAATTACATGTTAGTACTTTAACCTAAACAACCATATTTCATAAATGATTGAATATTGCCTTTCCAATTTAAACCAAAATGATTCATACTTAAGTGTTGGTGGTTCAGTCCTGAGCATCCATTTAGGCTTACTCATCCCACAAAAGATATGATTTATTCCTACATGTCACCGAATTAAATTTTAAAAATATATGGAAGATCTTATATCATACATATCCCACAGAGACTCAGAAATGAATATTAAAAATCAAAGATGATTCAATTATATTTGATATGATCAATTTATGTTTTAGACTGTATTTGATGGAGATATTCTTATGTATAAATGATTTATAATTTTTTTCTTAAGGTAAATCCTTACATTGCTTAATATTCAGCTAGTTTATTCTTCATATTTTTCATTCCTATTTTTTACCAAACAACTTCGGTGATTTAATAATATTTTCTATCAGATTTAAAAAAAATTGATAATAAAAAATTGTGTGTTCATCTTATCCAAGAAATTAATAATTCTAAATAATTAATTATTTTATACATTTAAATAAATCTATAGAAAATATAATTTAATATGATTTTAATTCCAAAAAATCATTAAAATAAAATAATACTAAAATTTTAGGAAATAAAATTAATTGAACATTAACAACATATAATAATTTTTTAAATTTTTTATTTATCAACATCTAAATTCATATACTCATAGATAAGTGAAAATAAAAAATAAAAACTAAAAATTTTCAAAATAAAATCCCAAGTGAGTTACCATTATGCCATATATTCCTCCCATACTAGCATACCTCACTCATGTTCTTTATTTAATTTTTTCTATAAGATATATTCAATTCAATACTATTTCTTTTATCCTCCCATGTCTAATGATACAATACTTTTTAGAAATATTTTACTCTATATAATGTTTTATTTTTATGTAATGTTACTTTCAACCTAAACATATTCATGGGTCACCATTAACATACAATGTTTTTATGCTTGTACTCAATGCATCTTGTAATTTTGCTTGTGAGGAATAATTTATAGGGTTTTTTATGGTAGAGGTTCGATGTTACTAATGATAAAAATATTAAAGGCATAATGAATAGTTTTGAATATAAATAGATCTAAATAAATGAATGAATTTTTACACTATAAAATGGAACCCTCACTCTAACCAATTTATAATAGTTCAAATAACAAATCCTTTGGATTCTCATGGGTTTCTCAAATAGAAATTAGTTCAGTAACATTATATATTTCTCCCTTCTTCCCTATTATATATTTTATTAACGGTTTGATATCAATTATAAACAGATTTTTTATATTATAGATGTAGAGGTATCTGGAATTTAAAAATTTATATGAACTCCCTTTACAATTTTAAAAAGATATTTTCACCTCTACTATTCCGATATTAGTTTTTTTTCATACGAACTCAAAAAAAACCCTTCTCGCATATATTTTATTTCATCTATGATCATGAATTTTACTATTGAGTTTAGTGGTTAGGGATATATGTATTTTAATGAGGCTACTTAATAATGTTTTCCCTTAATTATAAGGGATCCATCATGGGTTAGTTATAATGTTATATTTTCAATTAATGTTTCTATAAAAATTTCAGTTTACAGAAGCAATAATTCCTCCATTATTTAAAATAATAATAATTAATCAATTATCCATGGTTTTGATTAGAATTCAATGAAAATTATAGTTATTCGTAAATAGATAAATAAATCAAGATATTAAATAATTTTAATTAATATATGTAAAATTATTTAAAATAATTATAATAAATTAATTTTAATATAAGACACAATGTCCTCGAATAAGATTAAAAGATTAATAGACTCTAGGAATTCACCAAACATTGATTCATGAACCTTGTTCATTTCAACATTTAATTAAGTTGAGTATCATTGAGTTAAATTAGTTCCTCAAAATTATAATAGGTTTCAGACTTATAAGGTATTAAATTTGATTCCAATAAGTTCCAAAAACACACAAAAAGAAAATGAAAATAGAAAAATGAATACGAAAAACCCAGTAAATAATAAAACTATAATAGTCAACTTACTCCAGAAGTGAATCTTCTATATTAATCAATTAAAATATTATATATAAATATATTTAGTAGATTTTATATAAGGAAATAAATCAACAAGGTTATTTAAGGGTGTAGATAAATGGTTTAATTTGTATAAGGCTATAGGTGCCTGAACAACACAATTGGTGTTTCTAAATGATGTCTAAAATATTGCATCTAAATTTTTCCAATTAATTTTAATGGGTTTTCTTCTTATTATATAGTTATCTTAGTAGAAAAATGCTTCTAAACTATTAATGGTAAAAGGGGCTTCACTTATTGAGTTAATATTACTTGGCATCTATATTTTTCTTAAATTATAAAGATACACTGCTCCTCCTTTGTGGAAATTTCAATATTGAATTAACTTGTCATGTACCATTATTTTTTTAATTATCAAAATTATGGAATTATAGAAATATTATATTCCAATTTAAACTATATAGGGGGTCCAAAATAACAATTGCTCTATAGATTTATGGAAATATAATTTGATCTCTTTGACTACCCAATATTCTCTAGGTTCTGATTCCACCAATTGACATTGATTTATATAATTAATCAACCTATATTGAATAATTCCAATAGTTGAATTATAAGAACTTATTTAATACAAAACGGTTCATTCCAACCATTATCTCCACTTCATCCAGTTTCCTTTCATTTATTTATCCAAAATTCGTTTTTATCCCTTATTGGAACATTGACAGTCCTATTTATCTATGGATGGTAAATGGATGATATTTTTGGATTCACTACATATATCCTCATGTAAGTACCCATATTTCTTCTGTGAAATTTATTTTAGTGATTATTGGTGGTTCTATTGGAATTATAAATATGAAAATGATAGTTTTCTTTACTTGTACATATGAATCAATTGAGTCATCAATTTTTGTGGCATTGGCTTCAACCGATTTTAAAACATAATTAATCTACAAAGATGTAAGAATATCCAATACACATGGAAAATGGTCCTAAAAAATATATGAACCCTATATTAAATACTTTACAAAAAAATAATTGGAATCTGATTCATTTTTTTCATTTTGATATTTATCTTGTGAATTGTAATTGGTATCAATTTTAACCAAATTACTGAGAATCCCTAAACAATATTAACTAATGTATACCATATTATAATATTTATTATTAGCAATTTTTATATAATGGTTTCCCCCGAGAATATGTATGAAAATTTTTGAGTATATAATGTACATCACCTTTATATGGGAATAAACTATTATTTTTTTTCATTGTATATTTTACAATGATATTAATCGATCCATGCATAAATATTTGATTCATCTTTGAGACTTGTAATCTTGTGTATATTTAGGTGTGTGGGAGTGTTAGAAGTTATAATAAAATTTATTATATCTACATACCATGTAACCTATCCCAATACCAAATAAATTTATTCACTAAAATAAAGTCATTGAATGATTCTATGTACAAAATTTCAAAATTGTCTTTGTGAGGTATATGGATCATGAGATCTACCATTTTATTTTTAGCTCCATTATTTTTTTATCTCTACATAATAATTGTTTAAGGAAAACTTCCATATCATCATCCTTGGATGTTCATTAAACTTCTTTATTAGTTACATATGTGATGTAATATAAAAAATATAGTCACCGAAGGTCCAACTAGATAATATCATAATTTTTATAATGCATATGAAACTGCGATGAAAGCATTTTCAATGATCATGTAGTTGTTATTAGATACATACCTAATTATTGAATTTTAGGAAAAAATATGGTTTCATCCATTAATTATATAATATAAAATTACTCCCACAATACAATTTTAAGCATCATATAATAGCCCAATTGAACGATTTCGATTTGGTGGTGGAATCAGAGGTGTTGCAGAAAGTTTCAACTTCATATCATCAAATATTTTCATGAAATGTTCTTCAGAAATATATGTCAAATATTTCATAAATAACATTAATGGTCATATATAAATATTAATAAGGCCTCATATACATATTCTATGTGATACTTTGTGTAAAAAAACTATATACCATATTTCACACATATTGGGTAAAGCGATGAAATAATGATTTCAATTGACACTTTTTTAAAATCAATCACATTTCTATAAGATGTAAGACTATGAAAAAGTAATTTTTCAACCTTGAAATTAACATTTTCAAAATTAACCACAAGATTATATTCAATTAATATTTGCAATACATTTTTATAGTTTGACATGTAATGATTAATTGAACTATCAAAAATAGTGAAATCATTATGGAAAACACCAAAAATATAATTTATTAAAATTAAGTAAATTATTAAAATAAATATTTAAAATTTATATTTGGAATTTCATATTATAAATAAAATATTTTTATAAGAAAATTTCATATAAGATTAAGTGGATGTTTTCAAATCAAGATCCTTAACTGAATGAGAGATATAAACTATCATAGGAATCCATTTTAAATGAAATAATGGGGTATTTCTTGATAGTGTATAAATAATTTGGTGAGTAAATTATATGGGAAAATATTATCACATATAACATTATTCATTTTCCTATAGTTAATTAATAATATATATAACTCCCTAAAATTTTGGAATATAAAAATATATATTAAATTATTACTATGTTCAAATGCAAGTTCAATATGAAAAATCACAATTCAAAGATCCAAAAAAGTATATTTCTAAGCATATTTATGAATAATAAATCCTATAGTAAATAAAATTTGGTAATTATTTTGAAATTCAAATAAAATATGATTAAGAACACTAAATCATTCAAAAGGAAATTTTTTAATAGAAGATATTTTATTTATATATCTTATTTTATATTTATAGGATATTTGTATAAATTGTTGAATTATAAATTTTATATATGCAAAATCATTTTTTAATTCCAAAAATCTAAAATAAATTAGAATTTTTTTTAGTTTTTAGAAAGAATTAATTTTTATGTGAAAAATGAAAAATATATTTTTTACTCAAATCATTGAATTTAGAACTATATTGATAAGTGTATATTAAAATATAATAAAATATAATGATCAAATATTTGTTTTATTATTATAGTTATACATTTATGAATAATATATATTATTTATATTGCGGATGTTTAAAATATTATTAACAGAAGTAATAAATTCTAATAAAATAAATAAGTTTCTATTTTTTAATTAAATATTAATTGGGATAAATTCATTTTATTATTGATTGTATAACATAACATTTAATTTCTTTATTATAAATTAAATTAAATAATAAAAATAAAATAAAATAAATTTTTTTGTACAACTAACTTTTAATATTAAAAATACACCTTTTCTAAAAATGGGTGGTTAAGTATTACATGTACAAATGTGAAAATTGTTTTTTATTAAGCATATAAATTTTTTATAAGGAAATTGGAAAATTATTTTTAATTAGTAGATAAAAATAGTTTTATAATGTCACTTTTAATTTAAAAAATTATATTTCTAGTAACTAGGTAATAATTACTTACAATGGTTAAACTAAAAATGGTAAAAGTGAATATTCAAAGAGTAAAAGACTTAAAAAATTATTTAAACTATTTTTTAAAATGAATTTATGTGTTATTATCGAAATTATATTATCAAAAAAACCATTTTTGTCCATTTTAGATCATTCATGAAATTTGAAACATCTTCTCTCTTTATATTAATTTGAAATAATTCAAAAGAGAATTGTTTCACCGATTATAAAATTGGTGTCTCACCACCCCATCAAAGCAACTATACAATTATAGTTCCATAATGATAATATTCGATATTTAATTCAATTATAATCCCATTTACCGTAATTTATTTTATATTCAAAATAAATTAGCTTAATCCCTCTATTTTCAAGTAATTCTATAGGGGAAATCTATAGCCCTCGCCCAGAGTATAAATTTTCTGATAACTTATGTTATTCTCTATATTACATACCAAAATATAATTTTATCATTACTATATAACAGAAAAATTTATTTTCTTA
This sequence comes from Viscum album, assembly GCA_963277665.1. Lineage (NCBI taxonomy): Eukaryota > Viridiplantae > Streptophyta > Magnoliopsida > Santalales > Viscaceae > Viscum > Viscum album. Next base: position 64,522,150 of record OY728134.1, read on the forward strand.
TAATTAATTTTATTATTCTATGGTAATAATTTTTGACCACATGCCCTCGTTTCTATTGAAATTGAAAATATCAATTGGGGGTGAGTAAACAACCGCCTCCGCAAAGTAATGTATCCATTATTTTAAAATTTCATTATTATTAATTAAAATATAACAAAATACTGCTCAACACCTTTAGAATATATAAAAAATATCATTTTGTTTCTTTAGTAATGATATTATCCCAAAATGTATAACTTTCTTAATTACAATCATCCATTTAACATGGTATTTTCAGTTTTGGGTGGATCTAACCACTTACTCGAATGATGATATAAAACAATATCATGGATGACTATTAAAAAAGTATTCTATATTATTTATATTATAAATAATTTAATATTTTTTGGGTTCTTTATTTTTAAAATTAAAATTAAACTCATTAATTAAGATACAAAAGTTCATTTTCTCAAGATAGCAAAAACATTCATGTCACCGATTTCATCTTCAATAACCCTAAATAAAAAACATATATAATGAAATAATAAAACTATAAACAAAAAGAAAAATATATTACAATACCTTTCAAGATATCATAATTATGATGTTTGGGAGAGGACGAAGAACAACCACACTATTATAAAACTAGTTCAAAATGATCCAGATTACTCACATCTGATATCAAAAATATAAAATAAATAAATAATATAGACATAGAAAGTAATTATAAATTAGTTTTATAAAAGTTTTTAGTTATGAATAATTTTATATATTTTTTATTAAGATAGTATTTTTTATACAATATAATAATGAACAGTAGTGGATGTCTTGACAAAAGGTGAAGGGATACTTTTCTAAAATATTCTTCCATAAGACATATTTCATATTGTGGACTATGATATCTCTCATATGGTTTTATTAAAATATAATGGATTTATTTTATCATAGTCATGTAATTTATGTTTTTTTTATTTTTCATATCTTATTCATTATTTGAATGTACTTCAATTAGAAATGATATAAATATTATAAGGGTTTTATAATTCAACTCCCATAGTTGAGTAATATTGACTTTTACAGAACTTATTTCATATATGATTTATTTCATATACTATATGATTTAAAAGATAAGTAAAATATTTTCTTATCTTGTTAAAATTAATATTTTCATTCAAATATTACAACTCGATGCACTACCTTTCAATAAAAAGTATGAAATTTTTAGAGTATTTATTATCATCTTTACCGATTCTTTCCCCTAATATTCCATATTTCAATTTTCATCATTAATACTATCATTTTTATTTAAAAAAACACTTTTTCTTCCCCTAATTGGGAATTAATATTTATATTATACTATTTTAAAAAATATTTTTTGTTACCCTTTTTATACTTTTTGTTTTCTACAAAGGTATTTGAAAATATTTAAAAAGGAATACATATTTTCAATCAAAATGTTCAATATTCCATTACATTTATGAAATTTTAATGTAACAATTATTTATGATTTATTTTTGAAATAAATTATTTTCAATTTTATTATATCATCTTTTTGGTTAAAATTATATCTATTTTAAGTCTCTATTATTGATTATTAATTTTAATGTAAATGTTTTCCAAATTATTTTTATTGTACTTTTTGAAAAACTTATGAATCTTCAATGGATTCATTATGATATTTCAATCCAAATAATTTCTTTGAAAATTAATTCATTTAATGTTATGAAAAGTAACTTTTAAAAATATTAATTTTCAAAATAACACAATTCATCACTATTTATCAAAATGTTAGAAATTTTATTTTAAATATATATATTTTTTAATTTCATTATATTCTATATATCTAAACTAATAATTTTAATGGATTTTATTTTTCATGAAACATCATGTAAATGATATTATTGAAAATTATTTTGTGGATATTTATTTTTTGGGCATTGATCATTTACATTCTAGAGGTTAATTTTAGTAATACCATCTAGAAATTTTGTGAAACACACTTTTCTTTCCATGAATTATATTTGATATAATGAATGATTTATTAGATGTGGAAGACATATATATGTATTTTTTATGGGTTAGTTTCCATATATTTCTATTTTTTTTATTTTATGTCTCTTTATATATTGGATTTTTTCATTGGTAGAACCACAATTTTGTTATTCCCATAAAGTAGTTCATGGGTATAATTGTATTTTATCTTTGCTCACAGGGTGTTTCATGAGTATAATTAATATTTATTTAGGATCAAAATGTTTATATTGGGTATAATTGTGGATTATCAATCCTAAAAATGTTTTATATGATTAAAATTGATGTTTAGTTATGTTAAAAAGATTATTATGTTGTATAGTTTAGGACTACATATTCTCACGGAGTTTTTCGTCGGTAAAATAGAAATTTATCTATGCTCACAAGGATGTGAATGAGTATAATTGTGCTATATATTTACCTAAATAATTAGAAATTAGTATAATTTTATTTAATAAATTTTCACATTATAGTCTTTTGGCACAATCACATTTTTTTCCTATAATTTCATGATTTTTTATAGTTGTAAAAGATATTTATATCATATTCCTATTATTATACTCCATAGTTCAAATCTATTAGATCAGAATAATATTATTGGTTAAATTTTTGTAAATTTTATATTAAATTTCCTTATATATTGAAATAAGAAGTAATTTATTTATTATATGTTTTATTAATAACATATTCCTCCCACACTCATGTTTTATAATATTCTTATGATATTCCCCTTGATCACTAGTTGGTGAGTTTTTTCTATAGTGAGTATTAAATCCCATACACGTTATTTATTTCCTTTTAGGAAGTAAATATTTTACCTCAGTATATTTATAAGGGCCATTTGTTTTGAGATGTGTTTTGAGAGATATTTATATAAAAATTAAATATTATTTGAGTATAACAAATTACAATTTTTGGATGATAAATACATGATAAATAATCCTAAAAGGAACTAAAATTTATTATATAAGGATAATATCAATATTTGAAAATTTAATATACAAATTATTGTAATTTTTAAAAAATACAATGAATTAGGATTTATGTATATATATATATCACATCATTCAAGATGATAATCCAATACATTTCATAAACAAACATCTGATCACCACAATAATTTTGTGTTTTTGGATATAAGAAAATTAATTTTATTATTTCACGAAACATATTAAATTGGTCCCAAAAATTTATTCTTATGTTGTAATCCTTTTAGTAACACCCTACTGAATCTTATCATTATAATACTGGGAAGCAAACATAAGAAATGTTGATCTCATTTTCCCAATAAGTGTAACCATAGAAGGTGTAATTATAGGATCATATAAAATCTTTGGATAAGTATAAGGGTATGTGATCATAAAAATAACTTATGATTTCCATAATAATACATTCATAGATAAAAAAAATTATTCATGGAATAAAACATTATAATTTTAGAAAACATGGACCCTAAGAGTGATAAATCATCATAAATTAATCACGAACCATAATCTAATGTCTTAAAAATGTTATACCATTATAAATATATACAAATATTTCACATTACAAGGTTTAGTACCTGACCATCCACATAATAGATTAGTAAATATCATCTAATTCCCATTTTTGATCAAGATGTACAAGTTTCATAAAATAGATCAAGACTCACCAATTTTTCATAGTAGATTAATCATGTTAACTTGTTTTCAATTATAAACTCCTATGAAATAAATATTTAACCAAAAATTGTAGAGATATATAGATATCATCTATCCTATATTCAAAAAAATATACTTATGTATGACCAAAAATCAAAAAACATTCTTCACAAACTAACATCATAACCCATGTAAAGAACAATGGTTTCAAAAAAATTCATCAATTCACCATAACACAACCCATAAAAAAAATGGGGTTTATAATCATATCATCTTCATTAACATTAACCATTTATATATATAAAAAGTAAGAAATCATTAAATGTTATCCATAGTATGAATAACTAACATAAAATGACGTCATTTTATATGGGCAATAACTTTTAAATATGAATTGAGGTAAAAATAAATCCATAGGGAAAAAACAATTAATAAAAAAATCAAAAAAAAAATCATTTAAAATAACCACTAAACCAATTAAAGTAATATTTAAAAATACTTTAATTTTTTGTAAAGAAAATATCATATCCATTTTGAAAATCACTTTTCTTAAAAATAATAATTCATTAATCATTTTCAAAATCCGTTTCATTGAAAATAACATTTTAAACATATAAATGTGTCATTAAAAATCTATTAAATGTTTTATAGAAGAAAATTTTCTTTTAATTGTAAAAATCACATAGAAAAATAAAATATTTTTTAAATAATTTTAATGGAAAATAAATTTTTTTTCATATAAAGTAATATTTAAAATATTGGGTCGTTATGAAAATTTTTTTTAATGCCAAACAATTTAAAACAACGTTTTGTTTCACATTTTTAGTAAAATTTAAAAAACCTCATTCCGAAAATGAAAAGAAGAATCAAAATTATTTTATTTTTTAAAAAATAAAATTTGGTTATAAATGAATTTAAAAAATCATAGGACTATTGTAAATAAATATTAAATATCTTTTCTGGAAAATACAAATATTGAATAAAAAATTTTGGACTGAGGAATGAAATAAAGTCACTTGTCCTTAAAAACTTTTTTAGAATCATGAGTACATAAAGTTAAGAAAATGAAGGAATAACATATTTTAAATAACTAACTATAAAATAAGAATATTCCTGATGATATTGAGGAATATATAATAATATTTCATCATAAAAAATGAAATCATAAATGACACAAAAAATTGATATTTTACCATCAAACTCATACCACATTTGTAACATTTGAATTTTATTCTATATTAAATCATAACATAAAATGAAACATAATATGTCATTAATATATGGATATTAATTATATAAATGTAATTGGATGGTATATACCCCATAGAAAAATAATCGAGTGTTGATTATGGTATATGTCACCCATAAATAAAAGAGAGAGTAGAAATCATTTACATTTTATCTTGACACCCTTAATACATGTTTGAAATAATAATATAAGAATTATAATTTTATTATAAATATATTTAATAACATTTCATATATTTTTATGTATATATATATATATCATAAAATATATTATTTACTTATTTCCTTTTATTACTCATTTATTAATGATTCATTATTAATATCATGTTTCATTAAATAAATACATTATATTTCATGTATATTTTGATTTGTTTTTCTATAATATTAATTTTTTAATGGTAACTTAATATAATGAATTCTAATAATGATATAAATCTTATATATATTCATTATATATTCATTTAAATTAATCTATAAACTTTAGAGGGAGAAAATGAAATACATCAATCATAGAGACGGTAGATAGTATGTACGCAAGAACATTATTTCCAATTTTTTGACGGACTAAATGAAATAAATATAAATAATAAATTACCCTAAAAACATTTTTATTTCATACATATAAAATATAATAATTTAATTTTCCCTATTTACCTTCCATGGAAACTGTTAGTGAAAAACATCTCGCATTGCTTCACGAGGTGGTAGTCATTTATACACAATAACGGCATTATAAACTCCCATAAAAAATATAAAGTAAGAATTTATATATGATATAAAAATAATATAATTTTAATTATGTTTAAAATATCATATATATTCATTTAATACATCCTTATTACTATCAAGGTAAAATTGTAATGTAGAACACATCACATCGGTTCATGAGAAGGAAGTTCACTATACACACGAGTGAGGTTATATTTTAAAATGTATTAAAAGGTAAAAAGGTAGGTGTTATATTATAATTATATGGGTATAATTATATCATTAATATAATATATTGACATTAATTATATCATTATATCTATCTGTGATAGTCGGTGATGGATAATGAATAACATCGATTCATGAGGCTGTAGTCCGCCGTACAAACGATTGACGATTTTGTTTCTCATTTGATGAAATTAGTAAGAGATATAAGTAATAAAATTATTATACTAACATATTATTATATGATTTATAATATTTTTTTTATCATAATGTATTTAAAATATGTTTTGGAGTTAGAATAATAAGTAAAACAAAAAATGCATAGTTAAAAACTCTACCTCTTTTGTAGACAACATCGTGAGGTTTTACCAACCGACTTTATAATTGGATTTAGAATATAAAAAATCAATCTTTTATTTTGGGATTTAATAAAATAATGAATATTTTAATGAAATTTCCAATCCAAATGGTTTTGGATGTGTGAAAAATATATGAGTGCAGGAGGACCTTTATAAGTGAGGTGAGTGGCACACTAGTAATTTTTGAAATGATGTAGGTGCACCCACATTTTTCAATTGAAAAAGGGATTAAAATTTTGTTTTTTAAAAACCTTACTCGAAATAATTACAAAATATATCTTTAAATGGGGTTTCTATAAATTTTTATGTCAATTTACCGCTTAACTTTTTAGTTTAACACCTTCTAAACTAGTTTTAACCATAATTGTAGTAAATAAATTTTAAGAATTTTTTTATTCACTATGGTAAAAAAATATGTTGACCATATAAGATAATATAAATTATTTTTATTCTTGATATGGAATCATATTTTTAAAATTTCAATCATATAAGTGTAAAATTTTATTTTAATACTAATACAGTAGATGAAACAAAAAAGTGGTTTTCAAATAGTGAAAAGATTCAAAAGTTTAAAAAGTTTTTATGTAAAATCTAAGCAATTAGTTATTTAAAATGGCATTATATGGATTAAAATATAAATAATAGTAAAAATATTACTTTAAAAACAATATTAAAATAAATTTTTTCTGGTATTTTCTTTGAATGAAAAGGATATTTCTAAATAAAAACTTGTATTTTTTAATAAACACTAAAACATTTATCCTATAAAAAAATATAAAAAAACTTATCCAATATAAATTTTACATTATGATTTCAAAAATTAATTTTTATTTTTTAATTTTTTCTAAAACTCATGAATAATAGATTTAAATTAAGTTCTTAAAAAGCAAAAAACTTGCAGTATAATTTTTTTTTAAGTGTAAAATGGGATTTATTCTTATATCATGAAAAAAAAATATAAATGTTAAAAATATGTTATTAAATAATTAATATTTAAATTTCATAAAAAAAATTCACTGTAATTGATTTATTTAAAATTATTGAATTAAAACATGTGTGTGCATAAAAATAGTTATTCAGAAAAGTTTTTCCATAATTTAAGACTATTTTTTAATTTACAATCAATTATTAAAAGAAGAATTAAAATATTAAATAGGTTTTAACTATATATTTTTCAATATTTAGTTAATAATATCCATATCCACTATTCCAATGACTATCTGATAACTATCGAGTTAAATAATAATATTTTAATATTGAATCTGTTTTTATATAAAGTCGTTGTTTTGTGTAATTCAAACTAAACAAGGTATTTCATCTAATCAAAGATAAACTAAACATTACGTGTAACAAAAAATATCATAAAAAATTAGATTAACATGTAAAACAAAATATTTTATAAAATCTCAGGGAGTTACATTATGCCCCCATAAAAATGAATTTATCCTCGAAATTCATCACTTTACAACCAACAACTGGGGATGATACTTCCATGTTACATCCTAAGGTTACCATAGAGATTCCTGAATATGGTGGTTTTGAAAAATCATTGACCAAGTGACTGGTTTCTTTGTAGAAAAATATATTTATAAACCAGAATCTCCAATAGCTATTCCAAAAAAAAACTGATCTTCTCCATTTGTTAAACCTATGAGTTTAGTATATGTAATGTATAAAGTATATACGTCCATTAGGGAGATAAATGAAAAAAATCATGAACAATTCCCAATCCATAAACATTGTATAATCTTGAGTTTTATTTAATAATTTATAATCTTTCACATTTAGGATCTTATCATGTTTAGAGTATTAGAGAATTAGGAAAAAGTTCATACATATCATCCCAAACTTATACAAAGTGGATACTATCATAATAGTATCAATTTAATTTAATATATAGCTCTTTCAAATTAATATATGGTTTATTTTCATGATCAATCATCACAATTTTTCAATTACCTCATCATTTTCAGGTATTCTCCCTTATTTCTTATAAAAAACATTTTATGACATGGAATGAGAATGATTGCTTAGTAAGGGATATAAAAATAAAGGAAGTTGTTTGTTCAATAAAAATATTAAAACACATGGAAAATATTTTTCCTCAAAACCTAACATTTCCCATATAGGTAATTAACATTCCTTTAAAATATCATTTATTTTAACATTTTAAAGTAAATGATTCCCATAAAAACTTATTAGAAATCAAAAACAATTCATGTAGTTACCTTTATAAATCATCATATTGAACCCTTATAGAACCTATAAAGATAATAGTATCCATATTTTGTACAAAAAATATAATTTTCTTGGGAAAAATCATTACCTATTGCATTGGAGCTCTATTTGTTCACTCCCATCATTTAAGCTATAACGGGCTCCCCTGAGGCAATCTGGACACACCCATCATTGAAGCAATAATGGGATCACTCGGTTCCATTTGGGAACCCCCATAATTTATAATTTTATTGAATCACATCATTAATAACACATTTCAAATAACATTTCAAAATACATGGACTTGGAAGGAAAATATTTTTGATGAAAACCTGTAATAGATGATTTTTTCAAATTAAATCCCCTTAACACTTAGAAAAATCATTAATTTAAAAACCCATAAATAGATTAAATTAAACACTAATTGACAAGATAATAGGTATATTATTGATATTTAATGTGAAATAGTCTATATATACCTTATAAGTGAATAAATGTGCCTAACATCAATAATTGCCTCAAGGAAAGAAAATTTAGACAAAATCTTGTACCGCACATTCGAATTTCTTAAAATATGTTCAAAACATTTATATAATCGTTTAAATAAGATTGTTAACTCCAAAAATAACTATATTAATATTTATTTTAAATTATGATGATTTTATAAAATCTTATGATCATATCGTTAATAATATTTCATTATTTTCATTGTTTTGGGTGCGTCTGTTTTGATGTATCATGATCGATTCATTTTTATAAAATTGTCGATGTTATTGTAAAATGATATTAAATAATAGAAGTGTAATTAATTAGTATTAATTTACACAAATAATTTTATATTTTTCCATACATCATTTTTATTTTTTTATATGGGGAGGATTCATTAGACAAAATGTTAATGACAAACATTTAATTTATTTTTAGGGTTTTTTCCGAACACCATGAACCAATTTAATTTTATTTTCTATTATGAGTATAAATTATTTAAGTAATAATAAATAGGTTAAAATATAAATATTAGGATCTTATATAACCAATATAATAGTTTTAATACCGACCATGAAGGAGGAAATTAAAAATGATTAAAAACATTATTCACATAGGCAATTAACAGGCATAACATGGACAAAACTTTTGTTTATTTCAATATAAAGATATGATAAATTAAATTGATATTATAAATTATAATATAAACCAAAAAATTCATTATATAAATGAATAGGTAGTTATCATGAATTTATGGTTTAAGGTGGTGACGAGAAAGTATAAAAAGAAAAGAAATTAAGAGAGGTGGTTTAGAAACAAAAACCTCTTGAATATCACCTCTTTGGGAGATCATTGTGGATATTGGATTTGGTATTTTGCTGATAATAGAAGCACTTAAACATGTTTATAGTTATGAAGAGTGGTTTGGGATGGTATTTTAGGAGCTAAATGTCTTTCTGGTTCTGAATGGGGAGGTGAGGGGTGGTATTTATACTTGAGGAGTGGTGGGTTTAAGTAATTAAATTATGAATATTTTATATTTATAGCCAACCATTTTATGGTGGAATTAAATTCCATGACCATAGAAGGAAATTAATGTTTTTGAGGATATATAAGGTTTATTAAAACCTCATAAAACATATATTTATTGTATTTTCTTGGTATCTTAAATCTTCATAATTTTTAACTTTAACATTATTCCTTTTTTACCAATACCACGGTAAATAATTTTTTACTATGGTAAATTTTTTATGCCTCAAAATATAATTAAAATTGAAAATTTATTATTACATTTTGATTCCAAAAAATTTAAATAATTTTATCTAAAGCATTTTAAATAATTAGAAAAATTAAATCTTAGAGACATAATGAAAAAGCATGTTTTTAAATTGGTACACTCAAAAGTTAGAAATATGTTTATATCAAATTTAAATGTGAAAATTATTAAAAATTGCAAAATTTTATTAAATAATAAAAACTTTATCTAAGTACAGTTTAAAAAATTTGAAAAATTATATAACTGTATAAATAAATTTAACAATAAATATGTTCTGAACTAATATTTTTTTATTCATTATTCATCAAAACTTGAATGTTCTCAAAAAAATACAAAAATTTCTCCCAAATTAAATTTTGATATTTCTATTTCTAAAATGAAGATTAATTTTTCATATATAAATTATTATTCTGTAAAATATATATTTAAAAAGGGTTCACTATCAAAAGGTGAATTTAAAATTATTAGAGCTTTTTTTTCTTAAAATTGGATTTATACTTATTTTAAGACAAATAAATTTATTTCATGGATATAAAAAAAATAAACAATTGAACATATAATATAGTAAGTTTTATTCATTCTAAACATTTCAATGGCTATGTGATAACATCCACTTAAAAAATATTATTAATTTTGGTATAACGCAATCTTGAGTCAAAGTATGATTTCAGAGAAACTCATTGTTCTATGTTGGGTATGCTATCAAAAATATTATCCTATTTAAGATAAAATAACTATCTAAAACACAAGTATTTATAAATATGAAAATATATTATTCTATAATTGCCGTATATTTTACAACTTTCTCCCCTTTTTAATATTTCTTCCTCATAATTTATTCACTTATTATATAAGTGAGGGTATTTTCACTCAAAGCATTTTCAGATTCCCATGTTTCCTATTCAACCATATGGGTTTTCTATAAGACCATAACCTGATGTATTACCTTATTCTGCAACAACTGTTCTCTATGGTCTGGAACCTGATGTATTACCTTATAATTTCTAAACATGGAAACATTTTTTTTTCAAAAAAATTATTAATGAAAATGGTTAACATTAATCACATCAATTAAGAGAAAAACAAGTTTACAAGGGACTATATAAAATTATAAGGATAAAACGAACTAGAAACATATAAAAACCCTTATTAATGTACATATAAAGACTATAAAACCGTTTTTATTGAATTGGGTTCATTACTAGAGGTCTATGAGTTAAGGGAGTTCTCCTAATGGTGTTTACTTTTTGGTATTTACAATTTTTCCACTCACCTCGCTTATAAAAGGCCACTAACTCTCCCCCTCTCATCACACCTCTAAATAAATTTTTATTTGCCAATACCTATCCAAATAGCATCCCAAAATCCAACCTTCATAAAAGAAACCTTATTTTGGGATGAATGGAAGCCAAACAAAGAAACCTGAAGAAGAGTTAATGTTCGACAATAAACATTTTTGTTTTGTTTTTTCAGAAACCCCATCTGTTAATTTTATTTAATTCATATATAACAACCTAAGTATCATAAAAATATTTACATCACTATAAAAAATAGTATATTATATGTGGTTACTCACAACCCCCTTTAAATTCATTTTCGGTATAATTAAAGGGGGTTCTACACAACCCCCTCTAATCGTCGAATTTAGAGGGGGTTCTAAACCCGCTATAAATTGATTTTATATAAAAACTAGAGAGAGATTATATAGAGACCCTTATAGTCATCGATTGTAGGGGGGTTTATCAACCCCATCTAAATTTTTTAACAATATTTTTTTAATATCTAGTTAGATTCTACAGGGGGTTCAAAAGCCTCTATAAATTCTTCAAATTAGAGTAGGTTGAAGACCCCCTATACTGTCATAAATTAGAGGGGATTCAAAACCCCACTATAATGTATTTAAATTATAGAGGGTTCAAATCCCCCTACAATGTCTTTAAATTAAAGGGGGTTCCAAACCCCTTTAATATCTTTAAATTAGAGGGGGTTCAAAACCCCCCTATAATGTCTTTAAATTGGAGGGGGTTCAAGACCCCTTCTAATGTCATTAAATTGAAGGGGGTTTGAAACCCCTTGTAATTTAAAAGATTAACGGGGTTGTGAACCCCACTATTTTATTATAAAAAAATTCCATAATTGATATATATAATTAAAACGCAATATATAAATGTATTTAAATACAGTATATATATATAAATATCATATAGAATAATTATATGATTGTATTTAATTGTATTTATATATATACATTTATAATATTTTATAATTTTATGTACATTAATATATATATATTTTTATAAATTGTATTTTATATAATATTAATTATATATAATATAAAATCACAATCATATTATATAAATATACACATAATTATAATATACATAAAATATATATCTTATAAAAACCCAAGATTTTAGTTTTTATAATTTATAATATAATAATAATATTTATATTTTCAAATAATATTTTCCTGCTATAATATTATATATAGTCAATATTATATGATATACAATTTATAAAAATAAATATATATTGATGAACACATTATTATACAATTATATTTATGGAAATACAGATATATTACTGTAAATAATATTATACAATTATATATACTAAAATACATATATATTAATGATCATAATAATAAATATATGTACTAAAATACATTATATTAATATTTTTATAAATTTTATTTCATATAACATTATATAAATAATTCTATAAATTTTATTTCATATATAATATTTGTATAAATTGCATTTCATTTCATTTTATTTATATATAATATAAATATTTGTAAAAATTGTAATTCATATATATATATATCATATAATATTAATTATATTAAATATTATATACAATATTATACAATGTATACAAATAAATATTTAATAATGTACAAAATATTAAATATATGTATTGAGATACAATATATAAATATTTTTTAGATACATTTTATAAATATATTAAGTAAATAATTATATATATAATTAAAAAAATGAATATAAAATATAAATATATATTTATGTATATAAATAATTTATGTGAATATATAATATAAATGTATTTAACATAATATATGAATGATATAAATCATAAAATAAATATATGGTATTTATAAAATGGACAAATAAATTTTATAGTTTAAAACATAAGTGTAATAAAAATAATAATAAATATTATTGTTATTGTTATCACACACACATGTATATATAAGAATATAAAAAAAATTAAATAAATGTATATTATAATTATATTATATCTATATGCAATTCTTTGATTTTTAAAATGTAAATAATCTAGGATAATACAATAGAAAATACAGAAAAATGATTTAATTCAAATTACAAAGATGGAAAAAGGAATTCCACACAGTTGTTCATCATTTACATAAATATTATATATAAACACAAAAACATAAACATATAAATGTATATATAAATACATTCGTCTAAATTATTTATATACTTAAATATATATATATTATTATTATTTATATATATTATATAAATTAACATGTATATGACATGTAAATATGTATTTATCTATACAAATAATTTAAGTGAATGTATTCATATATATAAACATATGTGTACTCACATTTAATAATATAGTTTATATAAATTTTATATAGTTTATATGTTTAAAGGTATTAAAATATACGATATAAATAATATTTATTAAAATAATGAATCAAATATATATAAATTGAGGATAATATGAGTGAATATACATAAAGAAATCAAATGTTGTAGTGAAAAATTCTTGTGTTAGTTTTCTTGTGATGTCCTATTGAACGTGGTTCAAATCCTTCTACTTTCTCGTTTATATATAAATAACCAGAAATAGCGGGGGCCTTAGGGATGAGGTGAACTGGAGGCAAATGGTGTGGGAATGCGAGAGGAGTCAGAACTGTAGGGTATGAGATGGGGAGACATGGTGTGATTGGGTAACTAGGGGCAGAAGATAGAGGAGGCTGGGGTGGGAGACGGGGAATATAGGGATGTAGAGAGAAAAGGGGAGGAGGGGGCTAGTGACATGGAAGATAGGGATGTGGAGAGACATGCGAGGTGGGGTGATGCAAAGACAGGGGGTGCAGGACAGGGAGATAGGGAGATAGGGGGAGGCAGGTGACAAGGGCACATAAAATATAAGGGGAGGTGGGGAGATAGCATAGGGGATGGGGAGAGAGACAAAGCGGTGGGGGTAATTGGCATCTAGGTAGACATGGGGTCCAATTGAAAAACCAAGGACTTAGGGGCAATTTCCATAACCTCCCCTAATGTAACCACATTAGGGGTGGTTTAAACTGCCCCTACAGCCCTGAACTAGTCCCAATTACTTTCAAACTTCCACTAATATAATTAATTTAAGTCAATATGAGAGGTATTTTAAAGCCCCTCTAATGTAACTACCACTAAATTCATCAGTATTTTATGAGTGGTTCCTCAAAAATTCCCTTACTAACAATAGGTGACCACATTAGTGGCGGTTACCCACAATCACTGATAATTCTTTTAGAAGGGGTCATAACCATTTATAATATCAAAAATAACCTCCTATAAACTAATTTTTAAGTGGATGTTTTTCTTTTAATGTTAATACCTAGGTCATCAGATTCATCTATCAAATGAGATATACAATCATCATCTCTTTGTACTATTGAATACTACCTCATGAGTGTTATTATTTTCTCTTCCATTACAACTTTAAAAGGATTGGAATAATGATGGATTTATTTTTTATATATGAAATGTTTCTATTTTAATGATATTTTTATCATTCTATAATATTTATATCACACATACCTTTAGGTTTTCCATTTCTTGGGAATACAATAACATCATTTGTGTGTTTGATAGACTATTGTCTCACGAAGCTATATGATTAATTATATATTTACATATTATGTTTAAACGATCGGTTTTATAAAAATATTTTATATATATGACATAAAAAGGATTTTGGAATGAAAATATATCATATAATATTATTTCTTTTAATCTGTTAAAAAAATTGAAACAACGTTCATGAGTACGTACGACCTAATGTATCAATGAACAGATTATTTCATTTTCTATTTCTATATTTTATACATTATTATAAAAAAAATATTTAATATATATTATATTTATATCATGGTTATAATTATGGTTATGATGATATAATAATCTATGTTAGATGACCAATAATAATATATCACAACATGTACAAATAACAAAGTGGTTATTACCCAAAACATAACTTTAACATGGATTTATTAATAAATCGTTAGTATATAGTAATATGTAAATCATATTTGATATTATTTATATAAATATTTTCATTTTACATATTTATAATAAACTTATATTTGTTATACATGTGGTTTGAATGACTAAGATGAGAGTTAAGACTTATGTTAAGGGGGGCGTTGTCTTAGCTTTATTTTATATGAGGATGAAGCCATGTTAACCACCTATTTATTATATGTGGTGTGTACACTAAAAATGGCATAATTTTTGGACTCATATACATATAATTATTGGTATTTAAATATCCATTTAAGGGTATCACTTCAAATTGGATTTACTGTTAAAACACTACCAAAGTGGAAGGGTATTTTTTTGTATCAATATGCATTATTTGAGATGAACATTTTGTTATGATACTATATCATTTCATAAGGTGTATATACATCCCATACTAAATTTAATATTAGGAATTATTTTATCCCCATAATTTTTTTTGTACCATTTTACTCTATTGCTTCATTTGGTTTATGATTCAGAGTCACTAAGTTGGTAAGATCTTAATCGATACAATCTCTTCATTTATTAGGATTGTTTACGATTATACTTATATTGATGTATTATTGTGATCTATATCTCAAAAATTCTCATGAAATTTATTATCATCTAGTTATTCCATGTATATTCATGTAATGGCATCATTTTTAAACTATTTGGTACATAAGATAATTGAGAAAATGTTTTTGGAAAAATATAACATTGAATCTCTCTTTAGTCTGAAATATATTTTATTTCAAAACCATTTTTTATAAAAAAAAATATTTTATAATCTATTTTTATCTTTTTTAAAAAATTTATTACATTGATTTTTAATCATTTTTTATTTATAAAAATCAATAGAATATTTTAGTTGTATTCTGATCAAATAACTTTTCTAAAAACTTTTTTGAGAGTGAAAAAAGAATATTTTTTTAACATGTATGACATATATATATTAACCTACCATCATGACCATAATTTCATGGGAGAATAATTTGCAAGAGTATAATTTAATTTCTCAAGGAATTTTGGTCTGTGATATTCTTTAATGTTGTTGTTTTTAAATTAATATTTATAGAAAATGTTTTTCAAAAATGTTTTATGTTTTAAAATGAGTATTCAATTTTGAAAGGATATTTTCCTCAAGAAATGTTTTATATGATCTTTAAAATAATTTACATATAATATGAAATCTTTGGGTGTTGCATATCCCTTAATGGGGATATTATCTAAGGTTACCATTATTATTTTTTCTTTTAAGGGTTTCTGTATTGATGGAATGATGTTTTTGAAACTTGTTTCTCTTATTTGGGTTATATTCATATAAAACACATTTATATTCCATAGGTTATATGATATTTAAACCTAATTATTTTCATGGTTTATCTGATTATTAATAAACCTATAGCTTTTCCATAGGTTAAGATATTATGTAATGTTTATGATACCCATTTCATTTCATGGGTTATGATATGATGACTATTTATGGTCTTGATGAACTCATACATATGATTTCATTATGTGATGGGTGGGACCTTTATCTCCCACTATTATATTGGGTAAATATTTATATATAATATTATATAAAGTATTATAATAGAGAGTAAACCTAGTTTAGTAATAGAGGGATAGTTCGAGGAGTGAACTCTTTTAAGAAATACATGGGTAGTAAGAGAAGATAACCTAGTTCAGTAATATAAGGTACGAATGGAGAGTGAACCTTATTCAGTAAAGGAATTTTTCTATTATTAGGGTCTATTCATTGGGAATTAAATAATATGTAAATTATTTTTTATTCTCTTGTGTATTCCAAAAATTCCATTTCTCCATCCTATGGTATGCTCTCATGGATTATGCTCCCGATTCCCTGATGATTAATCTATTATGATCAAAAAATCATTACTCTATGACTCATTTTTATGATCAATGATACATAGGGTATTAACATCAACTATTAATTTCATGTTCTCGCAACCTTATGTTCATGTAATTATTAGGTTTCTCTTTTATTTACCCTTTATGATCATCTAATCTCACAATATATTGTGTTTCTATTCCCCGAGTTATGATGATATGAATTATGTATGATGTTTTTAGGAAGGGTTATAATCGTGGATAACCTAGTGGGTGATAAATTGGTTCTCTAATGGAAAAAGTTTTATATTAATATGTTTCTAATGAAACTAAAATAATATGTTCTTTGGGAATGTTTTTGTATAAAGAATTGAATATTCTTCAAAAACAATGTTATGTATATGTATGTTAAGATTGGGTCTTTATAGTTGGTATCAAATGAAATATTGTTATAACCTTTGGAAACTGGGATAAGACTAATTTAGTTATATTTATATTGATATTTCTAAAGATATGTCTATTCATATCTCTATGGATCAGTGTATATATGATTTAATGTTTAAGAAAATGTCCTTTAATTTTCGTAAACAATGGAGAGATTGGATTCTTTGAAATTAAATCCCAGTTTGGATGCTAAAGGTGGTTGTTTCACTGCTTCAGATTTATATAGGGGTAACAACCCTGAAAACTGTATTGATCTATACTCAATTGAGAACAGGTTCTTGGTATTGGTCCTTGTTGCACACCTGGTTTGACAATCCTTGGGTTTGTTCAATGGGAATTAACAAACTCTTTACAAAAAATAATAAAGGATTTAATTAGAACATGACTATGAATAAACTAGGATAATCCTTTGTTATCTTTTCATAATGAAAATGGTGTCATTATTTAGACCTCAAATAAGTGATTTATAATTATTATGAGGTTTTATACTATGATAAGTATTTTTGACACTATTAGTTTTGGTTTAAGTCAATGTTTAGAACCATAAGAAACTAGGTTAATGTTGAATGTGATGGAAAATTTCTTAATTTGTATTCAAATAGGATGATCACTAGAGAAATTTAAATTTTAACCATTCATAATAACTTTTCACAGAACATGATTAAAAATGACTACCTTAATCAACACACTGACTCACCAAAGAATAAATAGAAATGGTTCCCTGGTAATTCAAGTAATGGAGGCCATAGAAGAAAGATGATTCAGTTTCCATTATTTAGATAATATGGGAAGAAACACCCTATTTGATGACAGAGTGACATAAATATTTCTTGGTAATTGAATAGAATTATATAAGGAAAGTAACTAAAAATAGATAATAAAATTCTCTGTTAACACAATATATGAGAATAATATCCTCCCTAATATATAATCCACTCTTGAATGATTTAAATGTGGAAAGTATGGGAATTATTCAAGATGATGTCCTAAAGGGAAATCTTTTTAATAGATTAAATAAAGAGGAATGTGTAATGGTTATGTTTCTGATGCTGAAGAAACAATAGATGATATATGAAAGGAAATAAGTGTTAATGAATAATATGATGAAGCTTAGTAAATTGTTTGAGAATGAAGTGGGATAAATTAACTATTTCTGCATTAGAAATCAAAGATAATATATAATGAACTATGAAATATATTTGTATTTTTTAGTATACTTTCTTCATTAAGGATTCAAAATAATAAGTTGGGTGATACTGATGTATTGGAAATTTTTTCAAATTTCATGTTCGTATTTAGATAAAGGGAAGATAAACCTTAATATATTTTTGATGTTGATAAATGGATTTTAAGATAGAAATATGTTTGATATAAAAAAATAAATTGGATATTACTTATTACATCGGAATGGATTTGAGATTTACTAACGAAGTAGTTTATTCTATCATGGATAGATATTGCAACATTTTTAGATTTAAATTATATATTCAATAATATTCATAATGAATGAGGAATCATTCATGTTTTGTATAAGTATTTTTTGAAATTTTAGGTTATTAATATGTTACAGTAAAATATGTGATGATGGTATTAACATGTTGGGTATATTAAATTCATTATTTACATCATGAAATATGTGTTATTAATGTTAATTTTATTTTGAGAAATGTAGTCACCATCATTAGAAATTTTTTGTTTTTAATATTTTTTATAGGGCCACAAAGCTTTACATTTACGAAAAGGTTTATATAGAAATTTGAATGAGGATTCAAAGATTAGTGTCTAATTTCATCATATAATGATTTATTCATTTTAGATAACTTGTTCTGTCCATTTTACTTTAATGATAACAAAAAATATAAGGGATGAATTATCATTATATTTATGGATCTTATGATCTATTTGTGATTCAGGTATGAAAAATTGACCTTTATTTCTGTGTAAGAGATAAAGTTGAAATTGATCAAGGCACAACCCAAGGTTGAAATTATTATTTTTAAATATATTTAAATCTTCTATGTATATTATCTCGTGAAAATTATTTATCTTTAGGAAACGGTTGTTGAAATAATAGTATCTGACTACCATCATTTATGATGAATGAAAATTTCCCTTATATAATCACGTAATCTTGTTTTTGTGATCAATAACTTCATTTTGATGACCCAATTTTATGATATTAGTGATCTATATCACTCTTTAAAATTATTTACTTTTTTCTTCCTTTTCCACATCTTCACATTCCATCAGTGTAGTCTTATGTAGAAACCCAGTTATGAGTTACTATAGATAACTATTATATTTTAAACTTTCATTTTATAAATTATTTTTTAATATTGATTTTTTTGACGTGGGATTCTATGAAATGAACATTCGTGTTTTAAAACATTGATAAACAATATTAATTTTGAGGGAAAATTCATTTTAAGGGTTGTAAAATGAAACACCCTATGTTTTTATGAATTATTATTTTCTGAATAAATTAAAATCCATTAATGTATTCCATTACATGAACACCAAATTAATATTTATTTACACAAAATAACAAGTTATGATTATTATACATATAAAATTAATATTATATTTCCTTACACACAACAAATAGTTTAAATGAAAACATGACATATTATTAAAATAATATAATAGTTATTACCTAGTTATTGGAATGGAGGGTAAGAAAAGGATTAAAAAACCACTATTGATGAATGATTTTAATGAAAAAACAACTTATGATGAATGTTTTTAGCTAAAACTAAATTATTTATTCAATTTAATATTTTACATTCATCTTACGAATTTTCTAGACAAGTGATAAAAATGAATCAAATTGTATGCATAAAAATTTATATTTTTCTAAAATGTTGTTTTATCACCTTTTAATGGAGAGCTTATTTTAAAATTATATTCTTACACTTTTATAAATAATATTTTACAAAATAAATTTACATTTTTAATAATTTACAAAAAAACATATTAGGGTGAATTTTTATGACTTTTTTGAGAAGATTCTTTTTTTGATAAATAGTTCAAAAAATTAAATTTTAAATCGAAAAATATCTTTTGGTTTTTTAATTTATATAGTAAAATTGTATTTTAAATTGTTTTTAATATATAATTAGTTCACTTTTATATCAGTTAATAAAATTTTATTCATTGGATTTAATTTCACATAGAAAATTGTATATAAAAACATATCATACTTTGGAACTTTCACACTATAAAAATGCATTATTTATTCCTGCCTATTAGATTAATTTTAAATTAATTTCATCCACTTATAAGATTGTAATTTCGAAAAATCTATTCAATATTTTTAATAAAAAATAGTTTATAATTTCTATTAATTCAAACTTAATTTCTATCTAAAATTATTTTTGAATACTGTTATAATCAGTGACCGCAATTCTGAGAAATATGAGTTTACCATGGGACTAAAATTTAAACATAAGTCGTAAAATGACCGAAAAACATGTATAAAACCTAATGGTATGAATTATTTCCACCATATACCCCCATTTAGTTTATTTGTTTCCTTATTGGATGCACATTGGGTAAAATAGACCTCCCAATAATGTTTAATTTGTGTTATTTACAAGTTTTTCACTTACAAAACATATAAATGTCCACCACACATACCTATATCTTCACACCTATAAAGCCCTTTGATTAGGAAAATAACATTTCAAATATCTTCTAAACTTCCCTAAATTTGTCATTTAATCCTTATATTGGACATAAAATCAACCAAGGAAGTCCATTGGTGAAAAACAAAAGGACATACCTGAAGAGGGGGTAATGTTCTTCAATGAAACATTTTATTTTATTTCTTCCACAAACCCTGTGATTTTATTTTTTTAATGATTATATAAAAACATAAGTATATTAAATATACTGATATTTTATATTCTATGATTATGACCTAAAGCATTACACACATCCCTAAAATGAAATACAGAGTGATTGTTATTTTTTGTATGGAGGACTATCACCTCACAAACTGATGTTGTTCGTTCTTCCATTACTAGTATTCAATGTAGTCAATAATGAAGGATTTATATATAATATAATATATTTAATATCTTAATTATTTTATTATTATTTTTGAATTATTATATCAGACATACCTCTATTCTCTCTATTTAAATGGAATACAATAACGTCATTCGTGGGTAAAGAGGACTACCATATTGCAAAGAGATATTATTCATTCACACTTTTCAAAGACTATATTATTTATGGATTAAAAAAATATGAGATATATACAAAAAAATATTCTTTAATGATAATATATTATTTAATTTTCAATATTTTTATCCGAAAAGATAATGGAAACAATATTTTTATGTACGTACAATATACCGTCTCCATGAATGATTTATTTTACTTCTTATTTATATATTTTATAGATTATTATAAAAAAATATACAAAAAATATATAATATTTATATAATTTTAATAATTCTACATATGTAGGAATAATGATATAATTAAGAGAACATATAATAACAAGTGAAAACATGTACAAAAAAGAAAGTGGTTATTTCTCGAAACAAAACATTAACCTGGAATTGTAAACAAAAGTGTAATATAAAGTCATAAGTAAATCATATATGGTATAATATATATGAATATAGTTGTTTTATAGATGTATAATAATATTATATTTATTATAGAAATGGTTTGAACAAGTGTGATATGAGTCAAGACTTATGGTAAGGGATCTTTGTCTTGTTTTTATTATTTGTGAAACACAATCCATGTTGACAACTTATTTATTATAGGTGGTGGGTATAATTACCAAGATTGTATTTTATGATTTGTATAATGAGAAAAATTTAGATATAAATATCTATTTCGGGTTTTCTATTTCACTTGGGATTACGGTTAAACCGTTACCAAAACGTAAGGGGATTTTGTCTCAATTTTGCTTCATTGAGACGCACATTTTGTTATGAACCGATATTATTTCATGAGATTTATATATATTACCTTTGATATGTAATATCATACATTTTTTTCCTTATGATTTTTTTCATTTTATGTTTTTACTTTATGGGGTTTTTGATTCAATATTTCAAAATGGGTAAGAGTTTAATTGTGAAAATCTCATCATTTATATGGATTGTTTATGATTATTCTCTGATTAATGAAATATTAAGATCCATATCTCAATAATTATTATGTATTTTATTATCCTCTTATTATTCATGATATCTTCATGTTATGGTACTATTTTTCTCTATTTAGTACTTAATATAATTAATTTAATATTTTTCTGAAAATCTGATTTATTTCTCTATTAGAAGGATATATATCCTTTAGAAGGATATATATCCTTTAGAAGGATGTGATAGATATCGTTTATAAGGATATGATACATATCCTTTATATATATATATATATATATATACATATTTAGGAGGATATATATTTTTTACAAAACAATTTTTTCTAAAAAACATTTCCTAAAGAGTTATAAACCATTTCAAAATGATTCAATAAATAATTTTTTTCATTTTTTTTTTTTGATAAATTTTTTCAAATGAATATTCTTGTTATTTTCAGATCAGGGAACTTTTATAAATAAATTTACAATGAATATTGGAATGTTTATTTAACTTTTCTAACATGTATATATTTAGTAGCCATAATGAACATAATTTTATATAATCTTTATTTTAAATATCATAAGGTTACTTTTAAATGGGATTTTTTTTCTTTATATTCTATAAATTTGTTGCTTTTATTGTGGTTTTTGAAGAAAAGGATATTCATTTTTTTCACTTTTAAATATAATTTCATAATTTGAATCATATTTTCCATAATAAATATTTTAAACGATCATTAGAAATTACTTTCCATATTAAATGACATCTTTTAGTGTTACTCAAGACAATATGGGGTTATGATCCATGGGTGCCATTCATACTCTTTGTTAAAAGGTTTTATATTTTTATGTAATCATTTTTATGAACCTATTTTCTCTTCTATGATATATATCCTTAGGGAACATATTTCTTTTCCAAGGTTTATATACACTTGAAACCCATATATTTTCATGGGTTATGCTATGATTATGAAACCATTATCTTATTCACATGTTAATATATAATGAATTGTTTATAATACCTATCTCATTTCATGGGTTATGATATGATGAATTTTTATGATCTTGGGGAACACATAGATATGATTTCATTATATGATAGGTGGGCCCTATATCTCCTACAATGTATTGGGTAATGATTTATATATCACGATATTAATAGTACTGGAATGGTGAGAGAACATGGTTTAGTAATACAGAGATGGAATGAAGAGTGAAAAATTATTCGTAATACCGAGTTGGAATTGTAGGTAAACTCGGTTTAGTAATACAACTATTGAACAGGGATTGAACATGGTTTTGTAATGGGATTTTTCGGTTGTGATGGTCTTGTAAGAGATCCTTGTTAAATGCTAAAATTATTTTCTATGCTTATGTGTATGTGACAAATTCTAGGTCTTATTTCTATGTTATGATCACATGGATTATTCTCATGATTCTCTTATGATTCATTTCATGTAATATTCAATAGTCATGTCATGACTCGTCTGTATGATGTTTTATTTGAATGTTATACAGTTCAAATGTTATGCACATAATATCACACCCTTATATTTATAT
Organism: Viscum album; assembly: GCA_963277665.1. Classification (NCBI taxonomy): domain Eukaryota; kingdom Viridiplantae; phylum Streptophyta; class Magnoliopsida; order Santalales; family Viscaceae; genus Viscum; species Viscum album. The sequence continues at coordinate 64,546,554 of OY728134.1, forward strand.
AATTCTCATGTATCTACTTTATTTAACCTAACTGAGCGTTTGACCCCACCCTTTCTAGTGTTCCTTTCTCCAAGTTATGAATATATTTATTATGTAGGATGTTTAAATAAAAGGTGTTAATCATGGAGATCCAAGTGGGAGAAAATTTATTTCTATTATGGAATTGGATTTTAGTCTCCAATAATCCAAATTCGCTAAACAAATACTATCTTTGGGCATGTTTTTGTATAACATAATTAATATTCAATAAAAATGATATAATTTGAAAGTATGTAAAGTATGGGTCTCTATATATATTTATCCTCCTGATGACATTCCCTAAAAAATAAGCAATTTTTTATTCCATTTTAGACAATATGTTCTATATTTCATTCCAAACTTTAAGAATAATGAAAATATCACCTTCTTTTCACTCTGGCTTGAGAGATTTCATTTAATTCCATCTTTATTTTCTTCTCAAAACCATAAGCTTAATCAGTAACTACAATCTTTATTTCCAGCATGATAGCACAATGAATGATCTATTCCTAGCTATCATGGTCCCTTATTGTTTACTAAATTAATAGATATTGTTCTAAGACATTGAATAATAGATCAACCTTACTTTTTAGATTGGATGATAATGCATGAAGCATATATTGCAAGTCTTGTAAAATTTCCCTTAATAGTTCCAATAAATTTTCCAAAAAACTACTTTAGATGCAGTAATTAATTCTCCATTTTTTATAAATAATATGAGGCAAGTACTTGTTGAAAAACAATCCTTAAACTCTTCTCATAACATTGAGTAAATTTGATCAGGATTCCTCATATTCTTGATGAGATTACACTATTGAACCACTATTACTTCCAAACAATAGATATCCAATATATATTTTTCATGATGAAGGCATTGTAGAGTGGAAAATATATTATCATTTATACATATAAAATTAATGGAATCATTTGGATCATTGGACCCACAAAAATAATTATGTTGATGCCTCGTGAATGAATTAATATAATGTTATTCCCAATTTTAACATTTAGATGTTCAGAAAAAATTATAGAAAGTTATATGAGAATATCAAAATGATTTTTTAATTCGAGATCCCATAAAATATTTTATCATGGGAGTGAAATAATCACATCATAACTAATGTAAATTATATCAGTTTCATAAACATTTCATCAATTAACCATATTATTGCCTAAAAAATACAAATTTGTTTCATAAACATTACATCAACATAATAATTTTCCATATAGAGAAATAATAAAGATGTAATATTTCAATATTATCCCTATTGAATCATAATTAAGACCAATGGATGTAATAATAGACAGAAAATGGTTTTTAATGATCACTTGGATCATTTCTGAAAGTAAATATCCATTTCAGTTTGAAAACACCATTTAAAATATATTAAATTTTTAAAAACCTTTTCATTCAAAATAACTTTTGAATCTTATAAAGGAATATGTAAAAATTATTTAAAACATTTTATGATGAAAATATATTTTTTAATATTTAAAATATTCTTTTTAATAAACTAAATCTCATAATAATTTTTCATAATCAATTTCTTTGAAAATTACCTTATAGTATTATAAAATATTAATTCAAAATACTTTAAAAAATTAATTGAGGGAAATATCATTTCTATTTTGAAAATAAGTAAAAGTTCATTAAATATTTTTGAAATCCTTTACTTTGAAAATAAACATTGAAAATTATAAATGAATCTTTAAAAAAATTAGTTGTCATGATAATGGAAAATTTTGTTCATGTCATAAAATATAAAATAATAATTCCATTAATATTTTCAGTAAAAGTGAAAAATATTCTCTTTTAGGAAATGATAAAATGATACCTTATAAATTATTTCTTTTTAAACTAAAATAAGTGTAGAATTTAATTTTAAAAATATAGAGATATTTTTAAAGATATGTTTAAAACATTTTAAAAAAATTATTAATTTGGAAAAAATGTTTTTTGACTAATGATTTAGATAAATTTGTTTTTCATTAAAACAAATTTATGGAATATTGAATAAATAAAGAGAGAAAAATGAAGGTAAAATTAATCTCAAGAATTATTTAGGGGATAAAGAAATTCAGGATGTTATCGACAAATAGATCTTATGATTTCACCTTCAAAAACATAATCATAAACAATCCCGATAAACAATAACATTGTATCATCGAATTCAAAAAACTATGGAAGCTTTTAAATCATAAGAAACATTAAATAATAACATCAAATTGAACATAAAATAAAATTAATATGTGTAAATTATCTATCTAACCTATCAAGAAGGATGTATATACCCCACAAAAAAATTAACCGAGTGGTGAATAAGGAATATGTCTCACCGAAATGAAAGAGAAATATTAATTCTTTTTCTTTAAGTATCCACATCCTTCATACATTCTTAATACTCATTTACATTAAATATAATATTATTAAAAATATAATATAGAGCCATAAATATATATAATATAACATATATGATTTACATATGACCTTTTATTACAAGTTTATTAACAATTCTATAATAAAGTCATGTATCACGTAATTACTTATTTGTTTTTCATTAAGGTTTTATCTTTTAGATTTTCTATCCTCTTACATTGATCATAATTAAATCACCTAAAAATTTTAACCATGATATAAATATTATATATATTCATTTAATATCTATTTATAGTAATCCATAAAACATAGGGATGTAAAATGAAATACACTATTCATGGAGACATTATATTGTACGTACACATGAACATTGTCTACATTTTCTTGATATATAAAATTAAAGAATGATAATTAATATATTAAAATAAAAAATAATTATTTTATTCCATATAGATCACATATATTCATTAAATTTACCTTGATTATCCTTCAATCAAAAGAGTAGGGAAAATGAATCACATTGCCTCGTGAGGCGGTAGTTCACTGTATACATGAACAATTTTATCATATACCCCACCAAATGGAAAGTAAAAAGGTATATGTGTTATTATAGGCCTTGAAGTATAATTATGTTTCAAATATCATATATATTATTTTAATCTATCCTTATTACCATTCTTTTTAAACCGAAATGAAAAACATATCCCATCGATTCAAGAGGTGGTAGTTTTCCATAAACACAAACAGTGTTATTGTTTTCCAGTAAAATGATAGTTAAAAATGTAGGTTTGATATTATTATTGAACAGTATAATAATATTAGAAATAAATTATATAAGAAATTAAACCCATTATTATATCCATTTGTGAGAGGTGTTGATGTAAAATGAATAACATCTGTTCATGAGGTGGTAGTCTTCCACAGACTTGATCAATAGTTTTTTCCAATTTGATTAAAGAAGAGAAGAATATTATTTATTCCATTAAAATAATAAAATATTATTATTTTGGAGATAATTCAATTATTGTGTTGTCATAATTGATAAATTTTTTCTGGAGTTAAAATATATAGTAAAACAATAACACATGGTAAACATCTTTACCTCTTCTTCATGAAACCTATTTAGGTTTAACCTAAATCATTTATAGGATAGATTTATGATCTCACCAAAACACTCGGATGTGGGAAGGGGAGCATTATATTTTTCTATGTACTAGAATAACAAAATGTTTTTGGATGTATGAATAAGAGATGAGGGTGGGGTTCTATTTATATTTGTGGTGAGTGGTAGACCAATAATCTTTAAAATGAAAAAGGTGTCCCCACTTTTTCCAGATTCTATTAGGATAAAAAATAGTCCATTATAGAACATTATAGGTTATTATGTCCTAATTTTTCCAAAAAAATTGTGTGTTGGACACCTTGCCAGTCATTTTACCCTTTATCATTTCTGTTTAACCCCCAGAAAACCCATATTAAACGAAACTATATTATTAAATTTTTTCATTTTTTACTAATACTTATGTTAAAAAATTAAGTTGAATGTATTTGATAATATAAATAATTATAATTCTAAATATGGAAACCATTTTTCCAAATTTCATTCATAGATGTAAAAAATTGAAAATTTAATATAAATCCCAGAGATGAGATAAAGAAGTGGTTTTCCAAAGAGAAATGACTCAAAAATTGAAATGTTTTTATATATAAATTCTATATAAAATTAAGTTCAATTAAATTAATTGGGATAATAGATATATAATTGAATTAATTTTACATTAATACTATATTAAATAATTTCTATCTTTTAAATTCATTAAATGAAATAGTTGTTTTTAATAGAAATTATTATTTTTCACTATTCATTTAAAATTTTACCTTCAAATATAATTTCAGAAAATTCACTCCGTGATATGTTTTACATAATTATTTCAAAAAAAGAAGTTTATTTTTTCAAATTATTTTTATAAAATTAGAAAGAAAATATATTTTAAAATTAGTGTGAAAAAGATGAAAAAACTAATTTTTATTAAAATGTATTTTTCAAGTGTAAAATTTCATATATTCTAATCTCATGGATATAAAACACATAAGGGCAACGTTGATTTTTTTATGGAATTAATAATATATAAAATCAATCAAAAAAGTGATTTATTTAATTTGTCGAGATAAATCATGTTTGTATGTATAAATTTTTTCTTCATAAAATGATTTCCTTTATTTTAAAAGGGTTTCTGTTTTCATGTATATTTAATTGTTATATAATTAATTAATTTTAAATGTAGATATAACCATATATTTTCATATTTTATTTAATTATATTCTGTCCCACTATTATATTTCCTAATTTATACCTATAATATTAAATAATAATAATTTAATAGTATGCCACATTTTATTTAAACTCAGTATTGTGTGAAATGTAAGTCAAACTCAGTGTTTCATATAACACAATATAAACTCAGTGTTCTATGTAATGTAAAATATTCAAAAAATTAAATTAATTTTTCAATTGAAATATTTCATAAAATCTAATGTTGGTGAAGAAATAATTATTGGCTCATATTAGTTTGTATTGCATTGAATGTTAACAAAAAATTTTGGGATTGGGATTGTGGGTTTAGGGTATCTCATTTGGTATTAGTGCATGAATTTTTAATGATTAATATTATATAACATTAGTGAAAACCCTATACATATATCTAAGTGATATTTTTAAGAAGTGGATAAAATTATTATGTTTAGGTAAATAGGGTAATATGTGGTTCTCTTAGACATTAAATCCCTAACGTGATACTAAAAATTGGATGAGATTATAGAATAGATGCACCTATTGGTAATCACCATGAAAACGATGTTTGAGTATCTAATCAATGATCACTATGGTGCATGATGAGTAGTCATAATACTACACACCTTATAAGAAACCCTCAGGTTTTTTTTAATCACATTATCTTTAGAAGACATTATTAAAGAGTTATTATCTTAATGAATTAGGATATTGAATATATGGGAACGTAACCTAAATAATATAAGATAAAACAAATAATTATAATGGTTAAACTGAAAGAAAATTTTATATTTCTGAAGTCTAAAATATTTTTAGGATTTTGTTTTCATAATTCCCTTCTATTTAATATATTGATCACTCATGATTAACACTTTTGGTTTAGATTATTTCAGGAGATAGGTAGAACATATTAAAAAATGAATTTGATGGAATATTAAATAATTTTATTAATGAGAAAACCTGCCCTCTACTAGTTGGTGTTCATAATATTATTCTTATGCTCATTCTACTATATGAATTTATTGTTAATAAATTGATTCATTCCAAATATATAAACTCTAAATGGAAGGGAAGGTTGTTATTTCATAAATAATCTGATAACTGATATATAGGAAAATAACATTCAACTAACTATTTTTTGATAATGTTAGAAAATTTACCAAAGGTAATGTCTTAGAGGAACATGAATGTGTTTAATGTATGTAAGGATTGGCCATCATACTCATGATTATCAGGTTTGGAAGAATGTTATAATCAATTAAATATAGGTAAGGAATCTATAATGCATTAATGTGATGAGTTTGAGAATTATGAAAAATGATTTCCAATCTTAATGACTAAAAAGGATAAAAAACATTAATAACCTCTTATAATAAGGATGTATGGGAAAGCCTATGTTATCCCTAATATTGGATGTGGGTTAGAAAAATAAGTGGTAAAAGTAAAATTCGCCAACCAATTTATATTTTAAAACGTGAAATTGGAATCTAGAAAAAGACTCCCAAGTGGTTCAAGTATGTTTTCTAAAATCATTGAATCAACATCAAATTATTTGTCATTATCAATGAAAAAATTCAAGAATTTTTAAATCCCAATATATTTTTTAACAAATATTCTCCAATAACATATAATTTTAAATCATTTATATTAATTTTATATGAATTTGGAAATTTATTAGAGATATCCATATATAATCATTAATAATGAGCAAAATGGGGTATACACATTTCACATTTTAGAACTAATATATGATCATATGTTAGTGAAAGGAAAACAAGAAGCTCAAATAGAAAAAAAATTGTTAATGGAGTTAAGAAACATAATCATGAGTGATGTTTAGCTATAAGTAGTAGATAAATACAAAATATAAAAACTAAAATATTATGAGGGGAAAGGATATATTTCTAAATATTGTTAATACTAGTCAAGAAATATTATTTAAACTCATGTATATATATTCGATAACCTTAGTTAGTAAGTATAACAACCATGATCTTTATTTCGCAATAATTAATGATTTATTAATTAATAGTTCAGATAATAAATACCAAAAAATCAAGAAGTATAGTGAATTTGGTAATTAGGTACATAACATAACATCCAGAACACGAGATACAACAACACTATGGAAAACTTCCTTCACATTCTTTGAAAGTTCCATACCTATTAAAACTGCATGAGATAACCTATGGACAAACTTAATAAATGGGAGATCTATACATCCCAGTAAGTTTATAAACCAATAATAAGGAAACACATTATAGAAAATAGACACATTAATGGGTATTAAAAAATTATTAATCATAAACACGAACAATGATACATGATATATCAAGATAATCATAACATTGGAAATGTGGAAACAACTTAAAGTATTGTATCATAAAAATAGTTCAAGGCTAAACCACTATGAAATCATGGAGGATAATGTCTCATAAAGGAATCAGGTTCACTCCATATTCCAAAATTATGTATCATGATACCAAACATTACCCAATGCATTGGAGCACTATATAATTCAGGGTGCACCCTTTACGCTCATTTATTTCTCATGATCAAGTGTACCAAATATATCATTCAAACTAAATTCCATCATCATCATATTTCATTCCGCAATCAGGGATTGTGGAATAAACAAATGTAATTCCAATTTCCATTAACCATAATTATATAAAGGTCAACACCCTTTATATGAAATGGCTACAGTATTCATGACACACTTGTTTATTTATGGAAACTCATGGTGAAATTTCAGCAGCATAATGACATCACATAAAAAATTATAAAATGGGTTCATGAGATATAAATGATTCTCACATAATTTGGACATAAATATTAAATAAATGGGATATGTAATAACATATCCTATCACATGAAATTGAAGATAAAATACATAATGTAAATAAGATATTTGAATAAATAAGAGAAATAAAAGATCACTTACAACATTTTAACATGGTAAGGGGTGTATATAAAGGTTCATTATATTATTAATGAGTGTAAAAGGAAGATATCTTCATTTATACACTAAATTTAACTATGGGAAATACATAATAACATACCCTAGTATAATAAAGTGAAATTTAAGAGACATAACATAAAAATAACTTCATGAATGGAAATAAGAATATAGAAACCCATTACGACAGTGCATGACTTCAAGTGATTTGGAGGGGATTTTAAAGAGATTGGGTGCACCTTGGGAGGACTATAGATACTAGTGGTAATATTATCTATGCACTAAAAGTACTTGGAGTGAAGATAAATGGGATCTTGGGTTGATTTATATATGAAATAGTGGGGTTTCATCATTATTTATGTTTTGGATGCGACATAATAAATTATCCAAAAACACAATCTATCCCATTTATTTCCCCCAGTTTCTAAAAAATGGTAGTTTCCCCCATTATTTTATAAGTGAAAGTTCTAAATTTAATATAATAATACCTTTTGATTATGTGGAGATGAGTCATACTCTTAAATAAGTGATTTTGAAATATTAATAAATTTTAATAGTTTTGGAGGACTCATATTGGCTTTATAAAATAAATAACATGAATATGAAATCTTAATGATATAAATAAAAAAACATATATTGGGTCATGGATAAAATTTATATTATTTATTCATCACTTTTGGATCATTATGATGTCATAAAACACAAATTATATTTATATGCTATATGTTTTTTGACCAAAAAATTGGTGGTCTCTGAAAATTTAGATAAATTCACCATTCGATAATTAAAATGTTCTGATTCCAAAAATAATATAATTTTCTAAATATATACATCTTTAATTATAAAATAAAATTGATATTTATTACTAAATGATGGATTTTTAGACAATAAATGTTTTCTAACACATATAAAAATTATATTTGACTACATAAATATAATATACTAATTTATATTAAATAAATATAATTTAATAATAATATTTTATTCAAATTTTATTTATTTTCAAATTATATTAATCATCAAAAAACCTTTAATTGAATTTGAAAATCAACCAAAAATACAATTTTTGTTTTATTGAATAAAAATAAAAAAAATACAATAACTAGAGGAAAATATATTCCTTATTATATGGAAAATAATGTACAAAATAATATTTATAGGTTCTTGATACATACACATTTTATACATGATAAAACACTCTAATGGTTTGTTTGGTGATGGTGAGACTTTCATTGGGTAGTTCGGCCAATATAGTTTGCAGTGAGATCTCAATTAGCTTCATCTTCTCATATGAATATTTTCCTCTCATGCTTATTTTGTTGGATCTCAACTTTGACATTGTCAATGGAAAATACTAGTGATGATATCTCCCTAGGAAGCTCTAATAAATGGGAATCCTATGGTACAATCATATTGGTTTAGGCCATCACATCCTTTGTCTGTGTCAATTGGTTTTTTTTAAACCCTATATTTATACTAATCATATGATCGCTATTCAACAGATATATTATCAATGGTAAATATTTTTAACTACCTTTTAAATCCAATTGGATATAATAAAACAAAAAAATCATGTGTTTTCTATAACCATATTACAAAATAATAAATTTATTTAAAACTGGCGGGGAATTTTATTTATAATGGTTCAGGTCATTAAAATCTCCACCCTTTAAAAATTTCACCCAAGAAATTTTCACTTCACACACTAAACTAGATGAGAGTAACTCTATTTCATCCCTTCCTCCTGTTACCACATCACTTTTTCAAAATTGTGGTTTTTAAAAAGCATTATGACAATGTGAATTTTCGTATTCCATTGAAATTTTTCTCAATGATCTAATATATTCACCAAATTCTCCCCATTTGAGAGATCATTTTAAAATGGTTCCACCTCTAGATTTACTATATGTCAGGTGTCTTGTATGTAATTTCTCAAGAGTGAAAATGGAATACATCATGAACCTAATATAGGTTAGCTGGGAGTGCTAGTCTGTTGGCCACCGCTCTGATGCCATCAGGGATCTCAAAGGGGTTGATATATCTTGGACTATTATTTCACTTCATCAAAAATCTCAACACTTTATTCCATTGATATGTGAATTGGAATACCGTGTTTCTAAAATCAAACTCTATGTCTTATCAACAATTGTTAGCATAACTCTTCAGTCTACTCTGAGTGGCCATGATGTGATGTTGAATGGTGTTATCTTTTTCCACCATTTTCTAGACCATTTGAGGACATAGAAGTTTTCATTCCCCAACATCATCCTAGCCTGTAGGTTTTCATAAACACTTCCCACAAAGATAATTTTAGGGATCCATTTTAATGCTTGATTGGAAAATATTATTGTTAGAGAAATCGTCCAGAGGTAGATGTTGGTACCTTCCTTCTTTGAAGTCGATAGAACATTCTCACAATATGTCTTCGAGTGTCTGAATAGTATATTCAAATTGGAAATCATTTTTGGGGTGATAATTTTTACTAATGGTCAAATATTAGTATAGATCATGTTGGATACTTTTCTGTATGTTGGATGTGATCTCAGATCTCTATTGGATACAGTCTACATTGTTACTCTTGCATCCTTTCCATTTATCTGATGTATATTAGTGCTTATTGATCTAGTGAGAAGTCATCTCAAATTCAAATAAAGTGAGCGGTCATTGTAAGACAATCCATGTAACACCTTAAGGACATATAAATAAATATAATATTTAAATCATGAATCATTGCATCTCTACAACAGAACACTTTGTTACAACCTAGCTAGTAAACATAATTTTTCCTCCTATGTGTTTTGAATTTTTAAAAACTAACATACATTGTTGCATTATGTAAGATATTTTGAGTATTGTAGGAACAACTTGCATTTTTGGTAAATATTATCTTAAACCTTATGAAAATTAACATTCCATTATTAATAGTAACCACACCCATGAATGTATAAATAATATTTTGGCGCCTTATAAGTGAAATAGAATATTTTATAAGTTAATAATTTAGTGTTGGTATTTTTGTGAGTAATAAATATTTAATTAATAAAATTAATTTTCATGTAATTTATTCCTAAATTAATATTTTTTCCCTTTTTTAGGATAATTTTATGAGACCTCAGTTAATTTTTTATTGTATTATAAAATCAGTTTTCAATTTAAAATAGGTATTTTTCAAGTAAATAATAATTTTATTTAAAAATTAAATTTCCCATATTTAGTAAATTATTTTGATAAAATATAGTTCATTTTTTAATTCTACGCATTGAAAAATAGTTGGGTTGAATTTTTCAGATTTTTAAAAAATACATGAATTATTGTGTATAGTAAAATACAGTAACTTATGATAAATTCTAAATTCATTATTTTTTGAGTTATAGGTGATGTAAGTCTGATTTAAGAAAACATGGTTATAACTCACATTCACTACTTATATTTTGATTCAAAAGAATCAAAACTATTCCTAGTCTTGAGGGAAAATATTAAAATAAAGATTAAAATATTGGAAAATAACCCCTCTCCTCCACTATAAAAGCCACCCATCACTCCCTCTTCCCTTCACTTATCTCAATCCTTGTTCCTTTCCTAAATTCTTCTAAAATATCCTCCCAAGATCCTCCCCACAACCAAAACCACTTGGTCTCTTCAAAATACCAAATCATCTCCCCTAAAGAGGCTCTCAAGGCGGATAAATTCAAGAGGTAACTTCCCCTTTTCATTTCATTTATATTCTTTCAAGTTCCTTTGTTTATTTTTACTTCCTCACCTATTTTCCTCCAAATTTTATGATAACAACATTACATTAATTATACTGGAATTTTTTATGATAATTGAATAATTAATCATCATCTCTATTTTCCCCTCCTTTTATACTAGATATGAAAACACCATCTGAGATGTGTAAATTTTTCACATTTGAGGACAATACGTTTTCAAGATCTATTATCATCATAAATTCATGTTTTGAATGTAGTTTTATGGTTGAACCAGATAATAGTATATGTAATATATCCTATGTGATGTTCAGGAATCATTTTTTATGCATGGTATTAATTTATAAAAAAATGAGTTTGTGGTTATCGAAAAACCACCAAATTAATCCATGTGTATATCATTAAACTTTTATCTAACGATTCATCCTCACACAATGTACCAAAATGTATTACATGATCATTTTCCCTACTGTATGAACATTAAAAAAATATAACATCAATTTTGTAATTCAATTCTTATTTTACATGAACTTTCATACAAACGAACCGATCATGAAAACTAATGAAATGAGCACTCACAAACGATGATATTGAATCTATTAAGCCATAAAGATTATCATAAATGAACTTAATAAAATTAAAATAAATCAAATACAAGTCTAATAGGTTATAAATTCAGTTATTAAAAAGTATAATTTTATATTCTAGGACCTTATTTTCAATAGAGTAACATATTTAGACATAAGGTATGGGTTTTCTACATGAACCTCCATTGTCATCCAGGTTAATCTTATTCGCTACTTAAAACAATGAAATTATTAGTTATTTTTGTTTACTTATTATATATTCTGTGTGGATTTACTATATAAGTGTACAAATCATAATCCTTATTTCTTATATCAATAGATACATGTTTTAAATGGATCTTTCAAAAATTCTTCACGAAAGTTTAGTAGGATTCAAGGGAATTTCTCAATTTCTTACCTATTTTTAAGGGCACATTATAATCTACTTTTAGAATCCATTTTTTTATAAAATAAAAAATTTAATACAAAAAACTACTTTAATTAACTTATGGTTTTATAAAATGATTTTTCCAAAATACTATTCTTTTTTAAGTAAAATATTACATATGTAAACAATTACTCGATGATTTTATAATAGTATTTTCACATATTTCAACACTCTTGTTGATTATTATATTTAAATGGAGTTAATATTTTATGATATCATCCACCTTATATTATTTAATGGCTTATGATTAGTTTGAAAGTGGATGTTATATCTTGATATCATTCACCATATTACTCTGAATGATTATTATTTATGTTTAATGATTGTGGAAAGTTATTTAATTTCATATGTTAGTTTCAATATCAATGTATATATTAGTTATGTTTGTCCCCATACATATTTGGTGGGAAATGGACCATGAAAGTGATGGGTGGGGCCCTATATAGCCCGTCAATGCATCGGTAGGTCTCATGAGACAAAAAAAAGAACTGGTTTTCGCCGAGGCCTTACCCTAGTACTTTCAGACATCTTGGTCGAGGGAGCGACGATATCTTTCAATTGTCCAGTATTTTTCATTCCCTCATTATAAAAATAGATGTTTATAGTCCATGTGATTTTTCGTCTAGTATAATATCCATGGTTATGTTTTATGTAATTATTTAATTAGTATTTATTCATTCTATATTATTCTCAATAATATTTTTAAAGGAATTAATTTTAGTTATTCATCTTGTCTAGAGTTCATGTTTATATTTATTTATATTGTATTATTTACCCTTACTGTTCATCTAGCTCCCCATTTCACATGTCTTATTTTCTCTGGGTTTTTAAGAATTGTATTATGATTGACTTTCAATGATAATCAAGGATATTATTTGTTATTAAAAAGAATTTGACATATTATATTTCCTTTCTAGTTGTATTGTTGGTCCTATATGTGTATTTTTTTCTAAATCTTTAAAAAAATCATTCTTTTGGGATATTTATTCCTTATTTATATTCCACTTTAATAAAATAAGGTATAAAATCTAGGAAACTAGGGTTTGTTCCTTATAGATGGTATCAAAGGACACTTGGTATGACACATGGAAACTAGATTATAAAACGTGGATTAGAGAGTGAAACCCTAAGATAGTATTTGAGGATAAACATAGAAGAACATCCTGAAATTTTGGTAAGGAATATATTTTGTTGATATTTCATGAAAATACATCCCATTATGGATTCTAGATATGTGTGTGGTTCTAGAAGAAATGTACCTAGGAGTAAAAACTCCAACAAGGAGTTTTGGGCTTGACCCGTGGAATCCTGGTACATGACAATGGACCTTACTGCAGACCATGTTTGACACTCCTGGGGGGTATGCTTAGGATAATTCACATTTTCTTTAGAAACCATAATGAAGGAATTAAATGTAAATTTTCCCTCAAAGAAACCATCTGTGTTATTAAGATATTTGATATCGATAAGATTTGAATTTATGATATGTATTTTTCTATGTTGAGAGTAAACATTATGATTCATAAAATAATCTAGTGTATTCCATTATTTAGAAATAGAGCCTAGAGGAAGGAATGAAAACCTCAAGAATGCATGAATCCCATGTATTGATTTCCCTATAATGTCAGATAATGATATTGGATCCCGTTCTGTGACTAGTTCTGAGCAAATTAGAACTGTGTTGGGATAGTTGACTCAAGTTATGAATTATAAACATACATGTATGGAATATCCAGATCCACTTGATGGAGGAGCTATGGTAGGCTGATTTATGTGACCACAACCTCCATCATTCAGTGGTATTATAAGACCAATCATAGTGCAACTGTGGATAACTTCTTCAGATAATATATTTCTCACTTTGGGATGTAATGAAAGAGAGAAGGTTGTCATGGTCGTTTATTGTCTATCAAGATATGCGGATCAGTTGTAATGACCCGAACTTTTGAATAAATCTTGTTTCTTAATTTTGTGTGTTATTTTATTTTTTATACTCAACAAAACAGTTACATTTGATAACATGAGTATAATTAAAATGAGACCGTTGGGTTTTGACTGTTATATGACCATTTTTCAATATGACCACTGGAAACTAAACGTTTTGATTATTGTCTCTAAATACAAGTAATCTTGGTTAATTAATTTAGAAAAAAGATTTGATGGCCTCACCCAATAGTCTTGGACCGATCGAAGCCCATATAACAGAACTTGGTAAGGAGGTAGCACCACAGGGCTTTGCTCTGGACCAAACCCAAGCTGAACTTCATCGTGTGAAGCTAGAATGGAATCCCCTTTGTGAGAAGTTCAAACTGATAGAAATTACTACTCGTGCGATGTTGGCCGAGCCTCCCTCGGATTCTATCACCTTAGTACGCCTTAAACTTAGGTCTTCTGCTAGTGTGATAAGGGGCTATGTTAGGAGACCGTAACTCCCTTGTGTAATACTTTGTTTTAAATAAAAACTGGTATTTCTTCTTATGATGAAGTTTATGAATTTTCAAATGACCAGATAAATATAGTGTGAATATTTTTGATGAATTTTAGAAAAATGATATTTTCAAAATGTTTATGTAAACCTTAAATAATGAAAAATTTGTAATGATTTTGAAAAAATGGTCTTCTACAATTATGTTCTGTACGAAATTTAGAGTCTAATAAGATCAACTTGATTTATTATGAATAGTAAATTATGAATAGTGATTTCATTCTTAGGATTAGTAATGTGACCAAATGGATTAGTAATCTCACCTAAAGAAAGTATTAATATAATCTAGGCACCTTGATTAAGTAATGAGATTCAATAAAATGGTTAAATAACGGTTTCATAAATTATTAGTCAAGTATTAGTTTTTTCAAGTGAATAGTGTTTTTTAATTAAAAATTAAATTAAAAATATTTAGAAAATTATTTTTATATAATGGATTACATTTTTGAACTCAAAGCATCGATATTATGTGAAGGTAATTTTTGGGGACTTTTCTGAAAAAAATGAATTTTTGGTGAATAGTGTATTTATTTAAAAATTAAATTAAAAATATTTAGAAAATTATTTTTAAAAAATGGAGTACATTTTTTATATCATAGCATCTATATTTGGTTAAGGTGAAATTTTTGGATTTATCTGAGAAAGTTGAATTTTCGATTAATAGTGAAAATACAGTTTTTAAGTTACGGGTGTTTAATGACATAATTAAATGATGTATTAAGTATGTAATCAATATGGTCGACTTATGAATAGTAAGATAAGGTATGAGGTGTCCCAAGTGGCCAATACCATGAGCAAATACAATGGTAAAGCCCATGGTTTTGCAAAAACCACAAACGAGGTGTCCCTTGGCCATTAATGCCTTGTCCCCTCACATTCCCTATAAATACCAAGCCATCCTCTCATCCATTCGACTCCCAAATCTCCCCCAACAAATCTCAGGTCTGATTACCTCTCAAAGAGTCCTCCCAAGGTGCCCCCAAGCCCTCAAGGTCCCAACCATTGAGTTTTAAGAGTTACGTTTTAAGGTAAGGGATCTGACCTCTCTCTTTCATTTCAAGTAATCTCTTTTATGTCATTTATTTTATGCTCCATGTTCTTATGTTGGAGGATGTTATTTTATATTAATCTTAATTCCCTTTTCATGTTCATATGATTATATAACCCCTATTTCTCTCATCAATTCTTTTTATGAATGTTTAAGTGGCGTCGTTAGGCTGCCGAATTTTTAAGGGATTCTTTCACCATTCTCATTTTTCAAAGTTCTACTTTCATGTCAAGTATTTCAAGTTCCTTTATATTATTTTTGGGTATGATCTCTATCTCTATCATACTGAACTTTTATGTTCATATGATTAGAGACCCTATTTGATCTGGTCAATTCATTTTTGTTGAAGTTTAAGTGACTCCGTTAGGCTACTGAATTTTAAAGGGATTCTTTCACCCTTCTCATTTTTCAAAGTTCTACTTTAATGTCAAGTCTTTAGAGTTAATTTTTATTATGTTGGGGTATTATCTCTATATCTATAATACTGAACTTTTATGTTCACATGATGAGAGACCCTATTTGATCTCATCAATTCATTTTTTTTGAAGTTTAAGTGGCGTCGTTAGGATGCCGAATTATCATAAGAGAAATCTAATTTTTCTCTTCCTTCCATGTTTTTCATTTCAAATGTTATGTCCTTCAAATTTCATTACCATGTTAATATATCCTTCATATTCATCCCCTATACTTTTTTATTGGTAATTTATGAATGTTTGACCCATGTCACCTCTCTTTTAAATGTTTTCTAAAACCCCGAAACATAGCCGTTATGGTGCAAAATTTCCGTCTCAAAATGTATCTCTCTTTTTCTAAAGTTATTTTATTTTATTAAGTGAATACTAAAATCTCTCTATCATATTAGTGTATTCACATATATATAAAAAATTCTATTTTAAATTTTGGAATTTACATACATGAGACCCACTTTCAATTTCGGTGGGTTTAAAGTGACATAAAGATCATGTCTTAAAAGCAGTTTTAAAACATTATGATTATGAAATGAAACCCATTTATTTTATTCTATATGGGTTGTTTATTAAATGATTGATGATGATATATTTGGATCACATGATAATAGAGACATGTCACGGGTGGGCCCTGATAGCGCTCCAATTCATTGGATAATGACTTAATCTCTAAAGATGACTATTTTTAACGACTCCTTGGTGAATAACCTTGGTAATTTTTAATGACACCTTGGGGATCGACCTTGGTGAAATAGAAATGATTTTCAATATTAAATTTTGTAGCCACATATTCAGGTTATGAAAAATGTTATTTCTATTATGATATTCCTCACGATTTTTTTCTCATGCCTTAAAGTACTTTTTCATGACATTGTTGATGTATCCAAAGTTCACATGTAAAATGTTTCCCCTAGTTTCCCTTACTGGGCCTTCTGCTCACCCTTTCTTTTGATGTATTTCCCCAGGTTATGGGTTGTAGTAATGAACCTAGGATGAACATGAGGAGAAGCCTTTCAAGTGTTTCAGAAGAATGTTTTATGTTTTCATGTTTTATGTTCCTGGTTTCCAAGACACTAAACCTTAAAGATCCTCGGTTTTGTAAAATGTAATGAAAGTTTATGTGATAAAAAGGCGGGATGCAATAGTTGGTATCAAAGGATGGTTTAGTTATTTGTGGAAATTAGGATATGAAAACTCTAGAAATAACCCTATAAAAAAGTTTAAATATAATAAATCTTCCTGGTATTTTGGTGAGTATTGAGTAAGGGGTTGCCGAGCAAATACATCCCTGTCTGGATACGAGCAGGTAGAGGTGGCTCTGACACAAATGTACATAGGGGTAAAACCCAAAAACACCACTTTGAGCTAGACTCGAACGGAAACGGGTACACGACAATGGGCCTTGCTACACTCTTGGTTACGATACTCCCAGGGGATATGATTTGGTAAATTCATAAGTTTAGTATGAACCATTATTAAAGGAACAAAGATAAAATAAAATAAAGATTCACATAAGAATATATGATCATGGATAACCTAGTATGAATCCTAGGGGATCACAAGTTAGGGTATAGTTTTCTTCTACAAGTTATCCTTATATGCTTTAAGTTCCTTTTCATGATAATTGGCTTAGTATTTAAGCCCCTAATTATACTTTCTCTTCTTAGTTAATGGTGGGAAATGGAAGAACATTTCCCAACAAACAATGTGATAGGAAATGTGACGATTGCCATATTAATATGACAAAGTGGATTAGGGGATTAAAAGATGATTATTATTTTGGACAACGTTCACTATTTTGGGGACCCTATATGATCGAGGTAAATAGATTACTACGGTATTTTCATTGAGGAGTAAGGTTGACTTATATTTTGAAGAATCAATGAATTTAAGGTGGAATTATAGTAATTTAGGTTACTTATTGAAATGATTAAACTATCTTGGGTAAAATATGTTTAGGTTAGCTAATTTTGTTATAAGATGTTAGGAGTGGTTGATGTTGTTTGGAGATTAACAATGAAGTTTATTTTGGAAGACTATATTATCAAATCATTCTTGTATTTGGGTTTCAATCTTAGTTTGGTTTATTTTGATGAATTTTAAGGACCGTTATTTATGGAATGGTCTATGATGAAATTTGGGTAGTACAATGGAACATTGAGGATTTAAAAGTAATTTCCATTCCTGTGGGACTATTTCTTATTGAAGAGTTGTTTTACCTTACCCTTTCTATTTTTGGGATAATGTTTAAAGATATTAGAAATAGATAGTTAATATTTTGTGGATTATGTGATTCTCTAGTAGTTTATTCATGTGCTTTTGATGAGACCTAGTGTTTTTGAATTCTCATCGTTTGGAGAAACGATTAGTTTTGGTAGAGACTAATTAAAGGATGATAATCTACTTAAAGGTAGGTATATTTCATTATGTTTTTGTTCTATGTAGTAAATGAATTACTCAAAATTATGAAGAGGAACGTAAAACAAAAACGTTGTTGGTTTACGTTTCCAACTAGTTATTCAAAGACCATGTACACACATCATAAGTTTGGGATTTTATCATGGTTAACTTTCTCCTAATCATGTTTTATATCACTCTCCATCAGAAAATGACCCTTTGTTTTCTCCTCCATGTCCATGTTTTCCTAAATGGAATCCTTGTGTGGGTTAACTCGGGTGACCTTTGTACCTCCATTTATTTCTTTTAAAGTAATAGTTTTACTGACTCCTTTTCCGATGTGGGACATTCAATGAAATTTCAAAACCAAATTTTAAAAGTTGCGAGGATGCAATTTTTTAAGGGGGGAAGATTGTAACGACCCGAAATTTTGAATAAATCTTGTTTCCTAATTTTGTGCGTTATGTTATTTTTTATAATAAACAAAACTATTTCATTTCATAACATGAGTATAATTAAAATGAGACCATTGGGTTTTGACTGTTATATGACCATTGGTCAATATGACCGCTGGAAACTAAACGTTTCGATTATTGTCTCTAAATACAAGTAATCTTGGTTAATTAATATAGAAAGAAGATTCGATGGCCTCACCCAGTAGTCTTGGACCGATCGAAGCCCATCTAACAGAACTTGGGAAGAAGGTAGCACCACGGGGCTTTGCTCTGGACCAAAACCAATCTGAACTTCATCATGTGAAGCTAAAATGGAATCACCTTTGCGATAAGTTCAAACTGATAGAAATTACTACTCGTGCGATGTTGGCCAAGCCTCCCTCGGATTCACTCACCTTAGCATACCTTACACTTAGATCCTATGCTGGTGTGATAAGGGGCTATGTAAGGAGACCGTAACTTCCTTGTGTAATCCTTTGTTTAAAATAAAAATTGGGTTTTCTTCTTATGATGAAGTTTATGAATTTTCAAATTATCGGATAAATATAGTTTGAATATTTTTGATGAATTTTAGAAAAAAAATATTTTAAAAATGTTTATGTAAACCTTAAATAATTAAAAATGTGTAATGATTTTCAAAAAATGGTCTTCTACAATTATGTTCATTACAAAATTTAGATTCTAATAAGATCAACTTTCTTTTTGATGAATAGTAAATTATGAATAGTGATTTTATGCTTAGGATTAGTAATGTGACCAAATGGATTAGTAATTTCACTTAAAAAAGTATTAATATAATCTTGGCACCTTGATTAAGTAATGAGATTCAATAAAATAGTTAAATAATGGTTTCATAAATTATTAGTCAAGTATTAGTTTTTTCGAGTGAATAGTGTTTTTTTAACTAAAAATTAAATTTAAAATTGTTAGAAAATTATTTTTATAAAATTGATTTCATTTTTGAACTCAAAGCATCGATATTATGTTAAGGTAAATTTTGGGGATTTTTCTGAAAAAAATAAATTTTCGGTGAATAGTGTATTTATTTAAAAATTAAATTGAAAATATTTAGAAAATTATTTTTACAAAATGGAGTTCATTTTTGAAATCAGAGCATCTATATTTGGTAAAGGTGAAATTTTGGGATTTTTCTGAGAAAGTTGAATTTTCGATAAATAGTGAAAATACAGTTTTTATGTTATGGGTGTTTAATGACATCATTAAATGATGTATTAAGTATTTAATCAATATTTTTGACTTATGAATATTAAGATAAGGTATGAGGTGTCCCATGTGGCCAATACCATGGGAAAATACCATGGGCAAGCCCATGGTTTTTCCAAAACCACCAATGAGGTGTCCCTTGGCCATTAATGCCGTGTCCCCTCACTTTCCCAATAAATACCAAGACATCCTCTCATCCATTCGACTCCTAACTCTCCCCCAACGAAGATCGGATCTCATTACCTCCCAAGGAGTCCTCCCAAGGTTCCCCCAAGCCCTCATGGTCCCAACATTTTAGTTTTAAGAGTTACGTTTTAAGGTAAGGGATCCGACCTCTCTCTTTCTTTTCAAGTAATCTCTTTTATGTCATTTATTTTATGCTCCATGTTCTTATGTAGGAAGATGTTATTTTATATTAATATTACTTCCCTTTTCATGTTAATATGATGAGAGACCCCTTATTTCTCTCATCAATTCTTTTTAAGAATGGTTAAGTGGCACCGTTAGGTTTCCGAATTATTAAGGGATTCTTTCACCCTTCTCGTTTTTCAAAGTTCTACTTTCATGTCAAGTATTTCAAGTACTTTTTTATTATGATGGGGTATGATATCTATATCTATCATACTGAAAATTTATTTTCATATGATTAGAGGCCCTATTTGATCTTGTCAATTCATTTTTTTTGAAGTTTAAGTGACGTTGTTAGGCTGCAGAATTTTTAAGGGATTCTTTCACCCTTCTCATTTTTCAAAGTTCTAATTTCATGTCATGTCTTTCAAGTTCCTTTTTATTATGTTGGGGTATAATATATATATATATATATATATATATATATATATATCATACAGAACTTTTATGTTCATATGATAAGAGACCCTATTTGATCTCCTCAATACATTTTTGTTGAAGTTTAAGTGACGTCGTTAGGCTGCCGAATTATCATAAGAGAAATCTAATTTTTCTTTTCCTTCCATGTTTTTCATTTCAAGTGGTATGTCCCTCAAATTTCATTAAAATGTTCATATATCCTTTATATTAGGTCCCTCCACTGTTTTATGGGTCATTTATGAATTTTTTACCCATGTCCTCTCTCTTTTCAATGTTTTCTAAAACCTCAAAACATAGCCGTTATGCTGCAGAATTTTCGTCCCAAAATGTCACTCTCTTTTTCTAAAGTTTTTTTATATTATTATGTGAATACTCAAAGCTCTCTATTCTATAGGGGTATTAACATATATACCATATTTTTCTACTTTAAATTCTGGGATTTACAAACATGATACTCGCTTTCCCTTTCCGTGGGTTTAAAGTGACATAAAGATCATGTCTTTAAAGAAAATTTAAAACGTTATGATTATGAAATTAAACCCATTTATGTTATTCTATATGGGTTGTTTATTAAATGATTTATGATGATATATTTGGATCACATGATAATAAATACATGTCAAGGGTGCACCCCGATAGCTCTCAAATGCATTGGGTAAAGACTTAATCTCTAGAGATGACTATTTTTAACGATGCCTTGGTGAATAACCTTGGTAATTTTTAATGACACCTTGGGGATGGACCTTGGTGAAACAGAAATTATTTTCAATATTAAATGTTGTAGCCACATCTTCAAGTTATGAAAAATGTTATTTTTATTATGATATTCCTCATGATTTCTTTCTCATGACTTAAAGTTATTTTTCATGACATTGTTGATGTATCCCAAATTCACATGTTAAATGTTTCCCCTTGTTTCCCTTACTGGGCCTTCTGCTCACCCTTTCTTTTGAGGTTTGTCCCCAGGTTATGAGATGTAGTAATGAACCTAGGATGAACATGAGGATAATCCTTTCAAGTGATTTAGAATAATGTTTTATGTTTTCAGGTTTTAAGTTCCTGGTTTCCAAGACACTAAACCTTAAAGATTCTAGGTTTTGTAAAATGTAATGAAAGTTTATGTGATAAAAAGGTGGGATTCTATATCTGTGGTGGTATTTAATTCAAAACACAAAGGAGGAGGAATAAATATATGAAATGTAATGTATCGATTTTAAGGAAATATTATTATAAAAATAATTTCTTTGTGAAAAACAAGTAGATATAGATATGTAGTTTTGGAATTTGACTCAAAAAGAAGATAAAAATGTTGCAAAGTATAATGATAACTCCAATAGGTTAGCGAGGTATACCGAATACTACATACATATTCTAAGGATAATTATTGATCAATTATTAGAGAGTTTAAAACTATTCCTATAAAGGGAACTACTATCCCAAATATTCTCATCATATGAAGATATAGTCTCTTGTGCTATCAGGATAGAAAAAGAATTCTCAAAGTATTATGAATTTGAGGGATAACAAGATCAGAAGAGGGTGGTAGAGGAAATAATGGATAAAGGGAAGAATAAAATGGAGAGTTTTCCAGAATTTGATACTTATTAAAGGAATAACAATGAATCCTTCTTAAAAAGAAAATGATTTTGTTACATGTGTGGAGAAAAGGGCCACCAATATCATGATTGCAATGAATTGAATGATGATGCCAATGTTCTATGATAAAATTGAAAAAATATGGGACATTATGCAACTAATTTACCTAATTTTCAAAGAAACATTCCCTAAAGAAGTCCAAGGGAGCAAGGGAAAGCTTATGTTGTCATAACTATTGAGGATGAAGTTCTTAATGATGTGGTTGTAGGTATATTAATTTTGTCCTAAAACTTTTCCAGTACTTTATTTGATTCCAGATCATCACATTATTTTATATCTTACTAGTTTTTCCAATAAAATTATATATGTAAAATTTGATTTATTAGATGAGTTTTCATTCAAAACTCTTAAGGGAAGTATCATTGTAATAAATATGTGTCCGGCAGTCCCCATTAAAGCATATGATCGTGATTTATCAGCTGATTTTATCATCATACCAATGATTGAATTTGATGTAATACTCAGTATGGATTGGATTTAAAATTATTGTAAAAAAAATATATTTCAATAAGAATTTATTTAAATTTTTTTCAGATGATGTGGAATCCCTTATCTTTAGGCTAGAAACATCTCCATCTAATTATCAATGACATCCACCCTCGATGGCTCTATTAAATTCAATTCTTTGGAAGGAAGAGAACTTGAAATCTATGAGTGGGGAAAGAAATTCTCAAATCTAGAATGTACCTATTGTGAAATAATATATTTATGATTTTCCGAACGATTTACCCGAATATCCTTCAGAGTGCAAAGTTGAGTTCTCAATTGATATAATTCCTAGTTCAAGACCTATATCAAATACCAATTATAGACTGGACACAGTGGAATTAGTAGAACTGAAGAAACAATTTGAGATATTTAGTGATAAAGGATCTATTCTCCCAATTATATCTCCATGGGGAGCCCCTATTCTTTTTGATAAGAAGAAATATGGATCTATAAGGTTGTGAATTGACTATATAGAGATCAATGTTATACAAATAAAGAACATGTATCCCCTACCTCGAATTTATGATTTATTTGATAAACATTATGCATCCCAGTATTTTTCCAAGATTGACCTTTGATATAGACATCATCAGTTATGTGTGAGGAAGGAATATATTACAAAGACAACATTTTGAACTAGGTGTGGGAATTACGAGTTTACAGTAATGCCTTTTGGATTGACTAATGTACCCTATATCTTCATAGATCTATGTAATAGGGTTTTTGAGGAATATATTGAGGATTGGTTGTGTTATTTATTGATGATATATTGGTTTGCTCTAAAATATAAAAAGTTCATGAAACCCACATGCACATTATTCTAAATACTCTAAGAAGAAATGAATTACATAGGATGTTTTGAATGTGTGTATTTTGGCTATAATCAGTTTCTTTTCTTGTCCATATTGTCTTTAAAGATGGAATATTTGTCATTCATATAAATAAAAAGTCTATTCATGAATGTCTTAGAACAACAAACATTACTAAGGTAGGTTGTTTTATTGGTTTTGCAGGTTATTATCATCATTTCATTCATAAGTTCTCCCATTTATCCAATCCATTAACCAAGATTATTCGTAAAGTGGTTATGTTCATATGGTCAAAAGAATGTGTGGAATTTTTAAAATTATTGATGAGGATATTAGTGAATACTCCAATCCTAACTCTACCATCAGGGAACGATGGGTTTTTGATATATTATGATGCATCAATGAAAGGACTTAGTTGTGTCTTTATGAAGAATAATAGAGTAATTTCTTATCCATCAAAGAAGTTAAAAATTCATAAACAAAACTATCTTACTCATGATCTTGAGTTTCCTACTGTGATCTTTTCTATATAAATATTAATACACCATCTCTATAGTGAAAGATTTCAGATATATACGGATCATAAGAGTCTAAAATATATCATCTAAATAATAATAACTCAACATGAGTCCAAGGTGATGGCTCAAACTACTCAAGGATTTTGATTATTTCAGACACTACCACCCAGGAAAGAAAAATCTGGTAGCTGACATATTGAGTATGAAGGATCATTAAGTCTTAAACAAAATGAAAATTGAAAAGGATCCTATGTACATGTATCTAGTCAGGATAGATATGGGAATTATTAAAGAATGTGAAGGATCACAACATATTCAATTGGTTTCCCAACCATCATTATTGGAATGAATTAAATGTTCTCAATCATATTATGTGAATCTTAAAAAGAAAATTAATGTTGTGAATTATGGGAAGTCGGTAGACTTTGTGTTTGATGCTGGAATTATGAAATTTGGGAAGAATATTTTTCTTCTATCTATACATGAGCTAAAAAGAGATTTATTGGATGAGTCCCATAAATTGAATTTCTCTATACATCCTAGTAGCACTAAGATGTATAGATATTTGAAGGAACATTTCTTGTGGGATAACATGAAGAGGTAAATTGTAGATTAGGTATCAAGATGTTTAGTCTTCCAAAAAACTTTGAAATCTAGACAACAACATACAAGTGGATTCATGCAGCCTATACCAACTAAATCAGATAAATTGGATGACATCACCCTGGATTTTTTCACTATATTACCCAAAACTCCAAGAAATAACGATAAAATATGGGTAATTGTTGATCGACTTACAAAATCTGTACATTTCTGTTATATGAAGAGGATTTTCCACTAGATCACCTTTCATGAATCTATATCAATGAATGTGTGAGGCTTCATGGAGCACCTCTATCAATTTTATTTGGTTGTGATCCATGATTTACATCAAAATTAAGGAAAATTCTTTAGAAATATTTGGATACTAAGCTTGGTTTGAGTATTTCTTATCCCCCACAAACTGACAGGAAAATATAATTTTCAAGGTATGTGGGATTAGTATTTACCTTTGGTGGAGTTTTCCTACAATAATAGTTTCCATTAATGTATTTAAATGGAACTATATGAAGCATTGAATGGAAAGAGATGTCGTACACCAACATTTTGGGATGAAGTTGGTGAATGAAAGGTTTTGGGTCCATAGCTTATGTAGGAAACAAAAGTTATGGTAATTAAAATTCAAACCCATATCAAAGCATCATAAAGAAGAAAAAAGATATGTGGTGATAATCAGAGGAAGGATTTGGAATTTCAAGTTGGAGATCACATTTTCTTCAATGTATCTTTATGGAAGGGTGTTATAATATTTGGGACGAAAGAGATATTGAGCCCCATATATTTGGACCTTTTGAAATTATAGATAAAATTGGAGTTGTGGCACATATTTTGGAAATTCCAGCTAGCATGTCTAAAGTACGCAATGTGTTCCATGCCTTATTATGGAGAAAGTACATGCCAGAGACAACACATGGCCTCACTTCTAAATGAATAAAATCTTAACCGGAATTCTCTTACTATGAAGAACCTATCCAGATTCTAGAAACTAAGAAATATGTGTTGAGGACATTTACAACATGGCTAGTAAAGGTACATTGAAGAAATCATAAAAATGAAGAAGCAACCTGGTATCCTTAAGATCTTTTGATGAAGAACAACCCAAATCATTTTATGAGGTAACATTCTTGAATTTCAAGGATGAAATTTTTGTAAGGGGGATAATGTAACACCCTATGGATTTATAAAAAAATTAATATTTAATTCATGAAACATTGAGTCTTTACAAAACACCACTTTGTTACAACCTAGCCAGTAAGAATAATTTTTTCACCTCTATCTTTTAAATTTTGAAAATCTATCACACACGGTTGCATTTTGAAAGATATTTAAAGTATGATATGAACACCATAAATTTTTGGTGAATAGTAACTTGAACCTTATGAATTGTAACATACCCTTATAAATAGTAATATGTCCTATATGAATATTAACAATACTCATGAAAGTATAAATAAAATTTAGGCACTATTGAAATGAAATAGAATATTTTATAACTTAATAATTAAGTGTTGGTATTTTGGTGAGTAATAATAATATTATTACAATTATAAATTAACAAATTAATAAAATTCATCTTCATTAAAAGTATTCATAAATGAATATTTTTTTCTTTATGATTTTGCTATAATTTTATGAGACCACAGTTCTTTTTTGAATGTATCATAAAAACGGTTTTAATTTTAAAATCAATATTTTTCAAGTAAAAAATAATTTTTTTAAAATTAAATTTCTATTATTTAGAAAAATATATTGATAAAATGGAGTTTATTTTTGAATTATAGACATCAAAAAATGGTTTGGGTGAATTTTTGGTATTTTTCAAAAATAATAGAATTTCGGTGAATAGTAAAATACATATATTTACGATAAATGCTAAATAAAAGATTTATTGAGTCATAGGTGATGAAAGGCTAATCTAAACACACTTGTTTCAAACTCACAAGAAAATTATTACTATTTGAGTCAAAATAATTAAGAATATCCATAGTCTCTATCCAATATAATAAAATAATGATAAAAATAATGGCAAATAACCCCTCTCCTCCACTATAAAATCCACACATTACTCCCTCTTCTCTTCACTCCACACAAGCCTTGTTCCTTGTCTAAATTCTACTAACAAATCCTCCCAAGACCCTCCCCACATCCAATAGCCCTTGTTCTCTTTAAAAACCAAAATCCTCTCCCCTAAAGAGGCTCTCATAGAAGATAAATTCTAGAGGTAAATTCAACTTTTCATATATTTTATTTTCATTCAAGTTCATTTCTTTCTTTTTATTTCTGCACATCCATTCCTCTAAATGTTATGATAACTATGGTACAGTAAATTTACGATAATGTTGTTATTATAGTGGGATAATTCATCATCTTATTTTCATGACCCATCTCATGGGGCCCGTGTCGTGACTACTCCAGGCCCGCCTTCTATAAGCCAGGGGCTAGCGACTAGCACCAAAAGGCGTATTCCCTAGAACATGGAAGGCATTGCCTTAATAACCTGTAAACTCAAGTAACCAAGCACACAAAAAGATACGAACACAATCGAGCTATATAACCAAAAGATTCCTAAATGTAAACGGGGCCGGAATACAAGACCAACAGTAAAGGTACAAGTACAACTAAAATATAATACAACTGAAGAAAGAGAACGACAGCTAGTGGATCGTCCTCTGAGGTTCCTACCAGAAGGGTTGATACATATCACCTCCTCAGAACTCCACGTCTACCCTTCTCTTCATGTACCTACATGTCGTATAGTCCACCTCTGGGTATCGTCTAGTCCTGGTACCCTCATCCTCAGTCAGTGTTGTCCATCATCTGCATCCAACACAACAAGTTACGGGTATAGATCGTGTAGGGGTGAGTATAACGATACTTAGTAGGGACCCCGAGACCCTCAATGTCTCACAAAAATTCACCAATGATAAACTACAAAGTCTGAAATCGACAGATAACCCTACATAGGTATATTCTCATACATATACCTAAGTTATTAGGTAATCCATCCCAGTCAAGAGGAAACACATAGGTACTGACTCAGCTCACACCAAGTATATCTTTAGATACAATGGTATAGATGATTATATGTAACTAATAAATCATCTTACTCCATTAAGAGGCTCTGCTGGTAACTTGCACAGAATCGCTTGGAGCTGACCCACAAAGAATCGCTGGAGCTTACCCACACAGGATCAATGGAGCTGACCCTCACAAGATCGCTAGGAGCTGACCCACGCAGGATTTCTAGAGCTGGCCCAGAGAGGATCGCTAGGAACTGACCCACACAGGATCACTCAGATCTGACCCACACAGGATCGCTAGGAGCTAACCCACACAGGATCACTTGTAGCTAACCCACACAGGAATGCTGCAGCTGACCCACATAGGATTGCTAGAAGCTGACCCACACAGGATCACTAGGAGATGACCCACATAGGATCACTAATATCTGACCCACCCAGGATCACTAGTAGCTGGCCCATGCAGGATTGCTAGAAGCTAACCCACATAGGATAGCTAGGAGCACTCTTCTCGTTAGAGCCAGCTATTGGGATTCCGAACTAGGCTTTCTCCTCTCTCGGAGATTCCTCTCCCCAAGCCACTAGTATAGCATCCCATCTTTTTATAACATTACTTTCATTTCATTACACGGAACTGAGGATCGTTAAGGTTTAGTGTCTTGGAAACAAGGAACATAATACATGAAAACAACATAAAACATTCTTCTTAAACACTTGAAAGGATTCTCCTTAAGTTCATCCTAGGTTAATTACTGCATCTCATAACCTGGGGACATACATCAAAAGAAAGGGTGAGAAGAAGGCCCAGTAAGGGAAACAAGAGAAACATTTTACATGTGAACTTGAGATACTTCAATAAGGACATGAAAACAACTTTAATGCATGAGAAAGAAATCATGAGATACTTCATAATAAAAATAACATTTTTCATAACTTGAATATGTGGCTGCAACATTTAATATTGACAATCATTTCGTTTCACCAAGGTCCATCCCCAAGGTGTCATTAAAAATTACAAAGGTTATTCACCAAGGTATCAGTCTAAAAAGTCATCTCTAGAGATTAAGTCTTTACCCAATGCATTGGAGAGCTATCTGGGCGCACCCTTGACATGTATTTATTATCATGTGAGCCACATATATCATCATAAATCAATTCATAAACAACCCATATAGCATAAAACAAATGGGTTTCATTTCATAATCATAAAGTTTTAAAAACTGCTTTAAAGACATGATCTTTATGTCACTTTAAACCCACAGAAAGGGAAAGCGGGTTTCATTTATGTAAATCCCAGAATTTAAAATAGAACAGTTTGATGTATATGTGAATACCCTTGTAGAAATAAGAGCTTTGAGTATTCACTTAATAACATAACATAATTTTGAGAAAAAGAGAGGGGCATTTTGAGACGAAAATTCTGCAGCATAACGGCTATGTTACAGGGTTTTAGAAAACATTATAAATAGAGGGGACATGGGTTGAACATTCATAAATGACACATAAAACAGTATAGGGACAGAATATAAGGGTATATGAACATGGTAATGAAATTTGGATGACATACCATTTGAAATGAAAATCATTGAAGGAAGACAAAAATTAGATTTCTCTTATGAAAATTCGACAGCCTAACGGCGTCACTTAAACTTCAAAAAAAATGAATTGAAAAGATCAAATAGGGTCCCTCATCATATGAACATAAGAGTTCTGTATGATAGATATAGAGATCATACTCCAACATAATTAAAAAGGAACTTTAAAGACTTGACATGAAAGTAGAACTTTGAAAAGAATGAGAAGGTTGAAAGAATCCCTTAAAAATTCGGCAGCCTAACGGCGTCACTTAAACATTCATAAAACGAAATGATGAGAGTAAGAGGGGATATCTCATCATATAAAAATGAAAAGGGAAGTAAGATGAATATAAAAGAACATCCTCTCACATAAGAACATGGAGCATAAAAGGAATGACATAAAAGAGATTACATGAAAAGAAAGAGAGAGGTCGGATCCCTTACCTTAAAACGTAACTCTTAAAACACAAAGGTTTGGACCTTGAGGGCTTGGGGGCTCCTTGGGAGGACTCCTTTGGAGGTAAGGAGACCTCAACTTCGTTGGGGGAGAGTTTGGAGTGAAAAAATAAAGGAGGAAAGGGTGGGTATTTATAGGGAAAGTGAGGGGACAAGGCATTAATGGCCAAGGGACACCTCACAAGTGCTTTTCTCAAAACCATGTGCTCTCCCTTGGCATTTACCATGGAGTTAGGCCACATGGGGCCCCCAAAAAAATAATTCATCACCCTTGGCCGGCCAACCCTTAAACTATCTCATGAAATCATCATGACACAGTTATGATGCCCTTAATCATACTGAAACCCTAAAACTGTATTTTTACTATTCACTGAAAATTCAACGTTCTCAGAAAAATCCAAAAATATCACCTTAACCAAATATCGATGCTCTAATTACATTTATGAACTCCATTTTATAGAAATAATTTTCTAAATATTTTTAATTAAATTTTTAAATAAAAGCACTATTCATCGAGAATTCATTTTTTTCAGAAAATTCCCCAAAAATTACCTTAACATAATATCAATGCTCTGAGTTCAAAAATAAAGTCAATTTTATAAAAATAATTTTCTAATTATTTTTAATTAAATTTTTAATTAAAAAACACTATTCACCTGAAAAAACTAATACTTGACTAATAATTTATGAAACCGTTATTTACTCATTTTATTGAATCTCATTACTTAATCAAGGTGTCTAAATTATATAAAACTTTCTTTGAGTGAAATTACTAATCCATTGGGTCACATTACTAATCCTAAGCATAAAATCACTATTCATAATTTACTATTCATTAAAAATTAAGTTTATCTTATTAGACTCCAAATTCCTTACTGAACACTTTTGTAGAAGACCATTTTTTGAAAATCATTACACATCAATAATTATTTAGGGTTTACATAAATATTTGAAAATATCATTTTTTTCAAAATTCATCAATAAAATACATCCTAAAATTATTCGGACATTTGAAATTTCACAAACATCACTAAAGGAAGAAATCTCAATTCATTCATCTCAAAGGATTACACAAAGAAGCTAGGGTCTCGTCACATAACCCCTTATAACACCGGCATATGACCTAAGTGTAAGGTGTGATATGGTGAGAGAATCTGAGGGAGGCTCAGATAATATTTCCCTAGTAGTAATCTCTACTAACTTGAACTTCCCCCGCAGGCATTTCCATTCAAGCTTGACACGCTGGAGTTTGGCTTGGGCTTGGTCCAAAGTGAAGCCCACAGATTCTACCTCCTTCCCAAGCTCTGATAAGTGGGCTTCATAAGGTTCGAGTCTACTAGATGAAGCCATCGACTCCTCTTTCTACCTTAACCAATAACATCTTATTAAATCCTTAAGAGTAAGTTAATATACTACTCAAAAATATTGGGTCATTACATTCTTCCCCCCTTAAAAAATTACGTCCCCGAAATGTATATTTGAGGCCTAGTCGAAAAGGTGTGGGTACTTTTGCTTCATTGTTTCCTCAGGATCCCAAGTTGCTTCTTCATATTTATGATTCCTCCACAACACTTTCACAAGGTGGGTAGTCTTGTTTCATAGAACCTTGTCTCTACGGTCTAAGATCTATACTTGGCGCTCCTCAGAAGAGAGTTCATGTTCTATTTGTACCACCTCTGGGTTCAGTACATGCGAAGGGTCGGGTATGTACTTCCTCAAGATAGATACATGGAAGACATTGTGAACATGAGCTAGGTTTTGTGGAAGTGCTATACGATAGGCCACTGCTCCTATGCGATCAAGGATTTCATAGGGGCCAATGTACCTAGGTCTGAGCTTCCCTTTATTCCCAAACAGCATGACTCTCTTCCAGGGAGAAATTCGAAGGAAGACTTTGTCACCGACACCAAACTCCAAGTCCCTTCGACGATTGTCAGCATAGCTCTTCTGCCAACTCTGAGCAGCCTTTATGTGTTGTTGGATTTCATGAACCTGTTCTATCATCTCTTGCACGAGATCAGGCCCAAGAATCTTTCTCTCACCAGTTTCATCCCAACAAGTAGGAGTTCTACATCACTTTCCATACAGAGCTTCATAGGGTTCCATCTGAATACTTGAATGGAAGTTGTTGTTATAGGAGAACTCAACTAATGGGAGGTGTTGATCCCATCCACCTTTAAATTCCATTGAGCATAATATCAGCATGTCTTCGAATGTCTGAATAGTCCTTTCAGATTGGCCATTAGTTTGAGGATGATAAGCCGTACTAAAATTCAATTCAGTATTCAGAGCATGTTGAAGACTTCTCCAGAATTTTGATGTGAATCTTGGGTCACGATCAGACACGATGGATAGTGGTACCCCATGAAGCCTTACCACTTCCTTCACGTATATCATGGCAAGATGATCCAGAGAGAAATCTTCCCGAATAGAGATAAAATGGGTGGTCTTGGTGAGACGGTCCACAATAACCCTTATTGCATTTTTTTCCTTTGGATGTTTTTGGGAGACCAGTTACAAAGTCCATAGTGATATTATCCCACTTCCATACTGGTATGGGTAGCTGTTGTAATACCCCCCCCCCCCCTTAGGAAGTTGTCATTCTGCCTTTACTTGCTGACACACCAGGCACCTTGTAGTGTAATCAGCAATCTTCCTCTTCATGTTATCCCACCAATAATGATCACGAAGGTCTCTATACATATTAGTGCTTCTCGGATGTATAGAGAAAGTAGAGCTATGAACTTCATCCATCAGTTCATTCTTTATCTCCGGAATAGATGGAACACATAGTCTTGTACGAAATTTCAATACACCTTCTTGATCAATATTTAAATCAGGGAACTTACCATCCTTTACAGCCTCAAACTTCTCCTACAGAAAAGGATCTTCTTTTTTAGCCTTCTTGATCTTCTCTAGTAATGAAGGTTGAGAAATCATTTGTGATAGGGTTGATGATGTCCCTTTACTTATAATTCCCATTTCCAGTTTTACTATATCTTTATTCAAGGGATCTTCTAGGGTCCTCATTGTTTCCAGAACAACAGGATCATTCCTGCTTAACGCATTCGCGACTTTATTTCCTCTTCTAGGGTGATAATGAATTGAACAATCATAGTCTTTAATAAGCTCCAACCATCTCCTTTGTCTAATGGTCAATTCTTTCTGTGTGAAAATATACTTTAGACTTTGGTGGTTAGTGTATATATCACATTTCTCCCCATAAAGATAGTGCCTCCATATCTTTAGAGCAAAAACAACTGCCACCAGCTCTAGATCATGCATAGGATAATTCTACTCATGAATATTCAACTGTCGAGATGCATAAGCAATTGCCTTGTAATTTTGCATGAGGACGCACCCAAGTCCTTTCAGAGATGCATCTCTAAAAATAACGAATCCTTCTCCGATAGAGGGTAGTGTTAACACATGTGTAGTAACCAATATCTTCTTCAGCTCTTGGAAACTTTCCTCGCATTCCTTTGTCCAGATGAACTTAACCCCTTTTCGAGTCAACTTGGTTAGTGGATTAGAAAGCCGTGAAAATATTTTCACAAACCTCCTATAATTTCCCGCTAAACCAAGGAAACTATGAATCTCAGTTACGGTTGTGGGTTGAGGCCACTCCTCCACAACCATTGTCTTTGCAGGGTCAACCGAGATTCCTTCAATGGTTACGATGTTCCCCAAGAAAGCCAATTGTTGTAACCAAAACTCACACTTGCTGAACTTTCCAAAGAGCCTCTCCTTCCGTAGAGTTTTCAAAATAACCCTCAGATGATCTTCATGCTCCTCACGACTTTTTGAATATATCAAAATATCATCAATAAAAACTACCACAAAGTTATCAAGGTAGTCCTTAAAGACTCTATTCATCAAATCCATTAAAATAGCAGGAGCATTAGTCAAGCCGAAGGGCATAAGAGTAAACTCATAATGCCCATATCTTGATCGGAAGGCAATCTTTGGAATATCTTCCGTCTTCACCCTCAGTTGATGATAACCAGATCGAAGGTCAATCTTGGAGAAGAATTGATCCCCATGAAGTTGGTCAAATAAATCATCAATTCTTGGAAGAGGGTATTTGTTCTTCACTGTGATCCCATTCAGTTCTCTATAATCAATGCATAGCCACATTGATCCATCCTTCTTCTTCATAAAGAGAACTGGTGCTCCCCAAGGAGACACACTCAGACAGATAAACCCCTTCTCCAACAAGTCTTGGAGTTGTTTCTTTAACTCTTCTAGCTCCATATTTTCCATTCTATACGGAGTCTTTGATATCGTTTGAGACCCAGGTACGAGTTTAATGGACAACTCTACCTCTCTTTCAGGGGGAGGTACAGGTAACTCCTCAGGAAATACATCCATGTATTCCTGAACAATTGGAACATCTTCTATTGGTATGCTTTCTTTTCCTTCTTCATCATCACCGATTAACTCCATAAAGAAAGCTATAGTAGGTGCATCTAGATAGGGATCAGTTCGGGATATCTCTCCTTGGAAGATAACTTTAGGTTTTTTATTCAAGACTACTAATATTTCCTTACTTCTGCATTTGATCTTAGAATTATACTTTGAGAGCTAGTCCATCCCTAGTATAACGTCGAATTCCAACATGGGAATGACTACTAGATTTGCGATAAGATTGTGCTCACTAAAGTAAACACTAGAGTCTCTAAACACTGTTGATGCATGGATAATCCCACTTGGAGTCTTGACTGACAACTCTACCTCAAGAAATTTCGGGATTGATTATATATTCTTTGCAAACATGGAAGAAATAATGGAATACGTAGAACCAGAATCAAACAAAGTAGTTTCTAGTTTTGAGAGGACAACAAGAGTACCTGCTACCACATCATTCGGAGCTTCAACTTCAGTTGTTGTGATAGCAAAAGCATGACCTTTCTCCCCGGGCCTTTGTTGAGGTTGATGGTGATTCCCCTCCACTGCCCTTGGATTTGGACAGAGATTAGCATAGTGGCCAAGCTGTCCACACTTGAAGCAATGGACTTCGGGTAATTCCAGAACCATCATTACTCTATCGTTAGTGTTGGGGAGTTGAGGCTTCACCTCACTACTAAAATTCCGAGAAATATGGCCTCCTCTTCCACACTTGTAGCACTTTCCACTTCCGACCAAGCAGTTCCCCAGATGCTTCTTCCCACATTTATTGCATGTGGTAAGTTGCATTTTCATTCCACCCTTTCCTTGATCAAAAGCCTTACCTAAACTGGGCTCCAACGATCTCTTCTTTTCATTGGATTTATGAGACAATTGTGTCTCACCAAACTCTAGCTCGACTTTCATTGCACTCCACACGATCTCCTCGTAGCTATCATAGTCCCGGTTGGCTAAATTCTTCGGCAGATGAGGTCTCAGTCCAACGAAAAATCTATCAACCGTCCCACTTGGATCCATGACAAAGCTAGAGGTATATCATGAATGTCGGGTGAAGTTCATCTCATAGCTTCCGGCAGATTCGTTCTCTTTCTGCTTCAGCTCGAGAAACTCTTTCTCTATTCTCGTTCTCATGGAATGAGGGAAATACTTGTTAAAGAATATTCCCCAGAGTTCTTCCAACTCCATAGCTTCCATCTCTCCTCTAGGTTTTTTGTTTTTGACCAGTGACCACCACTGGTAAGCTTCTCCCTCTAGGAGATAAACAGCAAGGGTGACTTTTTCTTATTCCAAACAAAGGAGTACAGAAAAGATCTTTTCAATGTAGCTTATCCATTGTTCCACAACCAAAGGGTCAGTAGATCCACTGAATGATGGTGGTCGTTGATGCATGAAGGACTCAACAGATTGTTGTTCCCTTCATGGTGAGGTCAGCCTCTCAGCTTGATTCAAGTTATTACTCATAACTTGAGTCAGTTGGTTCATCATTCGCATGAATGTTTCCATTTTGGCTCCCATCGGAGGGCTGTCAGCACATGGTGCATTGCGGTCACCATCGGCACGGTTCCTCCTATTGCCCGCCATTTTCTAAAAGAATAAAACCTTAGTGAGAAACTTATTTCATTTATGAATCTTTAACTAAGACTTCATGCTTAGACAATTACACTTCTCTATAATTCCTTCATAATGATTCATAAAAAGCTTGTGATTAACCAAACATATCCCCCGGGAGTGTCGTAACCAAGAGTGCAGCAAGGCCTGTTATCGTGCACCAGTTCATGTTCGATTCTAGATCAAAGCGGTGTTTTCGGGTTTTACCCCTATGTACATATGTTCCAGAGCCGCCTCTACCTGGTCGTATCCAGATATGGATTTATTTGTTTGATAAACCACTTACTAAATACTTACCAAAATACCAGGAAGTTTTCATATATTTAAACATTTCTATAGGGTTATTCCTAAAGTTTTTATATCCTAATTTCCACAAATAACTAAACCATCCTTTGATACCAACTATAGCATCCCGTATTTTTATAACATAACTTTCATT
The DNA here is from genome assembly GCA_963277665.1 of Viscum album. Taxonomy (NCBI): domain Eukaryota; kingdom Viridiplantae; phylum Streptophyta; class Magnoliopsida; order Santalales; family Viscaceae; genus Viscum; species Viscum album. The sequence goes on from OY728134.1 coordinate 64,583,402, forward strand.
TCATTACATGGAACTGAGGATCGTTAAGGTTTAGTGTCTTGGAAACAAGGAACATAATACATGAACACAACATAAAACATTATTCTTAAACACTTGAAAGGCTTCTCCTTAAGTTAATCCTAGGTTCATTACTGCATCTCATAACCTGGGGAAATACATCAAAAGAAAGGGTGAGCAGAAGGCCCAGTAAGGGAAACAAGAGAAACATTTTACATGTGAACTTGAGATACTTCAATAAGGACATTAAAATAACATTAAGGAATGAGAAAGAAATAATGAGATACATCATAATAAAAATAACATTTTTCATAACCTGAAGATGTGGCTGCAACATTTAATATTGAAAATAATTTCGTTTCACCAAGGACCATCCCCAAGGTGTCATTAAAAATTACCACGGTTATTCACCAAGGTATCAATCTAAAAAGTCATCTATAGAGATTAAGTCTTTACCAAATGCATTGGAGCGCTATCTGGGCGCACCCTTGACATGTATTTATTATCATGTGAGCCACATATATCATCATCAATCAATTCATAAACAACCCATATAGCATAAAACAAATGGGTTTCATTTCATAATCATAACATTTTAAAAACTACTTTAAAAACATGATCTTTATGTCACTTTAAACCCACGGAAAGGGAAAGCGGGTTTCATGTATGTAAATCCCAGAATTTCAAATAGAAAATTTTGATGTATATGTGAATACCCTTGTATAAATAAGATCATTGAGTATTCACTTAATAACATAACATATTTTTAAAAAAAAGAGAGAGGCATTTTGAGATGAAAATTCTGCAGCATAACGACTACGTTACAGGGTTTTAGAAAACATTGAAAAGAGAGGGGACATGGGTAGAACATTCATAAATGACCCATAAAATAGTATAGGGAAAGAATATAAAGGTATATGAACATGGTAATGAAATTTTAAGGACATACCATTTGAAATGAAAAACATGGAAGGAAGACAAAAATTAGATTTCTCTTATGAAAATTCGGCAGCCTAACGGCGTCACTTAAACTTCAAAAAAAATGATTTGAAAAGATCAAATAGGGTCCCTAATAATATGAACATAAGAGTTCAGTCTGATAGATATAGATATCATACCCCAACATAATTAAAAAGGAACGTTAAAGTCTTGACATGAAAGTAGAACTTTGAAAATAATGAGAAGGGTGAAAGAATCCCTTAAAAATTCGGCAGCCTAACGGCGTCACTTAAACATTCATAAAACGAAATGATGAGAGTAAGAGGGGATATATCATCATATAAACATGACAAGGGATGTAAGAGGAATATAGAAGAACATCCTCTCACATAATAACATGGAGCATAAAAGGAATGACATAAAAGAGATTACATGAAAAGAAAGAGAGAGGTCAGATCCCTTATCTTAAAACGTAACTCTTAAAACTCAAAGGTTTGGACCTTGAGGGCTTGGGGACACCTTGGGAGGACTCCTTGGGAGGTAAGGAGACCAGAACATAGTTGGGGGAGAGTTGGGAGTGAAAACTAAAGGAGGAAAGGGTGGGTATTTATAGGGAAAGTGAGGGGACAAGGCATTAATGGCCAGGGGACACCTCACAAGTGCTTTTCTCAAAACCATGTTCTCTCCCATGGCATTTACCATGGAGTTAGGCCACATGGGGCCCCCAAAACAATAATTCATCACCCTTGGCCGGCCAACCATTAAAATATCTCATGAAATCATCATGACACAGTTATGATGTCCTTAGACATACCGAAACCCTAAAACTGTATTTTTACTATTCACTGAAAATTCAACTTTCTCGGAAAAATCCCAAAATTTCACATTAACCAAATATCGATGCTCTAATTACATTTATGAACTCCATTTTATAAAAATATGTTTCTAAATATTTTTAATTTAATTTTTAACTAAAAGCATTATTTATCGAGAATTCATTTTTTTCAGAAAAATCCCCAAAAATTACCATAACATAATATCGATGCTCTGAGTTCAAAAATAAAGTCCAATTTATAAAAATAATTTTCTAATTATTTTTAATTAAATTTTTAATAAAAACCCTATTCACCCGAAAAAACTAATACTTGACTAATAATTTATGAAACCGTTATTTACTCATTTTATTTAATATCATTACTTAATCAAGGTGTCTAAATTATATTAAATCTATCTTTGAGTGAAATTACTAATCCATTTGGTCACATTACTAATCCTAAGCGTAAAATCACTATTCATAATTTACTATTCATTAAAAAGTAAGATGGTCTTATTAGACTCCAAATTCCTTACTGAGCACTTTTGTAGAAGACCATTTTTTGAAAATCATTACACATCATTAATTATTTAGGGTTTACATAAATATTTTAAAATATCCTTTTTTCAAAATTCATCAATAAAATACATCCTAAAATTATCCGGACATTTGAAATTTCACAAACATAACTAAAGGAAGAAATCTCAATTCATTCATCCCAAAGGATTACACAAAGAAGCTAGGGTCTCATCACATAACACCTTATAACACCGGCCTATGACCTAAGTGTAAGGTGTGCTATGGTGAGAGAATCCGAGGGAGGCTCAGATAACATTTCCCTAGTAGTAATCTCTACTAACTTGAACTTCTCCCGCAGGAATTTCCTTTCAAGCTTGACACGCTGGAGTTCGGCTTGGGCTTGGTCCAAAGCGAAGCCCACAGATGTTACCTCCTTCCCAAGCTCTGATAAGTGGGAATCATAAGGTTTGAGTCTACTTGATGAAGCCATCAACTCCTCTTTCTGCATTAACCATTAACATCTTACTAAATCATTAAGTGTAAGTTAATATACTACTCAAAAAGATTGGGTCGTTACAACTGGTAAATTCTCCAACTACCACAATATCCCAAAAAGAAGTATCTCAAAGGTTATACACATCATAGGGGTCTTGACGCAATAGACGGCGCATCAATCGGATGCCTGGTCTATGAGTTATTAGCCTTTTAGTCACAGGGGCTTGGTTGGATTTGTGCTCGATCCAACCTGACTATACCCCAACTCAATCCAAAAATCAAGTGGGATATACCTATAGGGATTGTCTCTCTCCAAGGTACCCAATTCCGCTGACATTTTGTCAGAAGGACATCCGGTGCCAAAGTTATGGTCAAAAGAATGTAAATGGGTCATAGTGGGCCTGAGTCCGGTCTGACGCAGTCGGATTAACCCCACCCAACCGGGCCTGGGCCGACCCGATTTGGGTCGAACTGGCCAGACCCGCTAGGTCCGGCCTTGCCCGCTGGGTGGCCCACCCTTCTAGGTTCAGCCTGACCCCTTGGTCCTACCCGATAGGTCGCGAGGGGCCACAGAGTGTGCCGCGAGGGCGTGAGGCCACAGAGCGGCTCATCTGGGGCAGTTCACCTGGAAGGGTGGTGGTGGATCAAACGGCGGCTCAGCCGAAATTGTGGTGGTGGCTCGGATGTCGTTGGTGTCTCGGACGGCATTGGTGGCTCGACCTTGATGGTAGTGGTGGCTCGGCCTAGACGGCGGTAGTGGATTGGATGGTGGCAACAGCTCGGATGGTGGCGGCGGGACCACAGCGGCAGTGCAGCGGGGCTACAGCAGTGGGGCCATAGGGTGGCATGGCGGGCCATGGGGTGGCGTGGCAAGGCCACTAGTAGTGGAGCATAGTGGGGTGCGGAGGTCGTGGGTGGCGGCGCCGTTGCCTTCATCGTCTTCTTCGCCTTCGTCCATTGTGAATAACACACCAAATAAACAGAATTAAGAAGGTGTCGGGCCATGTTTTTTTGACCCTCACCCTTTACGTTAGAGTGGTAGAAAGTGGCTCAACCAAAAATAGGAGTTAAGAACGACAAACTTTTCTATTTAATATGAATCATGGATCAACCCGTTTTGGTTGATCCGCGTTCGACATGCTTTCCCAGAGCAGTGAAATTAAATGACAGGATTCAAGAATTTAATAATAACCCCATACCTTGGATTTTTCATTGACATTGGAGCGAGAAGGAAGTATAGACATAGATTCATCCTAAATTAAGACTTCCCATGTTAGATGAAGTGAAAGATTTCGGCGTTCATCACACACAGCACACACCTCTGATCCCGGGCTCGTTTGTTGGTTCTTTGTAGACGAAGGCATTCTTCATCGGCGATATCATTCTTCATTGGAGAAGCATTCTTCGTGGAAGAACTGTAATCCTCTAAGTGTTCTCCTCTCTCAATTCCAACCAAAAATGAAAGAGGTTCCAACATAATTAACTTAAGAATAAATTATGTCGGCACACACACACAAGTTGGAAAAATTAATGTGGTATGTTGGCATAATTAATGTGGATGTAGCTCAAGAGGCTCCTCCACATTAAAGAGGGAGTTTGGAGGTTTCTCCCTCATTAAGAGGGGAGTTTAAGAGGATTAAGCATCGGGTGGTACCCACCACCATAACCTCTCATGGGAGGTTTGGATCGGGTGGTCCCCACCACCATAACCTCTTTTGGGAGGTTAATTTAGGTTGTCCCCGCCTGTGAAACTTCTACATGGGAGTTTCAAAACAAAATAAAATAAAATGTTACACACTTTATTTTATTTTATTCTTTTCACAAAAACCCAAAAAGTAACTTTCACCCTCGACCAACTGTTGTTTAGGTGAAAGTCTTATTAAACAAATATTAGCACTGTAAGTTCAACGGTGCCCTCGGATTTCAAATCCGAGCATCAGTTTAAAAGTTAGAAAAATCATCTCGCACGTTTACTGAACCTACTCGAAATAATGTTCAGAAATTAATTTCGGGTACTCTATGCCTCAGAATCACGCCCCGTAAATTTTCACAGACTCATAAAATTCCATTTATTTAAAAAAAATACATGAAATTATAAGTCTTTACCTTCTCCTTACCTTAGGGCTTTACCTCCCCATAAGCCATAACTCAAAACTATGTAAACAAGGGGAATTACTTAGCACGCATCTGAGCCTCCCACTCCCATGTGCTCTATTGGAGGATCTCGTGCTTCCAGTGAATGCGCACTAGAGGTATTGACTATCCATTAAGGGGCCACTCCTGTCGATCCTCAATCTCTACTATAAACTCCATAAAAGTCGACCCATCATCGATGTCTATCCCACCATGGTAGATGATGTCAGAAGGGTGGTGTAAGTATCTCCTCAGCTGGGATACGTGGAAGATGTCAGGAAGTAGAGGAAACTATGGTGGAAAAGCTAAGCTGTATTTCACCTCACCAAGTCTGTTGAGGACCTAAAAAGGTCTAATGAACCTCATAGTTAACTTGTCGCCTCATCCAAATCTCTACAATCCTCCACGAGGTGAGACCCATAGAATGACATGGTCTCCATCCTCGAGCTCCGGAGGTCTCCGTCTCTGGTCAGCATATAAATATTTTCTACTCTTTGCAGTCTGCATCCACTCCTGGATGATATAAACCTTCTCCTTGGAAGCTCATACCTTCTCTGTTCCCACTAGTGCTGACTCCCTTGGGTCATTCCAACACAAAGGTGATCTGCAAGGTCGCCCATACAACGACTCAAATGGTGTCATCCTAATGGTGGAGTGATAGTGGTTGTTGTATGAAAACTCCTCCAAAGTCAAGTGATCCTACCAGCTATGACCGAAGTCGAAGACACAAGTACAGAGCATGTCCTTGAGGGCCTGAATAGTATTCTCTGTCTGACCATCCGTCTGAGGATGGAAGGCGGTGCTCAAACGAAGTTGCGTCCCGAAAGCCTCCGGCAACCCCATCCATTTCCAGGATGTAAAACGTGCATCACGATCGGAGACAATCATTGAAGGTGCTCCATTTATCCACACAATATCCTGCATATAGTGGTTTCCCTAGATTTCTACTGAACCCTACAATCTGATTGTTAATAAGTGGGTCAACTTCGTGAGTTGGTCGACGATCACCCAGATAGAGGCATGACCTATAGATGTACATGGATGTCTTTTCACGAAGTATGTGGATATCCCCTCCTACATCCACTATGGGGCCCCTAAAGGCCGAACCAAGCCTGATGGTACCTGATGCTCTACCTTCACTTGCTGACAACTGAGTCACTGAGAAACAAACTCTGCTACATCTTTCTTCATTCTCGGCCAGCAGTATAGTTTTTGGATATCCTGGAACTTCTTTGCCACTCCTAGATGTACCGCTAGAGGGGATGTGGGGAACTCCTTCAAAAATTCCTCTTGAAGTGACACTGGTACCATGGTACGTCCTCAGAAATGGATTACGTGCTCCCCACCTTTAAAAAATCCATTAGGTACCTGCCCTATGGATATCTGATCACATCGAGCCTCGTAGTCATCATCCCCACGTTGTGCCTCCCTGACTCGTTGATGATGTAGGGGAGTGACTGTAAGAGACTGAAGAAAACCTGCTCCATCACTTTCCATGAAGGATATCTACAAAGGGGCCAGCTGCTCCATCTTCTCACCTTGAAGCTGTATACCAGACCTCCTAATGGGTGCATATGCGACAACGTTCCCCTTCCCAGGAGTATAAACTATCTCGAAGTCATAGTCCTATAGGAACTCAGTCCAATATCACTATCTCTAGTTTTGGTCCTTCTGATATAATATATACCTAAGAATCTTGTGATCCGAGTAGACTGTAAAGCGTTAACCTATTAGATAGTGTCGCCACATCTTCAAGGCAAAGTCCACTTCTACTAACTCCAGGTCATGGGTAGCGTAGTTTGGCTCGTGCTGTCTCAGTTGTCGAGAACCATATGTGATAACTACTTTTTTCCTTCATTAGGACACATCCGAGTCTAGTCCATGATGTGTCACAGTAGACTACGTACTCTACGCCCTCCTCTAGAAGCCTCAAGATGGGGGGCACTATTTAGCCTCTACCTCAGCCCCTGAAAACTCTGCTGGCATTTATCCGACCAAACAAAGGGTTTCCCCTTCTTCATCAATGCTAATAAAGGTGCCTCAACTCTGGAGAAATTTGGCACAAACCTATGTTAGTATCCATCCAGCCCCAAGAAACTCTGAATCTCTATCACACTCATAGGTGGCTCCCAAGAAAGTACCGCCTCAATCTTCGTTGGATCCACTACAACTCTGGCCTCCAATATGACATGTCCTAGAAAGTGAACCTCTAAAATCCATAACTGGCACTTTTAGAGCTTACCATAAAGCTAATTCTATCAGAGTGTGTCCAGTACTACCTATAAATGATAGGCGTGCTCCTGTTCAGTAGCTGAGTAGATCAGAATGTCATTGATGAAGACTACTACAAAGCGATCATGGTATGGAGGAAAGATCATTTTAATGAGTCCCATGAACACTGTTGGAGCATTGGTTATGCCAAATGACATAACCAAGAATTTGTTGTAGTTGTACCGACAACTGAATGTCTTATTCTGCACATCCTTGTCTCGTACTCTGAGCTGGTGATAGCCTGATCGAAGTTCTATCTTCGAGAACCACCGTGCTCCCTTCAGCTGATCAAAGAGGCCATCAATCCTTAGATATGGGTACTAGTTCTTCACGGTCACCTGGTTTAGGCACCGATAGTCAACACAAAGCCTCAAGCTCCCATCTTCCTTCTTGGCAAACAAAATCAGGGTTTCCCAAGGTGAAACGTTGGGCCGGATGAACCCCTTCCCCTTTAAGCCCTCCAACTATACTCGTAGCTCACGAAGATCTTAGGGAGCCATTTGATACACTAGTGTAGATAATTCTGCTATACTGAAGTACAAGTCAATGTAAAATTCCACCTCTCTGCAAGGAGGTTGACCCGGGACATCATCAGGGACGACATACGTGTACTGGTCCACCACTAAAGGATAATTCAGACACTCTACATCTACCACTGTGAGGGTAAGTCTAGTCAACTGATGAGTGATCAGCTGCACCTTCCTCCAGGTAATTACATCCTGAGCTGAAAAGGCTCCCTTCTCGCCGGTGAAGGTAAACATGGTCCCATCCATGCGGACACACCGCACCTTGCGCCTAATACATTCAATCTGAGCATGGACTGTAGATAACCGGTCTATACCCAAGATGACGTCGTAAGGCCTCGACGCCACTACTAGAAGATCACAGTCAAATCTCTCACCTCCTAGAGTAAGCTCACACTGCCGTCACCAGTTTGTAATTGTCGATTCTGCACCCATAGGAGTCTCTATTCATAAGGATTGAACCAATGTCTTTGTCAGAATCTCCGAGCTCTGAACAAGGGCCATGGAGATAAAAGAATGACTGGAACATGTGTCTATAAGTACTGCAACTAAGGTGGAGTAGACACAGATTGTACCTTATATCATCTCCCGAGCACCATGATCATAAGCCTCAGCTGACTGGAGCTAAGATCGCCCCTGTCCACATACTCTATGTGGTCGGGGTGGACCTTCGGTTTTTTGCGGCAGTAACATCTCGAATCTTCGTCCACTTCAAACTACACGACCAGCTCCTCTGCCACGTCTGCCTACACCCTGCGGACCACCTCGGCCAAATATATATCTCTACCTGGGCGGTCCTTCGGCCATATGATGATCATTCGTATGGCAGGTCGGACAATCACGATCAATGTGACCCTGCCCACTGCATGTGTAACACTTCCCTCTCTTATCATGATCGGCTCTACCTCGAGTGCCCCGCACAACCGACTTAAATCATACAGTCATCCACCTGTAGGTCTGGTCCTCTAGGAAAACTCTGACATTTGTCTTCTGCCAGCAGCCAAAGACTCTGCTACATGACGACTGGTGGTAGATCACGTTGCTGGTGACTACTCAGCAAGGAAACTCTCCACTAAGAGGGCTCTCTCTAACACACCCACCTACGTTTAAATGATGAGTGAGATCATCAAAGCCCTGATTTCTCGCCTAATTCCATGCTCGAAAGTCCAGGCCCTGAAAAAAGGGTCTAGAACCATATCATTGGAGTAGAATGAGAGGTCATTGAACCTCGCTGAGTACTGAGCTATAGTCATGCTACCCTTCTGTACATGAATAAGCTCTTGTATGCGCACTGTGTGAAGATTCGCTGGGACAAAATCTGCCCAAAACAGGCTCTCGAAGACTGCCCATAGAAGTGTCACATCATCATGGAACTAGATCATCAATCTCCATCATCTCCATGTTGCTTCCTGTAGAAGGCTAGTGTAAAGAATCACCATGAGATCGGCTAGTGTCCCTACAAGTCGGAAGACTCTCACCACATCCTTCAGCCAATCCTCAACCACCTGTGGGACTGTCTCTCCCCTGAACCTGGGTGGCCTCTAGCGTTGGAACTCATACAATGCGCTCAATTGGCATACATTGTCTGCTTCTGGGGCTGGTGTAATCGGTGGCCCAACATTGAATGGTACCGTTGGTGCCTCCACTAGTGACTCTACAGGAAGAGGGCCCTGCACCGCAGCCTCGTCGCTCGGTGTTCTATCAGTGCATACTATTCTCGGAACCCTGGATGGTTGTCTTTATGGAGGAATCCTGAAAATATATAGGTTTTCCATGATCAGTAAGTTTTACCTGGTGAGTTTCCCCATGATATCACAAAGAAAAACTCTTGGAAACACACACGCAATTAGTGTTTTTGTGCACTTAGTTAGAAATCAGAAGTCATGGTCCTGTAGTATGGATACGTTGGCCACCACACCAACACTAGATTTCCTAAACTGATAATCACACACACTACACTTAACACTATTGTCATTAAATGAAATATCATAGTCCTATGTTCTGCGGTATAACCTCCCTTTAATACCAATTTTTCACGACCCGTCCCCTGGCGCCCGTGCCGTGACTACCCCAGGCCTGCCTTCCATAGGCCAGAGGCTGGCAACTAGCACCGAAAGGCATATTACCTAAAACTGGGAAGGCATTGCCTTTATAACCTATAAACTTACGTAACCAAGCACACAACAAGATATGAACACCATCAAACTGTGTAACCAAAAGAGTGATGAAAGTAAAAGGGGACGGAATACAAGCCCAACAGTAAATGTACAAGTACAACAGATATACAATACAACTGAAGAAAGAGAAAGATAGCTACTTGATCATCCTATGAGGTTCTTACCTAAATGGTAAGTACAGATCACCTCCTCCACACTCCATGTCTTCCCATCTCCTCTGAGTACTGACACACCGTATGGTCCACCTTCGGGATCCATCCTGTCCTGGTACCCTCGTCCTCAGTCAGCACTATTTGTCGTCTTCATCCAACACAACAAGGTTCGGACATAGCTCGGGGAGGGGAGGGTGTAATGATACTTAATTGGGACCCCGAGACCCTCAAGTTCTCACAAAAATCCACCAAGGATAAAAAAAGTATGAAATCAATAGATAACCCTACTTTGGTATATGACCATATATATACCTAAGTTATCAAGCAATCCCTCTCAATCCCGAGGAAACACAAATGAACTAACTCATCTCACCCCAGGTATATCATTAGGTACAATAGTTGAGATGATTAGATTTAACTACTAAATCATCTTACTCCATTAAGAGGCTCTGCTTCTAACCTACCCAGAATCGCTATGAGCTGACCCACAGAGGATCATTGGAGCTGACCCACACTGGATCGTCGTAGCTGACCCACAGAGGATCGCGAAAAGCAGACCCACATAGGATCTCTAGCAGATGACCCACATAGGTTCAATAGGAGCTGACCCACACAGGATCTGTAGGAGCTAACTCACACAGGATCGCTAGGAGCTGACCCACATAGGATTGTGGAGCTGACCCACATAGGATCCCTAGGAGGTGACCCACACAGGATCACTTGAGCTGACCCACACAGGATCTCTACGAGCTGACCCACAAAGGATCTCTAGGAGCTGACCCCCACATGATCACTGGGAGCTGACCCGCGCAGGATCTCTAGAATCTGACTTGCATAGGATTTCTAGGAACACTCTTCTCGTCACAGCCGGCTACTGGGTTTCCACACTAGGCTTTCACGTCTCACGGAGAGTCCGCTCCCCAAGTCACTGGTCGATTTTTCAGCTTCCACGATATCCCATGAAGAAGTATCTCAATGGTTCTCCATTTCATAGGGGTCTCAATGCAACAGACGGTGTGTCAATCGGATTCCCAGTCTGTGAGTTATTAGCCTTTTAGTCCTGGGGGGCCGGTTGGATTCGTGCACGATCCAACCTAACCATACCCCCAACTCAATAAAAACTCCATTGGGGTATACATAGAGGCACCTTATCCCTCCAAGGAACCCATCTCCACTGACGGTTCATCAAACGGACATCTGGTGCCAATGTTGTGGCCAAAAAAATGTAATTGGGTCGTAGTGGGCCCTGGTCCGGTCCGACCCGGTCGGACTGGCCCAGTTCGGGTTGAGCCGGCCAGACCCACTGGGTCAGGCCCAGCAGGCCGCAAGGTGCCGCAGAGGGTGTCGCAAGGGCGTGATGCCGCAGAGCATCTTGGCCGGGGCGGTTCGGCCGAAAGGGAAATAGCGGCTTAGGCGGCGGCTCAGGCCAGATGGAGGTGGTGGCTCGGCATGGACGGTGGAAGTGGCTCGGAAGGCGGTGGCTACTCGTACGGCGGCCGCGCCATGGGGGCGGCGTGGCGGCGGTCCCACGGGGTGACACAGGGGTCCGAGGGGGAGCTCGGTTGGGGCGGAATGAAAAGTCCATCGACAACAGAGAGTAGTGGGGCACAGAGTCCACAGGTGGCGACGTTGCTTCCTTCATCGACTTTGTCACCTTTGTCACCTTTATCCATTTCGAAGAACACACCAAAGAAGCAGAACATTCGAGGGGTCGGTCCATGTTTGTTTGGCTCACACCCTCCGCGTTAGAGCGGTAGCAAGCGGCTGAACCAAAAACAAGAGTCAAGAACGAAAAAAATTTCAATTTAATAAGAATCATGTATCAACTTGTTTTGGTTGATCCGTGTTCACCAAGCTTTCCGAGAGTGAGGAAATTAATGAGAGAATTAATGAATTTAATCATAACCCCCTACCTTGGATAGTTCTTTAACGTTGGCCCAGAAGGAAGTATGGACGTAGATTCGTCATAAATGAAGATTTCCCACATTGGAGGAAGTCAAAGATGTCGGCATTCATCATTCCCGCTACACACCTCCAATCTCGGGCTCTTTCTTTGGATATTTTTAGTCGAAGGCATTCTTTGTCGGTGAGAGTGTTCTTCATTGGAGGAGCATTCTTCGTGGAAGAAGTGTACTCTTCCAAGGATTATCCTCTCCAAATTCCACCCAAAAATGAAAGAGGTGCCAATATAGTTAACTTAAGAAGAAATTATGTTGGCACACTCACACATGTTGGAAGAATTACTGTGGAGCATTGGCATAATTAATGTGGAGGAAGCTCAAGAGGCTCCTCCACATTAAAGAGGGAGTTGGGAGGTTTCTCCCCCATTAAGAGGGGAGTTCAAGATGTTTAAGCCTCAGGTGGTCCCCACCACCATAACCTCTCATGTGAGGTTAGGCTCAGGTGGTCTCCACCACCATAACCTCTCTTGGGAGGTTAATTCAGGTGTTTCCCACCAGTGAAACTTCCATATGGCAGTTTCAAAACAAAATAAAATAAAATGTTAAAAACTTTATTTGATTTTATTCTTTTCACGAAAAACCCAAAAATTAACTTTCACCCTCGACCAACTAACATCGAAGTGAAAGTCTTCTTAAGCGAATACTGGCACTGTGATTTCAACGGTTCCCTCAGATTTCAATTCCGAGCACTGGTTTAAAATATAGAAAAACTCGCTCGCCAGTTTACTGAACGTACCTGAAATAATGTTCAGAAATTAATTCCAGGCACTCGGGGCCTTGAAATCACACGCTGAAATTTTTTGCAGACTCATAAACTTCCATTTATTTAAAAAAACATGGAGACTCTAGGTCTTTACAATTATCTCATTTCCCCTTCTTTTATACTTGAAATAAAAGCACCATCCTAGATGTGTTAATTTATCACATTCAAGGACGACGAGTTTTCAACTTTTATTACTATCTTCAATTATATTCCTAAAAACATTATTATTATTGAATATGATCATAATATATGTAATATATCCTATTTAATTTTAATGAATCAACTTTTACACATGGTATTGATTTATAAAACAAAATGATCTCGTGGTGATTGAAAAACCACAAAATTAATCCAGGCGTTTATCATTAAAATTTTATCTAGTGATTTATCATCAACCAAAGTAACCAAATGAAAAATATGATCATTAAACCATATTTATGAACAATAATAAAATTTAATAACAACTCTGGAATTCAATTATCATTTTACATTAACTTTTATTCAAACAAACTGATCATGCAAACTAATGAAATGGGCACTCACAAATGACAATATTGAATCTCTTAACCCATAAAATGACCAAAATAAACTAAATAAAATTATATTAAATAAAATACCTATTTAATAGCATCTGAATGAAGTTATTAATAATTCAAATTTCATATTCCAGGACCTCCATTTCAAGAAAATAACATATTCAAACGTTTGGAAAGGGTTTTCTACCCGAACCTCCATTTTCATTCGAGTTACTCTTATTCTCTACTTATCTCAGTGAAATTATTATTTAATAGTATATAATTCTAATAAATTATTTTTAATTTTACTATATATTCACCAATAACAATACTTCTTTCTTTTATGGGGATTTACATGTTTTAGAATGATCTTTCAAAAATTCTTCCCGAAATACAAGCTCGATTCAATGGAATTTCTCTATTTCTTACCAATTTTCAGGGACACTCTATAATCTATTTTTAGAAACCATTATTTTTATAAAATCGAACATTTTTTTATAAAAAAACTACATTAATTAACTTCTAGTTTTAGGAAAATATTTTTACAAAAAAACTCTTTTTTTTCAAAGTAAAAAAGTATTTATATCAAGAATTACTCGATGATTTAATAAGAGTATTCTCACCTATTTAAACACTCTTATTGATTCTAATATTCAAATAAGGTTAATATTTTATGATATCCTACCCTATATATTATTTAATGGTTTATGATTAGTTTGATATTGAATGTAATATCTTGACACCATTCCCCATACTAAATCGAATGGTTAGTGTTTATGTTTAATTATTGGAGAAAGTTTTTTACATTTCTTATGTTAGTTTTAATTTGAAGGTATATATCAGTTATATTTATCCCCATTAATAAGAGGGATTAATTTGAATTAGAATGTGAAATGTGGTATCTTCAATATCCATTTAATGCATCAATAGATCTCATGAGTCAAAATTGAATTGGGTTTTGGATAAGGCATTACCCTAGTATTTTCATACGTCTTGGTCAAGGTCTCGACGATATGTTTCAGTTGTTCAGAATTATACATTCCCTAATTATGAAACTATATATTAATAGTCCATTTGATTTTTTTTCTATTATAATATACATGGTTATGTTTTATGTCATTATTTAATCAGTTTTTATTCCTACCATATTATGATCAAGCATATTTTTAAAGGTGTACATTTTAGTTATTCATCATGCTTGGAGTTTATGTTTATATTTCATTCCACTGTATTTTTTACCTTTAATGAGCTTCTAATCTAAACCCTTTCACTTGTTTTATTTTACCTAGGTAGTAAAATAGTATATTATGAATGACATTCAAGGATAATGTAGGAAATTCTGTGTGATTAAAAAGAATTTGGTAGGCTGTATTTACTTTCAGGTTATATGGTTTAACATATGTATGTATCTTATTTTCAAGAGATACTAAACTATTCATTCCTTCAGGATACATCTTCTTTGATTATATGCCTATTTATTAAAATAAGGAACCATATTTTGGAAACTGGGGTTTGGTATTTACAATCCACAATAACACATATAACATAGTATCCCTAGATGTCTACAAAATTACATTGATAAAGTCCATGGTGATTTTCTACCATTTCATTATTGACTTGGTTAGTTATTGCCTCGTACCCCGATAATTATTCCATTCAGTCTTCACTTGTTTAAATACTAGGAACTTTGATGTATATTCTATTATCTCCTTCATCATATTGTCCCACAAATAGTTCCCTTGGGGATCTTGATATATATTTCTATGCTTCTATGGTGAATGGAGAAAGTAAAACTATGATCTTTATCCAATAGTTAATTCCTTAAATCAGGATTTGATTGGACACATAACTTTGACCCAAATCTAAAAATTATTTCATCAATAACATTTCACTCTATTTATTTTCATTTACTTATAGTTTCCTCTTTATTCTGAATTCCCACATCATCCCTTTGTGCAACCTTTAACATTTACAGTGAAGAAGTTTAAGTAATCATTATGAAAGGATTAATGATGTTCCTTTACTTATGATTTCAAAATGCATCTAGTTTAGGTCTATAAATATCAGACCCTTATAGATTATCATTAATTATAAAATTATTGGATCCTTTCCACTTAGAGAATATTCCACTTTATTCCCTTTCCTAGTATGGTAATGGATTGACTATTCGTAGTACTTGATCATATCTAACCATCTTCATTGGAACATATTCATCTCATTCTGTTTGAATATATACTTACGAATTTAGTGATTTATATATATTTTACACTTCTATACAAAGAGATTTTACCTCCATATTTTCTAAGTCTAGATAAATGCATCCAACTCTGTATCAAGCATTGGGCAGTTCTATTTATGAAAATTTATCTTCTTTGAAGCATGGTCTATGACATTGTAATTTTCCATTAACACACAACCCAATCCATTCTTTTAATCATCATTGAATACTGTGAAAAGATCTCCACTTTATTTAGTGTGAATACATTGTCATTGATAAGCCTCATTTTAAACTCATTTGAGCTCTCTTCACAATCATCATTAAAAGAAAACTTGACACCCTTCCAAGTTATATTGGTTATAGGGTTTGGAAATCGTGATAAATTTCTCACAAATAAATGATTGTACACAGCTAACCCAATTAAACTATGGATATCTTTCATAGATGTTGGCCTTTTCTATCCTTTAATTTGTTTTGTATTCAATGGGTCTACAAATATCCAATTTCATGTGATTATATTCCCCAAGAATGAGACTTTCTTCAACTAGAACGCACATTTGTTGTACTTTGCAGTATGATTATCCTTTTTCAAGTTATTTAGAATAATACTCAGATTCCATTAATACTTATCCTTTCTTAAGATTACATAAGAATTTTATTTATAAATAATATGATATAATTATTGAGGTAATCTATAAGGACTCTATTCATCGATTCTGTAATGATTTCTAGAGCATTAGTGAGGCTTAAATGAATTACTCTGTGCTCATAATTCTCAAAAATTATATGAAAAACAGTCTTGGGGATATCCTCCTTCTTCATCCTAACTTGGTAAAATCCCAACCGTAGAGCCATTCTCAAAAATTATTGTTCTTCACATAGATGATCAAACAAGTCATCAATTTATGGTAGAGGCCACTTTTTCTTTATTGTGATCTTGTTGATCTCATGATAATCATTGAAAATACACAATGACCCATCCTTATTCTTAATAAAGAAGACTAGTATACCCCTTGGTGAATCACTTGGGCATATGGACCTATTATCTAGATTATCGTATAGTTTTTTCTTTAGATCCTCATGTTCAACAGCAGCCATTATATATAGATACTTGGATAATGGAAATGCCCCATGTAAAAGGTCTATTGAAAATTCAACCTCTCGACTAGGAGGAAGACCAAACAATTCCTCAGGAAACATATCAATGAATTCCCTCATAATAAGCATGACATTAAGGATGGTTATTCACATAGAATCAATAATTTGATCTAGATATTCTTTCGTTATGGGTAATAATATCCATTATTTAGATATTTGTGCTAATGAAGATTCATCATTCTCCTTTCACTTTTACATAATCGGGGGTCAGTTCATAATAAAGAGTTAATTCCTTCTTATGGAAATTTATTTTGTCTCTGAATGGGGAAAGACAATACACACCCAAAATTTCATCAAATTCCACAAAAGGGGGTATGACAAGGTTCTATATGAAATCAAACCCTCAAAATTTGATAGGGGGAGTTATATAAATGGGATGAAATAATTGTTCCATTTTTTATTTTCACATATAGCTCTACTTCCAGGCATTGTGGGGGTGTTTGGATAGTTCTACAAATCTTTTGTGATATGAAGGAATTCAAAGAACCATCATCAAATATTGTGTTCTCTATTCTGGAATTAATAGCATGAAAACCTATCACTAATTAATTATTGGGAACCACCTCGGTGGTTATGATGGAAAAAATATCACATTTGATGCCTTGAAGGTTTTTGGTTGTCTCTAAAAGCCATTTTATAAGTGCATTGATTTGAAATAATCCACGGTTCATTGTAGTAGAGTAAATGAACAATATGTTGAGGGATGACTAGATCATTACTTCCCTCCAATTCATTAGAGGGATTCTCTTGTTGGAATTCAATATCTAGTTTTCCTTCCTTAATACACCAAAAAAATTTCTTTGTTCCTTTAAGATAATTTTTGGGGTGTTTCATTCTGCACCTTTGAAATGTTGTGGGTTGAAATTTCTAGGCACCATTATATTTATCCATCAGACACATAGAATTAAACTTTAATTCTTTCTTATTATTCCCATGATACTCTTGAGATTCCCTGATTTCCAATTTGATTTTGAGGGAACATCAAAAAATTTCTTCATAGCTATCAAATTCATGGATTACTAGGTATTTTAGTAGAATAGGTTTCAGCACACCAAAGAATTGTTCAACATTGAAATCAGGGGTAACCACCTAGAAGAAGGTGTATCATGAATGTATAGTGAATTTTTTCTCTTAATCCCCAATATATTCTTCATCTTTCTTCTTGAGGACAAGGAAATCCCTTTCAATTTTAAGATGAGGAGTGCATGGAAAATATTTATCAAAAAATATTTTTTGGAATTCCTTCCACCTCATCACTTCGTTCTCTTCCTCTAGATTCATATTCTTAGTCAATGTCCACCACTGATCATCTTCTCCCACAATATGATAAACAGCCAGTAGAAAAATATCTTATTCATATCATTGAAGTATATAGAAGAGATTCTCAATGGAGTTGGTCCATTGATCAATGATTAAGAGATTAGATAATCTGTTTAAAGTTGGAGTCCTTCGTCACAAAAATGTCTCAATCATAGATTTATCTCTCTTATGGGATTTGGATGCTCCTCCTTATCTAGGTTTTTTTCCAAACCCAATGTAGCTAAGAGAGTATCATCATAATGATTGCGATTACTACTTCTATCAAGTTGGGAATCTCATTTGAAAATTCATCACATTTTATATCGCATTGATGCTTTAACAGATTCCTCCTATTTCAAGCAATTGGATAGAATAAAAAAAATTGGAATGAGTATTTATAAATAATCAAACACATATTCAGTAATTTAATGACATTAAATTGTTAACTTATAAGTTACATTTAATTCCTTAACATAATAATTTACAGGCATTAATCTATGTTATCCATGATCTATATCATATCATATATTCTTATGGATATATTTTTTCGTTCCCTTAATAATTGTTTTTAATTATATTGTGAAGTTACTAAAGCATATACCCAAAGAGTGTCAAACTAGGTTCACAATAAGGCCTCTTTTCATGTACCTGGTTATACTGAGTCTGGCCCAACACACTTTATTGGGATTCTTACCCCTATATAAATCTAATCAAGAACCACATCCACTAGTAGTATCTCTAAAGGGATTCATTTCTTAAAAATACACTTACTCAATTATTACCAAAATATAGGGATTTTGTCTTATTCATAGTTTTATCCAGAAGGAATTCTCTAGATTTTTCTAATACTAATCCCAAAAATAACTAAACTTTTACTCTGATATCAACAATAAAAACCATGTTCTCTATTACAAATTAATTCATGATTTATTAAATAAATGTACACATAATTCAACCTAAAAGATTTAGATGTCCAGTGTATTGGGTAATTAGGTACATAACATAACATTTTGAACTTGGGATTATACAAAATTATGGAAAAACTTTTTAACATACTTCTAAAATTTCAAGGCTTCTAAAAACTGTACGAGATAACATTGGAACAAAAATATGAAAGGGGTAATCTATAAAGGATAGTGTGTGATTAAACATGGAATAAGATAGTACATGTTTTAAAATAGACACCTAAATGTGGAATACATAGAGTATGAATCATAAACATGAACAATGAGGCATTTTATAACATGATTATCATAACATGGGAAATGTGGAAACAATATAAAACATTTCATCATAAACAAAGGTTGGGACTAGACCCCCAAGACATCATGGTAGAAAAATTACCATAAAGTAATGAGGTTCACTCCTTATCACAACCTGACATATCATGATTCTAAACATTACCCATTACATTAAATCATTATATATTTCTGTAATGCCCCAAACCCAAAAGCATGTATCCAGAGCATTATTTTATTACATTGTCATGATTACAAGGAATAAAATCCCAAATGACTAATCATTTTTGCATTCTTGGAACACTATATTACATTCATGATTCCCATAATATGTTGGGAAATGAAAATGAAACTTGATACAATATAAAATGAAATAAAATGGAGCCTAGAAATCTTATTCAATGTTTTTATGATCATAAATTGGGGAATGAAATCATAAGAAAGGGGTGAGATCTGATAATTAGTAAGGGTAGGTAATAAAAATAAATCATAAATAATAAGGCATAGTGAATAAAAAAAGAACAAATTCTTTTAAAACATTAAATTGAGCATAATTTTTTAGGAATAAAATCTAAATAAATAATTTTATAATTAAATGTAACCATGGGTATTATACTACTTTAATAATCACATGGAATATCAAATAACAGTTTTATAATGAGGTAATTTATATTACAGGACATCATAACCATACCGTCAAGGCCTTGTACCAATACCATACATGAATTTGTAAAAACCCAAAATAGTTTGTATCATGAGAACTACTGATGCATTGAGGGTCATTCCTTAACTGGTCCCCAACTTGTAGGGATTTCATTAACCGGTCCCCAACCCATATATATTTCTTTAACCAGTCCTCAACACGTAGCTTACTAATTCCAATGCATTCCTCATATGAAAAGGGACAAACATAACCAATATAAATATTCGTATTAAAACTAGTATACGAAATGTTAATACATTACATCATTAAATGAAATATATTAAATGATATCATAAGATATGAACCTCAATCAAATATAATATCTAAAAATGGATGTTTACATAGATCAAATTACACTAATAAAACTGATAAAATTAATTAAGAAAAAGATAATCTTTTAAATTTGAAATCATTTTTTCAAAATTCACGCATTTATAAAAGAATACATTTATAAAGAGATTTTTGGAATCAATGTGTCCAATATAAATTTGAAACATTTGAGTGAAATTTTAAAAATAGCATTTAAATTATTTGTGTCCTTATAAGTAAATCCATAAAACCCGTTTTGAAAACATTGATATGAATAAGAAAGATTTAGAAGAATAAATATTCAAAACATTTAAAATGATGTTTTACTTAACGATTCCTTATAGAAAAACATAAAAATATTCATTTTTAAAATATTATTTTACACAACATGGACATGTATGATAAATTTGTACCAATAAATACTGGTGTATCAATAGTCTCAGCTAATAATGAGATTGACAAATTAACCCTTACAAGAACATATCGTTAGAGTTAGGAAAAATAAATGGCATAATTAAATATAAAAAATATAAACACACACAATATAATTTTATAAACATTATAAAACAATCATAGGTCAACCAAACATATTCTTAGATAAACTTAACCAATCATATTGATGTTTAATTATATTGTTGGAAATTGAGTTATGATATCACTTAACCCAGGTTTTAATTACTTTAATTTTCTTCAAAAATAATATTTAATAGTTTTAGTAGTGTTATTAATTTATTACATACCAAAGCTCATGTTTATAATACCTAACATAATCATCCGATAACATTTTCCACCAATTTAGTAATAATATTTTGTTATTTACATTATTTCGGGTATGTTATTTTCACAGTTTCCATGATCGGTTTATTATGGTATTCTTTGTCAAAAATAAATTATAACATATAATATATAATATATATATAACTCATTTTTAAAAATTTCTTGTCAATTGAATCTTCAAAAGATTGTGTTAAAGTGAAACAAAAGGTCATCATCCAGAAAGGTGTTGATTTGACAAACTACAGAGGATGATTTTCTTATTTAAGAATAAAATAAGAAAATAAGAAATTTTATGATGTATATTCCATCAACACAACTAAATTACAATACATATATGATACTGTAGTTTTCATGAATCATTGTGCAAGAGTTTAGGATAAGGTAGAATAAAAAAAAAGAAGAAAAATGAATCTTACCTCTCGAATCATTCCTCATTGAAAACCTCCTTGGGATCATGGATGTTGTATTTTTGTTATACCAGAACGACTATAATGTACCAATTGTTGATTATAAGGGAATTTGGCAGAGTATAGTAGTGAAAAAAGGCTCATGGAGATTAATATTTTTGAAGGAAGGGACCTCCTTTTATAAGTGAGATGAGGGGTAACTTATGAATAAGTCAAATTATTAAAATATAATAAATCTATTATACGGTTTAAGACATCCAAAAAGTCGTAAAAATAAAGGCAACAACATTTTCGATGTAATATTATCATTTTTTACTTTTTCAATAATTTAGTTATTTTTAAATAATATAATAATATATTTTATTTATGAAAAATATTTTTTGTCCAACAAAAAAAACTTTTCATAAGAATGACTTCAAACACATAAACACAATGTTTCAAAATATAATAAACATTTTTTATATCATATACACATCATATTAATCTAGTGAAAACATGAATTAGAGTAAAATCTCAAATTAAATTTATTTTATTATTTATAATATCAATTATTTGATTTATTTAATAATTAAATTAATAATGTTCCATATTTGTTAAATCCATTATGGAATTTTTTAGTTTTCTAAAAAAAATAAATTAAATTTGATGAGAAAAAGAATTTTATTAACATTCCAAATAAATTTTTTTTTCTAAAACACCTCTAGGAAACCTCATATTAAAACATTATACAAATTACAAACTATAATGTGACAACTTTACTTCCTCTTGAAATAGATATTATTAAGGATTCAAAGTGATTCACGTGGGTCCAAAATGTTCCAAATTCAAATAGAAACATGTCCATGTTTTAAAATTTCTTATATAAATAGTTTGTTTTGAAAAATATGGGTAATTTAATAATTCTTATAATTATAATTAAAAACACTTTGACTATTTTTCTTATTCTTGGACATGCATTAAATCATCATGGCATAATCATTAATGATAATTATTTCATATATAAAAAATTAAAATAAATTGTAATCAAAACAATAAATTCATTAGTTTCCAAAAAAATCAATATTCGTTCATTATGTATATTCACTCATATACATAACAATACAGATTCATAAATTTGATTTTTTTCTCTTTTATTAACCTACGAAAGAATTACACAAGCATTTGGATAAGATTAATATTATATAACTTTAAAATTATAAATCATCATCCAAAACCATGAATAATACATAATAATTAATAAAAATTTCATGAAAATAATTTTTAACTCTTAATTATTATCTATAGGGAACCAAATTAGCTTTGCCAATGCGGTGCAGGCACTACGTCAACAATAACAATGGTTCATTTATATTTATCAAGAAAAATAAATTTTATATGTTATTAATTATTTATATACAAAATTTCCATTATAAAATCATTAGTTATTTATTCCATAAGTTTAACAAATTTTATATCATAAATATCCTTTTGACGCTATCAGAAAGAAAACTATGTTTTCATAAAAAAAATGTTTTACTATTCACTAATAATTCAACTATTTTAGAAAATTCCAAAAAATTCATCCAAGACATTTTTTTTCCTATAATTAAAAAATTAAGTCAATTTTATGATAATAATTATCCAAATATGAGAAATTAATCTTTTAATTAAAAATTTATTTTCTAGAAAATTAAAAATTTCAAAATTATAACTAATTTTATGAAACTTTGAAAAAGTAAAAAAGGTCTCAAAAAATTATCTTATAAAAATAATTTATCAAAATTTTAACTTATAATTCTATTTTATGAAAATAATTTTTTTATGAATATTTATATTAATTATAAAATTTTAAATAAATATTTCTGTTTTATAAAAATACTAATACTTAATTAATAATTTATAAAACATTTATTTACTAATTCTATGATTTAATTATATCATAATTTCATTCATAATATGTCTAAATTTTATTTATAATTTCAGGGGTAATGTTACTAATCATTTTGGTTGGTTTACTATTTATAAGGGTCATATTACAACTCATAAAGGTGACATTACTTTTCAAAAGGGTCAGCTTACTATTCACCAAAAAAATAAATTCATCCTATCCGACATTATATATATTACTAATATAAACTATGAAATTCTGTTTTTTGAAATTCAATTCATAGAAGCGGAAAAATTATGATTAATGGATATGTAATAACTATCTTTTTTAAATAATTATATTAAAAAAGTGTTGTTCCAGAGTGACCTAGTGTTGTGTGAATTACATTCTATGTAAAATTTCTTTTTAAATACTTGGAGTATTACATTTTTTCATCATTTAAAAAAATTTGTGTCATAAAAATTTGAAATTTCATTTCGAAAAAGAAAAAATGGTTGATACTAGAAAATACCATTGTGGGAAACCCACATAAGAAAAGAAGGTACTAAGACAATTTTTTTTGTTTTAAGAACCTTTCCCTAAAGATGAGAAATTATTTCATCCAATAATAATGTTAGGAAATTTGAGTACTTGAATCATTTTTAAAAACCCATTCTTATCCATTGGATGTAACTTAAATATTCCTATTTTATTTAACGATACAAGTTGTTTCATGAGGTAAAATAATCTCTATAACCTTGTGAAAATATCAAATTCAGCCATTTTATAAATGTTTAGAATTTATAAAATATCCTGATACAACACTTTAGAAGGAAATCCACTGAATTTCCATAAATAAATTATTAAACAGCATGAATTGGCTCTCAATCATCTTATATAAAAATGTGAGTACATTCTACTTGAATTCTCGTGAAGCATGGTAATAGCTTGAATTAAAATAAAACCATATTGAATACGTGCATGCATCTTTATTTACTATGTAAAATAAATTAATTTGGATATATTTCTTATGTCCACATTCTTCTAGATTCTACCACTTTGTTGACATTACATTATTTAGATCCAAGATAGTAAGTACTATCCAATTTATGTTATCCAAATCAATAATCTCTTTATTTAAGAATTGATATCTTTGTATCAATAATATATTAAGGGTTTTATTTCCCTCAACCATATATTTTTTCAAAAGTATAACATATTACTTAGTGACTATAACAAGTCATCCCTCCCCATAGGATTGAGTTGAGGTGGAGGTTCTACTCGACCTTAGGCGACGTTCCCAATGCGCCAAGGGCTGGCAATAAAGGTTATGAACTTCAAGAACAATTTGGAGAATGGCTTTCCCTTAGAATAAAAGCCACTAAACATATGATCCATAACCTAAAACAACTGCATGATGTATATAAATAATGTAAACCAATTCAACATATTACCAAGAATCAACCATTCCTCCAAACCGCTTCCATAATAATGCTCAAAGATCAATAGAACTAAACCTGAATAATACAAAATTAGAGGGTCCAGTGGAAGACAAAACATTAAAACCAAAGAAGCTATGACACAACTCCATAACTCCACACTATTCTCTATAATCCAAGCACCACAATATCACCAATCATCATGATGAACCACTAAGAAAATGAGATACTTTACCTTTACATGTGTCTCAAAATACAACATCTATTAAAGAAACAAAGTTCCAAACTAGGGGGTGAGTGATAATACTCAGTAGGTTTTCCACAAATTTCTTACCTATACACTAACTAGGATAGAACATGTTATAACTTGTATATAAAACAAATTTTATAAATCCATTAATGTAGTTCAGAAATTAACAACAATCCTAACACATCCTTACACAAAAAAATCTCCCAAATCAACATAATTCTAGGGAAAGAAACCCAACATGTCATTAGCCATTCCATATTGGAATAAAAAAGTAATTATTCATGTCAACACACATAATACAAAAATACTCACACTTTTCCATATGAGCTAGGTGTTACCCTTGAAGGTGTAACTTCACATCAAACCCCATTGCATTTTTATAGTGGTACTTCATTCCCACATTCCAATCCTTGATTGTGGTCCTTCATGCCCACTATCCATCCCATTTAACCCATTCTTATACCACATAATAATACAATCACAATAATAAACATTCACTAAAACCATATCAACCCAAAATTTCAAAACCAAACAATCCCTTAAGAAAATCAACAATTACCCCATAAGCCACAAACCTTTCAAAAAAATCATCATTTATTGAAAATTTCCTTAAACAAAATCCATACCAAATAGAATTTAAATAAACAAAACCTTCTTATAGAAATTTATTTTTTACAAACCATTTTCCTAAAAATACACAATGAAAATGAATTTTAAAATTATAAATTTAAAATCCCACATCAAACACATTACACATCAATATATCATTTCTTCCCAAATCCAAAAAACATCACATAATGTTGGTCAAAAAAGGATTTGAAGATTACAAGTATCATCAATTAAAAAAACAATTAATTTGAAATTAAAGCATTCTAGTTCAATCAAATGGGAGATGATAGTGAATCCACCTACCTTAGGATTCCAGATAAATCGATCACCACGCAACCACACCACAAATCAGGTTTAAACTTCCACAAAATCACTTTAGATCTCTTTTCCTAACATCATCACGTCCAAATATCTTCATTTTATGAAACACAAACCCTATATATACATGAAGTGGGTGTAGATAAAGAAAATATAGAGAGAAGGAAACCTAGATCTATGGAAAAACTAGAAAACACCTAGAGATGAGACTTACTAGAGAATAAGCACCTTTAAAGCACTAAGAAAACCCTTCAATTTTCTTCTACTGTGGGTTGGAGAGCCCCTATAACCCATGAGACAAGGGAGTACTAAGTGAGGCTCGAGTGGTATAATGTTTGGGTAGTTTTAGATTAATCTGATGCCCCCTCATTTTTCAAAACCCTTTTTAAAGTCACACATGGTTTTCTTACATAGTTAGATAAACAGTTCACTAACTGTGTGATTAATACTATTCCAAGGGTGCCCTGTACAGTTTGTCCACATAGTTTAACAAATTGTGCTCAAACTATGTGAAGGATCTCTATCTCATGAAACCTAGTTTACTTGGGATGGCCGCAGGGTTTGGAAATCATGCACCTTAACCGTGTGCCCACCCCTTTTCCTCTACCCCAATGAGCATAGTTACCTAGAGGTTATGCATTGTTTCCACAAGCCATCCTTAAACTGTGCACCCTTAGAAAATCCTCCAAGAATTTTTAAAATCTTTCTAAACACTCCCAAACATTACCCAACTACTTTTCATACATATAAAGTCATAAAAAGGGTTTTATACATCAAAATGAGGTATTACATTCTCCCCACCATTGGAATTTCTGTCCATAGAAAGTATAGAAAATTCACTTGGTCGAAAGAGCTCAGGTTATTGCTCGGCCATCACTTTCTCTCACTCTTAAGTCTCCTCCTGAATCTGTCGAGGTTTCCACAAAACCTGAACTAGTATGATAATTTTACCATGTAAAAATTTCTCTTGTCTATCCCCAATTTTCACTAGCACATGCACCAAATAATATTCTGTCACTAACTCAACATGATCCCATAGAATAATAATGGTCATGATCCGAATGATACTTCTTAATCTGAGACAAATGAAACAAATTGTGCACCACACTAAATCATGGTAGAGATGAAAAATGATATTCCACCTCTCTAACCCGATCAAGTATTTAAAAAGGCCCAATATGACTGAAAGATAACATACCCTTATTTTCAAACTAATGATGTCCCATCCTCGAAGTGATTCTCAAGAACACAAGATAACCCACCTAAAATGATAATGACCATTGATGATGGTCCACCTATAATTTCTAATGACTCTGATCCATCTTCATTCGCTTCGGGATCAAAACGATTTTCTCTATTGTCTCTTGAACAAGTCTTGGCTTGAACAATGAATTTTCTCATATTTCCACACAAAAAAAAGTGGATAACAACATGGATGACCATACAATTCCTCAAATGGGGCCATATGAATGGAGGTTTGATGAATTTTATTTTAGGAGAACTTGA
Source organism: Viscum album (assembly GCA_963277665.1). Classification (NCBI taxonomy): domain Eukaryota; kingdom Viridiplantae; phylum Streptophyta; class Magnoliopsida; order Santalales; family Viscaceae; genus Viscum; species Viscum album. The sequence goes on from OY728134.1 coordinate 64,610,739, forward strand.
TCAACAACAAGTTATCCCCACTTGAGCCATCAAATTCCATCACAAAGTCTGCAACATATCTTCAAATGTTTTTATCGTCTTCTCAGACTTCCCATCCATTTGAGGATAATACATCGTGATCATTGTCAACTATATACCAAAGGCTTGTTGCATGGATTTAAAAAAATGAGACATAAACCTTGGATCTCTATCTGATTCAATCAAAATTGCTACACCATGCCTCTTTACCACCTCATGGATATATATTGTGGAAAGATCCTCCACCATATGATATTCATGAGCATGAATAAAGTGGATTGAAATTGTTAGTTGATACACTATCACCCATATAGAATTGTGCTTCCTGACTATTATTAGGTAACCTATAACAAAATCCATTGTTATATATTCCCATTTCCACATAGGGATAGGTAAAGTCAGTAAAAAACCTACTGACTGCAGAAGATCTTACTTTGACTTGTTGACAAGCCAGCCACCTCAAAACAAACTCAAAAACATTCCTTTTTATACCCACCCTCCTGAAATGGTATATCACTACTTTATAATTTTTTTAATTCTAGGATGAAAACCCAATCTAAAATGATGATAATCACTAATAAGTTGTTCGAAAAAACTGATCAGTACAACAACATGATTCGGAAAGTGAAACACTGAATTATCATCCAGTTTATAGCCCTCAATGATCTCCCAACCATTGAGTTTAATCCTCATAGACACACACTCTAAATTATACACCTACTCCTCTTTAACCAAACCAACCATATTAGTAACTAATGAAACTAGAAAGAAACATGCTAAATCAACCCAATATTCATGTTCCAATCGCATTTCAGATATAACCAACATCAACTGCAACCGATCTGATGCTTTTTTCCCCACCCAAGCATATGAATTTCTACGTGATGAATCCTTCACCGTGTTTCCTTTTCCATGTGTGTACATTGTGTCAAAGTAAAAAATATAGAGATAATCCATCCATATCGTTTTCCTAAAATTAAATTCCCTCTATGAGAAAATATTCTTCCAACTCTTATGATCGATATACACTTTGAATTTCTCATCAAAGAGATAGTGACACTACATTTTCAAAGTATGCATCGCAGCTAAAAAGACTAAATCATGTGTTGGGTAATTCTTCTCATGAAAACTCAAATTGCATGTTTTATACACAACATTGTTTCCCCCATTCCTGATAACACATCCAAACATTGATCCTAATTCCTCACAACACACAACTTACCCCTTATCCAGTTTTGGTAAAACCATGATTGGTGATGATGTAAGATGATTCCTAGGCACTTTAAAAGATTTATGAAATTTCTTATTTCATTGAAATGGGATGTTCTACTTTATCAATGCTTTCATCTGAGAAGGTAATCATAAGATGTTATAAATAAATAATTTATAATACCCAGTTAGACCAAGGAATCGCTGAATCTCCAAAATGTTCTTTGGAAGTTTCTAAGAGATGAAAAACTCTATCTTTTCTAGATCCAATAAAACACAACACTCTAAAATCACATGGCTAAGAAACATACCTATTTTATCCAAAAGTCACACATTGACAATTCAACATACAACCTATGATCTGTCAAGGCCCCCAACACTACTACCAAGTGTTTATCATGCTCAAACCTTGTCCTTGAATACACAAGTATATCTTCCATGTATAACACTGTGAAAATATCCAAATTTATATGAAATATACTATTCGATATTACATAAACACTACTAGTGCATTCATAAGACCAAAGTTCATAAATAAATATTCATAATGACTATATATACATCTAAAATCTGTTTTGGGAATAACCTCTTTACACACTAACAACTAATGATATCCTCACCGAAAATCAATCTTGGAGAACCACTAACATCCCTTCAACTGATCGAATATGTCATCAATGTGTGGAATTGGATATCAATTCCTAATTGTGACTTGGAAAATATTTTGTTAATAAACACATAGATGAAGAGTTTCATCCACCTTTTAACAATCAAAACTAGCGCTGCCCATAGAGACGTACTAGACCAGATGACCCCTTTATTTTTTAGCCCCTCCAACTACCCATTCAACAACCTAAATTGTTTGGGTTACATTTGGTAAGAAGGAAGTGATATAGGATTACACCTTGGATGGAGATGAATCGTAAACTCCACTTCTCTCACATGTGGAAACCCTTTCAATTATTCAGGAAAGACATCTACAAACTGATGAACCAAATCTAGAAAACCACTTCTCCCAAAATATTCCAATGATTCAAAATAAAAAGCTTCAAATTGATAAGATATCATCCCAACCTCTAGTGCCAACAAGATTGAGGCACCCACCTTTACATTATTCTCTACTCTATAGAGATGAGGGACTCCATCACCTATTATAAAACTAAACGTTCACACATCACAGTCGATGTGGTCATTAAATGTTTCAAACCAATCCATACACTGGGTTATATCATAAATATCCATCTCAAGAACTGAGAAGTCCCACATCAACTCAACCTCATCTACAACTATACAACATTATCTACATATGTAGGCTCGATACTCTCTTTGACCCAGTGAAGTTTGATGTTTTAAAACTGAAGGTATCATTTCCACACTTAAGCCCAAAAAATCAATCATACAAGAATAAATGAAAGAATTAGATGAACTCATATCAAATGATAGTTTTATGAAGGTATAATTTAAAAGAATATTACCGCACCCCATGGATGGCCTCAATTGATCATCCTCCACATTATTCTCAGCTCCAAAAATTGCTTTATTGCCATACTCTACTCTTTATTACCTTGTTGAAACTTCCCCTACTAACGAGTTGTGGAATTCATTGAATCACCATGACTAACTCGGTTCTATCAATGTGGAGTATGTTTATGCCCTTGTCCCTTTGAGGAATAGGATTCTTGTAACCCCTGAGGAGTGTCACGATCACCCAACCTTAGAGCATTACAAAAATAACAATGGAGACGCCCCATATGCTTGCAGTTATGACATGATCAAGGTTATGTAGTTCAAAAACGATTCATATTGCCTATAGAATTGTAGTGAAAACATATAAGCTTACACTGAGGCTTCATAGGAAGATTCAACGATCCGTCCATCATATTTTGAGTTATAATCCCACCCTAGAAATTAGTGTCCCTCTTTCATGTGATTCCTGCATTAGAGTTACCACTATTACCCGTGGGTACCAACATGCATCTCCCGCCTATATCCCCCAAAATTTCCTTGTTAGCCACTGATTATCTTTTCACCATTTATTTATAAACACATATACATAGCACAACAATTTTGGAAGAAATTTCATTCCTCAATCCTGGTTCAATGATTTATGCGTTCATGGATGAACTGGATGCCACCTCAGGTGAAAATCACACAATGTATATAAACATAGTTCAACATTACATTACTTACTTTTTCTCAATCGTCAAGCTGAAAAAATATGTTTGCACTGAATTTTGACTGTATGAGGGTAGAATTGTTTGTTAAATAATTTCTTAAAACCAACCCATGTCTTATCTTTGTCTATTCCAACTAGGACCACCAACTCCCACCACTGACGTGCAAGATCACCAACATGTATGTTTCTATGATCACCATTAACTATACCTATGATCCCATAAAATCGTACATCTAATTCATCTTTTCCAGCCATGTTTCTTCCCTTTCTAGCTTTGAATCACCCCTTAAGAAGGGTGGATTCTACATTTAAAACTGAACCGAGTGATCCAACAGCATCTGATCATCCATTGTATTCCCACTTTCCAAAACAAGGAAATATTTCACTTCGCTCTGAACTAATTGATAGTTCACTTGGGATTCTGGTAAAACCACATTTTTTGTAGTATCCTCTAGTTTATCTCTACGATGTCTACCTGATGCCATTTATATCAACACAAGAACAACCATAAGTTTAACTCTCTAACTACTTAAGGTTTGAAATTTAAAATTAAATCCCTTTACAATATCCCAATAATTATTTCCAAATTCCCATTTTACCATGTTTACTTCACATTTGAATAATCAACCATGTTTAAAAATTGACCCATTTTTAAAATACCACCACCATTCTGTTTTAAAATCTAAATATTTGAAAAGATTTTTCATATTTTGAACATATAAACACGTTCATAACACAATATAAAGTCATTATTCCCAATTAAATATGCATCACAGTGGGAATCCATTTCTACCATGCATTCCATGCTCATCTCATTGACTATACCCATGACAATGAGATCACGCTCCTATAAGTGTCTCCTAAACACTTATGTACCCAACTACCTTGTAAAATTATGTTCATTATAAAAGGGTTAGCTATTTCCTTTTATTATATACATTTCATTTTATGAAAATCCTATGCCTTACTACCATCCCAAATCGAGGAATAAACCAAGAATGAATGCCAACACTAAGACTGACAACTGATGTCAAGACTAAACAAGACTGACTTTATGTGTACATCATGGACCAAAAAGCTGGTACCACTAGTAACATCCCACCCATACCCTTTTTATTTAGTTGATTTGGAGGTATTACTTGTCCTTAGGTGATGTTCCCAATACATCAAAGGTTGTAAATAAATGTTGAGGACTTCTAGAAAAAATAAGGGAAAGATTTTCCCTTATAATAAAATCCACTAACCAAATGAATCAAAACCAACAACAACTACATCATGCATGTCAATTATGTAGACCAATATAACACAGTACCTTGAAGTAACCACGACACCAAACCACATCCATAATAATGATCAAAGACATGTACAACTAAAACACAATAATCCAAATTCAGAGTGCCAGGAAGAATACGAAACAAAAAATCCCAAAGAATCTATGACCCAGATCCACAACTCCAAACCAAGATCCATACACCATACACCATAATACTTCCCAAGCATCACAATGAAACTATAAGGAAATGATATTCTTTACATATACCATTTTATCATAATACAATATCTGAAAAAGCACAAAAATTCCAAATATGAGGGTGAGTAATAATCCTCAGTATGTTTTCCCTAAATGAATTCCTTAGAAAAACCCCTAGGATAAAACATGTTATCACGATTATATAAAACAAGTTATATAAATCAATTAAAGTAAGTCAACAATTAACAACTAGAAAAACACATCTTTACCCAAATCAATTCACCAAAATCAACATAATTCCAATGAATGAAGCCCAACATTTCATTACCCATTCCATATTATCTTAACCAAAGTAATTTTGTGTGTCTACACACCTACCACAACCATATTCAAGCTTTTCCACATGGGGTCACTTTTACTATTATTGTTGGAACTTCATGTCCAACCTCGTCCCCTTTTTATAATGGCACTTCACACCCACATTCCAATCCTTGAGAGTGGTCCTTCACATCCACAATCTATCCCATTCAACCAATTCTTATACAAAATAAACCAACAAACATAAAATTCAAAATTCACCAAAACCATATCAACACCCAATTTTCAAAATAAATAATCCCTTAAGCAAATATACAATTCCCACAGAGGCCATAACCATTTCAATAAAATCAAAATTTATTGATAACACCCTTAAACCACATCCATGTAAAATATCATTTCAATAAAACAACCCATTCATAATACAAATTTTCTCAAACCATTTGACCAAAAAAATTGTAATGTCAATAAATTTTAAAATCCAACATCAAACACATTACACAAAAATAACTCATTTCTTCCCAAAACCACAAAACATCACAAAATGGGTGTCAAAGAGGCTTCATACATTATAAACATCTTCAATTTATAAAGACAACCATTAATTTAAAATTAAAGAATTATAGTTCTAGAAAAATGGATATAAGAGTGAAGCCACTTTCCTTACAGTTCCAGAAAAATTGACCAACACCCAACCGCACCACAAATTCGGGTGACACTTCCAAAAAATCATCTTCCACCAATTTTCCTAACATAAATAATCCAAAATCTTATACATGAGATGGGTGTAGATCTAGAAAAATGATAGATAAAGAAAATAAATATCTAAGGAAAACCAAGAAAACATAATGATAAGAGACTTACTGGAGAAGAATTGCCTTCAAATCACCAATAAAACCCTTCATTTTGATTCTGAAATGGGTGGGATATCCCCTCTAACCCCTGAGAAAAGTAAATATTGAGTTAGGATTGAGTGGGAGTGTCATGACCCCCTCCCACCAAAGATGTCCTTACTAATCTGGAAATGGTGAAAGGGAGATAATGACCCCCCGAGTCCTGCCTCCAGCAGGCCCCGGGGTGGCGACTGGCACCAAGGGTATGAGTTTTCACAAATATGGGAGGCATTACCCTTTTTATTATTTAAGATCGGGAAATAGGACAAGTCAACCAACAAAACGGAAAAGAAAAAGTGTATAGAAATAAACCCAAACCAATCCCACATGCATGTTTAAATAGTTCTGAAACAAGGTACAAGTACAAGAAAGCTCAAAAAGTACAATACCAAAAGAAATAAGAGTACAACAAACTACAACCACTCCAACTATCCCAACTATTATGGTCCCGCACGGCCCTGGTAGTCCTCCTAGAAACCTAAAAGTAAATGTATGGCGAGCATACAAGTATACTCAGTTGGGTAACCTAAAGCTCTCATGCACAAGTGGGGAGACATCTTAATGTCCTGTGAGAACAAAAAAAGAAACCAAAAACCTATCAAGTAATTCTATCCACCCAACCTCACCAGCCACGCTCACCAAAAAACAAAACAACTGGTAGTAGTAGTATATATAAGAACAATACTATTGGGTACCCCACACCATTTCCCACTAATTAGCTTCTCTTCCTAACGACGAACGTCTTGACGCTACCACACTCTTCCTTCCCACACACACCTGGGCCTCAAGGACCACATATCCCGCCCGCAAACACATCGGCCTCACAAGAACGTATCTCGCCCGCACACACTGGGGCCTCACAACCACATATCTCACCCGCACAAACCTGGGCCTCACAACCCCGTATCCTGCCCGCAAACACCTATGGATCATCCCAAAGATTCTTGGAAAATAGTAAATCTACCCAAAGAGCCTTGGGATAAAATCACCCCAAATAAAACATACCTGAAGAGTCTTAGGTGTACGTTCGCCTCAAGCCATCACAGCCTGTGGAAGAAGGAGCAGGAAAGAGCTAGTAACTAAGGGGAAAACACCCTCTCCCATGAAATGGGAGTGTTCGACACTAAGTGCTCAACATGGGTGTGGAGAGGCAGAACAAAAATATATAGATATATATATATATGTATACAAAACACATAACCCAACCTATGGCTTCTAAATAGAGTAACTGAGCACATGCCTCGACACTGCTATGTTGAAGCGTGCCTACAACAAACAACCCCAACCCCATTTTGGTTTTCATCTTTCAGCATAATTAGTTTATTAGTACCTTAACTACTGGGAAATTATCCACAAACAACCATATCAATCGTTCATAAAACATATTCCTACCATCCACAAATCAAGTTAGGAAAAACACAAGCAACACAAACAAGTCCCTTCTTATTAACCAACCAGCCCCATTGATTGTTATTCTCGTTTCATTACCATGCCCCACCATTCATTAACTCTTCCACTTTTATTTATTATTCACAACCCATAGTTCGTTCACATTAAAACCCATCCCTTCAGCCCCGCTGCCAACTACCATAACCACAAACACACCGAAACCCCTACATCGTCATCCATTGATACCATTTAATGCAGCCCCACTGCTCATCACCAACATAGCATTCACACCATCCCACAACCAAGCCATCCACAGCCCCGCTGCTCACCCGATCCACAATAACCCAAAAAACACCCCCTTTCACATAAAAACCCTAACCAGCACCCACATGTTTATTATTTCAGTTTTGTTCAACCAAGGTGATCAAACAAGGGTTTTGATTATTCATTTAATCAGCAAACTTTACGTGATTAACCAATTTCCACATTCCACAAAGTTTCAATCCATAAACAGTTTAAAAATATAGGGCAGCATTTAATTGCACAAGCAAAGGGCCCCAACAACCATGATTTTCAGTAGGCAGAAGCTCATTCAATTCACAACATAATATCACAGGATATAAATAATGTAACTGCATTCACAAACTTCCCATCCCCGTTATACATGCCGTTTATTATATTTATTTAACCGGTTCAACTTTGTTTCATGAAAACAAGAGGACACCCACCCCACATGATGCACAATTTAGAGAGACAAAGGTAAGATCCCTACCTCAACAGGTTCTGATGTCCTTCTACGAACACGACCACCATGATCACAAGGCTTCTCCTAGAAATAATGCACCCTCCAAGGACGTCGTGACACCACCGAATCAACAACACAAGAAACTCCCTCAACACAGTGATCACATGTCATTGCATGGAAAGAAAATGGGAGAAGTAGGATCAGAAAGAGAATACAAGAACAGATGTTTAACATACCTTTTTAGAGTCATTCATCAAAGACTGTCATTCCCGTCAATTATCAGCAGTCTCCTTGGTTGGAAATTGTGGAGGGGAAGTTGAATAAGAGGGAACAGAACAAGTTGTAAGTTTTTCTCCTCACTGACACGATCCCGCAGTCACTGACGGATTGACGATCGGAGTTCGGATGAAGAAGTTAGGAGGAAGGATTCTAGGTCATCCGGGAGCGTCGTCGTGCGGAGAAGAAGAGTGGTCCATAAATAACATGTGACCCTCTCTTATATAGGAAACAAAAGGTAAAATGGCATGCAATGTGTATTAATGAATACACGACGTGACTGTACAACTGTTACGTTGTTTGAATGGTCAATACATGAAACATCACACAGTTTCCATGAGTTTAATGATAATAATAACATCAATTAATAATAGGTGTTTTATTGACCTGAGACATGACTCATAAAAAGGTATTCATCGTTGTTCTTAAAATGACCGTCATAATTTTAGGGTTACGCTGTCGCTAATGATTCGTCAATCTAATACTATATGAGGGAGATACGTTGGATACAAGATCTCGTAATAATAATGATATTATTATTATTGGGTGTTTCGTAGACCCAAGCCATGAACCATAATTTAATATGCATCATTAGACTTGAATCGATCTTATTAATTAAAGGATCACATCGCCACTGATGAGAAGCCACTCGGACGTTGCACGGGGGAGTTATGACGGGTAGAAGATGTAATAATAATATTAAATCTATTAATTCTCAAGTGTTTTGGGTACTCGATCCGAAAACCCGAAAAATACATCCAATATTGCAATCATAATTTTCGTCTCATAGTCAGGGTCGCACTGCCATAGACGGTTCATGAAACCGAGGTTGCACGAATAATTTAACGTCGAAAAAGTGTTTTATCAACAAAAAAAATAACATGATTATTATATTATTTAATTTAATTTAATTTAATTTTTTTAAATCCTTATATCCAAAATCCACGCCACACAAAAACAAAAGGCCCCTCTTTGAATCCATGTCAACCACACCCCAACCCTTGATTGATTTCATTTTTTAACTTATTTATTTTATTGCATTAAATTCTAAATCTTTATTTCCTTTAACTCTTTATCTCTCCAATATCATTAATTCTTCCACAATTTTCACTCACCCCCCAAAAGTGGTGCCTCCCCTTCCTTTACTCCATGTGGCACACCCCAAACCTCCATTCATTTTTGGTTATTATTATTATTTTCTTTATTATTCCATCACTTTGTAATCTCTCTGCAATCTCACTTCAATGTTATTATTAATAAAAATTAATAATAATTACACCCATCATTAATGTTCTAATTTAATCCCATTAAATTAGATTACCATAATTATTCTCATATTAAACAAAAACCATTCCATGCGACTCAAAACCATTTAATTTAATTGAATTAAATAACAAAACAAAATTAATATAGCTTACATATTCAACCCCTTTTTATACATTTAATTTCGTTAACCTCTCGCACATAGTTTTACACCATCATTTTTATTTATTGTTATTCAATAATAATAACAATTTATCAACTTATTTAATTAACTCATCACTGTTATTATTTTTAATAATGATAATATTTACCCTCATCACATTGACCATGTTAAACCACCTCGTTGGATATCTGAATCTGACCATGCCACGTCAATATCTCATAACATCCGTCAATTTAATTAGTTAATTCTATTTATTTTTATTTCTCACTTATTAAATTGAAACCACTTTTATTAAATTAAAACCATTCAATTTAATAAACCCAACATATTTTTATTCCACCATTATTATTATTATTTAACATAATAATAATAACGAACTCACCTTTATTTTTATTAACATAGCACCATGCTTCCACTGTGCATCTTCATTTATTTTTTTTGCAATAAATACCATGACTCGTTTCATTAATTTCACATAATTATTAATATTATGAATAATATTAATAACACAACACCCATTATTATTATTCAAATTTAATTTCAACAATTACTCAATTAATAATAAACTGCATGTTTCATTTATCAATGTATAATGGATCACACACCTTCCCACATCACGTCATTAATAATAATAACACCCATTAATTCATTTTATCATGATTATTCTCTTTTTAGTTTAATTAATCACACAATTTATGTCATCATCATTATTATTTAACATATTTTTACGTTATCAACAGTATTAAAAAATTATCATTATAACACGCGTCGTGTTAACAACATCGATTTCAACAAAGGAATGGATCAGAGGGTTCCGGGTCATTACATCAGATACCTCTCAAAACATTCTCATCCTTGAGAATTACAAACCAACCCAGAAGAATGAATGGGTCCGAACCCCCCCCCCCCCCCCCCCCGCAAGATACCCCTCTAGGCTCTCGTCATAATAGGAAACAACCAAAAACCCTAATTATATGAGTTAGGAATTCCTTCTCCCATACCAAGATATTATCCGCTTTAGGCGGCACTGACACTCATGTACGGGTTTAATCACATCCACATTAGTGCGTATCGATTAGAAATTAGGTCTTCCAACTTCCATATATCAGGATTTTTTAAACTTACACTACCCCCAACACCATAAAAAATAACAATAAATTGCCCGAACACATGTCTTGAGGAATTCCTTCTCCAATGTCAAGATATTATCCGCTTTAGGTGGCTCTGACTTGCCCGCATGGGTTTAATCGCATCCACATTAACGCGTCTCGATTAGGGATCAGGTCCTACTCTCCCCACATGTTAGGACTATTTACACACATTTAAAGGACATAGGGAAACAACTTATCATTATAGACTCATGAAAAAAACAAGGTGCAGGCCCAAATCATGGGCGAAAATGAGTTTCAACAAAGGAGTGTGACTCTCTAAAACATAAACATGAGCATTTAAAAATCGAAAATATCTCTCTCGATCTTCGGCCCTTCTAGGGTTGTCGCTTCTATTGTGTTCAACTACCCATGTCCCAATCCTCTACCTCTCTGTTGACATCCACCTCCTCGACCATGTCCTAGTTGGGGTCCTAGAAGAACACCTTGAGGTCGGCCTCCTCCTGCAAGTTCCGCCCTCAGAGGAGCAGGGTCCTGCTGCGGCTGGAAGGGCTTTGCCAACAATTGGTGCTGCTGAGGGGGGCATTGAACCTCCCCACCTCCACTGTACTGAGCTTGGTTCATGCACCGACTCTTAATGTGCCTGAAACCTCCACAAGATAAACACTTCGGTCCTGGGATCGTGAAAAAGGTATGAGGACCTGAAGATCTAAACTGGAACGGCTGGGGCATGCTCCCCACTATCCTGAATCTGGAATGTCCCATTGTACGAGACCTGCTGCTAACTGCATTCCCCTTCGAAGAACCCAGCTGGATCCCTTCTCATGGTTCACCTCCCTACAAGTGCATCCTCTCTACAACCTCTTCCTTATTCTATACTTCCAAGTACGTCGGATGGGTGAAGGGGGTGATAGCATACTAGAGATAAGGACGAAGCGCCTCCTCCAAACATCTCTCCTGAGACTCCTCATCTGGAAAGAGATCCAGAGAAAAGCATAAGAGATCCTTGAACTTGATCCCCAACTCTCATACTGACATACTCCCCAGCTAATGGGAGAGTAACTCCTGCCGCTTCTCCACCTTGATCAAGGAAGAAAGGAATTCCTCTCAGAACTCCTTCTCAAAGTTAGCCCACGGAACCTCTGTCTCTGTCCTCTCCCCAAGGTAGAGCATCCACCACTGGCGCGCCGCACCTCTCATCTCACTGACTGTTAGGGGAACCCAGTACTCCCTTGGAGCACGGATTAAAGCAAAAGCGATCTTTAGCTCCTCAAGCCACTACCCTTTCTCCATATCCGAAGTACTACCCTCATACTTATTGAGGGATTACCGCTGGAAGGAATGGAGAGTCCTCGGTCAATGGCTATCTTCATCCTCTTGGTCAATCCTCAACTGATCGACCGCCTGAATCTGCTGGGCCTCAGCTGTCTGAGCCACCCGGGGATGACGTCCTGGTGCCATAGCTATACGGTAAACAAGGATCGCCTAAGGCCAAGTAGTAAGGAAATTTTCAAGGTTTTATTTTATTATTTTTATTTCAATTTCATTCCTAGAACACCCAAATCAAGTAAAACACAATCATGATGATGCATGTACCTTTCCAAGGGTCTCTACCCTGAAATCAATGTAGTCTCACTTGGTCGTTCGGTAGGCTCATAGTCCATGCATCGGATCACGGGGGGCCCTAAAATCCTATGTCCTAGCCGGTCTTCCCTGGCCTATGTCATGCACTAAGATTAACCAACACGGTTGCCCTACCATCCCATGCAATCCACACTGTGCATAAATCCAGACTCCATCCTATCTCTCAACCATCACTTCTGATACCATTCTATCATGACCCCCTCCCACAAAAGATGACCCTCCTAAGCTGGAAGTGGTGAAAGGGAGATAATGACCCCTAAGTTCCACCTCTAGTAGGCCCTGGGGTGGCGACTAGCACCAAGGGTATGAGTCTTCAAAAATATGGGAGGCATTAGCCTTTTTATTATTTAAGATTAGGAAATAGGACAAGTCTACCACCAAAAAGGAAAAGAACAAGTCTATTTAAATAAACCCAAACCAATCCCACAAGAATGTTTAAATAGTTCTGAATCAAGGTACACGTAACAGAAATCACAAAAAGTACAATACCAAAAGAAAAAAGAGTACAACAAACTACAACAACTCCAACTGTTCGGACTAGTAGGGTCCCGCACGGCCCTAGTAGTCCTCCTAGAAACCTGAAAGTAAACGTAGGGTGAACATACAAGTATACTCAGTAGGGAAACCTAAAGCTCTCATGCACAAGTGGGGAGACATCCAAATGTCCCGTGAGAACAACAGAAGAAACCAAAAACCTATCAAGGAATTCTATTCACCCAACCTCACCAGCCACGCTCACCAACACACAAAACAACAGGTAGTATTAGTATATATAAGAACAAGAGTATTGTGTACCCGGCACCATTTCCCACTAGTTAGCTGCTCTTCCTAACAATGAACGTCCTGAAGCTACCACACTCTTCCCACCCGCACACACCTGGGCCTCAAGGACCACATATCCTTCCCACACACACCTGGGCCTCAAAAGCACATATCCCGCCCGCACACACCTAGGCCTCACAACCACGTATCTCACCTGTACACACATGGGCCTCACAACCATGTATCCCGCCCCCACACACCTGGGCCTCACAACCACGTATCCCGCCCGCACACACCTGGGCCTCATCCCGAAGATTCTTGGGAAATAGTAAACCTGCCCAAAGAGACTTGGTCTAAAACCACACCAAATGAAACCTATCTGAAGAGTCATGGGTGTAAGGTCTCCTCAAGCCATCACAACATATGGAAGAAGGAGCAGGAAGGAGCTAGTAACTAAGGGTAAAACACCCTCTCCCATGAAATGGGAGTGTTAATCACTATGTTCTCAACATGGGTGGGGTGTGAAAAAACACAAAGATACAGATATATATATATATGTATTCCAAACACACAACCCAACCTAAGGATTCTAAACAGAGAAACTGAGCACGTGCCTCGGCATTACTATGTCGAAGCATGCATACAATAAACAACCCCAAGCCCATTTAGGTTTTCATGTTTCATAAGAATTAGTTTATTCGTTCCTTAACTACTGGGCAATTATCCACAACTAACCATATCAATCGTTCGTAAAACATATTCCTTCCATCCTCAAATCAAGTTAGGAAAAAAACAGGCAACACAAACAAGTCACTTATTATTAACCAACCAGCCCCATTGATTTTTATTCTTGTTTCATTACCATGCCCCACAATTCATTAACTTTTCCACTTTTCTTTATTATTCACGACCCATAGTTCATTCACATTCAAACCCATTCCTGCAGCCCTGCTGCCAACTACCGTAACCACAACCACACCGAAACCCATACATCGACATCCCTTGATACCATTTATCGCAGCCCTGTGGCCCGTCACCAACATAGAATTCACACCAACCCACAACCAAGCCAACCACAGCCCCACTGCTCACCAGATCAACAACAACCCACCAAACACACCCCTTTCAAATAAACAAACCCTAACCAGCACCCACATGTTTATTATTTCATTTTTTTTCAACTGGGGTGATCACACAAGGGTTCTGGTTATTCATTTAATCAGCCAACTTTACGTGATTAACCAATTACCACATTCCACCAAGATTCCATCCATAAATGGCCTAGAAAGATAGTGCATCGTTTAATTGCTCAAGCAAATGCCCCCAACGACCGTGATTTTCAATAGGCAGAAGCTCATTCAATTCACAACATAATATCATAGGATATAAAAAATGCAACTGCATTCACAAACTTCCCATCCCCATTATACAATCTAGTTCTTATCTTTATTAAACTGGTTCAACTGTGTTTCACTAATACAAAAGAATGCTCACCCCGCATGATGCACAATTTAGAGAGACGAAGGTAAGATCCCTGCCTCAACAGGTTCCGATGTCCTTATACGAACACGACCACCACGATTATAAGGCTTCTCCCAGAATGACTGCACCCACCAAGGATGTCATGACACCACCGAATCAACAACACAAGAAACTCCCTCAACATGGAGATTACATGCCGTAGCATGGAAAGAAAACAGGAGAAGTAGAATCGAAAAGAGAATACAAGAACATAGGTTTAACATACCATTTTAAAGTCGTTTGTCAAAGACCGCCATTCCCGTCAATTATCAGCAGTCCCCTCAGTTGGAAACTGTAGAGGGTATGTCAAAGAAGAGAGAATGGAACTAGGTGTACGATGGTCTCCTCGCTGACACGATCCCGCAGTCACTGACAGGTTGACGATCGGAGTCTGGATGAAGAAGTTAGGAGGCAGGTTTCAAGGTCATCCGGGAGCATCGCCGTGTAGAGAAGAAGAGTGGTCTGTAAATAACATGTGACCCTCTCTTATATAGGAAACAAAAGGTAAAATGGCATACAGCGTGTATTAATGAATACACGATGTGACCGTACATCGGTTACGTTGTTTGACTAGTCAACACACGACACGTCATGCAGTTTCCATGCGTTTAACGATAATAATAAAATCAATTAATAATTGGTTTTTTATTGAGACAAGACATGATTCATAAAAATTTATTCATCATTATTCTTAAAATTACGGTCATAATTTCAGGGTTACGCTGTTGCTGACGGCTCGTCATTCTGATACCGTATGAGGGAGATACATTGGATACAAGATCCCGTAATAATAATGATATTATTAATATTTGGTGTTTCGTGGACCCGAGAAACGAACCATAATTTAATATCCAATATTAGACTTGAATCGATCGTATTAATTATAGGATCACATCATCACTGACGAGAAGCCAATCGGACGTCGCACGCGGGAGTTATGACGTGTTGAAGATTTAATAATATTATTAAATCTATTAATTCACAAGAGTTTCAGGTACCCGATCCGAAAACCCGAAAAAGACATCCAATATTGGACTCATAATTTCCATCACGTAGTCAGGGTTGCATGCCTCGTACGGTTCATAAAGCCAAGGTCGCACGAATAAGTTACGGGTGAAAAAGTGTTTTATCAACAAAAACAATAACATGATTTTTATATTATTTAATTTAATTTAATTTAATTTTTCTAAATCCTCATATTCAAAATCCATTCCCCACCAAAACAAAAGGCCCCTCTTTGAATCCATGTCAACCACGCCCCACCCCTTGATTGATTTCTGTTTTTTAACTTATTTATTTTATTTCATTAAATTCTAAATCTTTATTTCCATTAACTATTTCTCTCTCCAATCTCATTAATTATTCCACAATTTTCACTCACTCCCCAAAAGTGGTGCCTCCCCTTCCTTTACTCCATGTGGAACACCCAAAACCTCCATTACTTTATGGTTTTTATTATTATTTTTTTATTATTCCATCACATTGTAATCTATCTCCAATCTCACTTCAATGTTATTATTATTAAAAATTAATAATAATAACACCCATCATTAATGTTCTAATTTAATCCCATTAAATTAGATTACCATAATTATTCACATATTAAACTAAAACCATTCCATGAGACTCAAACCCATTTCATTTAATTGAATTAAATGTCAAAACAAAATTAATATAACTTACATATTCAACACCTTTTTAATACATTTAATTTCATTAACCTCTCACACATTGTTTTACGCCATCATTGTTATTTATTGTTTTCAAATAATAATAACAATTTATCAAATTATTTTATTAACTCATCACCGTTATTATTTTTAATAATGATAATATTTATGCTCATCACATTGACCATGTTAAACGACCCCTTTGGATATCTAAATCTGACCATGCCACGTCAATTTCACATAACATCTGTGAATTTAATTGTTTAACTCTATTTATTTTTATTTCACACTGATTTAATTGAAACCAATTTTATTAAATTAATACCATTCAATTTAATAAACCCAACATATTTTTACGCCACCATTATTATTATTATTTAACATAATATTAATAACAAACTCACCTTTAATTTTATTAATGCACTACCATGCTTCCACTCTGCATATTCATTTATTATTTTGAAATAAATATCATGAGTCATTTAATTAATTTCTCATGATTATTAATATTATTAATAATATTAATAACATGACACCCATTATTATTATTCAAATTCAATTTCAACAATTACTCAATTAATAATAAACTGCATGTTTCATTTATCAACGTTTAATGGGTCACACACCTTCCCACTTCACGTTATTAATAATAATAACACCCATTAAATAATTTTATCATGATTATTCTCTTTTTAGTTTAATTAATCACACAATTTATGTCATCATCATTATTATTTAACATATTTTTACGTTATCTTCAGTTTTAAAAAATTATCATTATAATGCGCGTCATGTTGCCCACATCGATTTCAACAAAGGAATGGACTGGAGGGGTCTGGGCCATTATAGGGAGGATGTTTGGGGTGTTTTATATTATACTGGGGCCCCTATGGATTTTGAATACCATTTTTAAATCCACACATAGTTTACTCAAACTGTTAGATAAATTGTGTGCTAACAGTGAGACTGTTACTGTCTTAAGGGTGCCCTGCATGATTGGTCTAAATGGTTAGAAAAACAATGATATGATTGTATGAAATCTATTTTTCTAATGTAAAAAAAGTTTACCTAGGCTAGCTGTATAGTCTGTAAATTGTGCACCTTAACAATGCACCCACCCCTTTGCCTCTGCCTCACTGAGCATAGTATCCTGGTGGTTCTGCATAGTTTCCACTAACACCTCTTAAATTGTGCATCCATAAAGAAGCCTCAAAACATTTCAAAAACCCATATTAACTCTCCCAAACATTACCCAACCAATTTTCATATAGAAAAATATATAAAAATGGTTACATACATCAATCCATGGGCACTACAGTAACTTTTTCTTGGTATCATTCATCATAGGACCTAAAATCCTTAATGAAATAGTACAGAAATACAATTTTCATATAAATTATATTTCTTATAACTATAAAAGCATTTATTAAAATAATCAAAATACATAATTATTGAATCTATACATAAGAGTATTAATCATTCCTCTTCATTCGTGGTAGTATCATAATCATGACCATGATCCATTTTTTTATTTTGGTGTATATTCCATTGACACAAGAGACATTGATTTTAATATTTCACAATATACTTTCAATTGAAGCATTGTTAATTGGAAAATAAATTTCATACCCTTAAAATCACAAGAATGGTGGTATTTCTCTCAGAAATTATAGGAAACTCCCATTCCTTTTAAAAATATACCACAACGTTTCCTTCTATAATTATCACATGTTGGAAAATATTGCATTCCCTTATTCCCATTATCAATATTTTTCCTTGTTTTCCTCTTAATCTCTTATTTCTTTTCAAAACCATAATGCTTAGAAAAATCATTCTCCTTCTTTTTAGGACATGATGTTATCTCATTATTTGATGAGAATGTTTGAGAGACTAGATCCCTTCAAAAGACTGTATTAACCCCATAATTGAAATGATTTTTCTTACTCTTTGGATTATGTGCATTAATTAGGTTCCCATTTCTTTCATTAGGTTCCATTTCTAAACAATTTCATACAAAATATTAGATCATAACACTATAAAACATAATTAATAATCCCAATAATAGTTAAATACTAATCATAAATTTCATATTTTTTGCATAGATAATCTCATAATCATTAACATTATTTATTTGAGAAAATGATTATATTTAAATCCTTAATAATTGAATGAAAATAAAATGTGAATTATCCAAATCATATCCCCTAAGAGTGTCAAAACATGTGCGTAGTAATTCCCACTATAGTGTACCAGGTTACTCTGAGTTTGGCCAAGGACACTTTATTGAATTTGTTACCCTTAGGTACATTTGTACCAAAACCACACCCACTTGTAGTATCCAGATATGAATATATTTCTTGGAATACAAACAAAATATGTACCTCACCAAAATTTTAGGATGCTATTTTATTCCCAAATTTTATCTCAGGGTTATGTTTTCTAATCTATGTTTTCTAAATATAGTTTCCATGGTTGCTGCTAAACTTCCTTTGCTACCAACTTTAATTCACTGACTCTAGAAGCACATAGTCGGTGCATTATTTTATTATTTTGGAATGATTGCAAGGAATAAAATCTAAAAGTTCTTATTAGTTTAGTATTCTTTTAATAGTAGATTTTATTTATTATACCCATAATATATTTTCAAAAGAAAATGAAACAGGATACAATATAAGATGAAATAATCTACATCTATGAATGCGTTTTCAATGTTTTCTTTTAAAAAACCAATGGAAAGGAAACATAAGAAATGGGTGAGCATAGATAATTTAAGGGTAATTATTAAAATGGAATATGGAATAATAAGTCATGTTGAATAACTAATTAATATGTTCCACTTAAAATGTAGTCTTGATCATAATATGGTGGGAAGAAAAGATGAATAAATAATATGATAATAAAACCTAACCATGGATATTATACTAGTAAAATAATCACATGGACTATCAAATACTAGTTACATAATGAGGTAATTTATAATGAGGGATATAATAACAGTACTAGAAAGGCCACGTTCCATGACCAAACATAAATGTGTAAACCCCAAAGTATTTTCTCTCATGAGAACTTTCGATGCATTGAGGGGATGCCATTAACCTATCCCCAACCCATATGGATTTCATTAACAGGTCCCAAACCATTAGGTATTTCATTAATCGGTCCCTAACCCATCACTTACAAATTCCAATTCATTCCTTATATGACAATGGTTAAATATGACATACATAAACATTCATATTATAACTAGTATACGAAATGTTAATACAATAACCTTAAACCATGAATGGTATCAAAATAGTGCATCTAAAGTCAAAAGGAATTATAAAAAATTAAATAAAATATTTAAATGATATCACAAGTTATAAACCACAATCAAACATAATACCCAAAAAAGGATACTGACATAGACAAAGATATACTTATAAAATCATTAAATTTTCATGTGAAAATTACCATTTTTAATTTGAAATAATTTATTCAAAAGTCACACATTTATAAAATAACACATTTAAAAAGATATTTTTGAATAAAGGATTCTCATAACACTTTAAAACATTTTTCAAAAATATGAAAATGAAGATTTTATAATATTCATTTCCTTATAAATAAATCCGTAAAACCCATTTTGAAAACATGGACATAAATGAAAAATATTTAGAAGAAAAAATCTCTAAAACATTTAAAATGATGTTTCAGTTAAAGATTAATTAAATAAAACCTGAAAAATATTCCTTTTAAAAATATTTAAAATGAATTCAATATGGATGATAAATATGTTCCAATATATACTTACATATAAATAATCTCAAATAATAATGATATTGAAAACTAACACTTGTAAATATCATATCATTATACTAATGAAAAATCAATGAAAAACTTATGTGTGAAAATTATAAACCCACAATATATAGGTGGATATAGATTATCAAACAATCAGAGATTATTCACACATATTATTGGAAAAATAGAAGCAATGAAATTGATGTTTAAGTCAATTATTGGAAATTGATTATATCCCTTACCTTATGTTGGATATCCTTCAAATTTGTTCAAAGATCTCTTATAATGGATTTCATAGTCTTATTAAAAAATTTCCTAACTAATAATAGGTTTATAATAGCTTACATAATCACATTATAGTATTTTCCACTAATTTATTAAAAATATTTGGTTATTTACATAGTTATAGGTACGTTATTTTCATGGTTTGCAATCTCAGCTTATTATGGTATTCCTTCTCAAAAATAAATAATAATCCATAATTGATATCATATATATATATATATATTAATTTAGTTCATTTTAAAAATTTAAATTTTAATTTAAACTTTAAATGATTGTGGTAAATTGAAACAAAAACTCATTATCCACAAAGGTAGTGAATTGACACACCATACACGAAGATTTAATTATTTAAGAAAAAAAGAAGAAAATAAGAGATTTTTTTATGAATATACCATCAAAAAAATCCTGTTTATATATGATACTAGTATTTTCATGATTTAATGGATAGAAAGTGAGGAAAAGGTAGAAGTGAAAAAAAAATATAAAATATAAGAAAAATGAATCATACCTCTTGAATATTTTCCCCTTGATAACTAATGTGTGCTCTTAGAAGTGGTATTTTTCTAAGACAAAAAGAACTATAATTTTAGAATGGATGAGGAGAATGTAATTTAGCAGAGTATACTTAATAAATAATGCTCATGGTTAGTTATATTTGTGAAGGAATGAGCCTCCTTTTATAAGGGAGGTGAGGGGTAACTTAAGAATTTCTCAAATTATTAAATTATATTAAATCTATTATAGATGTTGATACATACATAAAAACTCATGGGGATTAAATTTTAGAATTAATTCAATCATTTTTATAATTTTTCAATAATTTTGTGATTTTTAAAAAAAATTAATAATATATTTTATTCCTAAAAAATATTGTAAGTCAAAATAAAAACAATTCCTTACTATGAATTTAAACACATCAAAACAAAGTTTCAAATTCAAATATAACTTTTTATTATATCATAAAATGATAATATTAATCTAGGGAAAACATTAATTAGATTAACAACCAAAAATTACATTTAGTTTTCTTAATTTTGATATCATTAGTTTGATTTATTCATCAATTTAATTAATATGGTAACATCACTGTAAAAGCCATTATGTTATTTATTTATTCTCAAAAAATTTAAAAAACATTTATATGAGAAAAATAATTTCATCATATTTCTAATGACTCTTATTTTTGGAATAAAACATCTGAAAAACTCAGATTAAAATATTATATAAATTAAAAACTATAATGTGAAAACTTGACTTCCTCTTAAAATAAAATATTATAAACCCATTAAAGTGATTCATGTGGGATTAAAATGTCCCACATTCAAACAAAATCGTGATAATAGTTTAAAATTTATTATGTAATTTTTTTTTCAAAATATGGTTCATTTAATAATTCATAATATTTTAATGAAAAATACTTTGTTTGTTTTTATTATTCTTGCACAAACACTACATCAACGTTGCATATGCATTAATGATTATTACTTCAAATATAAAAATTAAAAATATATATAATCATAAAAAATTTAATTAGGTTCAAAATAAAATTCTATATTTTTCATTATGTATATTCACTCATGTACATAGCAAGACAACTTCTTAAATTTGTTATTTTGTCTTTTCTTTCGATACGCAAGCATTGTAGAAGCATTTGGATAAGATTAGTATAATATTACTATTAAATTGTAAATTGACATCCAAAAACATATATTAAACAAAATAATTAATTAAAACATCATTAAAATAATTTTTAACTCTTAATTATTATTTAGAAGGAACCAAATTGGCTTTGTCAGCATGATGCATGCACTGCGTTGACAATGACAATAATTCTTTTATACTTATCAAGAAAATATAATTTATTTTTCTTAATTACTTCTATAATAAATTTTTCTTAAAAAATAATTATCTATTTATTACATAATTTTAATAAACCTTATATCATAAATATATATTAGCTCTGCTATAATGAATAACGTATTTCCAGAAAAACTGTACATTTTACTGTTCACTATAAAATTCAACAATTTCAGAAAAATCCCAAAAATTAATATTAATCATTTTTTGATGTGTATAATTCAAAAAAACTCTATTTTATGAAAATAATTTTCTAAATATGATAATTTAAAATTTTAATTAAAAACATCATTTTCCTGAAAATTATAATTTTCGAAATTATAATTGACTTTATAACAAATTGAAAAATTAACAAATGTATCAAAAAAATTTCTTATATTCTTGAGACATAAAAATATTAAATTATGTTTCTATTTTATGAAACTAATTTTTTTAGTAATTATATTAATTATAATATATAAAAAACATTAATGTTATATAAAAATAATTATACTAAATTCAAAATTTCTAAAATATTTATTTACTTATTCTATAATATAATTATATTAAACATTCATTTATATGATTCCTTAGTTTTATTTATACTTTCATGGGTAAGGTTTTTATTCATTTGGTCAGTTTAATTTTTATAAGGGTCATATTACTATTAATAAGGGTAAAATTTCCATTCAAAATGGCAAAGTTACTATGCACAAAAAAAATAAGTTAATCATATCAGACTCTAAATATCTTCCTGATCACAATTGTTTATCTCAATTTTTCAAAATTAAATTCACATAAGTGACAAAATTATGTTTAATGGATAGGTTGTGACTATATTGTATAAATAATTATTATAAAACAGTGTTGTTTTGCAGATACTCAGTCTTATGTGCATTGCATTCAATGTTAAATTTATTTTTAAATCCTTTAGGTGATTCAAATTCCATGTTCACCAATCACATTCATTCCATTCTCATGATTAAGTGTGTCACATAGATTATACAACATGGATTCATTCATCATCACATTTTTTTCGACATTAATGGAGTGTGGAATACAAACATGTATGTGGCAAGTGAATTATGTATAAGTGTATAATGGTGAACACCCTTGATAAAAATTGGGAATGTTATTCACTAAAAATTATTTTATCATGGAAGATTGCAGCGAAATTTCTCTAGTATAACGACATCAGATAAAAATTCATTAAATGTTTTAATAATATAGAAAGGGTTCTATCATAAATTTGACAAAAATTGGTTAGTAAGTGGATATAGAATATCTTATCCCATCATAAGAAATTTATGATAAAATACATAAGGCAAATAATATACTTGAACAAAGAGGTGAAATGAAAAGATCCCTTACAAAATGTTTCCACGTTAACAGGTGTATATAAAGGATTATAGGAGGAATAATCAGAGTGAAAGGGGGATATCATAATTTTTACATTAAATAGATAGTAAGGGGAATATGGAAGAGAATATCCCAACATAATAAAATGGAGTTTATCAGATATAACATAAAATTAGTGCTCGAAAGAAAATGAGAAGTAAGAAATCCATTACTTGAGTGTGCAACTCAAAATGATGGAGAGTGACTTCTTGAGAGGTTGGGGTGCCTTGTGAGGACTCTAAGGAGTATAGGAAAGATTATCAACATGATACAATGTGTTTTTGTGAAGCTAAATGGGATATTGGGGGCTTATGTAGGAAAAGAGCTGTATTTAATTATTATTTTGGTTTTGGACATTACATAATAAAATAACCATAACCATAGATAATACCATGGTTTTTCCAACGGTTTCCACAAAATTGGAATGGTTACACATATTTTATAAGTCTGAGGTCTGAAAATAATAAAATAATACCACTGATTATGTGGTGGTGAGTCATTCTCATAAAAAATGATTTTTAAACAATTAAATATATTAATGGTTTTGGAAGATTTATAATGTATTTATAATATAAATGAAATAAAAATAAATTCCTACTAAATTAATGAGAAAACATTTATTTGGTAATGGATACCTTTTATATTATTTATTTCATCCCTTTTGCATCATTATGTTTTCTTTGAAGAAAAAATATATTTATATAGTATAAATTTTCTACCCGAAAATATGACCGTCTCACAAAATTATGAAACATTCACTATTGAGTAATTTAAATATTCTAATTCCAAAATAAATATAATTTTACATATATTTGAATTTACAATTTAAAAAAAATATTTTCATTTATTAAGAAAATTATATGTTTTTGACAATAACAGTTATCAAACCCTTATAAAAGATAAAGTTATCTTTATAAAAATTATATGATAATTTATATTTAATAAACATTATTTAATAATACTATTTTTAGAAATAATATATATTTAAAAAATCCATTAAATCATCCAAATAAATTCCTTATTTCAATTTGAATATTAACAAAAAAAATATTTGTATTTTATTGAATAAAAACATTATTAAAATTAAAATAATAGGATGAAAGTATATTCATTATTTTATAAAAAATAATTTTTATACTTGTATTTGTATGGTCTTTATATATATCCCATTAATACAATAGAAAATTCCTTAAGTGTAAGGTAATGATGGTGGGACATTCTTGGGGTGGTTTGGCGAACATGGTTGGTGATGTGATCTTGATGAGCCTCAACTACTCCCATAAAAAGATTCCCTCATGCTTAAGTTGAGGGAAATCAGCTTGATCTTGGTTAGTAGAAAATCCCAGTGATTTTGTCTCCCTCATAAGCTCCGATAAATTCACTTTGTAGTGTATAATCCTACTAGTTAAATAAGTAACTTCTTTTTTCTATGTCAATTAAATTTTTTAAACCCTATATTTATAGTAATCTTGTGATCACAATTCAACTACTATATTATCGATAGTAAATATACATAACAATGTTTTAAATTCAAATAGATATAATAAAACAAAACAAGTGAATATGTTTTATAAAACCAAATTACATAATAAAGAATGTGACTAAAACATAAGAGGAATTTTATTTATAATGGTTTTGGTCGTTATAGTAAGTGATAAAAAAACAGAATGGCTATAATTTATTTTGGGGAGAGAATGTAATGACATAATATTTTTTATTATATATATATATAAATTAATTCCATGTTCAATAAGATTATATACATGAATAAAAAACAAAATTATTGAATAAAATATTAATAAAAATGAAAATATAAGAGAAATAAATCCTCAATTTATTGAAAATATTACTACTAGTTAGAAAAAAATAAATTTTTTATTAAGAATAGATAATGTTTTGAATATTAAATTTTATTTAAAATATGTTTTCATTATATATTTTATTTTCATTTAATGACTAAATTTATAAACATTGGAACTCTAAATTTGTAAATTGAGAATCATTTTTGAAATTATACCGTCCCAATTAAGATATGATGACTGGTTTTATTGAAATAGAGGTATCTTTTGTTGAAGAGTCAAAATATTTTTCTTAACAAAATCATAGAATTTATTATTATATTAAGAAGTAGGTATAATATAAAAATTTAAAAAAAAATTAATGATTGATGATATATTTAAGGAGTAATAATATACACTTTTCAATACACTATTTAATTTTAAAAACCTATTTTTATCATTTATTGATCTTTAGAAATGTCATCAAATAAATTGAATTATTTTTTATTTTCATTTAATTAAATAATATTTTGGTAAAATTATGTTTTTTTAATTTTAAATCGACATAGTTTTTTTATAAAAAAATTATATCATGAAAATAAAAATGCAGATAATTTTATCCCACATATTCATTTTAAGCATGAAAATACACTTTTTATTGAAACTGGGTTTTAGGAGTTACATATGCTAATATTAAAATTGATATTTCATACAAATATAAATTTTATCTAATAAAATGGATTTCATTTTGCGATATATATAAAAATATTATGTTATAAGTTTTATTTTATTTTATGATTGTAAAAGTAAATTACTTTGGTAATGGTTTTTTACAATGATAAATAAAATATGGTAAAATTTAAGAATCTATGAGTAATGGAATTAAAATATTTTATAATAAAAGTGAAAAAAATTTATATATTAGTGATATTATACCTTATCTCATAAACCACTCATAATTTCCCTTTTTTGGTATTCTTGAAATGTGAAACATGTTCTATATTTATATTAAATTAAAATATTTATAGAAATAACTTTCTCACCACTTATAAGAGGTCTCTCTCACCTCCCCTTCATGAACACTTTGGAATTTATGACTCTTCTAGAAAACTGGCCATATTAACCTAAAATATAATCATATTTAACTTCATTAATCATATGGTCAAAATGATTTATCCTAATATATTCATTTCTTATGAGTCACCCAATAGAAAAATCAAGTCCGCAACACGACTACTCAATTTCCCTAGATTTTTTTATTTTCAATATTAATTTCCCAAATCAATATTTTATCATTTTTTTATAATTAAAATTTTTTGTTATTTATAATTTATATTATTATTCAATGGAAATAAATATTCACACCCTAATCTGTTATCCATTATGGAAAATGAAAATGTCATTTCTGTGTGTGTGGACTACCTCTTACAAAAAGTAATATGTCCAATATTTCACTAAGTATCATTATTTTATATCATATGTATTTATAATATGACTAAATACCTTTAAAATATGTAAAAAAATTATTATTTATCTGTAATATTGATTATATTCCAAAAAAATAAACTTTTATAATCATAATCATCCATCAATTATGGTATGTTTTTATTTTGGTTTGTCTAACCACCTACTTGATCAATGATATAAAATCATATATTGGATGATTGTGAGAATGTAATTGTGAATGATAATGGTTATTAATAATAATATAATGATTTAAACTTATTATTTTATTTTTTACATTAATATAAATCTCAATAATTAATAAACCATAAATTGTTTGGAAAATATCCCCTAAATATCATTCTTACCAATTTAATCAACACAAAAATTGAATAAAAACATAATAGAATGAAATTATAACTTTATAAATTTTCATTGAACACAAATTTTAATTCCTTATATGACCTGGGAATGATGAATTTCTATAAAATAATAAAGAAAATTTTCTCTGTTATGAAACTCATTCAAAATGATCAAGATTTCTCACTGATGAATTTGAAAATAGATGACAATTAAAAAATTAAAAATTATGGAATGATTATATATAATTTTTATTAAAGTTTATATATTTGAATAATATTTTCTCAAAATGTGATTAACATTATTAATTTTTTATACTATTGATTCAATCACATCAGTGGTAGTTGGGAACTAAGATATAGGGTTATTTTTCTCAAATTTAATACCTGGAGAGATTCTCCATATTGTACACCATGAAATCATTTAGATGGTGTGATTACTACCTAATATATTATCTTTAAAATTTTCATTAATTAATGGGTTTTGAATATCTATATCATGAACTTCCTTTAAATAGACTTTGATTCAAAGGGTATAAATTTTGAGATTGTTTTTGTTAACTCAGTTCCATTCATTCAGTTATAATGATTCTTCATGAAATTTTTTCTTCCAACATAATATTCTATTTCATGGTATATTATATTTCTATATGGATAAAATTACACTATTCAATAATTTTCTCAACCTTGGTTAAATTCTTACCCATAAAATTTATGTCATTTTTTAGTGTAATTACCATATTTTTTAACAATTGTTTCAACTCCTTCTCAATATATTCATTTCAAAAAAAAATTCCTTTATATTTGAAAAAATAATTATATGTTAACCCATGTAACCATCATATTTCCCATGTCCTATTATAAAAATAATTTTTTACTCCTTTTATAGTGTTTATTTTCAATATATATATTTGAAAATATTTAATTTTTATCACACATTCAAAATAAATTATTTTTTATTCCAATTGAAATGTATTTTTGGTAACCATTATTTTCTATTGAAGTATATGTTATTAATTATTATTTTAAAATTAATTTTTCTGGAATTTTTTTGTATCAAATTTTGGAAAATTTGATGCTTTCTTAATGTCTTCATTATTGAATATATTTTTTAATAATAAAATTTTTCATGCTAATTTCAATTACCCTTTTTGCATAATTTATGGAACTTCAAAAAATTAATTTTGGATATTTAATTCAAAATAAGTACTTCGAAAATTCTTTCTTTTATAATTTTCAAAAGTAAACATTCATGTAACCCCCCAGCTTCCACGGTATTCTTCTCTTTGAATAATACAGTAGCGTGTATTGTATGCAACTTCGAGTTCTAACACACCATAACCAATCATACTAGCCATTATCAACATTAATACCCACTTTTTGAAATTATATAAATTTTATCATTTAAAATGGACTTCATTTTTGGATTCGGAATATCGAAATTAGCCTAGGGTGAAATTTTGGTATTTTTCTGAAAACTTTCAATTTTTGATGAATAGTGAAAAACACCGAGTTATAGTTTAAAACCGGTTTTTTTATATAATTATTTATTTTATTTAAATTTATTTTAGGTTAAAATAGAAACATAATACCTATTTAAGTTCAATTTAATTCATTGGAGTCATCTTATAATAATATTAGATATATTAAAATTTTATTGAGCTTTTCACCGTCTTTTCCCATCTCCTAGGAGAATTTGCAAATTCACATAAAACATAATTTTACCTCTCATGTGAGTGGAATTTAAGGAAATAAAAGAGTCATGGTTAATATCATGGAGTAAAATGTGGTTCAATACGATAAAAATAATTTTTGGTGAATAGTAACTTTTTACTTTTATTTACCACAGTTAAATGTAAATAGGGTAATTAGGGGTAAAAATGATACTATTAGTACCCTAAAACACGTCCTTATTCTATTGTATAAGTATAATTAGACTAAAAATAACCTTATTAATAAAATATTAACCTCTTTGGTCCACATGGATTAGATTAGGACATTTATTATTATTTAATTCAAAGAAGTGTTAAAAGAGATAAAATCAAAGTTAAATAACTAAAACATTTTTAATATAGGGTTATACATAAGATAAATTTTATTATAAATATTCATTATAAATATAAAAATAATTAATACATAATTATATTTTTTTTATAATTTTTATACATTAAATAATTTCATTTATTTATGACACAATGGTGATGCAGTAATTACCTAATTAATGAAATATTAAAATAATTGATATTATAAATATCAAAATAAGTGTAATTTGAGACTTTTTATGAATTACACTATTTTTATAGGTTAATATAACATATTAGAGTTGGTTAGATTAATTGTTTTCTAAGTAATATTTCTTTTATAAATTTATCAAAAACAAAATACCAAATAGTGTCAAAATTGACATAAAAGAGTTTTTAAAACAAATATTATATTATTAATTCATATTCTATTCCTAAAAATCTATGGTTCGGCCAAAGAAATTATATAATGATAAATTTATCATTAATTAACCACTTGTGGTTCTCTTGGAAGTATATAGTATGTTTACTAACAATATAATATAAAAATACAAAGAGACATGGTAAATGTCAAACTATTTAACTAAGAGTTAAATATAAATGATGAGGTTACCCAAACCTGTCTAAAATATATTGGTTGAAAGGATTTCAGACCATATCAACCTTATCCTTAAAATAAGTCACTATTTAGCCATTATAAACCGAATATGAATTTATTATATAGTAATATTTTATGTTTTTTCTAAGGTGCCACTCACCCCTCTTATAATTGGGCACCCCCCCCCCCTTATCTCAAATTCATACTTTAAAAGCCTTTTGAATCGTCCAATCCCTGCAGAAATATTCTCTCAACTTCCCTCACATTACCTTAGAGGCCTTAGTTTGATCATAAAGACAACCTAAGGATCCCTTTTGATCAAATCAAAAGGAAGAACCCAAAGAAGAGGTAATGTTTTTACCACCCTCTTTCAAGTTCCTTTCTTCTTCCACTTCATCTTTCTTTGTTATTTCCATTTTATATAATATATCCAGTATCTTCTATATAATGTGATTTTATTATAAATATTTCACAACTATATTCATTATTCTATCCATCTTATGAATAATAATGTCACCATGCGTGCATACGTACAGCTTATCGTCTCCACGTCGTGGTGTAATTTGTTATTCAACCCTATGTTATTTTGATGGATATAATGATGATTAATATATATATAAATAATGAAAATAACAAGATAATGTCTCTGTAAAATTAATATACCATCCAATTCCACACCTTTAAGGAAATGATATTGTCACTCGTGCATACGTACGGATTGTCGTCTGCACGACGCGATGAGATTCATTTTCACATACACCATTCATCGATGATTATAAAAATATATATTACTAATATGTTTGTAATATATGACATAATAATGATACTGGAGATATATATATTTATATATATAAGTGTGTACTTATATATATATATTATTCACTTAGTTCCGTTCAATGCGTTATGAAAATAGAAACAGCGTTTATGCATACGTACGAACTGCCGTCTCCATAAACGGTGTTTTCCATTTCATATATATGTCTATTATAAACAATTATATTCTAAATATATATGATATATAAATCATGTTTTATATTCTGGAAGTATTTAAATCATGATCTAAGGGATACGATCAAGAGTAACAAGTTAAAACGCGTACGATAAAGAAAGCGATTATTACTCGAAATGATAATTTAACATGGAAATTATTATTAAATGGGTAGTATAAAGTCATTAATGAATAATGTATGATATCATAAATATTAATATGGTTCTGGTATAATTTAATAACATACTATGGTCTTTATACAGGAGGTTAAACGTACCCTTGACTAAAGGAAAGTGCAAGGTAAGGGGTTTTCATCTCATTCCTTATTCCCGTGAGATTCATACCATATTGCCACTATTAACTTCTGTGTGGTGTATGTACTGACCATAGTTGTATTATTTGTGTAATAAACATTAATTTATGTGTATTTACATATTCAATGTATGATACCTCTTTCATGGGGTGTATGTTTTGTAAGTTACCAAATTGGTAAGGTTTTATTTCCCAATTTCTTCATTATCTGAGGTTGTTTATACGTAATTATCTACTGGGACCTCTTTATCATCCACATCCATGTTTCTTAAAAATATATTTCAATTCATTATTACTATTTTATATACTATGGGTTAAATTAATTTATACCCTTGTTGACTTTTTATAAGATGTTTATAAAGGAATCCTTCCGTCGTTTTCCAAACAAGGTCCTTTTTAACCTTTTCGGCAGAATTATGGTAAGAATGTCTTTTTTATCTTATACTGCAGGTATGAATATTTTCCACCATTATAAAATCGTCGAAGCTTCCCTTACAATATTATAATAATATCTTAAAATTATATGTTTTATTTTATAATAATGTGACTTTTAAATGATTTTAAAAAAAGATATATTTCTCTCAAATAGTTTTGATCTCATCTATGTCAACATTCTTTGAGGGATTTTAATCTTATTTGAAGTTGATTTATTATGATAAAAAACTTTCATATAGTATTGAAGGTTTTTTTATATGTTTTACTATGGATGTGTTATTTTTATACCATTCATGGTTTATGGATAAAGTAATGACATTTCATATGCTAGTTTTAATATGAATGTTTATGTTATGTTTAAACCTATTCATGTGAGGAATGCATTAATAAGTGACTGGTGGAGCCTGCTATAACTCCTCAATGCATTGGTAGGTCTCATTAGACAAACTACTGTCTTGGAATAAGGCCTTGAAAAAATCTTATTTGTAGTCTTGGCACAAGGACTTGACTATGTGGTAATGATAATCTGGCATTATGCATTCCATAATTATGAAAGTGGTTATTGATATTTCATGTGATTATTCGACTGGTAGAATATCAATGTGAATAAGTAAATGGAATTAACTCATTTTATTTTTTCCATATTATGTTGAAGTTCAAGTTTAAAAGGCTTTTGTTTTAGTTATACATTGCCTTAAATGTTAATGCTTATTTATGAAAGTTTTCATTGTATTGTTATCCTTACTGAGCATTTGAGCTCACCCATTTCTATGTTTTACTTTTCCCAGGATTCCAAGAAGTTTATTGTGATTGATATTCAGGGTTAATCCAAGGGAATAATTGTGTTCATAAAGGATTATTTATGTTGTTTTGTATGTTATGATGTGTAATGTAACATTCATGTATGTAATCTATTTTCCAAGATTGCTAAATCGATCAGTCCTTCGGGACTTGATTCCTTGTTATCATGCTAATGTATTAAAATAATGCACCGACTCTGGGTAAATGGGGTCGGGGCATTACAATTCCAAAAGTGTTTTTTCAAAATAACCAATAACATCCCATTTTTTGAAAAAGATAATAACATTTTATAAAAAATAATTATGGTTTTAATCCCATAACAATATTCACCTATAAAGGAGTTACTTCAATAGAAGATATTTTTAATGAATCACCAAAATTAATTTTTTATGGAATACACTTTATGGGTAATTGAATTTTTGGGTATAAATGTTTTACATTATTAAGGTTAATTTTGGTGATTGCATCTGGAAATTTTTTGAATCCCATTTTTTCACTCAATTGAATATTTATGATATAATGAACGATTAATTTCATGCGGCACAAATATATACCAAGTTATGGATTTCTGTGGTCCTCTATCACCATCTAATGTATTGGTAATGGTTTTATATATCATGAGGTAATGGTTTTTTCTTGGGTACAATCAAAGTGTAGCTATGATCACGAGGTTGTGCATGGGTATAATTGTGGTTTTTCTATTCTCTCACAGTTTTGAATGATTATATTTTTGGAATATATATTATCAAAATGTTTTTTATTGGTATAATTATGGTTTAACTGTGATTACAAGGTTTTTCCTGATTATAATGTCTCTTTAAATTTCTCACAAGGTTGTTCATGGGTATAATTATTGTTTATCTTTGATCATAATGTTGAGAAATAGTATAATTATGGTTTATAAATTCTCATAAGGTTGTTTATGAATATAATAAAAGTATATAAATACCCATAAGTTAATTAATTAGTATAAATATAGTTAATATATGCTCACATTTCTTTATTTGTACAAGATCACATCTTTCTCTCTTCACAAATTTTTGATTTACTATAATCTATGTCTTATGGTTTATGTTTATTATCTCATAGTATTATTATATAGTATATGTTTTTTCATTACTGATTTAATTTCCTTCTATCATGATTGATATAGAACTCATATTATTCCACGTTATTTTAAAGAATATTTCCCCTTTAATCATTTTTTCATAAATCGTTATTATATAACCCTTAGTGACATGTTGATGAATTTTTACCCAACTAAGTGTTCAATATAATCCCTTTATTTTTTCCCATTTTCCACAAAAACCGTTCACATGAAATTTTTTTGAATAATATTTCATATAGATATGTTTTATGGAAGACTTAAAAAAATGAAATCCTATTATAGTTGAAAAGGTTCTGTTTTTGATGAGAAATAAAAGGGATATAATCCTAAAAACATTATAACATTCATTATTGGTGATTTTTTATTAAATTTATTTTTCATTTTTATTTTATGGTTATTTAGAAAAATATTCCTAGTATTATACAATTTGAATCAAAGATAGTTTTAAAAAATTGTTTAGCACCATTTTTCAGAGTGTGTGTATAGTTGTTGTCACTATGGAATTTATTTTATTTTCATAGGAACTAAATTTTTTTTTCAGTTTTCACATTGAAAAGTATAAATTGTTTGGGTATAATATAAATAGGTATGAGCTTATATAAATCATAAATGGGGTATATGATATACAACCCTAGTTTTTTTAATCAACTTTTAAACAACTTTCAATATTGTTGTGTTATTTTTTTATTGAGGTAATCTAAAAGGTTTTTTATATTTTCATGTAGAATTATATTCATTCATATTTATGAATAAGTCCAATGAATGCACTATAAACTCCAACATGTAGTGTTTACATTTTTTCTCAATAGTTTTATATGTTTTTGTTATTGATTGGATAAAAACATTATAGAAATTAATACCAGTAACTTCGAAATTTTAACTAATAATATATATTTTCAAACTAATGGTATTTGTTTTTAATAAATATTTGAAGGCCTAATAATATAATAAATTATATTTAGTTTACTTAACTTTATTACCTTAGCATTCTACAAAAATAGTGAAATTTTAATTCCTTAATTCTTTAATAAAAACTATAATATATAAGTGAAATTAGTTATTTAATCATCCTATTATGTTTTAATTATAATAAAAATAAGTTTTGAAAAACTATTTTAAAAAATTAATTATCTATTTTTTACCAGAATTAAAAATTTACCCCAAAATATAACTTCTCTACATGTACTACACTCATAAAATTTAAAAAGTAAAAAAATAATGTGTTGTTCATGTGGGTATTTTATTGAAACAATTTCATTAAAGTGGAATGTGATTGTCCTAAATTGCATTGTTAAATTAACTTTATGGATATTTAATATTTTCTATATTTTTTAGGCTTGGTCTGTCCAAAAATATTTGTGATAAAGATAGTATCCCATATTTATACATAATAATTAAATAAAAATCATTAAGAATTGTCAAATTATTCCCTTATACAAAGATATATTAAAAAATATTTAGGAAATATTTAGATCTATTAACTTGTTATATACCACTATTTTTTGTTTTTTCACTCTAATATACAAAGAAAAAATTATATTATGAGGCACATCATTAGTATAAACTCCTAGATAATGGAATTAGTTTGTGAAATGCATGGATCTAATTCTATTAAGACTATAAAATCTCCCTAGTTTGTAACACCCTGATATTTTATGAATTTTTTTCATATAAATTAAAAATTTTGATTAGGTAGCGTTATACACAAAATAGAGTTATAAAAAACCACAATATACTATTAATAATAATATTTAAAGAGAACTATTATAATGTAATCATTAAAAATGGATATAAGAATAAAAATAAACACAATTTGTATATTGTTTTTGAATTGTAAGATAATGAAAATCTATTTATGAGTAAATACATAACATTTAGTAAAGTCTTTATATGCATCAAAAAAATTCAGAGAAAATTATTTTTATTGATTTTTGATAAAAATAATAATATAGATTTATTCCATATTCATAAAATGTGTTTTTTAAAATTAACATCATTTTTAAAATCAATATTTCAAAATTACGTTGGTGTAAAGTTTTGATAATTTTCTGAAGTGGTAATTTTATTGATGGGTTATATTATGATATAATAAGTGATTAATGGTTTTATGGAACTTATATGTATGATTTTAAATATATTAAGGGTGGGAAAAATATTATATACCCATTTAATTCATTGGGTAATGTTAATTCTCATAAGATAATTATGGGAAATAAGTCTATGTGATAGATATACTATGGGAAAGATTCTAATGTGCTTTATCTATTATGGTAAATAACTCTATGTGCATGATCCACTATAGAAAAAACTTATTTTTTCTTGATCAATTAAGAGTTAAATTTATAGATAGTTTAACATGACATATGAAATTTTTACTATTGTAAGTTAGTTCTAAAATTATATGACACAAAAATATGGTTAGTGACTAAGTTATGATAATTTCACACTCTAGTTGATCATATATTTTGAAATGATAATGTTTTATTCCATGAATCATTCTTATGATCCATGATAGATTATAAATATGAACATTTTAATTTATTTTCATGATCTCATACTCATACACACACTCTATACATTTATATGGTCATCTATTGATATATCCCCTGATTACCCTTACCGAGTACCAGATCTCACCCATTCTTATGTTTCCTTTCCCCTAGTAATAAAGAAATATTTTAAGTAGGGTATTTCAATTAAGTGTTTTAATTTGGAATACATATATGGTATATGCTAAATTTATTTCATGAAGGAAGATGATTATACATCTAGTATCCAAATAAAAAAACCATTAATGTCCTCATTCATTATTTTTGTAAAATAAAATAAATACTCATCTATTAATATGTAATATCTATGTATGAAAATCGATTTTCACTATATATATCTAGAAAAATTTTCTAAATAGTTGGTGTAATCAATATATAAATATTACTTCTTCTATTTCTGTGACCAAACATTTTGTTGAAACATAATTAATGGAGGAAATTAACATATTTTTGAAATTTGGTTAAGATCTCTAAGAATATGAATGCATATTTAAAGTATTTTTGTGGTCTTCGAGATTTTTTATGAAGTATTTTATATGGTTTTTCATTAATTACCACATTATAGAGATAAATTACCGTGGAATGTTTTTTTCTTTTATTGTTTTTTAGATGGATATATTATTATAATTTCATATTTTTATTATATTTTTCTCTTTCTATTCCTTAATCATTTTCTTAGATTATTTAGAATCATATTTTTGGGTAGGGTGAATCTATATTCCAATATTGGTTTTTACCATTCTCAAATTTATTTTTGGATTAGGAATGGGAAATGATATATATTACCATGGATTTTTGGTCTTGAAATAAAAATCTCCCCCAAGATACAATTTTTTTTTCATATCCTTTTCAAAAAACATCAATTATTTAATGACATGAATCAGCCATAAAAAACATGGATATTAAATTATTTTAGAAGAATATTTTCTACATTTAAAAAAAAAAAATACACCCTATAATATATATGGTTGGTGTCTTTAGAGATTGTATACATAACCAACTTATTTTACAAACAATACTTAATAACCACTAAAATTAAAATTTAATCATGATTTCTTTATATACATATCATATATAAAACTATTCTTAATTACCTTAAAATTGAAAACATTATAAATGGTGGGATCATATTCTCAGTAAGGTGTGAACTTATGATATTTCATTAAAAAAACAGGTGAACATAAGATAAACATTTGGTTATGTGAACATATCAGGAGAAAATGATACCCAAAAAACATGGATCATAAATCATGAATCCTGGGATATGATTGTAAAAATAACATGTGAAATTATTATTTAGAATGTGTAACCCAAATATGATCATCATAATTCATGGAAACATAAATTATGAATGGGGTGTAACATAAAAATATAGAAAAATAATGTTAAATATAAATATTTATATAATTTCATTTATTATGTTGAGAATCACTACCAAGATAATCATTATATTGTAGAAAATGTCCCATAGCTGATTGGGATCACTACCCATTCTCATACACATAGTGGATTCAGTATATATCCATATCCCCCATTTTTATTTTATGAGATATATATATTTAAAAATGAATTGGGGTTTATATAATTTCATTCCCATGACTCATATAGTGAAATATAATACATATGTTTAGAACATGATAATGAAATAATTAAGTATTCAATCATAGCATAGAAAAACAATGTGAATGAAATAGGTTTTATAAGAATCATAACTAGTAGAAAATATTAATAATTTAGAGAAATAATGTGGATAATTCCACTGAATCGCGTTCCTAATGAAATAAAAGAGTAATTAATGGATATTAACATAGATGAAAAAAATAGTTTATAATATTATTAGAAAAATGATTTGATAAAAC
Organism: Viscum album; assembly: GCA_963277665.1. Taxonomy (NCBI): domain Eukaryota; kingdom Viridiplantae; phylum Streptophyta; class Magnoliopsida; order Santalales; family Viscaceae; genus Viscum; species Viscum album. The sequence continues at coordinate 64,648,919 of OY728134.1, forward strand.
TAAAATGTGTCCTATAATATTTTATGGAATTATTTTCATTGGAATTGATTTGTAAATAAATAATTATAAAAAATTTTAATAATGTAAACTAAATTAATTTGATAAATTAAGAAACATTTATTGGAAGATTCATAATGAAAACCAAATAAAAATGTGAGAGAAAACTGATGTTTAGAGAAAATTTAAAAAAAAATCCATTCAAAAAATTTAATGATGATAAAATTTAATAAAAAATTCCTTAATAAATAATATATTTATTAATAATGAAATCTAAAAAATAATATGAAGAATATATACATTGAGGAGAAATATTACTGATTTAAAATAATAGATATGGTCACCTCCACATATAAGAACAATTTTTGTTATATTATGAAAAAAATGGAGGTGAAATGGTATTAAGATATGAAAAAACCCAAAAATATCCAAATTAAACAAATAAAAGGGGTTTTATATGGATTTTATATACAAATTCCTTACGGGAATCTGGAAATAATAATATCAATTTTAATTTGAAATTAGAAATAGACTCTTACCATTACTCCAAGATTTAATATAGGAACATTAAACTCTTGTATAAAAAAGAAAAAAAATCTTATTCTCTCAATTTAGAAACTTATTCATATATATTAAATTTTATACTTGTTAATTTTAATCATTTATTATATATATATTAGATTGTTATTGTTTTTTTTTATCATCATATGCATGCATTTTTTATTTTTTTCATAATGAGGATTTCGATACCGATTCTTTGATAATGGTTTTATCATTCCCAAATTAGACAAGGAATTGTTAACATTTTTTATTCTATCCCTTGTTAATTTTACACTACGTTTGTTTATTTTACACAAGAATGGAATACATTATGAGGATGTTTTTGTGAATTTATCGATAACAATGAATTATGATAAAAAATAAAATTTGGGTCACGCTTTGAGAAAAATATTCATAAAATAAGTAAATAATAATTTACATATAAAACCATTAAGAGTTTTTTGAAATGAATTCATTAAAAAATTGATGGTTTTTGTAAAATAAAATTCATGGATCTTTTTGAATCCACTAGTACAAGAACATGTTTTAATAATTAACGTGTAAGAGTATAACATTATATAATAGAAATATAATTGTAAAATAAGCGTAATAGTTTTAAAAAATATCATTAAATCAAATTATGAAATTTATAAATATTTAATATGATAATAAAATTGAAAAATATGGTGGAGAGATAGATAGTTAGATGAATTCACTCCTCGAAACGAGTTCCTCAAGAATGAATGATATGGATTTCATTATTGGAACCAAAGACTTCAAAATATGTAATAAAAAATCAAGATAGGAAATTTTCTCTTGCAATTAAGAGATAAATAGATAAAAAGCGTTGTTTGAGGAGGTAGTTGATGGGTCTATTTATAGGTGATTGTTTTAGTTAATTTTCACATATACATATTCCCTAAGATTAGGAGAAGTCATTTTACATAAAAACTCGATCCAAATGAAAAAAAATGTGTATATGTATTTTAAAACAATTATAACACAAAATATAGAAAAAAAACTGAGATACTTTTCACTTTTACCCCACATTTTTCCTATTTTACATTATTTTTCTTTTACCGTGGTAACTCATTTATTATCGTGGTATCTTTTTTTCTAATAAATTAAATTCACCCTCTTATATTTTTATAATGGGTGGATAGAAAATTTTGAACCCACTTAATAAAAATAAATTTCTAATTCTAAATAATTTAATATTAAAGGAATATAAAATTTTATAGAAAAAAAATCAGATAAAAATAAATTTTAAAACATTAAGTCTTCCTAATCATATCTCATACCAATTAGTAATATTAAAATATTTAAATTTTGACTAAAATATTAAATTTTAATACAATAATCCATTGAAATTAATCAATTTAATTTATTATTGGAAAAATAAAAAATCATATAAAATCTCTAAATAATATCCTTTTCGACATCTAATGACTTTAATCGCATCCTGATAATTATTTATTAGCTAGCCATTTAAAATTATCAATGAATTGGAATTTGAATCATTCATTGAATTTTATAATCCAATCAAATCTTAATATAATAACAATGATATTAATAATAATATATGATGAATAAAAATATATATAAAAACATTAATTTGTTTTATTTATTTTTTATATTTTTAAATCATTAAAAAATTATTAAATATAGGTGAATTATATTATTTTTATTTTGTTATTAAAAATTACGCAGCTTTAATGTTCCTGTTGTGTATAAGTATATACTATAAATATAAATTCAATGCATATATATTCAATGACCATTTCACAAATCACCCTATAACTAATGACTATATATATATAATACCCATATTATATTCCTAGATCTAGCCATGCAAACATTAATAAAATCATCCATCCTTGTCGATGTTTTTAAAATTCATACACCTCCCAAAGATAACCAGAAGGGAAGGGAAATTGTTTATGGAAAATTTTCCATGAAGAAATCGTATTTTTTACCAAATTATCATCATTTATTGTTCGGGGAATCAATATTAAACCTCAATGTGGTGATCCTTTGCAGCCATGTAACATTGTTATACCTAAAAATAGTATATATCCTTAATTTTCTCATGATTTTTTTGTGGTTTTCAGAATCACATTAAAATCATTAAGAAGTTATCTATAAGATTCATATAAATTTGAACCATCAAATTCTTCATCGAGATAGTAGTGGAAATGAATAGATGATTATGTTTCATTAAATTCATGATAAAATCCATATTTATTATCCAAATACTCTTATAAATAAACATACTTTATTTATGTATTATTTGAGACATTATATCATAGAACCTTTGTAAATTCATCATTACTTTATGATGTATAAGATATGAATTCCGGTTAAAAACATTATGTGAGAAAATTTTAATATCCTTACCAATAAATTATAAGCTTTGGTGATTTTATTTAACCTGATGTTCAAGAAATGAATCAACCTTTTTATGTACTCTATATTTTAAAAAATATATTAGTGAACTTTTTCATGTAACATATAGGACCAATCCTGAGAGGGTATTCTAGGAATCACATAATACCTTCATGATAAATCCTTTTCCACAGATAAATGTTGTAGATACACCCATTTGGATTATTTAAGAAGGTTTCCCACTTTACTTCTCCTTGAGGGGATTCTCATGAAATTAATTAATTACCGGTAAAATTAGATCACTATGTAAATTTATTAACCCTACTTATCCACATAAAACTATAATATTATAATATGTTTTCTATTTACAAATTATATATTTTCTCTTTTTAAAGGACAATCACCATGGAATATTTGAACTATGGGTAGTTACATTGTGAGGAATCCTAATTAGGAATAATTTCCCCTTCTTCCTAAACCATCATTCACCTAGGTTATCTACACGGGTTTAAATATTCCAAATGACCTTATTATCATCATTTCATCCTGATCAATGCCTAGAATTTATTATTATATAAAAGCATCATCCGTAGAAGTCTAACATACCGTATAATGTTGATATAAAAGCTAGTGTTCTCCCATTAAATCATGTATTCCATTGATATTAAGGATCATTAATCCCGTGATATTACCAATCTGAATTTTCTTATTTATCTGACAAGACTCTGTGATATTTAACAATATAGTATTCCAAAATTAATTAGGGTCTTTTCATTAGGAATTTGGTGAAATATAACCTAGATCAATATTATTATCTTGGATATCCCAATCAAGATTTAATAACATTCAATAATTTTTTCACTTACTAGAATTATAGATATATATTGGCCTTTCATAATTTTATGTCCCAAATCTTCCCTATTAGGTAATATCCATTATGATTATAGCCTTACATCCCTTTATAGTAACCAATATAAGATATGTGGATGTGCATATAAGTGTTCCCTATTATGTTTAATCCCTAACCATATCCTAATTTACGATCTCATCCCATTGAACCATAAATAATTGGTACATATATTAAACTTATTACTAGTTGTAACCCCCAAAAATTATGTATCTAGTCTATTTCTCAATGAACATAATGAATGATAAGTGGATGATCATGTATAAATGACATATAAACCATTTCCTGGTTAATTTCACCAAGTAATCCTCACTAAATGAATATAAACTATATGCTATGAAATAAATTATTAATTACATTACCCTAAATATAAAAGTTACATATCATTGAACATAAAATATAATACATCATTCTTCTAGTTTCATGACCATAAAAGGAGAATCATTTTTCTTGGATGAAGAACCGTAAAATACACCATAATGGCCCTTATCACATGACTTTAAAATATATGATGTGACTCGTTAATACCACTCAACTATATTGGTTGTGGTTACCCTTATCAAATCACATTGGAAGCTCATGTCATGGTCTTGATCCTAACTCTATAATACTTTCTACAACTCTAGATGGAGATATATTATAGAGTGACCAATAGTGTGGATTAAAACCAATGTATAACAAATAAGTTAGACTAATATAATCAATATATGATATATATAGGTGGAAACATCAATTCAGGGTAACAATTTATCACTCTTGTGAAAAAGGTAACTATTATTGTTTCTCTTAATTATTTTATGGTTATATAATAAATCTAAAAAAGGGTCTTATACTAGAAAATAATACCCCTTAAGGGATGAGGTGATCACCCATACTCTCAACCAACATTAAATTCAAAGTTCCATTAGAATGTCCCAGAAATCTCTTTCCTTTGAAAAGAAGGGAAGAGATAACTAAAAATTGGTTAGTACAGAGCATGAAGGTTCTAATCCGATACACTAATATATATCTTAGGATTTGATATGTTTATTCAATGGATTTTTTATTTGTTTCCTCTATATTTTTACATCATGTCCTTTTCCACATTCTACAAAATAGTTAAAATAATAAATAAATGGATAATAAATAGGTGGCCATTCATTTTATTAAAAAAATTAATAAGTCTAATAAATTTATAATTTTAAAAATATAAATAAATCTTTTCAAAATACAATATTGTTATATTTTAATTCTGAAAAATTCAAAAAAAATTAATAAATATTGTGGAATAAATGTATTTTTTTGTCAAATAAATATAGTGAATAGAATATGTCATAAATTACAACATACATTAAACCCATTAATATAGGATAAGTTAATAATAAAAATAATCCCCATGAATAATTCCAAACCTTTTCCCGATTGAGTTCCCTTTCAAATAGAAATGTCACATAAACATCTTATATTGCCTATATATTCATTATTCCATTTTATACATGAGTTAAATTCAATTCATTTTCATTTTTTCAAACCTCCAATATTCATTTATACCTAGCTTCATGAAAAAAAATTCTAGCCAATATATAAATTTAAAAAATCATTTTCATATTTCAAAACTATTCAATGATTTCCATTAGCCTTTTATATTTCTAAATCAATACACAAGGATTCAATTATTTTTTATAACGATGTCTTTATAGTTTGTTTCTATAGTAATGGTCAGTAGGTACTAATGTTAAAAAATAAATAGGTATAATAAGGTTGTTTAACTCTAAATTAACCATAATTAATGATGTATAGTTTACACTAAACAACGCTATCCTCACACACATTTATTTTTAATGGTTCACCTTCTAACTTGTGAAAATTGAAAAATTCCATTATGTTGTTAGTATGTTTTATTTTACAATTCCTTCTTATGAGAACAAAGAAAAACTATTACATTTCATAAGAACATTTCACAACATGAAATAATATTTATTATAATATGTATGAATAGTACAAGTAGATAAATTAATAAGTATAACATACACACCAAAGGAGACCCCATATGCCTTAATTCTCTAATAAATATAACTCATTCCCATGAGAGTAAAAATAAACAAAATAATTAGGAATATGATAGATAGTATCAAGGTAGTTGTACATCCTTTATAATAAATGTTTTTATGGATGAGGTATGGAAATTTTATAATATATAGGGTTTAAAAGGCATCATGAACTTTGGGATCTGACTGTTATATAACAATTACCTATCCATTTTAGTGTGATTTTTATATTCCAAATGAAATTTAAAAATAAATGTATAAAATATAATTCAAAATTATTATAATTTTATTTTAAATATGATATATATATATGAATAAATGCCTTTGATATTATAAAAAATTTACAATTCCATAATGCTAATAAATAATGCATTTCATTTAAAATGTTATATTTTGAAATTAAGTAATTTTTCGTTTAAATATTTTGTATATCTTACATAAGAATTTATTTTGATAAATAAAATATTATATTTGAAATCAGTCTAATGAAATTAGTTTAAGGGGAATTTTTTAAAAATTTATAAAATAGTTCCCTTTTTAGTGGGGAGAAAAAAATATGGCTTTTTGTTTTCAGAATGCTTTATGTCATCTGAAATATGCCATAAATGATTTCAAAACGCATAATAAGTAATTTGGGCGAAAGTATTTTATTTTATTCATATATTATATTTTAATGAATTAAAATGAATTCTAAAATCTATATATGACTTTTCAATTTTTAAAAGGAACATTTATGTTTTAAAAACCTTATTTTGTGGTAAATTGTTTCCAATTACAATTGTAATTTAAATATAATAATTCAGAATTATACAAATGTAATTTACCTTTTGATAATATAACATTGTCAACTATAGTAATAAAATAATATAAAAAAACACATATACTATATGATATAACTAAAAACAACTTATTACCATAATTTTAACGTTATATTTGGAGAATGAATATGCCCATAACAATTGAAAATATTATATTAGGATAAAAAATATATAAGGAACTATAAAAATAATATAAAAATATGGATATTATTAATCAAATAGAATAACTAAACTAATGAATAACATAATAAAAATGGAAAAAAAATATTATATATATGACATTCATTTTAAAATTAAAATATATATAACATTTATAGAAATTGAGAGTGAATAAATAATGATTGAAATATGATGTATTTATTGAATATAGGTAACCCATGTAACTATTAAAAATCCGAGAGTTTTAATTGTAATATATCCATTAGAATAGTAATTTCTCCATTAGGAATAGTAACATGAACATAAGATTAGTATCTTCACCTACGAAAGTGAAAAATAATATGTTTTTTCATTTTGAAATATAAATGTAAAATATTTATATCATGATACTAGTAATTAAATGTTTTAAAAATGATAAAATAATAGTTAGTATTTTTTAAAACATAAATGTTTCAATAAAAATTTTTTTAAAAACATAATTAATTAAAATAAATTTAATTTTCATTAAATGGTTTTATAAAGTAATGATAATTTGTATTTTAATGAAAATATAATTTTAAGAATAATAACTAATTTTTATTGACGTTATAAAATTTATCATAATTTTAAAAAATTTATTTTTTGATATATAATTATTTTAAATAAAAACCCAATATCTAAAATTTAGAATTTTTTTAAAGAAAATTTATATCATTTTTTTAATCGAAATATTGATAAATTGTTATGGTTATTTTTTAAATTTTTCTAAAATAGTAATTTTTTTGTTAAAATTGAAATACAAGAATTCAATGTATGTAACACTATAAATTAAATGCATGATTTCATGAATAAAAAATGTTGTAAGAACACATAAGTAAAAAATCTCATCTCACATTTTCTATATATAGTAACAAGAATCAATATAATTGGTAGTATTTATTAAAAACAATAAATTAATTAATATAATATTAAAAACTCTCCCTGCATCCACTTATAAATTCCAACCCTGACAACCCCTTCTCCTCATCATTAATAAGCCTTATATCATACCAAATATCTATCCAACTATCTCATAATATCTCCCCCACATCCATATAATCCCTAGAATCATCAACATATTAGTACAACATTCTTTAAATGGATATCGAAGATAAGACTTCGAAAGGTTAAGATAAAAACCCCAACCATACATTTTAGTTTTTTCCTTCTTATAATCAACCTTATATCTCTCATAAAATTGAAATAATGACTCTAATATTTAAAATAAACTACAATGTTATTGGTTTAATGAAATATCCATTATCCAACCTCCTCTCATCTATAAATGATATGATCATTCATATTATTGTTGGTTCACTTCCACCATAAAGAACATACATTATTTTTCACCACAACATTCAAGGATGTTTATAGAAATATTATAATGGAAAAATATGATGATTATAAACATAACATAAATTATATCACCTTAAATAATTTTTAATAATTATTTAATAAAATAAACTAAATCTAGTTCATAATGGTTAGTAAAGTCATCAAACTGAACTCACCATATAATGATAACAAATTTACTAAATGAATCATACAAATTTCATAATTCATGTGTAAAACTAATACAATTTAAATTTAATGAAGTGAATTTGTATAATTTCATTTCACTTTTGGATTTTTGGAACCATTCCATAATAATATTATTAATTATCCACCACTGATACAAAATTGGAACTAGGAAAAGAATTCCTGCTTAAAAGTGAAATTAAACATTATATCTCATTAAAAGAGTGTCAAATGAACAAAATATCATTATTGTAAAAAATATATGGAACTTATCATGAATTAAATAATTAATGAATATAATTTCTTTATTTAAGAGGTTAAGTGAGAGTGAGGAATGAATATGGACACGTGGTAAGGTATCTCTCTGAACAACCCTATTTTCATTGGGCTATGAGATTTCTCTATAAGATACACATTATGTCTCTATTTTATGTTATATAATGCTTATATATTATTTATATATGTATCAATTATTTATTCCTAGCTTATTATACCTTATTCTTATGGGGTTATAGATGATTTAATTTCAACTCTAAATTCCCTCTTTAAAATGAAATTCAAATAAGGGTATCATTTTATATCCCCTAATTATTTTATTTAATACGCTTTAATAAATCTTACCAAATTAATGTTTTCATAAAATAAAAGGATTATTTTAGGGATAAAATGTCACAGTTTAATCTATTTTTTCAAATAAAATTCTACATCCTTTGATTATTCAAAAATCTCTGATCTCTTAAAACACCATTTTGAATGAACATTTCTATTCATAAATCTCAACCCTTTATCATGAAGTTAATTATTAATAGATGGAATTTTTTGTATATATATTCTTATTTATTTATATATAATCGTAAAAATAATTTAATTCCTTATTCACATTGGAATTTTTATGAAATATCCTATGATTTTGATATCATGATTGATAATGTAGTTTATTATTTCTACAAGAATTTATTATGTTTATTGATTATTTTTTACTTAATTGTGTAGAAATTATATGCATTTACATGTTATCATGGTTGTAAAAATTCCCTCAATTAAATAGGTAATGTGTTTATATCTTGAGATAATATGTATGGTATTACCAACTAAAACTCATCAGTGCTGGGGGTTTATCCACCATCTAATATTGTCTTGGTGGTGTTCCATTACATATGTTTACCTCATGTTTTATATTCTTTCTCCATTATATGATTCCATGATCTTATGATTTCATATTCTTTATTTCATGATCCCGTTGTATTATTCATTAGCCTTGTCTTTTAGTATATCATGTTCTATATTTTGACTCATACGTTATGATTCTTTATCATTATTATTCATTTACTCATATTTATAGATCACCTCATTCTGTTATGTATTTCACATGTTATTCTATGAATTTTTTGATGATCAAATGAATATAAGGGAATATTATGTAAATTAAAATACTACATCCTTATTCTAGTTCCAAATCAATGAATTATTTACCTAGATTACCAATGACACTTGTTATCTTAGTCATTTGGTTTGATTTATTGGATATTTATGTGAAGAATTATTTAATAATATGTATATAAGGAATAGGATATCATTTTTGTTATAAAAGGGTATGTGTTGTTATTTTTGGTGATTAAGATATTAATAGATTTGTAAAAACCCAAATCCAATGTCATGCATAAAAAAACATCCTAAAATTTAGTTTGTAATAGAAAAGGGGGTTTTAAGAAATTGAATCTATAATATCCCAACCCAAACCACTAGGTCCAATTCTAGTGATACCTAATCTCATGGGTACCACACTATACCAATGAGGCAACTGCCTACCAATGAGGGTCTATGTCTAATAACTGGGACACTATACCTTCTATATTATGTCATTTTACAATATTTATTAAATGATAATAAAAATAAATAAATAATATGAGTAAACATGCATAAAACTCTATAGAATAAATATATAAATAGTCTTCAATGTGTAAACCATGTTTATTTTATAAGAATAACATAAAAAAGATAAAAATATAAATAATCACATGTGGGTTCCTCTAGATACATCCATGTTCTTCTCTCGATCTAAAATACATTTCTCGACCATCCACTATATGGCCCTTTCCTTTTATTGGATTCTGGGTCTTGACTTCTAAATGTACACCAAAATTCCTATTTTCGGTGTGAGTAAAAGACACAATAGGACACCCACAATGTATTCCTAACATTTTTAAACATGAGTAAGAGTGTATAACATAAAAATACATAAATATACCAACATGAAACTATCATACAAAGTTTTTTTCACAAACCAAGCTACCATAATCCCTTGTTACACTTGGTCAGAGACTATACAGTAAAAAATCAAAAATATTCATGGAAACATCACACCATCATAGATATCCTCAAGATCGTCAATAGCTTTACTTTCCTACATCCTCTAGGTCAAACAACGCAATGTCATCATAATTTAGTGTTATCATATGGTTAGGTTACATAGACTATCAAACACCACTATTTAAATGAAGGATTTATCACTCATGATTATCATGCCCCACATTCCTCACTTGGTTTTGATCACTTTTGATTTCTATACCCCCTGGTGAGGCCATACTAGGACATTATTACCAATCACCCATATTAGTATCATCATTTTTTCACATGAAACATCTAAATAGGATCACTCTCTAGGGATATTGATCCATGATGGGTCCACCTATAACTTGTTACCAGGCATTATTTAATAGAATATCATATACTATGAATATAAAAGGGTAAAAATTATGTCTTATTAAATAACACGTAACATATCATTAGTAGGAGATGAATCTAGACATAAAAAAATTTGAGAAACTCATCATGGTATAAATTACATAAGTAGGTGTAATCATATATATTCAACTATCATAATCATGGCCTCGTCATTTAAAGAACCTCTAACCTAATAGTTTTCAACATTTATACCAAGGTCCATTGAATTTGTCATTACCTAAACCAAAATTTCTCCGATTGGAACCTATTCATCAACCAATTAATCCTAGAACTAATCCAAAATCAATATTTTATGGGTTATATTTTATAAGATGTATGTACAACTAAAATTGTATAACAAATTTTTTCCTAGAGATAATAATCATCTAATTGGATTCAACATTCGAGATGAATAATGGAGGAGGAAGGGGTTCTAGATAATAGAGGGTGTCTACTTTTTAGTGAATAGGCTATAGTATTGGGGGTGTGCGGAAGCCACTAAAGTGTTTTATGTTAAACACCACATTTTAGGGTAGCATTAGATTAAGATAACCATGATCTAGGACTTATGGTGGTAGCATGGAACCACCATGGAAGACACCAAAATTGCGTAGAGTGGGGGATTACATTATGTAGTGGATCTACACCGTGACCCACTATGGAATTGGGTTTTTTTTATGTGTATTCTCTATAAATACCTTCAAGATGTGGGATTACACGTCAAGGTAGGAAGAGGAAATAGTTATTTTCATCCTTTTTTCTTCTCATTACATGTTATTTTAATCATAATTAAATCATTTAATTAATTCCTAAATAAATGATAACCTTAATTTAAAAGTTAAAACCATCCTTCAATTCATAGTAGCATAATTATAAGGATCAATTTTCAAATACAAAAGACCCCCCTTCATATATAACTGAAAAAGAAAAGTGGTATTGTTGCATGGTTCAAGGCATGATGATAGAGCATTAATTTATTTCTACCTCCATGAAAATGGAAACAGAAGAATACAAATGTATTTTTGACACAACATCATAGCCTTTAGATTTTGAGGTTTGTCATTAATGAAACATCCTTGTTAAATTTAATTCATGACCATTATAGTTCCTCCCAAATCAAGAGGTGTGGCCTCTCAAGATATGGTCCATCCATCCCTTGTTTTGGTAGAATATTTTCAAAACATACTTTAAGTCTCCATAATCATATATAATAACTTCGTCATGTAACCAAACATGTACTAACTCATAGTGGAGGGGAAAATTTATTTTATTAAACAAATAACTTTCAAGGTATTATAATTATCCTTACTAAGACTTCTCATCCTCATGAAGCATCTCTAGGTTTACTTCCCAAAAAGCCCAGGACCCTATGTTCAAAAGTCAACCCCTCACTCCCATGTCTCCTCATGGAACAAACCTTACTGCTGCAAAATCCCAAAATATAGTTCAATCTTCCCTCATAAGATTTTATCATTTCTATCTATAATCTACACCATATGGTTGGGAATGTACCTCTGAATATTTGAAACAAAGAACACATTTTGGATACATAAATAATGATAAGGACGGTTCAGATGGTTCACCACCTCCCCTATCTACCCAGTGATATCAAATGATCAAACAAAACGATATTATTTCATGCCCCGATTCCTTATAAATATATGGCCTAATCAAGGATTATATATCAAGAAAATGAAATTAGCCACAATGAATTTCAAAGGTATCCTCATGTTTTTGGTATATGGTAATTGTCTACATTGAGTTTCAATAAACCTATTATGAATTAGATAAATTATATCAGATATCTTCCCAACCAAGATTGGGTCACAAACCATTCTCTCATCTGATTTCCCAAGCTTAGATTCTATATAAAAGTCCCCCCTAAGCCTAGTGGGCCACATGGCCTTAGGATCATCTCCCCAAATGATAGAGGATTATGACTAGTAGCGATGGACTATGATGTTTCCATAGAGAGACTATGTCCTCATAACAAAATATCATCATAATATATAACATATATGATACAACAAGAGGTAGATAGAAGAATTAGTATAAATAAATACATTTCATAGCTAAAAGAGACAAATCAATGATAACTAAAATAACTGGAATATCATACAATAACTAATGATGATATATGTCATGTCACTTGAAAGAAGGAAAACATGTATACAAAGTAGAAGGTATATATGAAAAACCCAATGTAGAAAAAAAGTAAATACATAAACAATCCCAAGAATCCCAAGCTATAGCTCAGTAATCTTCTACTAGCCCCATCCTAGCATAGCAAGAGACCATGTGTCTAAATCATTATGCTTCCCTTTATCAACACATTCATACATGCAATCTTCCCCAGGTACTAAATGGCACCCATAGAGTGTGTGAGATAATTCTCAATGGGCCACTACTAACATTTTATATAACATCCAACCCATATAAGGTAAATTATAATAGTGTGTAAGAATGCATATATAAATAAAGTAGTAAAATGTATCTAAACACCCAACTACCTACTTCATCCCTTGGTTAGTGTTTGAACGTGTAACTGGTTCATTAATAAATTATGTTCTAGTTTATATAAACGAGTCTCATAAGGAAAATCCAGTACTGACACCACCACATGATATTATAATTAGTAAAGGTTCTAAAGTGTAAAAGGAAACCATGATAGATAATTAATATGAATTGGTTCCATGGTGGTCATCAAGGAAACCTATAGCTTAGGGGTTTCTAACGTAGTAGTAACTGGGTCCATATAAGGCATAAGAGTGTAATCTAAGGATAATCATCCAAGGAATTCCCAAAATAATGTTTCTAATCATGTCAAAGGAATTCATCGAAGGTAAAATGGAGATAAGCAATGGCCAAGCCCAATTATGTAACCAAGGAACCACATTTCATGCTGGATCCAATGAGTGTATAATAATGATGTGATCCTATTATGTCATACCAAGCGTCCATAGTTAGAAAATTTTGGGGTTTCCTGGTTGGTCTCACAAAATAAAATATCATTCTTCAATTGCAATGACATCCTTGAGTACCTAAGGCATTTTTTTAGGAATTAAAGAGCCAACATGAGACAATAATTTCTACAAATATTTCAAGGCCCATGTGCATAATGAGGTACCATACATTTACTTTATTACAATGAATTTGTTCATATGATAACTATTCATTTAACAAATTCACATAGTTCAATCCTTTCATTTCATTTGATTGACAAGTCCGTGTATCACTAAACCTTTTAATTAAAACCATTTAAATCAAGTTAAATTAAAAATTTTCACTGTACTACCTTCCATAAACATGGAAAGGTGTTCGACGGATGTGGAACATACATTCATTTACATTTAATATGAAATATTCATATACATAAGTATGATTTCCATAATATCATTTGAATAAGTTACCTACATTTAAGAACTTACCTTCGTAGGGTCAGGTGGATGTGACATGGTACAATTCATTCATAATTTTCAAGATACTATAGGTGTATAACATAAGGAGGCTTACAATTAGTGTGGTCAACTACCAGCTCTCCTGAACGATGGATGAAAAGTGTTAAAACACTAAATACTCAATTATGGCATATCACCCTAAATGTGGTATTGGGGGTATAGACGTAAACACCAATAACCAATCATGTTTATGGAAAGGTGATAACCATACAGTTCTAATGACTATTATCAAGGCTTAAAAATTCAATAAACTTCACCCATTGAAATCTAAGGGGCCCACATAGTAATTCCAAAATCAACGAACTTGAGGGATGAGTAATAGGCCACCCACATCATATTCATATGACTCTCATTATTTAGTATCAACATCTAAATTGATATGGATTAGAGTATATTGTAAAAAAGCATAAAATCATAAACCTATAAAAATAGGTAAAGGGAAAGATAAATGAAGAACGGATTTTGAAGACTCAAGTACATACCATTGCATATACAACATGATGCATTGAAGATCAATTGGATCACAGATGAAGAAGAAGTTTTAATCCCTATTTTAGGACTTTAAAAAGATCTAAAATTAGAGGGAAGTGGGTTATGTCTTTTGGAACTTAGAATAGGGAAGAAGTTGTAAGATATTTAGATCATTTAGAAAAAAAAATGGAAAATTATCCTGTAATTTGTTTGGCTGCACAATTTTCCAAACCATGTGCCAACCCTGTATTGGTACATGGAGAATATGATAACTAGTATGGTTAGTTTACACAGTTACGGAAACCGTGCGCCTATCATGCAGAATAGATCCGCCTAAAAATATAAACCATATTGCTGGTTGGATATAACAGTGAGCCCTACCAGCATGAGTTAAAATAATAATGGGATAAGAACTTCTCTCCAAAATGCTAGGCTTCCAGATCTGAATAATCCCTTGACACACTTTAGAAATTATTGAACTCATTAGGCATCCAACAATTGTCCACAATAAGGAGTTAGAATGAAATTTAGAGGATCCATACTTCATTCAAAAACTAGTTTTTATAGTATTACCCCTTAAAGGAACTCTTCCTCGAGTTCACCTTCCTACAGTGGTGAAACACTATTTGAGAAAAACTCTAGCTACTGAGCATGTACATTGGCCACCCTCTCAGAAGTCTCATCATGTACATTGTAGTACTGCCATATAACTCATAATAGAGGGACATACTGACCTTAGAGAGCCTTTGTGCTCTTATTGAATTTTTTTATAGGATACTGCTCAAAATAAGAATTATCATCAAATCAATATCCTTGGGGTCAAATGTATGATACGATTTGGCATGATAATGGTGAAAATGTGAAAAATGGAAGATTTCGTGATTAAAAAGGTACCTATAAGGTAGTAACAACTGATATTATACAGTCCATACTCTTTCTAAGATCTCAAATGTCCCTACATAATGTGGCGATAGTTTCCCCTAATTTCATAACCATATATTCCCAAGCCTAGATGATACACCTAGGAAAACACTATCCCTAACCTTGACCTCTATAGGTCATTGACAACGATTAACATAAGGTTATGGAATAAATTGAGAAGTATTTATATGCTTTATAATCAACATAGCCTTCTCTATGGTATCTTATATGATATGGGGACCTATTAGGGATGCCTCACCTATCTATATCTTGCACTGGGATGAAAGAAACAACCTATCGTATACGTCCTTCAAAGGGGCCATCTAAATTGTCATATGAAAGCTGTTATTATAGGCTAACTTGATGAGAGGGATATTCTTCTTCCAAGAATAGATGAAATTAAGGAAATGTGCTCAAATCATGTCATATAGAACCTATATCATCTGTTCTGACTATCCATCAGTCTAAGGGTGAAAAGTTGTGCTTAAAAGCACCTATGTACCCATAGTCCTCTACAACCCCTACTAGAACCGTGACGTGAAACAATTATCCAAATTCTCCCAAATAGGATTGAATTAGGATGCTTTCGTTATTCGGTCAATAACTACCCATACAGCATTGCAGCCCCTTAGAAACCTTAGTAAGATGACTACGAAACCCATAACAGTATCGTCCCGTTTCCATTCCAAGACTGCTAGCCACTATAACATGACTGCAGGTATCTGGTACTCTACTTTCACCTACTGTTTGGTGGAACACCTAGTTATAGAGCCTAATATATGTCATTTCATCATTGGCAACCAATACTGGCATTGAAAATCTCAATAAATTTTGTTTTCCTAGATGAACTTCCCGATTAGAAGTGTGGTACTCTTGCATCAACTCCTACCTAATTTCTATATTAATACATAAACACCCATTAAAAACAGAATTTTATCTCTTTTCATAGACCAATCTTGAGGCATGTCAACTCTTAATATACTCTCATGGAAAACCAAACCCTCAAAATATGAAAATTGCCGATCATTCACCATCTCAAGGGTGGAAGAGGTAAAAATAAAGTTTGAGAATTAATAATACTTGTTAAGATAATGAAACACTTGATTTAATTTAGAAAACAAGTCCGTTAACATTTATTTATAATTGGCTTCCCATACAGCCTGTGCCCAAGCTTTTTGACTCAGCATATCAATGACTATACTTCCCTTTCCAGGCATATATTGAAGGTTAAGATGGATTGAGTGAAAATATACAACCCATATTAACTTTATGAGATTCAATTCATGTTATGAAAAGATATATTTTATGGTATTGTGTTCCCTTTACCCCACAAAGTGATCACCCAACAAATAGTGTCTCCAGCAACATAATACATGGACAACTACTGTTGTCTCAACATCATGCATTGGTTTATTCCACTCATGAGGCCTCAACTACTGAGAGTTTTCTGAAATGACTATATTCTTCTACTCCATCACTACTACTACTATAATGCTTGATGCATCATAGTAGATGATATAACTTCTACCAGGCTCTGGAAGTGTCTTAAAAGGTGTTGAGACCAGCCTCTCCTTCAGCAACTGAACGGTTTTCTCACACTCTCCTGACCATAGGAACTTATCAAACTTATTTGTAATATGAGTAATATGAGAATAAAGACATGCAAATTTCTATTTTAAATTCCATTAATATCCAATTATCCCCAAGAAACATTGTATATCCAATAGGTTCTAAGGTTGCTTCCAAGAAACCACAACACTAACCTTCTCATGTTCCATAGATACTCTGGATTCCTAAATGATATGACCCTTGATTTGAAATTTGTCAATTTAAGAGTGGAATTTGGCTAGATTTTCATAAATATGATTCTCTCTAAATGTACATAGAGTGATCAAGGTGTTTTCCATGGTCTCTACGTGTGTGATAATGAACCAAGTTATCATCCACAAGTACTATGAAGAAGGAATCCAAATAGGGTGGAACACCCAATTCATTAGAACCATGAAAATGGATGGCACATTTATAAGGGAAAAACCATAACAGTGTACTCAGACAAACCAAAACTGCTATGGAAAGCTATATCATGTATTCAAGATGGATTGACTCACAAGTGATGATAGCCCAATCTCTGTTCGATCATAGACAAGACCCTAGATCCGCATATTTGGTCAAAGATATCATCTTTTCAAGGTAGTTTATACCGATTCTTGACCGTAATATAGTTCAAAAATCTATAATCCATGCACAGATGAATGGTACCATGTACATTCTTGGTGAAAATTATGGCTGATCACCAAGAGGATGTGGTGGTCCATATGAAACCTTTAGCCTCTAGATCCTCTAACCGATGCGTGATCTACTAGATCTCAGTAGGTTCCATCTTATATAGAGGAATGGACATTAGAGTTGCTCCACAAACAAGTTCAATCGTAAACTCTACCACACTCTCAGGAGGTAAGCTCAAAAAGTCATCAAGAAATTCATCCCTGAAACAATCTACTACTGGAGGTAATTCAACCTAGTCTAAACCTTCATCCTCTATGAAGAGATTGAAAATCAGGACGGTCACCCCACGTAGCCCATGATGCTCTGTTCTAACCCTTCTAGCCTGCACATACCACTCATCCTTATATAGATAACTACTGCCCTATGGTGTTGTAAATGATACCCTTTGGTGATATAAGTCTACAATGGAAATATACAGAACTAACCAATCCATCCCAATAATGAAATATAAGACTATCATCTCGAAGACAATGAGGTCGCATAAGAAAGGGTAATTTCATACCTCAATGGGGAAGTCCCTACATTATTGTATTCCATATTAATAGGCTCCAGACAATGTATCTAAGGTCAGGGAACCACATAAAAATTTTATTTCTAGCTCAAGGATTTCCAAAATTGATAAGGAGATAAAATAGTGTGAAGCACCTGAATCAAACAATGTAGATACTATAGTGGATTCTACTAGAATAGTACCTCGTACTGTAGATTTTCTTGTAACCTGATCCTCAAGTATCGGATATAAATCATTCATTTTTTCTAATCCATGACCATGAGAAATAAATGGACTACTATAATTAAAACTACTTTACTGGAATTATGTGTGATCAGGGGACTAGTTACCACGGAAAAAACCTCCTGCTCAGCCAGTATTATGGATGCTACTCAAACAACCCTCCTGACGTGGTTCAAAAAAACCTTCCCTAGAAGGTAGAGCTGGAATGGAGCATCTTCCACTGGAATCTAACGAGATGTTATGATAGAATCTTTGTAAGTGCCTCATACAGCAGCAAGCCTAA
Organism: Viscum album; assembly: GCA_963277665.1. NCBI lineage: Eukaryota > Viridiplantae > Streptophyta > Magnoliopsida > Santalales > Viscaceae > Viscum > Viscum album. Next base: position 64,668,164 of record OY728134.1, read on the forward strand.
CACTGGAGAGGTTCTCTATCAATATGAGGCTACATACACCCCATACGTCTGCACTGATGGAATACTATAGAGATAGCTACATGGGTACCCTAGCTACCACTACCCTAATGAGAAACCTCAAGGGAATGCTTCCTACCACCTGAAAACCCACTAGCATGATGTGCATTGGTCCTCTATTCCTAGTACTATCATTGTCCCTCATGTTGTGAAAAGTTATTAGAGACTGATTTACTATTTCATAGAATGTATGTAGGTCAAATACATTCACCTGAGTATGGATAGAATATATGATGACATCCCCGAAGCGTATGGAATGTGAAAGATCATCTCCAGCTAGAAGTAGTGAAAATCACTATAACTCAGAGAAATGTTTTAAATACTCCATAAATGACATAGAACCCTATTATAGATGCAAAAAAACTCTATCTCTATCAGCTGTTAGCATCTGGAGAATGAAATGATCATCGATGGTAGTCTAGATTTAAGCCCATACCATATACTGATGGTGACCGGCTTGAGTAATCACATCCCACCAATTTTTTTCCGAATCATAAAGAATGTGTGTAGCATGTTTGACCCTCCACTCTGGAGGCATCTTCATATTCTCAAGGATATAAATTGTGGATTCTAACCAAGAATTAGTAGCCTTTAGAGCAGTATCCCCTATTAATTTAGTAGGGTTTTGCTACTAGTACTCGTCGATCATATCTGCAATGGTAGGTTCATCTTGTAGAGAACCATGTATAGACTACATCCAACATAAGAAACTATCACGAATTTGGGCATCAATGCCCAATTATGGTAAAGAATGTGGTGCCTCATGTGTCACTACAAGAAGAAAGACTTGTGGATTGGGTCCCATCATGTCTGGATAATTTTTGTCACCACCCACCTAGAGCAAGACATGAATACATTATGGTCACATTGGTCTACCATTTGACAGAACACACCTCAAAACAAGCTTTATGTATAGGATATCAACACTAATGGATGATAAATGTAAGAAATGGATCATTACCCAAGGAATAATACCCCAACCACCATTTGATATTGACATGTATCGGTAAATGATCAAGTATTAATTATTGGGGTTCCATTAGATGAATGGTCAATAGCACCTTGCCTCATCATTTATTGGCATACATTTAATTTTAGTTTATATTTAATTACCAAATTCAATCATATTCCATTCTTAAGAATAATAAGGTGGGATAAGGACTTGAAATTCATTGAAATTTTTCTTTTTATTTTCTTTTAATGTGTAACAAATTTACATCAAAATGAAATTCCATTCCAAGTGAATTAGGGCCCATTCTAATTATCACTAAAAACAATACATGTTTGAATTTCTAATTATAGGATTGATTTAGTAAATTACTCATTCAAACCCACGAGGGGACACAAAACATCATGAATTGAAATAATAAATCAATCAAACACAAAACCAAAGTAGCACAAGAATATAGACAATCATGGATCAATCAATAATCACATGCATATCAAGCAATGAAATCAGTGAAATGCACGAATATTCCATGGAAACATGCATGAAATGTAATCCCTATGAGTTGATATGATACATTTAATAGTGATCCTTTCCATCATATCACCAAGCCAAGGATAAAATGTAATCTCAATCATAAGAATAGGTAGAAACACCACATAACATGTGAGTCACCCAATGGTGCAATTATATAAAAAATAATAGGAAAAATTATAAGAACAATTATAATTCAGGAAACTCAGATTTTACCATAAACATGTGTACACGATGCCCAACATTTTCTTATGAACAAGTTCCAATAATTACTAATCATCAATATATTGTATCTAATTATTAAAGAAATAAAGTAACTTCTCTGATACAACATTATGAAATCCTGGACCTGAATTCCCCTTAAGAGGGTCCTCAAGCCCACTAGGCCATATGGCATCAGGAAACTCTCCCTAAATGCTAGAGGCTACTAACTAGTAGTGAGGGACTAGGGGTTGTTCATGGGGACACTATTCCTTCATTACTAGAGTGTATCACACTAGATAAAATATATGACAAAAAATGAGTTAAATCTCATAAAGAGAATGCACAATAGAAAAGGGAAAATCCATGATAGCTGAAATAATTGGAATAACATAATAAAACTGAGACTGGTATATGTAATATCACTAGAAATATAGAAAATGGATACAAAGTAGTATGAATACATGAACAATCCATGTTAGAGAAAATGAAATAAATAAACCATCCCAAGAATACCAAGCAACAGCTGAGTCATCTACTACTAGATCCATCCTAGAAGAGAAAGAAATAATGTTTCTGAAGCAATAAACTAAACTTTATCAACACCAATTACATGTAATCTACCTCGGGTGCCAGATTTCACCTAGACAGGGTGTGAGATAAATATTATTGGGCCTCCACAAATGGTGTATATTATATCCATTATGCATAATGGAAATTTTAACAGTGTGAAGGCATGCATATATAAATAATGAAGTAAAATGTAACTAAATACCCAAGTACCTGCTTCATCTCTAAGATGGTGTCTAAAAGTGTAACTAGTTCATTAATAAATTATGTTCCAGTTTATATAAACATTTCAGGTATGATATATCCTACACTGATATCACCTCATGATGGTAAAATTAATGAATTTTTCAAGGTGAAATAAGGCGATCATAATTAATAATTAATACGAAGTGGGTCCGTTGTAACCACCAAGAAATCCTAGAACTTATGGGTTGATAACTTTTTAGTAACTGAGTTTAGAGAAAGGGTAAGATTATAATCCAAGGAGGATCATCCAAGGCATTCCCACAATAATGTTTCTTACTGAGTCCAGCTAATTCATACAAGGTAAAATATGAGATAAGTAGTGGTTGGGCCCAATTATGAAACCAAAGAACCTCATATCAATCTAGATGTAAGTATTTTACCTAATGAATATTGTAATAATAACTGAGGGATCCTATGGTGTCATATCGGGCATCCCGGTGTACAAAACATTTGGGTTACTAGGTAGGTGTCACCCAAGGAAACTGACATCCTTGTATCGGAATGACTTGCATGAGTACCCAAGGAATTCCCTCAAGAATACAAGATCTAACATGAGTCAATACTTCCTATAAATATGTCAAGTTCCATGTATATAATCATTAACCTTAAATTTAATTCATTACAATTATTTTGGTCTTACGATAACTATGTGATTAGAAAATTCACTTGGTTCAAGCCTTTCCTTCCATTAGTTTGACGAAGCCAAGTAGCAAGAAACATTTTGATTTAAAACATGTAAATAAATTTCATTTATTATGTTTCACTCCAATTCCTTCTAGAAACATGTAATGGTGTTCTAAAAGCATGAAATCGAACATTCATTTACAATTAAAAAGGCAAGTTCATACACTTAAGTATAATTTTCATAATATCATTGGAATCAGTTACCTACATTTAAACATTTACCTTAGGTGGGTCAAGTATAAGTGGTGTGGTACAATTCATTCACAATTTTCATTATTTGAAAGTCATTTAATATAAGGAGTTTTACCATTTGTGTGGTCCAGCTCAATCACACCGAAATGATGGGTCAAACTGTTAAATCACTAAAAACTCAATTACGGAATATCAACCTATATGGGTTGTTGAGAGTTATGGACATAAGAACCAAAAAGTAATCACATATATGGAAATTGTATAAAAATATATTTCTAAGGACTATAAGAAAAGAATATAAACTTAATAAATTACACCCGATGAAATCGTCAGGCCCCACATGTCAACTCAAAAATCAATGAACTTGAGGGATGAGAAATTAACCAACCACTTCATATTTGTATGACTCTACTCATACAGTATCTACATCTAATTTATTCTGGATCAGATTATATATGAATATTTGGGCATACAATTCTAATCCTTGAAAACATGTTCGAGGAAAAGAGAAACAAATAAGGGATTAAAAATGTGCAGTAATTCCTATTGTGCATCTAATGTGACAAACAAAATCTCAATCGGATCCTAGATGAATTATATATTTCAATCCATAGTTTAGGCCTTCAAAGAGCTCAAAAATTATATGGAATGGGCTTATTTCCACTAGAACTTATAATAGGGAAGATAGGTTTAGAAATTTTGAACATTATGGGGAAAATGGTAAAATTCACCCAAAAAACTTCCACTACACAATTTAGTCATACATTTTTCCAAACCATGCACTAACCATTCACAGGTACTTTGAGAAGTTGGTAACCCACATGGTTAGTCTATATGGTTAGGGAAACTATTCACCAAATGTGTAGAATGGATCTTCTCAAAAATTAATACCATCTTCATGGTTAGATATTACCATGCACCCTACCCCCATAGTTTACAGCAACCGTGTGACATGACAATTTCTCTCGAAAAGCTGGGCACTATGATTCTGAACAAGCCCTAAACACCCCTAATACATTATTCAACTCATTAGGCGTCCAAAAAATGTCCATAATAAATAGTTTCATTGAAATTTAAAGGACCTCTACTTGAATCAAAAACTAGGTTCTTATATCTCACATGAATCATGCCAACAGAGTTGTGTGTGACATGGACTCCCATATAGATTCTAATAAGCTAACATCTTAATTTAATATTGATAAAGTTATTTAAATTATTATTTTATACAATTAGGGTAATTATCCCACACTTGAATAATGTCAAGGACATAAGCTCAAAACATATCCTCCAACATGTTTATTGTCCACTCGGACAATCTATATATCTGTGGATGGTACATTGTACTCAATCCAAATTGAGTCCCATTGTATTTTTTAGTCATTCAAAAAACCACACCATAAAATACACATCCCTATCTATATAATTACAAAGGTAAATCCATGATAGTGTATATTCCCATGGACAAAGAGCTTTCCCATCTCCTCTACTAAGTGAGTCTCTATGATTTGTAAGAAGGGAGTTGTCCTTTCTATCCATTCATTAATCACCCATACTATGTCACAAATTCTTATAGTCTTGGGAAATACCTTCATGAAGTTAATAAAGTAATCTTCCCATTTCCACATTGAGGTTGGAAGTGGCTAGAGAACTCCACCGGGTCTCTAGTACAAGGCCTTCACCCTCTAATTGGTAAGGTACTATGAGACGAAGCCAAAAATGTACTTCTTTATCTAGGGACACCAAATATAGTGTCTGATGTCATGATAAATCATGTTTTCACTAGGATGTACTACACATTTGGAGGTATGGTAATCTATCATTATATTTTCTATAGTGAATTAAGGGGCTACTACTCTCCCATGTACTATGATAACATTTTTACCATCCATCAACCATCCAAGTATTGAACAATGACCAAATATTTTTCTCTAATCTCTTTACACTCTCAGTTTTAATGTTGTGTGGTATTTACTTATTCCAAAAGTGATGATGTGATCACTAAAGGATTGAAACTCTGAAATCCATGATACTGAAAACCATCCATATCCAAATCAACAAAAATGTTATTCAATAATTATTGATTCTATCAGGTTCACACACCATAGTCCTTCTCAACTTTCATCTTACATCTAATTGCCTCTGCAATTCTATTTCCCTTCTTAGGTACATGTTTCCTCTCAACATTGAATGACTATAGATACTCATACTAGAGCCTATGTATAAGGAACTGACCTTATTACATTACATAATCTTGAATTTAGTCAAGAAATCACTTCCTTTCACATTGAGGATATTTTTAACATTATATATTTAGAGAAATGGGACATAACACATTTATGACATTACAAATTAATACATAGTCGATACCATAAAAATAGTACTCATTTCTCCCAATATAAAAAACTTTTAAAATAAAACATGATTTCTTTGATAATTCTTTAAACATTTAACTAGGCTTACTTATTTATATTACACATCCTTATAACCTATGTTAATAATTCAAAAACCTGTGATGATAACAAAAAACTTAAGTTAGGGTTATAAAAAGGGGGAAAGAACAAATTAGTCCAGGAATACTTGTAACATATGACATCCTTTTCAAAAGACATATGTGTCACCCATATATACCTGCTTTGTGAAACATGAGATTTCCACAAGATTCCCACAATACATAATAACATAACTTGAAACTAAAATGTATCTTTGGGCATTACTTAAATAATACTATAACCCTCATGGATACCCTATAGTTTTTAAGCCTCTCGTCTACCTTACAATTTGTGTAACCATCACAGTTAAACATGGAGTAACCATACGGCCGACCTCCAACTTATACATACACAATGCATTGGAGGGAGATATTGGTCCCACCATCATTATAAATAATGAATAATAACCATAACATAATCATACAACATGAATAATTTCAGAAAAAATCTTTTCAATCTTGTAAAATAGAATTTATAAAAGAGGATTTTAAAAGTAAAACCCATTAAAAATCATATAATTGAAGTGATAATTAATAGAGTGGATGGAATATGTATATATAATTTAAATACACATAATTAAAAAATTATAAACCAAACTCTTCACACAAACAATTTTTTTACCACATAAATAATGAAGTAGCATGTTAACCTAAAGAATGGAAATCGGGTTAAGAATTCACTTACCTCTAGTTTGTCTTAATTAAAACTTGTTTAAAACTCTTGTATTATGGTTAATAGAGTGTTATTATAATATTCAAGAAACATATTCATATTTATAACATCATATATTACTATTTAATAACATCATTTCATCCTATAATTAATAGTATTTTGTTCCTTAGATTGTTTTGGGTGCGTTCTTTACGTGATTTCAATGATCGGTTCATGACGGATGTTCTTCTCGATTGGAAGTGAAACTCCAGAATTTTAATGGAATGGTATTTAAATATTTGCAGAACAATAAATTATACCATTTATCATTTTGAATTATGAGATTATTATGATTCATAATTTAAGACATTAATGATGTTCGTTTAGATCATTTTAGTGGTTCATTGATAATAATAAATTCATTTTTTTAATAAATTAAAACCATGTGTAAAAAAGGTTCTAGAACAATATATGAGAAATAATACATATATTATAACCTGGTTTAACCATAAAAATAGTTTCATGACAAGACATGAAGGAATTAAATCAAATTTAAATCACATCGTCCACGATGTCGGTAATTCAACACATCAAGGACAATGTTTTTATTCCTTGAATAAGTGGGCGAGGAGAAGAATAATGATGATTAATTTTCTATGAACATGAGAACATCCATAATATACAAGATTTATTGATATTTCATTCCACTGGGATTAGAGTATGGGAAAATACTAGACTAAATGAAAAGGAAATGAAAGTAAAACACATGAAAAATGACGAGGATTTCTTACCTCTTGATCTCTTCTCATTGAGATCCTCTTTAAGGCCTTTGATTTTTGACTTTGGGTGAGACCATAAGTTCTTGGATGTGGGAAAAGAGATTGGGGAGGGAATTTTATAGAAATTAGACAATTATCAAGCCTTGAGAGGTGTAGGAGGAAGCAGGGGAAATGTGTAGTATTTATAGTGGACGAGGGGGGAGATTTCACATTATTTTAATTATTATTTAATTATTTTTCCTCAAGATAAGAAATATTGAGACTTCCATGACTATATAAATTAATAATGGCATGTGATTTCGATATAATGGGCTTACATCAGCTCCACATCATCGATGACACCTCCATGATGTAGAAATTCATTTATTTGTCAAATACCAAAAAACTTACTATTCCCCAAAAAAATTAAGTATTTCAGAAAATTACCAAAAAATCAACCCAACCATTTTTCAACATGTAGAATCCAAAAATGAACTCCATTTTATCAAAATAATTTGATATATATGGGGAAATTAATTTTTAAATAAAATAATACTTTATTCGGAAAATAACAATTTTAAAGCATTTATTTACTTGTTCAAAGATATGGGTGTACCATACTTTCAATAAAATGTTATATATACACTATCATAGGTGAGGTTACTATTCATAAGGGTATTTTACAATTGATAAGGGTAAAATCACTATTTATAAGGGTACATTACTATTCATCGGGGTCAGGTTACTGCTCTGAAGGGTACATTACTATTTATAAGGGTACATTACTATTCTTAAGTGTATGTTACTATTCATAAGGGTATGTTACTAGTCATAAGGGAATGTTACTATTCAAAAAAAATTAATTTGTCCTTATAAGACTCTAAATAACTTACTGATCACAATTTTATAAGACCATATTTTGAAATTCAGAACATAGAAGTAGTAAAATTATGTTTAAGGACTAGTTATAAATATCTACTTAAAACAATGTTTCATGCATTTAATATTTTTTTTTTTAAACATGGGGTGTTACATTATCCCCCCCTTCTAGAAATTGTGTCTTCACAATTTTTTTTAATCATTAAAAAAGTGAGGGTACCTTTCCCTCATAGAATTTTTATATTCCCATGTTGCTTCTTCAACAATGTGGTTTCTCTACAAAACCTTCACCTGGTGGATTACCTTATTCCGAAATACATGTTCCATTTGATCAAGAATCTGAACTGGTTTCTCTTCATAATAAAGGTTCTCTTTCAGATGAACAACTTCTGGACTCAAGACATGAGTTGAATCTGGCACATACTTTCTCAACATCAAAACATGAAAAACATTATATACCTGAGAAAAACTCGGAGGCAAATCTAATTAGTATGCAACTCATCCAACATTATTTAAGATTACAAAAATTACCGATGAATTGCGGACTTAGCTTTCCTTTCTTACCAAAATACATCACAATTTTCCAAGGAGTGATTTTATGGGAAACATGGTCACCTACATCGAAAGAGATGTCTTTCCTTATATTATCTGCATATCGTTTATGTTTTATCTGAGATGTCCTCATGTGCTGCTGGATCATCTTCAGTTTCTCAACCACTTCCTCTACTAATATTGGCACCATCAACCTTCTTTCACTGACTTCATCCCAAAACATTAGAGTCTGACACCACTTCCCATTCAACGCCTCAAAAGGTGAAATCTGAATACTAGAATGAAATACGTTATTATAATAAAACTCAACATAATAAAGATAATGATCACAACTTCCCTGCTAGTCCATTGAACAAGATTGAAGCATATCCTACAAAGTCTTAATCATTCCCTCTAACTTCCCATCTGATTGAGGATGAAAAGTTGTACTAAAATTTAATTCTACTCCTAATGACTTTTGGAGGCCCTTCCGCAAGGTATATGTGAACCTATGATCCCGGTCAGATCCAATGGAAATAGTAACTCCATGTAACTTGACAATCTCTTTGAGGTACAGTCAAGAAAGATTATCCAAATACATTGTATCTCTAATAGAAATAAAATGTGCCGATTTTTTCAGCCGATCAACAAATAACACAAATCGCATTGTTACCTTGAGATGTCTTCGGTACTCTCCCCAAAAATCCCATGGATACATTCTCCCATTTCCACTTTGTCACTGGAAAAGGCTTAAGCATCCAATTCGGTAACATTCACTCTTATTTAAGATATTGAAAAGTAAAACATTTCACAGTAAATTCTGCAATATCCCTTTTAATTTTATCCCAACAGTAATACTCCTAAAGGTCTTTGTACATATTAGTACATCTAGGATGAACCCAAAATGGAGAACTATGAGCTTCAAACAACAAATATTTCTTTAACTAGGAATTACAAGTCACACACAACCTTTTTCCAAATCTTAAAATATAAAATTTATCAATGTTAAATTCTATCAGCTTACCCATTTTAACCAATTCTACCTTTTTCGGTAGCTCATGGTGTTCCTTCTGTAATCGCTTAATTATGTCTAATAATTATGACTTCACTAAAACCTAAAACAAGACTGGTGTATTTGATGAACCAATAAATTCTATGCCAAAATTCATCAAATCATTAATCAATGGATCATGTTCCAAACGTAACAAGGTCAATGATGCATGATGTTTTCGATTCAAGGAATCTACCACATTGTTTTATTTTCATAGATGGTAATTGATCATGAAATCATAATCCTTTATCATTTCAATCCATAATCTATGCATCATGTTTAATTCCTTCTGAGTGAATACTTACTTCAGATTTGTATGGTCAGAATATATTTGACATTTGGATCCGTATAAATTATGCCTCCAAATTTTCTAAGAAAAACCACAACTGCAAATTCCAATTCATGTGTGGGATAATTTAACTCATGAGGTTTAATTTTTTCTGAAGCATAAGAAATTAGATGATCATTTTGCATCAGAACACAACCAAGTCCCTTCAAAGAAGCATCACTGTAGATGAAAAAATCACCGTTTCAGGAAGGAAAGGCCAAAACCGAAGCATTCACCTATCTCTTCTTCAGTTTATAAAAACAAACATCAAATTATTCTATCCAAATAAATTTAACCCCATTTCATTTTAACTTAGTTATCGGGCTAGATAACCATGCAATGTTCTTAACAAACCATTGGTAATAACCTGATAATCTAAGAACACTACGAATCTCCGTAACATTTTCAGGTCTTGGCCATTCATTAACCACATTTTTTCCAAGATCAACTATTACTCATCCCTCTTTACCATGTTCCCAAGAAAAGAAATATTTTGTAACCAAAAATTATAATTTCTGAATCTTCCATACATTTTCTTTTCATTTAAGGTTTTTCAAAAAACCCTTATATGTTTTTCATGCTCTCATTTACTCTTATAAAATACCATAATGTCATCAATAAACACAACCACAAACATATCCAAGTAATCATGAAATATTCTATTGATAAGATTTATGAATATATCAAGTGAATTAGTTAACCCAAATGGGATAACAAAAAATTCATAATTCCCATATCTAGTATGAAAATATATTTTTGGGATGTCAACCTCATTCACCTTCAGCTGATGCTATCCAGATCTCAAGTCAATCATGGAAAAGTACTGAGCTCCCCGGTACTGATCAAACAAGTCATCGATGTGAGTAAAAGGATATTTGTTTTTAATAGTTATGTTATTCAAAGATCTATAATCAACGAAAAGTATTGGGGAACCATATATCTTTTTAAGAAATAGAATAGGATCTCCCCATGGTGATGTTCTAGGATGAATAAGGCCTTTATCAAGAAAATCCTTCAACATATTTTTCAATTCTAGAAGTTTTATTTGAGCCATACGATATGGGGTTTTTGAAATTGGCTTATCATCAGGAACTAAGTCAATTATGAATTCGACTTCCCAATTAGGTTTGACACCGGATAACTCATCAAGAAAAAACATCAACATATTGTTTTATCAATGGGACATCATTACTCTGAATAGCTCCCTTCTTTTAAACAATACTTGAAAGATAAATTTTATTTCCATATTTCAATAGTTTCTCAACTTCCTAAAATGTTATCAATCATATGATTTCATTCTTGTATAAAAACTGAAACTCCTTTTGAAAAACAACTTCTTTATATCTATAGTCAATCTTATCAAGATAAAAAAATCCAATACATTCCCAGAATAACATCAAACTCAATAAAGAGTAAAACAACAAGGTTTGTATGTAATGTATTTCAACAGGCAACAATATAAAGATTCTTATAATTCCTCCATGATATAATATCTTCCCCTGGTGTTTTAATAACAAGTTCGGGTCTCCTTTGTTGAGGTGATATTTCCAATTTACTAGAAAATTTCTCAGAGATGAAGGAATTTGTAGACCCCGTATCAAAGAAAACATTAGAAAAATATGTGTAAACAAAAAAAACCAGATATAAAATCATTGGATGGCCCAACATCTACTGATGTAGTTGTAAAGGATCTCACTACACCATTCTGCTTACAGTCTGGATTCATTCCTTCATTTGGATCTCTCTTTGGGCAGGCATTTGCATAATGAACCATCTCACCACATTTAATACACTTTACAATTTTCTTATCAAGATTAGTCTTCAAATAATTTTCATTAAAATCTCGGGCTATATGTCCAAACTTACTACATCAAAAACACTTCCCAGTTTTGGTAAGACATTCCCTAGGGTGCTTGTTTTCAAACTTTTCACAAACTAGAAACTAGATTTTCTTACCATCAGATTTCGCTTGTTGATTCTTACCCATCACTTGCCATCTGGACATCTTCTTCTCCTTATATCCAAAATCAACATGATCATTATCAAACTCCATCTCTACCCTATCATAACATCGGACACGTTTCTCATAACATTTTAATTCATGGGTCGTTAGTGCTCTTTGATACCTTGGCTTCAGTTCTAAGTAAAATCATTTGATTTTGCTATCAAGATCCCAAATAATATTTTGAGTATACCTCACTATTCAGGTGATTTTTTATTCATACACACCCACTGAATCTTCTTCATTTTTCTTTAATTCAAATAATTTCTTCTCTATCCTAAGTTTCACCACCTTAGGAAAATAATTTTCAAGGAAAATACTTTTAAATTCATCCCACTCTAATGAATAAATATCATCTTTATCCCTGATATTAATTACCATTGACCACCACTGATCAGCTTCACCTTCACGAAGATAAATGGAAATACATACCTTTTTATTATCTTAATAACTCATTACATCAAATATCTTTCCAAGGGATTTAATCAATCCTTCAGCCACTATTGGGTGAGAAGATCCACTAAAAGAAGGATCGTGTTGTCTCATAAAATGTTCCACTATTGTCATGTTCCATTGTGGTACCACTCGTTGTTCTCTTTCATGGATTCCACCACCATTTATTTCCTATGTTAGATGAGCCATTACTATCAAAAATAGCTCAGTTCCAATCCCTACCATTTCGGGAAACAAATTCGGAAGGATTTCGTCTCGTCGATGCCTCTTTTCTTTATCTTCCCTATTTCTTCTATGGACAACCATTCTGAACAAAAATATCTTAGTTGAAGAAACATGGTAATATTTAAATTCTATATCATTTAAAATTTACCATAGAGTAAAGAAAACATTAATGGTAAATTATTAACATCATCCAAACCCCTAAAGTTATTTAAACCATCCTTTGATAGAAACTATAAGGAACAGACCATATTATGTTAAATAATTTGAATTTAGTTAATAAATCAATTCCTTTACAATTGAGGATATTTCCATGTTTATATCTTTAGAAAAAAGGGACATAACACATTCCTGAAATTACACATTAATACATAGTGTATACTATAAAAATATTAGTTATTTCACCCAATATATACAACTTTTCAAATAAAACATGATTTCTTTGACAGATCTTCAAAAATATAACTTGGATTCCTTATTTATATTATACATCATTATAAATTGTGAAAATCATTTAAATACATGGGATGATCACAAAAAGATGAGTAAGGGATATAAAAAGAAGGAAACAACACATTAGTCCATGAATAATTCTAACATATGAAATCATTTTCAAAAGACATACTTGTCACCCATATATAACTACTTTGTGAAACATGAGATTTCCAAAAGATTCCCACAATATATAATAACATAAATAGAACCATAAAATTATCTTTTGGAATTACATACATAATGTAGTAACCCTCAGGACTACCTTATAATTTGTAACCCTCACGGAAACCTTACAATCTGTGTAACCATCGTAGCTACAAAGGGAGTAACAATATGGATCACCTACAACATACACATAACAAATGAATTGGAGGTATATATAAGTCCCAAAATTTACCATAAATAATTCCCAAGAATAAAACATTAATAATGTCACAAAAACATTTCATTTGAATCTTGTAAAAATGAATATTTAAGAGAGGATTTTAAAATTAAAACCCCTTAAAAATCATATAATTGAAGTTAGACTTAATAGAATGGATGAAATATGTATATAGACTATAAATTCACTTAATTAAACATAGTATAAACAAAAATATTCACATGAACAATTTTAGTACTACATATATAATAAAGTATAATGTTAACCCAACGAATGGAAATCAGGTTAAGAATTCCCTTACCTCTGGTTTGTTTTACATAAAACATGTTTAAACCTACTTAATAATGGTTAAAAGAGTGTTATTATTATCTTAAAGAAACAAATTCAGATTTATAAAATCTTATAAGATAATTTTATAAAATCATTTCTTCCTTTAAATTTTAGTATTTTGTTCCTTCCATTGTTTCAGGTGTGTTCTTTACATGATTTCCATGATCGGTTCCTGATGGATGTTCTTGTCGATTGGAAGTGAAACTATAGAATTAGAATAGAATGGTATTAAAATATTTATAAAACCATAAATTATAAAATTTATTATTATTAATTCTCAAATGAGGATGATTCATATGTTAAAACATTAATGATGTTCGTTTAGATCATTTTAGTGGTTTTTTTATAATAACAGCCTCATTTTGTTTTATAAATTAAAACCTTGTGTAAAAAAAGGATTCCAGAACCTTGGATGAGACAAAATATATTTTTTATAATCTGGTTTCACAATAAAAATGTTATCATGAATATACTTTGAGGAATTAAAGCAATTTGAAATCACATCGTCCGCGATGTTGGTAATTCGACACATCACGGACAATATTTTTATTCCTTGAATAAGTGGAAGAGGAGTGGAAGAATGATGATGAATATTACATGAACATGAGAAAATCCAAAATATAGAAGATTTATGGATCTTTTTTCCTCTTGGATAAGAGGAGGGGAAGAGACTGTAATAAAATAAAAAGAAAGTAAAAGAAACACGTGAAAAAGGAAGAGGATTTCTTGTCTCTTGATCTCTTCTCCTTTAGATCCTCCTTAAGGCCTTTGATTTTGGCCTTTGGGTGAGACCAAAAGGTCTTGGACGTGGGGAAGGAGATTGAGGAGGAAATTTGGGAGAAATTAAACAATGTTCAAGGCTTGAGAGGTGTGGGTGGAATATGGGGAAATGGGTGGTATTTATAGTGGAGGAGGGGAGAGATTTCACATTATTTTAATTATTATTTTTTTATTTGGATCAAGACAAGAAATAGTGAGTATTCCATGACTAAAAACAGTAATAATTGCTTGTGTTTCTGAGATAATGGGCTTATATCAGCACCACATCATCGATGAAACCTCCATGATGCAGAAATTATTTTATTTGTCAAATACCAAAAATTCAATATTCACCAAAAAATCAATTATTTCTGAAAATTTCCAAAAATTCACCCCAACCATTTCTCAACATGTAGAATCCAAAAATTAACTCCATTTTTTCAAAATAATTATTATAAATATGAGAAAATTAATTTTTAAATAAAATAATACTTTAGTCAGAAAATAAAAATTTTAAAAAATTTATTTACTCATTCAAAGATATTGGTGTACCATACTTTCAATTAAATCTTATATATACAATATCAGTGGTGAGGTTACTATTCATAAGTGTATGTTACATTACATAAGGGTAACATTACTATTCATTAGGGTCAAGTTACTACTCAGAAGGGTACATTACTATTTAGAAGGGTACATTACTATTCTTAAGTGTATGTTACTTTTCATAAGGGTATGTTACTATTTATAAGGGTATGTTACGATTCAAAAATAATAATTTGGTTTTATAGGACTCTAAATAACTTAATGATCATAATTTTAGATGATTATTTTTTGAAATTCAAAACATAGAAGTAGTAAAATTAGGTTTAAAGACTAGTTATAAATATCTACTTAAAATAAAGTTTCATGCATTTCATTTATTTTTTTAAACCTTAGGGTGTTACACTATGTCTTATAATCATTTCCCTAAATGTGAAGATTTAATATATGATATTTTTTTTCATGTAGAAAAAATATCTCATCAAAGAGATATTTTCAACAACTCATTTGGGTGGGGACAATAGCTGCAAGCTGTGGATCCTATGTAGGGTAGTTTTTTCCATTGGTTAATAGCTGATGAGACACATATTAAAGTACTTTCACTATCTGTAGTAGTTATTTCCTAAGAACAACACTGGATGAATCATAGTAGACAACATATCCAATCCCAATCCCATGAAGTTTCAATACATGAGAATTCATCAACATCCACTTCAGTTCATGGAATGATTCTTACCATGGACTATCTAATGGATATTCACTCATTCATTTTTTATACTAATTTCATGGGTGGTGATAGATGACAGTAGTCCAATAATTACGATCTATAATATCCTATTAATCCTAGAAATCTCCAAATCTTAAAAACATTATGGGAATGTGTCTAGGACCTTACTGCCACCATTTTCTCTATGTTGAAGATGCTCCTACCACAAACACCACTTTCCCAAAAATTTCACCCTTTCTATACAAAATTCATATATTATCAACTTTTCTTAAAGATAATGTTCTTGAATATCACATGGGACTATCTCAGGGTGTGTTGTGTGCTGCTCTGGTGTCAGTGAGTTGATGAGAAAGTCATTGATGAAAACTATGATGATCGAATCTAGGTATTGGTGAATTATCTTATTGATGAGGTCCATAAACATTCCCAGTATATTAATCAATCAAAATAAATCCATAAATACTCATATAGTTCATATGTAATCTAAAAAATATATCTTCACAATTTTCTTCTCTCTAACACATAACTGTTCATTACTCAAAAAAATATTAATCATAGAGAATCACCAACATCCCTATAACTAATGAAAAAGAACATTGATCCTAGGAAAAGGATGTTGGTTCTTCTTTATCACCTAGTTCAGATTTTAGGTCTACCTTGTCAAATACCCATATATGGGGGGTGAATCAGGATATCAATGATTAAAAATACTTCCCTTTCGGATCTTCTATTAGTGTTAAACAAAACACGCTTATCTATTTATCCCCTAGCAATATATAAATACAAATGAAATCATGCACAAGACATAAGGAATCTACATGGTTCACCCTCATTGGAATACTTCTAAGGAGGATACATTGGGGATGTGATGATTCACCAAATTCACTAAATCTCACTTCTGAATACAAGTTTTGGGCTAGATCACTTATATTCCCATACTCAATGCCTTTACATGATTTTGTGTCTTCTCATTATATTCCCAAGATTATATCCATATGTCTCAATCTCTAGCTCACTGCCAGTGGAAAGGATCTCCATCATCCTCTTCTTTTTATCACTACCCTTGGAAGAGTCATATCACAAATTATGGACTTATACATCCCTTAATTTTCATGAAAATAACACATCCTAAACTTTAGGTATATACTATATTGATGTCCCTTTTTCACAAGTTGATGAATTCCACTTTTTATTGAATTATTAGTTTTCAGAATTTACTTTCAAAATTTGTTCAAGTCCCTTCTCGAACCACCTAATTACTCTATGAAATTTTCTGCACCACATAGCAGATAAGATTTGGGGACCACATCTTCCGTGAACCACCCCTACTTCGTGGACTATCTCTACTTCCGCCTCCACATGCTACCTCTATGTATCGCCTCCGTGAACCACCTAAACGTACTGCTTCCACTTCTATTAAATTCATTCTCTAGTAGAATACTCCTTCCATAGGCTTATTCTTCTCCTTTCATGGAATCTTCCTTGCAAACTACTTCACCCTTCACAAAATTATACCTTGTAAACCACTTTTGGACTTCACTAAATTCATAGAGAAAATTTATTTCCTTATAAAAATATATCTCACTTATAATGATGGAATTATAGGTCCTTATATTGGTCAATAGATCCACATAATCCGATAATTTTATATTTACCAGATCTTTGATGCATTATAGCCTTCACTGTGTACGACTTCTCCCATGAACCATTCTTCCCTACGTAGTCTGCGTACCCCCACTCTTCCAAAGCAGTGGAGCTTCTATTCCACAAAAAAGTACTTCATGGCTACTAAAATCACCACCTTTTTTCTGCCAATCACAAGACACCCCACATACCACAAGCCTTCGGTGAACCATCAGACTCCTACAAACCACATGCCTTCCCATGAACTTTTTTTCAGGTGTGGTCTGTGCACCACACTTCACGGCCTGCATATCGCTACTATGCTGGATAATTCATTTTCTAACTTTCCTTCTCTGTTATGCATACCACCTTCTCCATCCCACGAGCTATGGTTCGCAGTACCCATACTGTTTACTCCTAATTGAACATATTCATTTTAGAAAAACAAACTCTTAATTTGAGCCCCAAAAATTTGGAAAATACTGGGAAGCAATGCCACCTTAAACACCTGTTCCGGTAAACACTAACCATACATATTTGTGGTCATCTAGCTTTGTCAACAAACACAATCACACCCAAAAAAAATAGGGTGATGACTTGAGAAATTTTTCCCCCATCATCAGCTTTCTGTAATAAACACATAACTAAATACATCCACATACCTTATTGGAGAATGACACAGCTGCATCACATAGTGGAGTAATCAATCTGATAAATCGCTTCATCTCAATGTCGTACAACTATACCTAGATCTTCTTCTGGTCATTTTGAACCATATGATATGGAGCTATCAAAATGGGTTTCACAGTTGGTAAGAGATCCTATTCATTGTCAAATAATATATCAGGAGGTATTCATGTGATGTCGCCTAGGAGTACATCGTGATAGATATCCACGATTTGAATAAAACATGTGGGGGGATTCAACTAATAATTTTAAAAAATCCTAGCCTTCCATCTATGATGTGATCGTCCAAAGCCGAATCATGTCTAGTTCAACTATTTTTACTCCTAGTTCCTAGTCTTTGGCCATCATAAACATATATCCCTTTTTATGTAAATGAAACACTTATCCCATAGCAGTCTATATGATCTAAAAATGTATCCACCAAATCCATGCCAAGAATCTGTTGAAGATTTTCATTTCCCAAATAATAAATTCTAACTAATTTCCTTAGTTAGTAAAAACTATAGTAAAATAAAGAAATTACTAGAGATGGTCCACTTCCATTTCCAATGGTGTGTGAAGGGGGACTAGCTCAGAATATAACAAAAATTATTTTTCAATACAAAAATTTACATGTGAAAAAATTATGGAATTAGAAACACCAATATCAATAAAATGTAGTAGATAAGGTGGTAGCACTACTAAAAATTGTGAAATATATAGTGCTTGAAAAAAGGGTTGATAATGGTATCCTTTATTAATGCTAAAAAAAGCCTAGATAAAGGGTACCTTTTATTAGTTATATAAAAAATAGTCAATAAAAGGATCCCATTTATATCACTTTTTAATCATTGATAATGAGTTACCTTTATTTTCTATTTTTTAGAAATGATAAAGGGTACCTTTATCAGTGCATTATTTATAGCACTAATAAAGGGTAACCATTATCATTACATTTTCCATTGTTTATTATAGTCTTGGTAATGCATGCAAGTCCCACATCGAAATTGCAGATATCTGGTCGCACCCTTATATAGAGTTATGCTGCTTCCCATGTTTAGAATCCCACTTTAGGGATGGGCTCCTACAGTCACGCTGGACACACATCTACAGGAGTTCATGGGCCCATGCGGGCCTTGGCCCAGCCAATGCTTCCTTTGGGCTTTAGCCCACGACCAAAGACATGTTGGGTCCTACACTACCTGGCCCATCGTCCTCCCCTCATCCAGGCCTCTACATGAGTGATCCCACCTATAACCCCATTTTTTAAAAATTTATACCAATAAAAATTAACTAAAAAATTAAAAATCTATAATTACAAAAAATATTAAATAATTGATATAATTAGAAAAAATAAAAGTTAAATATGAATAAATTAAAAAACATTAAAAAAATTAATAATTAAATAATTACTAATGGCTTATATATATATTCATATACAAATTATAAATTTCAACAAATTGTATATATTAAATATTGATATATAAAATTAAAAAATTAAAAAATTATTTTAAAAAATAATTTAATAAAAAATTATTAATAAAAAAATATAAATTAAACATATATATATATATATATATTAATTATATATACTATTAAATAATATCTATTAAATATAAATATAGTAAATATATAAAATTTAATAATGAAAAACATATTTATGTCTTATTCATTTTTAACTTTTTTGTACATAATAATTCATTAATATATATAATATTTCTAACATTAAAATATGTTCATATATTTATATAAATTTATATTTTTCCTAAAATATGATTTATATGATATATTATATTTATGATTATATTAAATAACAAATATATTTAGTAAAAAATTACTTATAATTAAAAATAAAATTATTTAAAAACATTGACTAATTGATTCAAGTAATGCACATTTAATTGAATGTCATTTTATTTTTCAATTTAAAAAATACTGAATGTGTGTTATATTTATTTCATACATACGAATACTTTTTTAATAAATTTTTATATACCACTGACACACACAAACAATATTTATCAAATTTATTCCAATTTAATATTCATTTTAGAATTATTTTTATGAAGATAATATTTTGAATATTTATTATGTTTCTAATGAGAAATTTAAATCAGTTTTTTGTATTTTTAGTCAATATATACTATTAATTACTTTTCAATATTATTTCCTAATTTATTCATTTTTAATATTCTTTATTCAATTATAATCTAAATGGTTTCTTTAATGTTTTGGTAATTTTGTCATTTTCAATTTTTCATTTTTTAATATGTTTCTAATTTTATCCATGTTTCATTAATTATTTGAATGTGTTTCTTCATTAGCTTTTAATTTTTTAATGTTGTTGTATATTATACAATTAATATGTATTCATTAACGTATATAAATATTCATTAATAATTTTTTAAAATTATCTATATAATTAATAATGGTTATTTATTATTTAAACTTATTCATTATTAATATTATTTAATCCATAGAAAGAGTTTCATATTATATGTCCTTATTCAATTTATTATATGTCACCCTCAAATATATTTATATACATTAATTTCACACATTCAAAAATATTTACATAACTAATGAAATCTTATATAAAAACACACACACCTAATATTTATGTAATTTATTCAAATTTTAATATTTTTTTCTTAGTTTCATTTAGTATTATAATATATTAAATATATTGTTTGTTTATTTGTTATATTTTATTTTTTAAAATTTAAATTTTATCAATGTTATTATTATTTATTCATTATTAATTTTTTAAAATTTTAATTTTTTTCAAATCTAATTATATTATAATATTTATTTATACGTATTTATTTACTATTTTTTATATTTCCATTATTTATTTGCCAATATTTCAATATATACCAATATTTTATTTTTTTATTTATATGCAGAATTAATTATACTTATAAATTTTTTTAATCTTTTTTATAGTATAGCCATTTTTAAATTGTGAATTTCAATGATTTTTAACATCCCTGTATTTAACATTATATATTCATTAATAATGTTAAAATATAATTTTAAATAAATATTTATAAATAAGAATACTTATTAATATAAATTTACTATATTTATAAAATTATATATTTATAATTACAAATTAGAAACAATAGTTTGTTTAAAATGTAATTATATTAATATAAATAATTACTTATATTCTTATATAATTATAAAATTATAATAAATTTATTTAAATTATGTACATATTTAAACATTTTATTTTTATTTTTATTTTTTTATTATATAAATTTATATAGTTATATAAAATTACATAAATATGTTTGTAATTATAAAGAAATAATAAATATATTTACATATTTACTATATTTACTATATTTATATTAAATGTTATTTATTGAATATATATAAGGATATGCTAGGATTGTTTAGCTACCAAGCGTACTCGTCCCAAAAAAATTATTTTAAATAGTTTTTATATAATTAAAAATAGTTAATTGATTATTTAAATAATTATAAAATTTTGATAAATAAAATTAAATAATAACTATTTTTATCATATTTATATTTATATTTATATTTATATTAATTTATTAAATATATATATATTTATTTATTTATTTAAATTTATATAATGATATAAATATACTTATAATTATAAAATTATTTTACATATATCTAAATAATGAATAAATTTACATTATTTATTTTTATACCAAAACATATTTTTTAATTATATATATATATATTATGATATAAATATATTTATAATTATACATAAATAATTATTAATATGTTTACACATATATTACTTTTAAATTTTGATTTACTATATTTCAAAAATAATATATTTTTAATTATCTATAAATATATTTAATATTTTTAAATCATTGTTTAATTATAAATAGATAATCTATTTTTAAATAGTTAAGAAAATTATAATAATTATATTTCAATAATTAATAGATTTAATATTTTTATTTTTATTTTTATTTTTATTTGGTGAATATATTTATATAATTATACAAATGTATATAATGATATAGATATATATAATGATATTAATATATTTATAATTATAAAATTAAACTAAATATTTGTAAATAATGAATATCATTCATATATTTATATATATTTATATATATTTATATATATTTAAATAATTATATTAATATATAATGATATAAATATATTTATAATTATATATTAATATATTAATATTTTAAAATGTATTTACAAATATGTTTACAAATATATTTATTTATAAATGTATATTTACTGTATTTATAATTATTAATAAATATATATATAATTTATTTGAAAAGTACATATATAATTATAAATAAAAGATTTTATTTATAAATATTTATAAAATTAAAATAAATATATTTAAATAATTGATATATTTAATATAGTTAAATTTATATATATATATTTACTAAATATATCTATAATTATATTAATATATGTGATGATATAAATACATTTTTAATTAAATACAAATATTTATATTTATATATTTACAAATATATTAACATATAATTGTAATTTTAAATCTTTATCATCACTAAACAATGGAAGGAAATAACCATCTTTATTGGGGCTAAAACAGTAGTGATGATAAGGATGGATTTTATCAATACTTATTGAGTACTGGAAATGATTTATTCTCATGAGTGTTAACCAAGTGTTGATAAAGAGGTATTTTATTAGTGTTTAATGTTTTAGCGATGATGAAATCCCACTTTAGTGGATTTTTTTAAGCATTGAGAAAACTCTCCCCAACCTTTTTAAAATAACCCTAACTGTAAATATTCCATTCGGATCATTCAAGATCTTGAGGAAGACCAGTGTTGTTGCCACAATCCCATGACCTTCTCTCAGGTGAATTTGGCATGAAATATAAGGTATGTTATTTTTTTATCCTCCCATCTCATTGTTTTCGTGTTTGCATTCAATGGTGTGATATAGTCCAACGTGATCATAGATTGATTGTCTCATGGTTCTATGTTTACAAGCAATATTGATAACGTCCCCACCATCATTCATCCTCCTTTGGTAGTTTCTTATTTTTGGGTATATGTGTTCCTAATTTTACACTACTATGGTTCACTTTGGTTCTACTCGGTTGATGTGTTGTGTTTTGGATTTTTATTTTCTTTACCCACTCCCTGGCCATTGGTTTTCTCCATATCTTAGTGTCACCCCATCCAATGAGATCTTAACCACTACATCATACAAGTTCACATGCACTTATCCTATAACACCCTGACCCTAGAAGCCTAGAGTCAGTGAAATATTTTCTGTTCATTAGAATCATTACAATAAATCAAATCCCGAAGGACCAATCAGTTTAGTCTTTTTGGAATTTTAGATTACATACATGATACCCACAATACATTAAGAAATAGAAAATAAAACATGATACATAATAAAATGAAATAAACTGCATCCTTGAATGCTTATTCAATGTCTTCTTTATCATAACCTGGGGAAAGGAAACCTGATAAGGGTGAGCTTAATTTCTCGATAAGGTTAAGTAATGAATAAAAAATAATTAATCAATAAGAATAAATAAACATGGAATGGTGAATAATAGATAATTCATTCCTTTCAAATAAACAGATAATGAAATATCAATATGTCAAGGTAAGAAACTGAAGTGAAATGGTTAATTATTATACGCCATGTTTCCTAGGTACATGTTAACATTACCATCAAGGCCTTTCAAAATATGGTTCAAAACATATAGGGAAAAAACCCAACTGATTTGGCCAAATGATCCATCTCATGAGACCATCTATTCATTGAGGGGATATCTATAACTAGGACCCACCTGTGTTGTACCAATCCAATGGATTTTTCAAATTCATGGGCAATGTGTCTTATGAAAAATATGTATATTGAATAATGGATAAATATTTATCTATAGTTCCCCAGTGGAGTATAAGTAACAATTATGGTTTTTGATATTAATGGATGGAAATACCATTAAAAGACCATAAAATCAATCTTGAGGGAAATGACATTTCAAGTATTCCAATGTGTCTTATACCACCTTGAAACATTTAAATCATAAAACCCATGATATAATGATATTAAATTAAAAAAACATCATTATATTAAAGATATTAACGATATAATGTGTTAAAGGTCAATAAATACATCAAATAAAAATGTATTGGTGCATAGTAACAAATAAGTCTCAATGAAATCTAATTTGAGGAAAAATATCCCTCCTTAACCTTCCTTTTGTTGTATTTTATTTATACACATATATAGTGGTTGAAATTTGCTACTAACATATAATAGAACCACAATCTTGTTTATAATACTATATATCATCTTCTGATAATGTCTTATTACCCGCTGGTTAACAATATTTCATTATTTTCACCATTTCGGGTGTTAATTGCCTAGTTTTTCAAGTATGTTTGACTTGTTATTTTCTTATCCTACAAAATTGATAATTATTTCATCATATATGGAATGAAAAAAATGAATTTATTATCTTAATTATTTAGTAAATATGTATTTAGAATAACCAATAATGTTTCCAGATAATAAATGAAATGTATCATTCATGGAGACGGTAGGCCATACATACGCATGAATACTACATTCATTTCTTTTTCATATTAAAATAATAAAACATAAATAATAAATATGTATATAATAATTCTAGTATCATATATATCTTATATATTTTACATATTTTTATTAAAATAATCCTTAATATGTTTCATGTATAGCGTGAACGAATCACATCGCTTTGAGGAGGCAGTAGTCCACACATCCAAAACAACATTATCATATTTACACAAAATGGAACGTATAGTGGTACTGTTTATAAAATAATTAAATAAGTATAAATACAATATAAATATAATATATATCATATAAAAATAGAGTGTCTATCATATTGGCCACCATGAGAGGTAGGAATGGAAAAATGGGCAATCATCATTTCATGAGAAAGTAGTTTACATACACAAAATTAGTATGTTCATTACCCATTATATAGAAGTTTGTTTATGTGTAGGTGTAACCCTTAACCTAAAAATATCTCATTATATTGAGTACCCAATTAGGGGGTGGATAATGGAGATAAAACTAATGATCTTTGGGGAAGACTTTACCTCTTAATCTGGTATCTTCTATTGGTTTGTACCAAAAGGATTTCTTGGATGGCTTACATTCTAAGGGGATACTTATAAGATGAATTGATGGATATTGAAGATATAATCGTGCAGATATTGGTCTAAACAATGTGTCTTGATAGATTTGGATATGTGGAAGGATAGGATTCCTTTTATAGTGTAGAAAGAGTGACACTCTTGTAATATTTTTAAAAGAGAATTCCATACACATTTTTCACAATGAATGTGGATCTGATAATGGACCCAATTAGATCCAAGGAAGTATAAGGTATAAATATGCCTAGAAAATGTATTTTCAACATGTTTATAGGTCTTTTTAGACCTTAATTTTAAGATTTGGTCATTCATTAAGCATAATTTTCTCTTAATCGTTGTAAATAATTTTAATCCCTTCAACAAATTTTTTTGGAAAAAAATATGTTAAACTAATTAGACATTATATATTAGTTTTATTCCAAATATGGAATGAATTTTTTCCAAATTCTAATCAAATAATTTATAAATATTAATTTATAAATCATCTCGTGGATGGGATGACAATGTGGATTTTTAGTGTAAAAACATCCAAAAGATTGATAATATTTTATCATCAATTTCGATTTAACATTTATTTAAATGACCTAAATCGTATTAAATGATAAAAATTAGATTTAATTAAACAT
Source organism: Viscum album (assembly GCA_963277665.1). NCBI lineage: Eukaryota > Viridiplantae > Streptophyta > Magnoliopsida > Santalales > Viscaceae > Viscum > Viscum album. The sequence goes on from OY728134.1 coordinate 64,694,278, forward strand.
TAAAAACAATAAAAACATAATTTAACTTAAAAATATTTTTTATGAAAATATATTTTTTGAACTAAAATTCAGTATTTTTCAATATTAATTAAAAAATAAAATGTTTTAGAAAAATCTTAAAAATTCCAAATAAACTAGTTTTTATATTTTTTGTTTCAAATATAGAGTTTATGTAGACATATTAAACCAATTAAATTGTCAAAATTCATATTTAAAATGGATTATCTATTAAAAGGTGGAAAATTTGTGTTTATAAAAAAATAGGTTTTTATTTTGGAAATTAGGATTTTTCTTATTTTATATCTACCAAACCTAGTGGATGAATATAAAAAATATTTTATTGATTATATTTCATATTTATTTTATTAAAATCATTAAATAATTGTAATTAATTATTTTTATTAAGTCAAAACTCCTTTAAAATCTTAAAAATAATAATATTCCTTTTTTATATCCAATTGGTTATTATTTTCATTTCTCATTAATTGGTTACCAATGAATTTAATTTATATTCATATAAACCATAAATTTTCATAAGTTAGTAGATAACCACTAACATAACATCATGGTTATATCATATTTTATTAAATAATAATATTTTAATAATACATCTATATTTAGTGAAACTCGGTCTTGCGTGTAACACAAGTTATCATGGAATATCTCCTTTGAGTGTAACACAACCTATCAAGGATGGTAATTCTAACATGTAACTAAAGAAAACTCATTGTTTCATTATTTACAAGATAAAAAATATATTATATTTATTTAATATAGTATATTTATTGTAATGCATCAGGTAATTATATTCTATGTTTACATTTGATGTTATGTGTCATAATCACTATTGAATATAAAGTTGTTTATTAGAATTTCATGGTGTTACAATCTCCCCACCTTCATTAAATTGCTCCCTAAAAATTTACAATTTATCTCAGTAATTAGGGGATATATATTTTATAAAAAACTATTTTTGAAAATGCATATCATAAATAGGGTTAATAACACATCTTCTTAATAAGAGAAAAAGGAATAGTAAAATAATCATGCAATTAGGTTCCCTTGTTGGAGAACTTTGGTGGGAAACAGAAACAAGGATACATAAGAAAAATATAAAAATCATATTCATATAGAGATGTTAGAGATCATTTTTAGGATAACGTTAACAATCAAAAGGCCATAAATATGAGATGATCTAAATGGTTATTAGATTTATCTGAAATAAAGGTACTAGGACACCATTTTTGGTTTCATGATCATTTTTCTTAGAGTTGAGTATTTATTTGACCCTCTAATAATATAATTATATTTACTTACTTATTATGTTTCTATAAGAAAATATTATCCTTTGAATTATTAAATATTCCTTATATACGATACATGTTATTGGATATATTACATAAATAAAAAAGTGTTTCAAACTCCACTAATTATATCATATACCACTTGTCGATAAGTCATTAATCAATTCCAAGGTAGTCATCCATTTTCCAAAATAATTATTTCTTAATCATTATCTCAACATCAGGACACATCAAGGGTTTTGTTTCCACCAGTAATGTTTTTTAATAAAATATTTTACTCTCCACTAAATAAATTTTCTTCGTACCATTCATAATATGACCTCAAATATTTAATGAAAATGTTTTGTTGTAAAATTCTCATATATTCTATAATTATTATAACTGGTACATTGTTTATAAAATATTCAAATGACATAATTCGTTAATACAGATATATAAATACCCCAATTATTCCACTTCATCCTTAATCCCTCAACATGGTTATATCATCATATTACTTAATATATCTTTACATCCATATTTCACCATTAGTCTCATCATCATCAAAAAACAAACATTACTCATACCACCATACTAATTCTTTTCCTGATATGTATACAAGGAACATCAATGTGAATAATGAACATTCATTCCACACATAATGCATTTAAACATCGATGATGTCTTAGTGAGGCCAATATTACCATCTATTGCATGAAAACAAATCTTCATTTTCCTTTTTCAATTACTTGATTTGTTTCCTTATTTTCCACAATTAGAACAACTTATTGACCATCTACAACATTCACCTAAAGGATTCTTTCCACATTTTTGACCCATAAGAAACTGAACCTACTATCCTTCAATGTCTCTATTTCTTGAACACTCAGGTAACTCCTTCCTTCATTCCATGGAGAGTCTAGGATTTAGTTAAGGTATATATTTTTAATCTTGTTTCAAGAAATATTATTCGACATGTTCCCAACATCCTTCACTCTAGTGATAATTCCATTTTAGTTTTGATCAGTAAATTGTCCATCACATTCAATGTTAACCCATTCCCTTATGGTTCCCACCATTGAATAAAATGAGAATTCATAGTGTGAGAAAAACTTATCAAAACTGAAAACTGCATAATCTGAAAAACCTACTTGTAGGAAGTCTAAATAATGCATCCTGCTTTTTTAATCATTGAAACCATAGGTTTATCCTAGGTTATTTATAGTCATCATATAATTCAATCCTTATTAATGTTTCATAAATAACAAAATGTTAATTATCCTAAGAGTATCCCTCGGGAGTGTCAAACATGGTGTGTAGTAAAGCCCGTTTCCTTGTACCATGTTACACTGAGTCTGGCCCAACACGCCTTGTTAATGTTTTTACCCCTAAGAACAACTATACTAGAACCAAATCAACTTGTAATATCGAGACACTTATTTCATGGAATACCGAAATAATGTTTAACTTACAAAAATTCTAGGATGTTTTTGTATAATTTTCCTCCAAGTCTATCTTAGGGTTATGTTTCACAATCTATGTTTTTTAAATATAGTTTCCAAGGTTACTGCTAAAATTACTTTAATATCCACTGTAATGACCTGACCCTAGAATCCCGGATCTGGTGCATTATTTTTTTACATTGGAATGATCTTTTGGAATAAAATCCTGAAGGGCATGTTAGTTTAGCAGTCTGGGAAATCCAGATTACACTCCGGATACCCATAATACAATGGGAAATAGAAAACAAAACATGATACATAAGGAAATAAAATAAACTAAATCCTTAAAAGATAATTCAATGTTTTATTCTGCGTAACCTAGGTAAAGGAAACATAATAAGGGTGGGCTCAAATTCTCATTAAAGGTAAGTAAAGTGGAATAAATAGTGAATCAATATGTATAAATTAACATGTAAGGGTGACATATTGATAAAACACACCATTAAGATAACTTGATAAGAAAATATCAATATGGAATGGTAAGAAAATGAAACTCATGCCATCAAAATTAATGAAAATAGAATTAAATGTATCAATAGATATATCGACAAAAAATCTCATTGATGAATAGTAACTAATTATAAATAAAGGAAATTCATAATTAATGGATGTCATGTTTCTTAGGTACATTATACCATTACCATCAATATCATTCACAATATTTATTACAATATACAAAGTAATAATCCATCTGATTTTTCCAAATGATTCATCTCATGGGACTCTCGATGCATCGAGGGGCTATCTATAACTGGGTTGCACCCATGTCGTACCAGTCCAAAGCATTCCTCATATTTATGAAAAATGCGACTAGTAAAAATATCCATATTGAAAAAATGAAATAGATTTAAAAATAGTTCCCATGTATATTATAATTAACAATGAGGGTTTTCGACATTAATATATGGAAATACCATTGAAAGATCATAAAAAAATCTTGAGGGAAATGACATTTTAAATATTTCGTTGTGTCTCATGCCATCTTGAAGCATTTAAATCATAAATACCATGAAGTAATAATATTAAATGAAACTTATAATATCATTATATTAAATATATTCGTTATATAACAAGTTAAGGGTTTTTAAATACACAAAATAAAAGTGAACTGGGGCATAATAACAAATAAGTCTTTATGGAATGTAAATTGATGTGAAATCTCGTACCATAACCTTCCTTTTATGGTGTCATCTTTATCCTCTTGTATAAAGTTTAAAAATATGTTAATAACTTATTCCAAAACCATAATAATTCTATTAATATAATATCATCTTTTTATAATGTCTTATTACCCATTTGTTAACAATCTTTCATTATTTTCACTATTTCGTGTGTTAATTGCCTAGTTTTCCCAAGTATGTTTTGAATTGTTGTTTTCTTTTCCAATTACTTAGATCATGATTTCATCATATCAAGAATATAAAACATGAGTTAATTATCTTATTTATTCATTACATAAGTATTTTGAATAATATATAATATTTCGAAATAAGGAATTAAATTTACTATTCATGGATATGGTAGGACGTACATACACATGAACGATACTTTAATTTATTTGTCTTCTTAAAAGAATGAAAAGAAAATGATAAATATGTATATTAAAATTTCAGTATCAAATCTATGTTATATATTTTACATAGGTTTATTAAAATTTTCCTTAATATGTCCCAAGAATATCATGAACAAATAACATCACTTTGAGGGGGCGATAGTTCGCACTTCCATAAGCAACGTTATCGTATTTGAACAAAATGGAATGTATATAGGTCTATTTTTTAAAAAAATTACATAAGTATATAGAAATAACAAATTAAAAATGTATCATATTTAAATATAGTTTACATCATAATTGACACAATTATAGGTGGTAAAAGAAAAATGAATAATAATTTTTTCGTGAGGCAGTAGTTTTTCGTACATAGAAACAGTATGTTCATTAACCATTAAATGAATGTCTATGTAATTATTGGTAAAAAAACATAGCATAATAACATTTCAGTATATATATTATACTTTTCTGTTACATTATCATGTAATAAGAATATTTTAGGGGTGATGAATGGAAATAAAACTAAAGTGTTTGAGAAAAAATGTTACCTCTTAATAAGGTAACTTCATTTGGTTTGTAAAAAAGGCTTCCTTGGATGTATTTATAACCAAGGTGAATCTTATATGATGAGGTTAGGGTTTTTAAGAATATATATGGTCAGATATTGGTTGATGCAATGTTTATTTATAGATGTGATGATGTGGGAGGAGAGGAGTACTTTTATAGTGGGGTAGGAGTGGTACTCTTGTAATATTTTAAAAAACGAATTTCAAACACGTTTTTCACATTGAAATTGGCTCCAATAATGGAAACTTTTATGTCCAAGGGATTATAGGGATAAATATGTCCATCCAATGGCTTTTTTAAAAGATTAAATGTCATTTAAGCATTAATTGTATGTTTTGGTCCTTTATTAAGATTAATTTTTTTCTTAATCATTGTAATTATCTTTATTCACTTTTACTAATATTTTTGGCCAAAAAAAAAGTTGAACATATTAGAAATTATAAATTATACAGATTCTAAATGTTGAATCCATTTTTATTAAATTCTGTCAAATATTTTGAATAAATTAATTTTGAAATCATCTCGTGGGTGGGACAACATTGCGAGTTAATAAAGTAAAAACATCTACAAGATTGATAGGGTTTGAATTCAATTTCAATTAGAAATTGATTTTTATTAACCTAATTTTTATTAAATTATAAAAATATTATTTAACTAAATTTCAAAACCAATATAAAACATAATTCAAAATTATAAATAAATTAGATGAAAAATCAGTTTTGACCTAAAATTCAGTATTTCTTATTATTAATTAAAAATATAATATAATAGAAAAATATCAAAAAATAACTATAACCAAATTTTATGCATAAATTTAATATATGATGTTTTTTGGACATATTAAATCAATTAATTTTCCAATATTCTTATTTAAAATGGGTTCTCCATTAAAATTTGGTAAATATGGCTTTATAAAAATATAGTTTTTAATTTGTTAAATTGGTTTTGCTCTTATCTTTTGTCTACAAATCCTAATTGATTAATATCAAAAATATTTAATTGAATATATAACATATATATTTCATTAAAATCATTAACTAATTTTAATTAATTTTTTCTATAGAAAACATTTATTTGGTAGCATAAATATAATAATATTTTTTAAAATCCAATTTTCTCTTATTTTCATTTCTCATTAATAAGTAAGAAATTAATTCATTTTATTTTTATATAAAACAAAATTTTCAATAAGTTGGTGAATAATGTTCATAACTGTTAATATAACGACTATTTTAAATCATATTCTACTAAATAATAGTATTTTAGTAATACATTGTTATTCGGTGAAACTCGATCTTAATTGTAAAACGAGTTATCATGGAAGGTCTCTATTGCATGTAATTGAATCTATCAAGGAAGGTAATTCTTGTGTGTACAATAACATAACTCAATGTTGAGTTCATTACAAGCTATATGATATATTATATTATTTAAGATAGTAAATATATTGTAATGTATTGGGTTAATATATTCCCTTTGTATACTTAGTGTTACGTGTCATAAACACTATTGAACATAAAGTTATACTTCATAATTTGAGGGTGTTACATCTCTACTGGCTAAGATTTCTATGGTAATGCATGGTAATTGCCTCTCAATTTTAGAGCATATCCCCTCTATATTTCATAAGGTTGAAATATATTATAACAAAGAATTCATATATCCTATATTAGAATAAATTTCTATAAAATTTTTATTATTAGCTACTAACACTCAAAGAATAAAAATTACCTTCATAGATTCAAATATTAAACTATAATCTATTCTTCAAGTTCCAAATCATCACAATAAAAATTTTATATTTATCAAATTTATATATATATATTAAAATCAAATATTTTTTGATGTTTTATATTTGTATGACATGATTGTTTGAATTTGAATATTATAAATATTGAAGACATTTTTGATAGGCATGACCATGTTGATTGTGTTTCTAATTTAAAATAAGTCTAAAGCCTCTCTCAATAGTAATGAGAAATTGAATATAGGGATTTTTTATAAAAAGGTTTTACATTTATAAAAATATTTTTTCATATATTGTTTTGATGTTTATTTCCTAAAATGTGTTCTTTAAATATATATATTCAAAATTAATTTTTTTGGGAAAATCACAATGTGAATTATTTATGTGATTTATAACATTCAAGGATAAAATTATAGATGAAATTGAATTATTTTAATTTTATAAAAGGGAAACTATAATGCTTGGAATTATTTTTTAGTTATATATATGAATTTTTGGTAGTTCTATAAAATATATAAAGGATTAAAAAATTATGAATATCATTAATAATTTCAAATAAGTAAAACTTTAATAAATATTTAAACAAAAAATTTAGGGAGAATAAATAAGAAATAAGCTTCTTTATATTGTGAATAATTGATAATTTTATTAACGGAATTTTTAGTAATTAACTTTTAAGACATAAATATTATCTTGAAAAAGAGTCGTATTACTAAAATTATGAATTCAACTATGTGTTTTCATCTTTATTAAACTTTCTACATTTTTTTTATTTCCAATTTATGTTCTCACTTATAGTAAAAATTGTAAGAGATAATGTTTTAGGTACATTTAATCAACTGTTAGATCCCGAAGAAAAATATATAATGGACCTGTATAATCTTTCTAATGGAGATCATGGTAAAATATCTCAAAACCATGTATATAATTTTTTCTTCATGGACTTAGTTGTGAGGTCACATGGAAAATGATCTAAATAAATATTATCAAGACTACACTAGGTGCTTATGGAGTTTATCGGGGGATAATATTTAAACTTATTCACCACTATAAAAATAACTTTTGTAATAATATTTATTTATATTTTTTTATAATCTAAATAAATGATAAATGGTGAAACTAAACCAACATTAATAAGGTAGTTATTAGTTTTAAATACATGTTAAATAAATCGATCCTCTACCTACGTGATACATCTTCTATAGTAGTATTAGGAAAAACATTAATTGTAAAATAATAGGGAATGATATAAATATGATATAATGAAGAGGCTTTATATGTAGAAGAAGACTAGGAAGATAAGTAGAAGGCATCAAAATATCATGATGTAAGTCTATTTTTGGTGATGACTCATTTTTTATTGAAGGTTAAAATATATATAAGTGGTTATGTGGGAGAAAATTATAAAGGTTAGGAAATATTTTATTTTATAATATTTAATGGATAATCACTAATATATTTTTAAACTATATTATAATTCTAGTGGATTGTGTGAACATGGGTTTCATCTAAAAATTCAAATGATATTTCTACTCATTTTGAGTAGTAATATTATTTTAAATACATTATAGTTAACATTAAAATTTATAGATATTTTAAAAAAATTAATAGGAAATTATTTAAAAGAAGTGATAGTGAATTAAATAATATTTATTGAATAAATCCATTAAATTTTAGAAAAAAATATTAATTATTATATGGTGATCTACTCAAGAATTATCCTATCAATAAGATATATATTATTTGATATTAAAATTTTATAGATAGATTCAACTGAAAATATATGTTGGTCAATCAGGAAAGGAATTATATTACTTTAATGGGATCTAAGAACATATTGTTATTTACTATATTATGTTTAGAATGTCATCTAAAAAAATAAATAAGAAAATCCTAGTTATATATTGTGAATTAAAACTAGTGAGGAGATGTATATTTTTTTATTATTTATAGGTCTGATCTAAAAATTAGTAAAATTTATAATATATATTTAATGATGTTTCAATATATATATGACAACTAGTGTTCTAACATGTTAATATAACAGTTTGTGAATGGTATGGGACCGATCTTTATAAAAAAGGTACAAAAATGGGGGAATATATGTAATGAATTATGTAGAAAAATAGCGGAAATATATAAATTAAAAGAAATAAAAGATTTACTAGGATACTGAGATCAATGTGCATAACAAATGACCATTTTAGTCAGGACTTTAAATAAATATATACAAATGTAAAAACTATAAATTTATAAAATGGTTGATTAATGTGTGAATGGAATGGAAAATTTTATCTTCCTATAAATGTTATGGTTAATGAAAAAGGAAATATTATTCATATTAATGGATGAATAATTAATATGATATATGTAATTGATGACAAAGGATATGAATAGAAATGAATATACTGTTTTGAGACATTATATGAATTTACAGTGTGCGATAATGAAATAGAAGTTAGTCAGATATAATACAAATATATTTTTTGTTATTCCAATAATACATGGTTTATAATAATCTAAAAAAGTGAATAAAATGGAATCCAACTTCACTTATACCATAAATAATTATTTCATCAATTGTTTTCAAAAAATTCATGTCTCCTTGAACTTGTGTCAAAATTCGGTTATTATATGAGATTGTATGTTCCAAGGAATGATTTTTTAAAAAATTTTAGAAACATGGGAAACAGTTAATTAGAAATAAAGAAAATGAATTTTAAAGGGTATAATTTCATCCAATAATAAATATATTATGTTTTCTAACATATTTTTTTGTGATGATTAGATTAAAAGTTGTCTACAAATGATTAATTTGACTAAGAGATCCATTTTTTTAACAGTTTCAACAAGATAATTTATAATTATATGTGAAATATTTATTGTAAAGTCCATTATTTATGATTTAAAGGGTCTTATAAAATTGTAAATGGGAATACATGAGAGAAGAAACATTTATTCTTGTTATGGATACCTATCGTTGGAAGGATTTCATAATTAAATAAAATATTGATCAAGCATTGACTGATACTTGTTAGTGGTCAAATATACTGTATGATTTCAATTTCTCGTAGATTTCAATTCATTTATAAATTAATCATACCTGAAATATTTCTAATAGAAGTTCAAAGTCACCTAAAATTTCCTATTCTTTTAAAGCTCCATGTAAATTTCAATGAAACACCACTTATCCAACCATATCCCATGCGAATAAATTAATTAACATCAACTCCTATGACTTATTGAAATCCTAATTGTAAAAATTATATAAATAGTATTATAATTATATATTTTTATCTCACACATAATCAAATCTAGAACCTTTAACATTAGACACATGTTTATCCTTGGATGTTTCTTTCCATGTCATCCTTGTGTAAAATGATAACCTGGTATGAATTATAACTGATAAAATTCAATTGGTGGGTTCCCCTTACAAGAATTATCTATAACATTCTCCTTTGACTTTAAATATCATAGGTTTTTTATTTAATTATTATAAATAACTTATATTCAATAAACCTAATATGATTGATATGAATTGAAAATGGATAAACGCAAATCAAATGAAAAAAGTGTATAAAAATGGAGTTAAGGAGTTAATGATGTTTGTGAATGATCAGGCATACAACCCTTCACAAACCCTTTTTCAATGTTTATGTATTTTTTACTCAATAACAATTAGTTTGGAAGAGTTTGGAGAATATATGATTTTCCATCTAATTTATTAGAGCAGTAAATGTTAGATTACACATGGGTAAAAAATAAACATGTAGATTGATTGTGATGATACAACAATTTATGAATCATTTGATATGAATACCAGTGTAAATGATGATGAAGTTTCTATAGAACAAATGAAAATTGAAATTGAAGATGAGCATCATTATTATTCAAATATGTTTGAGAAGTTAGATAATTGTCCTATGAGACTATTGTATACCTATTATACTAAATACAAAATATTTTCAGCTATATTGAAGTTATATAATTTTAAAGTTGGAAGTATATGGAGTGACACAATATTTATAGAACAACTTCATCACCTGAATGATATGTAACAAAATGAAAATGAACTTCCTTGTCGAAAATATGATGTTAATTGAATATTAAATTCAATGGGAATTATATCAAAAAATTACATTCTTTTATAAATGATGTCATATTTTTTCACAATGACTATAAATCACTACTAAATATCCTTATTTTTGTGATATATTGATACTAAAAATATGATTCAAGTCTATATAATAATTTATGGTGCATTCCTATCATTCAACAGTTTAAAAGACTATATGAATGTCTATAAACCATGAAACAATTGACAAAGAACTTAAATACAATAATTAAATATGTGACACTACCTCATCCAGAAGACTCGCCTTAATGGAAAGAAAATTGATTATGAGTATCAATAATTTTTAAATAATCTGTGAAACTTCCTTTACTAATTATCTATAGATGGGATAAATCCTTTTTGTGTATAGAGTATTATTCATAGAACAAGGGTAGTCATGTTAGTAAGTTATAACGTTATGACATGGTTATGTATAAAGAGAAAATACATTATATTATCTCTACTTATATCATGAACAAAACAACCCAATAATGATATTGATATCTTTTTGGGTTTATTGATCAAATATAAGAAATTTATGTGGGATACTGGTGTTAAAATTTATGTTTCTTATATAACTGAATAATTCATATTGTGTGTAATGGTTAAAGGATGATAAATGACATTCCTTATTATGGAAATTTTTTATGCTACAACATCAAAAGAATATTTTTTGTTTCAAATTTGTGAAGAATGCATGAATTAGTTCAATTAAAACATTCCTCAAATAATGTTTTTTAGGACACTAGAAATTTTCACCTCGATACCATAAATACTAATGTTGGATGAAAACATTCTATGGGAATATAGAAAATGGTATGCCACTGTATCCACTATCTGGTGATCAACTGTTTGATAATGAAAAATATATTGAAACTATTTTCATTATCCTTTTTTCCAAACCTAATGAAATCATGATAGAAAACAATATCAATTTTCTTAGAAATACCATACTGGAATTTATGTATGCCAAAAAATTTCATGATGTAATTCATGTAGAAAAAATTGATTTTATAGTGTTACTGGAATGTTACTAAATTTTCCTTGAAAGAAAGGTGGGTAAATCAAGGCTAAGTTGGACATGATTAACATGAGGATAAATGAATAGTAGGAAGTTGGGAAGGGTAGAGAGTGGATTTTTCTTCCTACAACAACTTACACTCTATCTGGACAGGAAAAATTAAAAAATTCCTTTTTCCTTAATAGTGTAAAATCTAAAATGGAGTATTCATAAATATCTAGAATGTCATTTAAATGACTAATTTTCTATTATAGGTACTAAAATCACACAACTATTAGGTTTTTAATCAATATTTGATACCCACCACTTTACATTTCATTGTGCCTAAAAATGTTGGCAAAAAATAAACTGGAATTTTCTTCATTTTCATTTTCATATACAGTAATGTTATAGAATTAATGAACTTCCCACTCATGGATTAGGAGGATTCAGCCTTATTATATAAATTAGTGATATTATTCCCACCATCATTCATTATTATAATGGTCCATCAAATATCTTACTCAGTTATAGAGGTTCAACTATGTAGTCTTATCCATTATAGAAGGATGTAACCCACTCAATATTATATGATGTTTTTTATTGGGTATGTCAAGAATTGATTATATTTAGGAGTTTTTATTGAAAAACATGATATTGTTCAATAATTTGTTGAACTATATACTAATTACATATCTGATGATGATAGAATCAGTCTCTTAAAGTCTCGTCACATTGGACACCTCATGGGTTAATGGATTTCCAAATGATATTATTTTTTACAATTACTATCATAGATTGGGTGAGATAACACCTTAACATGTTACATAATAGAAGATATTTTGATATATACATTGAAGAAAAATATAAATTACAAGATATTTGAATCCATAAAATGATGAAGGATGGATATCAAATACACATAATCAATAGTTTATAGGATGATCCCAAGAACATATATATAAGGAGTCATCAGAAAATCATAATTCAATTGCCAAATTATTTCATTTGAAACCAATAATACCAATGGAAAATGTTATATCTTACAAGGGTTTTTAAATAAATTATTATTCCTTCTATAAAATTAACATTATTACCTCAGTATGATTAAAAATAGTGTTGTTATGATTATGGAAGAAGATATGTAAAAATATGATTTTAAGGATAAAAATATAATTTATGAAAATATTTCATATTTCATCATTATTTAGAAAATATATGTATAGGATTATACAATATTACAAGTGATGATTTTCTGTTTCAAATGGGGTTACAATAGGGATGTAGTTAATGTTAATAAAATCGGATTCATAAAGGTGAAAATAAATGTGGAAGTGGAAAATGATGAGCTATGCATAATGGAATCACAAGCAGGGAAATTATTTTATACCTTAGATCTCACACATAAGAATTGTTCAATTGTCCTTATAGAAACTAAAAAACTGTATGCTATGAATAAATTTCAATCGGGGATGACTCATTAACTGGGATATCACAATTAGTACATGGGGTCACAATGTTGGAAATGTCTAGTATGTTGAAGGGTGCCACAAGGAGGGGATTTTGATTCTCTATGGGGGACCCAAATTTATTCTACCACTAAAAAAAGAAACAACATTCAATTATTACGCTAATGTTATTTTTAATACTCGATGATTTTAGTGATAATATTATATTTCATATACTTTATTTAAATAATATAAATTAAAATGTTTGTCCAATCTTGAAGATGATAACTTCTACACTTTATGATGTTACTAACATCTAGGAGGAATATAATGTTGATGTAAAAATATAGAATTATTAGGGGATCAAAAAAATTCTAATGAAAAAAACAACAATGGAGAAACTTAATAGTGTTGAATAAAATTATCAATGAATGATGTTAGTGTATAAAATATATAGTTGGATGAAATTAACATGGCTAACCAGTTGACCCCAACAAGTAAATAATAATTATATATGTTTGTGTCACAATGATGATGAATTTTCTGATTGACATAAATTCATGGAACCATGTATAGACAGTAACAAATGAAACCCTTTATAATGATTTAAAGGAAATGTTATGATATTCTTTCTATGCTTTTCTAAAAATTTATATAATGAAATTTTGATCTATTTTTTTATGATTCCAAGTAGGGTTTCTTTATTTTAGATTATTTTTTGATAAATATGTCTCATTGGACTCTGAAAAATCCCTAAAATGATTCTATACTCTTCTTTTCATGTTTTTTAGGGATACTAAGGGGAATGTAAACCCCTTCTCTATTTACTTATGAACACATTTTAAATTAGAAAAATATAATGCTTTAATTAGTCTTTGTGATGATAACCCATTTCAAGTTCATTTTAGTTGATGATATATTGTTTAATTTTTTTTATTTTATCCAATTTTATTCAAAATTATTAATATATAAAATATAAAAGGATATATTAAAATAATCAATATGAATCAAATCCAATGTACCTATAAACATCCATACTTTACATACATTGTTATTAATTCAGAATTAAAACATACTTAATACAACATATAAAAACTATAAAAGGGTTGTATAGGTATATTTTCCTTAGAAACTAGGAAACATAAACGAATAGTTCATAAAGCATCTACATTGTCTCCCATTTATTTCATCATATTTAGAGTCCCTTTTGGCATATTCTACTTAATACCCTTCTTCCTAGCCTGGGGAAAAGAATACATGCAAAAGGATGAGCTCAAATGCTCAGTAAGGGTAAACAAAGGAAATATCAATCATATCATATTCATAAGAACATAAAGTTTTGAAAATCATAACCGGAAAAAGAGATCATAACATCATAACATGGGATAAACCATGGTAGTGAAATGTAATCCCAATAATCATATCATAAAACATGAAACTTTGTGGCATACACACATAATCATAAATAATCATTTCTTAGTATTCAATACTCATTGCCAAGACTATCCTTGCAGAAAAAGTCCATTTCTAAACTGAGTTCACTCCTCGTTTCAGTCCTGTATCACTGAACCGGATTAACCTACCATTCCAGCAATGTCTATCTCATGAGATATAAACCATTACCCAATGCATTGGAGGGAGATATAGGTCCCACCCAAATCATAATGATACCATTCTTATGTGTTCCACAATACCACAAATCATTCATCATAGCATAACCCATGTAATAAAAATGGTATTTTTAAACATCATGTAATCATAACATAATCCATATAAGATAAAAGGAAATCATAAAATATATTCCATCATAACATAATAAAATAAATGGTTTAGAAACAGAACCCTATATTATCTAAGATGGAAAATATTTTTGATAAAACACTTGAACTCCATTCTTGAGGAAAATATCCTTTCTACTTCATAAACATTTTTCCTTTGTTAACATGTCATACAATTTTAAACTAAAAGAAGTTGATTAAAAATAAACTTGAAAACTTGTAAAGTAAGTATCATGGAAATAATGTTTTATTAAATAATAAAAATCCATTCATGTCATATAAGTTAAAAAACATTGTTCTTGTACTTTGGCCGGAAAAGTCAAAAAGTACCTCGTACTAAAAATGACAAAAGATTCCATTCATATATTTTACTAAAAACTCACCAGTGGGAAAAATTGGATTTAAAAATTTTTGGTAGGATAGAAATAATATTAAATATTGAGGAATCATGTATGTGGATGGTAAATATTCCCCAGTAAATTCTGAGGTATAAACAATCTTGGATAAAAAAATGAGATTGTGAGATTTTCCCTTACCTTAAGCCCGATATGCTTTGTATGTATCTGAACCTCCGGTATAATGATTTAAATAATTTCATTGACTTATTAATGAATAATATGCATTATTATGATATCATATATGATCATATTATTATTTTCTTATTAGTAATATTTCATTGCTACTTGATATTCGGGTGTTCATTTCTTTATGTTCTTATGTATATTTTGTCGAACAAATTATTATACCTATTTTTAAGTTATAGATACCTCTTTTACATAATGGTATTAATGTAATGTATATCATATTTATTCATTAAATTCATTTATATAATCATTATTCAATGAAGATCATGTAGAATGAGTCGTATCACATCGTGGAGACGGTAGGTCGTACGTACGCACAAGCGATGATATCGTTCCCATGATCGTGTAATTGTATTGAAGTGTTTGTATACTATTTCAGAATCAATATCACTTTAAAATAATCATATATAGTTATTATTTACACCATTATACCCATCCATGTAAGGTGGTGGTGGAAAACAGAATACACCACGGCGTGGAGACGGTATTCTGTACGTATGCACGCGCGGGGATTTCATTTTCCATAGGATGTATAGAAGTTGAAATAGGGTTGTTTCATATTTATAATAACATATCATTATATGAGTGATACTGATTTTATTACTTCATAATGAAACAACTAAAGAATAAGAAGTATAAGAAGAAATAAATTTGAAAGAATCGGTAACAGATATTACCTCTTCTTCAACACGCCTCTTTGAAACCTCCTCTTAGGGAACTAAAATTGGTCTTTGAAGAAGACCAGGACCTCTAGTATATTTCTAAGGAAGTTTAGAAGTGAAATGGGCAGGGTTTGGCCGAGCTTGAAGGCTCAAAATGGTGTGAGGATGAGAGGGAGGAGGTTCCCTTTTATAAGGGAGGAGAGGGGCACCTTTGGAATTATAAGAAATATTAATATATAATAAATTCCAACCCCACATAAAAACCTCCAAAAATGACTCAAATCAGAAGCTTAGATGAGATAGGGTTGTAATCGCATCAACCAATAAAATTTATACAAGTTTTCAATTTATTTTAAACATTATCAACTTGATTTATCTTTATATAATCTATTTAATTTTATTGGGGGTAATAATATTCTAAATTTTATATCATTATAAATAATTACTTATATGTTCTGAATTGTCCATAATTGTATACATTATCATATTTTCGGCCATATAAATTTTAAATTATAATGTTTAAAAAAAATTGTGATATTTAAACTATTTTATAATATGTAATTTTTATAAAATAACAATAGTGTCAATTTTGACACAATTCATTTATTTGAATTTAAATAAAATATATATAAGAGATATGTTCTAAATACAATATTTAATAGATTCATAACATGTCATTTTTATCTAGAAAATTATTGGATGACATTAAATAGTTCATATAATATTTATTTTAATAATTTTATAATCATTTATTTGATATTTCAATCAATAAAATAATTTCTACATCACTATTGTGTCATAATAAATGATAATTATTTAATCACTATAAATTATAAATAATTTCATATGATGTAGATAATTTAATTATATATATAGGTACTATTTATATCCGATGTTTTATGATGTTTATCCCTAAATTAATATTATTACACTTATAAGATTTAAGAGAGTGACATGTTGTCATTTTTTTTGGTTTTAATAATAATTATATTATTTCATGGTCAAAAGTCCCTGAAATGAATATAGTATGACCCTTAGGTGATATGGGTAAATTTTTATTCATCCAATAGTATTTTGGAAAGTGTTAGGCTAATTTTATAATCTTATTTTTTCACTTAATTACCAGATTTACATTTAATTGTAGTAAATAAAAATTATCGTAGTTACTATTCATAATATCAAAAAAAAATAAAAGTAACCTATTAACATAATTTTTACCCACTGAATTAAAATATGGAATCCATTTTTAAAAATTAAAAACATAGAAGTTGCAATAATTAATTTAAAATTAATCTCATTGTTAAGAAAACGGGCATTAAAAGTTCAAACATTGCCATGGATTGAAATATTTTTACCTATGAATTCAATGTAAAATTAATGGTAATGACATAAATTATATTAAATGGTAAAAATATATTCTATTTATACTTTAAAACCATTCAATTTTATAATTTAACCATATAAATTATTGCGATGAAAAAAGTTGTTTTTAATTAAAATATAGCGTGTTTTCACTATTCATTAAAATATGAAAGTAATCAGAATAATATGAAAAATTTATCCAAAGTAAATTTTTATATCCTTATTCCAAATAAGAATTTTATTTTGTGAAATTGAACTTATAAACATGTCAAAAATAGGATTTAACGTGGGTGCACCATAAAAAAGCGGCAAAACTGCATTTTTTTTAAAATACTCCTTTTACCAGAAATATTTATTTTGTTCTCATGCCATGTTCTAGAAAATGCATAAGATGAATAATAATGTTATAAAATTAAAATTTTAGTTAATACTATTCATAATGGCTAGTTTTTATAATATTTTAATAACATATTGTTGTTTATTGAAACTCGATATTGCGTACAAAACACGCTATCGAGGAAGGTTGCTTTTGCGTATAACCCAAGCCAAGATAGTGTTGTGTGTAGTGAAAGATTCCTTTGATGTTGCGTATAAAATAATAAAAAAATATATACTTCTCATAAAATATCAGGGTGTTACATTCATCCCCCTCAAAATTAATTTCACCCTCGAAATTCGTTACTTTGTAACAAACATATGAGGATACCTCTCCCTCATCATATCCTCAAGATCCCATGTAGCTTCTTCTAATTGGTGGTTCCTCCATAAAACTTTCACCAAGCGAGTGGTCTTGTTTCGTAGAAATTTTTCTCTATGATCCAGAATCTCTATCGGTTGTTCTTCATAAGAAAGATCTGTCTCCAGCGGTACAACATCTGAGCTTAGTACATGTGAAGGATCAGGTATGTACTTTATCAAGAGAGATACATGGAACACATCATGAACTTGAGAGAGATTAGGTGGAAGCGCCAATCAGTAAGTTGCCTTCCCAACACGATACATTATTTCAAAAGGACTGATATACCTAGGGATCAACTTTCCCTTCTTTCCAAATCATTTAACTCTCTTCCAATGAGATATTCATAAGAAAACTTTATCACCCACTTCAAACTCTAGGTCTTTTATTCAGTTATCGGCATAAATTTTTTGACAAATCTGAGCTTCTCTAACGTGTTGTTGAATAGATCAAACCTTTTCTGCCATCTCATCAACAAGATCAGGTCTTAATAGCTTTCTTTCCCCAACTTCATCCCAGCAAGTTGGAGTTCGGCATTTCTTTCCATAGAGAGCTTCATAAGAAGCCATCTGAATTCTGGAGTGAAATCTATTATTATAATAAAATTACTCCAAAGTTAGGTGTTGATCCCAACCACATTTGAAATCAATAGAGCAAGCTCTCAACATGTCTTCTAGAGTTTGAATTGTTCTCTTAGACTGGTCGTGTGTCTAAGGATGATAGGCAGTGCTGAAACTCAACTATGTATATAGAGTATGCTGAAGACTTCTCTAAAACATAGAGGTAATCCTCAGATCCTGATCAGATATAATGGAAAGTGGTACTCCAAGAAATCTTACCACTTTCTTTTCATATATCCTGGAAAGCTGATCCGGAGAGAAATATACTGTAGTAGCAATGAAGTGTGCCGACTTTGTAGGATGATCAACTGTGACCCAGATAGCATTATTTCATTTGGATGTTTTAGGAAGTCCAATGACAAAGTCCATGGTGATGTTTTCCCATTTCCATTCTGGTATGGGTAATGGTTGTAACATCCCCTTAGACTTCTGTCTCTCAGCTTTAACTTGTGGACAAACCAAGCATCGAGAGACATATTCAGCAACATCTCTTTTCATGCCATCCCACCAAAAGTACTCTTTCAGGTCCCTATACATCTTCCTGCTTCTAGGATAAATATAGAATGGAGAACTATGAGCCTCATCCAACAGCTCTTTCATTAATTCTAGGATGGTAGGAACACAAACACAATTCCTGAACCTTATTATCCCATCATAATCAAGGCTGAATTCATGAATATTTCTCACCATATTTTTCAACTCTACATCTTCTTTTTGGGCCTCTTTAATCCTCACATGAATAGATGGTTGAAAATTCATTTGATAAAGATAATATTTTTCCCCTTCCATTATAATTCCAAGATCTATCCTTTGTAAATCCATAAATATTGGAACTTTTGTGATCCTCATCATGGATAAGCTAGCATGGTCTTGTCGACTTAATGCATCTTCCTCCTTGTTTTCTTTCCCAGGGTGATAATGAATTGAGTAGTCGTAATCCTTAATCATCTCCAATCATCTTCTTTAGTGCATATTCAGATCCTTTTATGTGAAAATATACTTTAAACTTTTATGATTAGTATAAATATCACACCTTTCACCATAAAGATATTGCATCCATATTTTTAATTCAAAGATTACCGCGGATAACTCCAAATCCTGAGTTGGGTAATTTTGCAAATGAATTTTCAACTATCGTGAGGCATAACCTATCACTATATCATTTTGCATGAGAACACACCCCAGTCCCTTCTTGGATGCATAACTGTAGATCACAAACCTTTCTCCCCGACACGGTAGTGTGAGCAAAGGTGCACTGAATAACCTTCGTTTTAGCTCTTTGAAATTCTCTTCACACTCCTCCATCCACACGAACTTAACTCCTTTTCGAGTCAACCAGGTGAGTGGGTTAGATAACCTTGAAATTTGTTTTACAAAACGTCGATAATATCCAGCCAGACCAAGAAATCTTCAGATCTAGGTTACAGTTGATGGTCTCGACCATCTTTCGATAACCTTTATTTTGGCTGGATCCACAGATATCCCCTCTTTTGAGATTATGTGACCCAAAAATGAAACTTTTTGAAGCCAAAATTCAAACTTGGTAAATTTGGCATAAAGCTTCTCCTTTCTTAAGATCTTTAATACAATTCTCAAGTGATCTTCATGTTCTTCCTTTATCTTTGAATAGATATTAATATCGTCTATAAAGACTACCAAAAACTAATCAAGATAGTCTCTAAAGACTCTATTCATCAGATCCATGAAGATAGCAGGTGAATTAGTAAGACTAAATGGCATCACTATAAATTCATAGTGTCCATACCTAGTACCGAAAGTTGTCTTTGGTATATCCTCCCTTTTTACCCTTAATTAATGATACCCTGAATGAATATCAATCTTGGAAAAGTATTGAGCTGTGCGTAGTTGGTCAAATAAGTCATCAATGTGTGGGAGAGGATATTTTTTCTTGATAATGATCTTGTTAAGTTCTAAATAATCAATATAGAGTCTCATTGGTCCATCTTTCTTCTTAATAAACAGAACATGTTCTCCCCTAGGTGACGCACTAGGACATGTGAATCCTTTATCAAGATTCTCTTGGAGTTTCTTTTTCAATTCCTACAACTCAATTGGGGCCATTCTAAAAGGTTTCTTTGAAATAGGCATAGCACCCGTTATGAGTTCTATTGAAAACTCAACTTCTCGATTTGGTGGAAGACCTAGAAATTACTCCAAAAAGACATAATCAAATCTTGTACAATGGTCATATTCGTAATCATGAGTTTATCTCCAACCATTTGAGATAAATAACCTTCATTTATTGGAATCAGACCCACAAGATAGAAGAAATTTCCAATGGAAGGTCATGGTCATCCTTACATTGATAGATGATCATAGATTTATCTGGAATATGAAATGTGACATCCCTTATTTGGAAATTTATATGAGATCCATATAAAGAAATCCAATCCATGCCAAGAATCACATCAAATTCCACTATAGGAAGGATCACAAGATTTGTAGGAAGCACTTTCCCACAAATGTCAATTATAGAAGAATTATAAACTTTTGATGTGACTGTTGGGCCATTAGGATTTGTCATAGCTAACTCAACATCTAATTGTTGAGATAATACGGTGATACCCTTAGAAAATTCTTCAGAAATCAAAAGAGTGGGTGGATCCAGAATCAAATAAAACAATTTCTACTTTAGAGTGGATGGTAAGTGTGCCTTTCACCACTTCGTTATCGTACTCCACATCGCCGATAGAAATTGCATGTGACTTTCCATTGTCTTTGGCCTTAAGAGTTTGTTGACATCAATCATCATAAAAAACCCTTGGATTTGGGCATTGATTGGCATAATTCCCCATCTCCTTACACTTGAAATGTTGAAGTGTTGGAGGTGAATTTTGTGTATCGTTTTCATTGTTCGCATCGTTAGACATCTTCTTCCCATTATTTCGACATTAAATTGCCCGATGACCTTCTTTTCCACACTTAAAACATTTTCTTGTCCCTTTAAGACAATTCCCTCCATATTTCTTTCCACAATTTGAGCACAAAGAAAAACTAATCTTCTTTTCAGTGTGGTCTTTAGATTTTGTTTTGAATACCATTTTCCTCTTCTTATCAAGCCCATATGATTGATGGGTTACTCCAATCTCCATATCAACCTTGAGAGCGCATCGAACAATTTCCTTGTATCTATTGAAGTCCCATATGGATAACTCCCTTTGAAGACTTGGTTTTAAGTCACTAAAGAATCGATTGATTTTACTCTCAGGTTGGATAATAATTCCGGAAGCATACCTTGAAATTCTTGTAAAATTTTCTTTGTAGGTACCAACAGATTCATCATCCTTTTGCTGCAGTTCAAGAAACTCCTTCTCCATCTTTTTTTGAATAATACGAGAGAAGTTCTTATTGAAAAATAAGTTCTTGAAATTGTCTTATTCCATAGACTCAATTTTATCCCTTTGCCTCTTATTCTTGATAAGATTCCACCATTGATCAGCTTCAACTTCCAAATGATATATTTCTAAGATGAATTTATCATGCTCAGAACATTGAAGCACTGAAAATATCTTTTCAGTGGTACTGGTCCATTTTTCAGCCACTAATGGATCAAAAGACCTACTGAATGAAGGTGGACACTGCCTCATGAAGGATTCAACAGAATGTTGCTCCTTCCTTTGCTCGTTTAGAAGTCCTACATGATTCATATCTTGAGAAAGTTGTGTGACCATGGCTACAATATTTTTCATTCTAGCTCCCATAACATTAGGTTGCTCAGGGGGACAAACATTGATTTTCCCATCGCATTCATCATTAACGCGGGTCCCTTGGGTTCCATACATTGACTAAAACCAATAAGCATTGTGTGAGAAACACTAATCATAATAGGAAAATCACATAATCAAGAATAAAATTTTACACTTAAGGTATTATCATAGATTATTCATGGCCATTTCTAAAACACTAATATTGTGTTCTATTCTTAGACATATCCTTAGGGTTTTTACTAAGGCTTTCATATCCAAGTTTCCAAAGGTTGACTATACATTTCCTCTGATACCAACTATAATGACCGATACTTTACATACATTGTTATTATTTCAGAATTGAATCATACTTATTACAACATATAACAAACCCATGAATGGACCATATAGGTATAGTGTCTTTAGAAACTGGGAAACATAAACAACTTGTTCATAAAGCTTCTACATTGTCTCTCATTTATTTCATCATATATAGAGTCCCATTTGGCATATTCTACTTAATACCCTTCTTCCTGACCTGGGGAAAAGAAAACATATAAAAGGGTGAGCTCAAATGCTCAGCAAGGGTAAACAAATGAAATATCAATCATATCATATTCATAAGAACATAACATTCTGAAAATATTAACCTGCAAAAGAGATCATAATATCATAACATGGGATAAATCATGATAGTGAAATTTAATCCCAATAATCATATCATAAAACATGAAACATTTTGTAATACACACATAATCATAAAGAATCATTTCTTAGTAGTCAAGACTCATTCCCAAGACTATCCTAGCGGACAAAGTCCATTTCTGAACCAAGTTCACTCCTTGTTTCAGTCCTGTATCACTAAACCAGATTAACCCACCATTCCAGCCATGTATATATCATGAGATATAAATCTTTACCCAATTCATTGGAGGGAGATATAGGTCTCACCCATCTCATAATGATACCATTCTTATGTGTTCCACAATATCACAAATCATACATCATAGCATAACCCAGGTAATAAAAATGGTATTCTTAAACATCATGCCATCATAACATAATACATATAAGATAAAAGGACATCATAAAATATATTCCATCATAAAAGAATCAAATCAATGGGATAGAAATATAACCCTATATTATCTTATATGGATGATAATTCTGATAAAACACTTGAACTCTATTCTTGAGGAAAATATTGTTTCTACTTAAAAAACATTTTTCCTTTGTTAACATGTAATACAATTTTAAACAAAAAGAAGTTGATTAAAATTAAACATGAAAACTTGTTAATTAAGGTTCATGGAAATAATTTTCTATGAAATCATAAAAATACATTCATTCTGTATAAGTTAAAAAAACATTCTTCTCGTACTTTGGCCGAAAAAGTAAAATAGTACCTCGTACTAAAAACAAAAAAAAAAGATTTCTTTCATATATTTTACTAAAAACACACCAATGGATAAAATTGGATTTAAATAATTGTAGGAGGATAGGTATAATATTACATATTGAGGAAACATGTATGTGGATGATAAATATTCCCCAGTAAATTCTTAGGTATAAACAATCTTGGAAAAAAAGGGATTGCGAGATTTTCCCTTACCTTAGGTCTGATATGATTTGTTTGTATCCAAACCTCCTGTATAATGATTTATATAATTTCATTGACTTATTACAGAATAATAGTAATTGTTATGATATCATATATGATCTTATTCTTATTTTCTTATTAGTAATATTTCTTTGCAACTTGTTATTCTGGTGTTCATTGCTTTATGTTCTTATGCATGTTTTGTCGAATAAATTCTTATTCCTCGTTTTAGGTATTCGATATTTCATTTACAGAATGGTATTAATGTAATATATATCATATTTATTCATTAAATGCATTTATATAATCATTATTAAATGAAGATCATGTAGAACGAGTCGCATCACATCGTGGAGACGGTAGGCCGTACGTACGCACGAGCGATGATATCGTTCCCATGATCGTGGAATTGTATTTAAGTGTTTGTATATTATTTAAGTGTTAATATCACTTTACAATAATCATATATAGTTATTCTTTACACCATTATACCAATCCAAGTAAGGTGGGGGTGGAAAACAGATTACACCACGGCGTGGAGACGGTATTTCATACGTACACATGCACGGTGATTTCGTTTTCCGTAGGATGGATAGAAGGTGAAATAGGGTTGTTTAATATTTATAATAACATATCAGAATATGATATATACTGATGTTATTACTTCATATTGAAACAACTAAAGAAGAGGATGTAGAAGAAGAAATAAATTTGAAAGAATTGGTAATGGATATTACCTCTTCTTCAACACGCCTCTTTGAAACCTCCTCTTAGGGAACTCGAATTGGTCTTTGAAGAAGACCATGACCTCTAGTATGTTTTTAAGGAAGTTTAGAAGGGAAATGGGTAGGGGTTGGCTGAGCCTTAAGGTCCAAAATGGTGTGAGGAGGAGAGAGAGGAGTTTCCCTTAATAAGGGAGGAGAGGGGAACCTTTGGAATTATAAGAAATATTAATTTATAATAAATTCCAACCACACTTACAAACCTCCAAAAATGACTCGAATATGAAGCTTAGAAGAGATATGGTTTTAATATCATTAAACAATAACATTTAGACAAGTTGGGAGTTTATTTTAAACATTATCAACTTGATTTATTCTTATATAATCTATTTAATTTTATTTGTGGTAATAATATTCTAAATTTTAAATCATTATAAATAATTACTTATATGTTATTAATTGTCCATAATTGTATAATTTTTTACATTGTCGGAAATAAAAATTTTAATTTATAATTTTTAAATATTTTTGTGATTTTTAAATTATTTTATAATATGTAATTTTTATAAAATAACAATATTGTCAATTATGACACTATTCATTTATTTGAATTTAAATAAAATAGATAAAGAAGATATGTTCGAACTAAAAGATTTAATATATTCATAACATGTCATTTTTTTCTAAAAAAATTAGTGGATCACATTAAATAGTTCATATAATACTTATTTTAATACTTTTAAAATCATTTATTTGATATTTAAATCAATAAAATAATTTCAACATCACTATTGTGTCATAATTAATGATAATTATTTAATCCATAAAAATTATAAATAAATTCATATGATGTAGATAATTTTATTATATTTCTAGGGACTATTTGTATCTGAAGTTTTATGATGTTTATCACTAAATTAAAATTATTACACTTATAAGATTTAAGAGAGTGACATGTTGTCACTTTCTTTGGTTTTAATAATAATTATATTATTTCATGGTCAAAAGTCCATGAAATAAATCTATTCCAACCCTTAGGTGATATGGGTTGACTTTTATTCATCCAATAGGATTTTTTCAAGTGTTAGGGTAATTTTACAATCTTATGATTACACTTAATTACTAGATTTACCTTTAACTATAGTAAATAAAAATTACCGTAGTTACTATTCATAATTTCAAACAAAAATGTAACCTATTAACATAATTTGGACCCAATGAATTGAAATATGGAATCCATTTTTAAAAATTCAAAACACAGAATTTTCAGTAATTAATTGAAAATTAATCCCGTTGTTAAGAAAACGGGTGTTAAAAGTTAAAACATTGCCAAAGATTGAAATGTTTTTACCTATGAATTCAATGTAAAATTAATGGTAATGACATTAATTATATTAAATGGTAAAAATATATTCTATTTATACTTTTAAACAATAAAATATTATAATTTAAACATATAAATTATTGCGATGAAAAAATTTGTTTTTAATTAAAATATAGCGTGTTTTTACCATTCATTAAAATATGAAAGTTATCAGAATAATATGAAAATTTTATCCAAAGTAAATTTTTATATCCTGATTCCAAAGAATAATTTTATTTTGTGAAATTGAACTTATAAACATGTCAAAAACAAGATTTAATGTGGGTGTTCCATCAAAAGGCGGCAAAACTGCATTTTTTAAAAAAATAATTATTTTGCCCGAAATATTTTTTTTGTTCTAATACCGTGTTCTAGAAAATGTGTAAGATTAATAATAATGTTATAAAATTAAAACTTTAGTTAATACTATTCATAATGGCTAGTTTATATAATATTTTAATAACATTTTGTTGTTTAGTGAAACTTGATATTGTGTACAACACACGCTATCGAGGAAGGTTGCTTTTGTGTATAACGCAAGTCAAGATAGTATTGTGTGTAGTGAAAGATTCCTTTGATGTTGCGTAAAACATAAGAAAAAAATATACTTCTCATAAAATATCAGGGTGTTACAGTACCCCTGTCAAAAAGCAAGGATGGGGTACACTTCACTTGAGAATAAATTATTGTGTATCTTCTGTAAACAAAAAAAAGTTTAATGCGACATGAAACAATATATATTCCTTTATTTATATATAGATTTATAAACCAAAATATGAATTCAATTTCATCCTACATCATATTCTATGGAAGAAGACAAATGAAAATTAATTGGGTAAACTAATAGATGTTAACACAAAGATATTATGAGAATCATTTTTATGAATGAAAATATTATAATTCATTATGTTTTATAATATTAATACATAAAAAAATATCCATTTATTTTTAAATTTTTTTATACGGTTTAGAAAAAAATTGGCAAGAAATTTACTGAATGAAATACTACATTCAGAACATTTTAAGTGGTCGAAACAATATTTCTTATGCTAGATATACATGTTTTGGTTTGTATCCTTGAACATATTTAGAGAAGATAAACCCACAAGAAGATGCATATCATATGATGAAAGGATTTCAAGAATAAATATATGGTTTGAAATAATTTATTTTATTTTTTGGTTTGTTAGAACAATATATTTGAAAGGATCAAAGTGAATTAGCAGTGTAACAAATACCTTCATTTTAACAACTAGATGATACCACTAGCTTTATGGTTATTCATTCATTTAAACATACTAAATTACTTAATATAATAAATTTTTCATTACTCATTCTCCTAAATGTGATTCAAACATATTTCAATAACATCTTATTATTAACATTATATAGGGTGGAGTTGTATATTATTTCTATCTACCAACACCCACACACCGCCTTATTGTGAGTGGTACAATGTATAATATCCCATGAGATATGATACAGAACAAAAAATCCTAAATAAATTACATTAGAGTGGGTATTGCGGTTTCATAATATCCAAGCACTGAGTTTCCTCTTCCACTTAATTATTTGGATATTTTAATAGTCAATGATTCTCATGGAACATTTATAGAGTGGTCATGTAATCATATAAAAATGCATGAGTTAAGAACCTAAAAATTTTAAAATAAAAAATGTGTATCTGTTGATGAAAAAAAGGTCTGAATTGAAGTATGTTATTACAGATGGGTGAAATGATTCAGAAATATATGGTTAGATCAAGTTAATCTAATGAATCAACCAAGACATAAAAAAGACCTTCCTGGAGAACCATCTCCCCCAAAGTTCAACTAAAACATATATTATCATTAAAACGCCATATATAGACCAAATTGAAAGATGGATATGTGTCCTACATTCCATATAATGAAGAAATATTTGTAACTATCACTATATAATCATTTGGTATTGAGAGTATAAATGATTTTCTTATCTTTAAATAGACAGGATTACTAGTTCTGAGTACGTACAAAATGTACATTTTTGTAATACACGTGTCCATAAATTGTTCTAATATGTCTGTTAAAATTAATAATTATTCATATTTTCTAAAATATTTATATTACTAATATATAAATAGAATATATGAGAATCGGGATTTGGATTAATAATTAGTCATATCATTTATATGAAATAAATTATATTGGAGTTCAAAGATATTGATATGAACATGTATAAGATAAATGAAGTTTCTGAGAGGAAAATAATAGATGACATACTCTTTTTTTGTTTACAATGTTGGGTTAAAACTTTTCAATATAATCATATAAAATATATTTTTATTAGTTTCATTACTTATGTGTTTTTTTCTTTTTTGGAGAAATAGATGTTAATATTAATAAATATTTTTACACAAAATATTTATTCTTTATATTTTATTCATGGATATCCATCAAAATGATCACACATGATATGTATTGTAAATTCTTATCGTACTAAAATATACATTTTATAGACAAACATCGAATTATATATTTCATTCCGTATTTTAATAAAATATTTTTTATTATTAGGAGGTATGTAAATATTTGATAAATCATGGTATGAATCATATTACTTAATATAAGAAGCCTATATATTAATAAAAATGGATATATATTAAGGTATATATAGAAATATTTAATTGTCATTATATATTTCAAATAATTTAAATTATTTTGGTCAATTTTTCTATGATGTATGATGCAATATAACAATAAGGATTGTAGATATTATGTTTGAAAATTTATTAGATATATCATAAACCATTAAAATACTGGCATCCATGAATTGATAATTTCTGACTGTATTTAAAATATCATTATGAAATTTTTATTAAGTGTTATTTTTTATATATTCCTAGTACTACGAAGATTGACGATAATCAATATACTCAAAACTAGAAGTAATTATTTTTATAAATTAGTGATCATCATACATGTACTTTGAATATTTTTCAACATTAAATTTAGGTGATTAAATACTATTTTTGTTATATATTATGGTATATGATCTTAGAAATATAATTTGGTTGTAATTAATTAGTATTTTAATTATAATATATTAATTTATGATCTATTTATAAAAGATAATTATAGGGATGAAATCATTTTTTTAGAAATAAATTGGAAGAATGCATGGTTTTATAATGTATGTAAAAATCATGAAATAGTAGATTCCTACTGCTTAATTTGTTATAAATCTCAGCATTTTATCTAATTTTTTTCTTAATTTCATTATCATTTTTATTTTTTATTATTTTTTTTAAATTTACATAGTAGTAGAAAACACATGCGGCAAGCTCAAAGCTTTTAAAATGAGCTCATATTATTTTCAAAATGTATGAAAAATATCCACAATTAATTTTTCATGTATAGGAATAGAAAGCACACCAATCCAACGCATGATGTAGTCGATAAGACATGAAGTATGTGTTTTCACTATAAAAGTTTCATTTTAGTTTAAAGCATATGTCACATAGACGAAATAGAGAAAATCAGCATGGATTGTCCTCAAACATTAAAAAATGATCTATCATTCATTTTCCATATGTAAGTATGGACCAAACATCAATCCGACACCTGATGTAGTTGGTATTTCTCCTTTTGTGTGTTTTCAATAAAAAAAATCCATTTTATATTAAAATTGACATAAAATATTCAAAAATAAAAAAATATGCCTGTATTTATTTTAAATATTTGGAAAATGATCCATAATTTATCTTATACATATAGTAATTAACCCATCATCAATACGATACATGATGTGGTCAATATAACCTAAAGTGTGTATTTACAATACAAAAGTATAATTTTTTTTTAAAACAAAAAAATTGTAAAAAAACTAAGAAAACAAGCTTTGATTGTTTTAAAAATTTTGGAAAAATATTTATAATATATATATTATATGTAAGAATAAACCGCATTTCAAGCTGAAATTGGATGTAGTTAGTATGATAGGAAGTGAGTGATTTCAATAGAGAAGTTTCATTTTAGTTTTAAACATGTATCAAAGTTTGAAGATTTAGAAAATGGGATTGTATTTTTTTCAAACCATGAAAAAATGATTATAATATATTTTTAATGTGTAGGAATTGACCACCCATAAATTCAACAGACGATGTTATTAGTATGTCTCGAAGTACATTTTTTCAATATAAAAGTTCCTTTTTAGTTTAAAATGTGTGTCATATAGGTAGAACCAACCAAACTATCTTTGATTGTTTTTAAATTTTTTAGAAAAATATCCATAATATATTTTTGACATGTTAGAATTAACCATATGTCAATATGACCTATGATGTTGTAGGTATGACTTGAATTGCATATTTTTAAAATATAAGTTTCTTGTTTGTTTAAAACACATATCACATAGACAATTCTATAAAAAAACTACCTAATATTGTTTTCAATCCTTATTAAAATGATTTGTAATATAATTTTGATCAATAAGAATTGAATTCATGTCAATCTGACACAAGATGTGGTCAATATGACTCAAAGTGAGTATTTTCAATATAAAAGTATCTTTTAGATTAAAACACATATCACAAATCCAAAAACCATTAATATTGTTCTGTTTGATTCAAAATTTCAAAAAAATGATCAGAAATATAGTTTTTTATATACAGGTATTGACAACATGCCAATCTGAAAAACGATGTTGTGGGTATGTCTATAAGTGCATGTTTTAATTATAGTTTTGTAATTTTAGTTTAAAACATGCATCACATAGCCCAAACCAAGAAACAGATCACATGTTGTTTTCAAAATTAATGAAAAAATTACCTAATATATTTTTGATTTCTATGAATTTTCATTACATCAATCTGAAATATTATGTGGTTGGTATGAATCAAAGTTCATGTTTTCAATATAAATGCTTTGTTTTATTTTAAAAATCATATTACAAAAACATAATAAAGAAAAAAATATTAGAATGTTTTAAAATTTTATGAAAACATTCCATAATATATTTATTAAATGTAGGAATTGAACGCATGAAAATCTGAAGCATGATGGGGTTGGTATGAATCAATGTGTGTGTTCTCAATAAAAAAGTTTCATTTTATTTTAAAATGGTATCACATAGTCAATAATATGAAAAATAACTTATATTATTTTCAAACTTTGGGAAAAGATCCATAATATATTTCTGATGTTTATGAATTGATCAAATGTCAACCTATCACATGATGAGGTTGGTATCACTCAAGATTTGTGCTTTCAATATAATTTTTATTTTAGTTTAAAAAACTCCTCAAATAGTAAAAATTAATTAAACAATATCATATAGTTTAAATTTTTAGGAAAATGACCCATAATATAAATCTAACAAACAGGAATAGATCTCATGTCAATCTTCTAGATGATGTGGTGGATATGAATCGATGTATGTGTTTTCAATATAAATGTGACATTTTAGTTTAAAACTCATATCGTATAGTCAATGTTGATTAAAAGAGCTTGGATTATTTTCAGACATTAGAAAGAACCACAATATATTTTTAACATGGAGGAAATGAACACAACTCAATCTAAGACATGATTCAGGTGGTATGACTAAAAATGTATATTTTCAATATAATGGTCATTTTAGCTTAGAACGCTTCTTGCGCAGTCAAAAATGAGAAAACAATATCATGAAATTTTTAAATTTTAGGAAAATTATCTACAATTCAGTTGTGAGATATAGGAATTGAATATATTTCAATCTAAAAGATGATGTTTTTAGTATGACATAAAGTGCATTTTTCAATATAAAATTTCATTTTAGTTTAAAAAAATTTTCACATAGTAAAATTTGAGGAAACTATCTTATATTTTTTTCAAAAATTAGGAAATTAATCTATAATTCATTTGAGATGTGTAGGAGTCAACTAGATGTCAATCTAACACACTATGTGGTTGGTATGACACAAAGTGAATTTTTCAATATTAGTGTCATTTTAGTTTAAAATTTACCTCACATTACTGAAACTATGAATATAAGCAATAATTTTATTCAAAATCTAAAAAAAGATTCATAATATATATCAAATGTTTACGAATCAGCAACATGTTAATCTGAAACATTATTAACTGATAATATCAATAATATGCACACTGTATAACAATATAATTTATCAATTTTTTATTATATTATACTAAAATAATTATTTTATTATTTTATATTTAATGATATTGAATTAAAAATTGGTTTTATTTGAAGGGTAGACATTTATAAGGAAGCTGATCATTGAACATTGTCCACTAGTTTTGATTTTGTGTATGGGTTGTAATTTTTATTTTTAATGGTAAATATGAATTAAATTAAAATATTTTCAATGTAATTTTTTAATTTAAATATTGGTGAAATGATTTTTTCTGATACTTTTTATGATATATTTGTATTATTTTTTATGTACATAGATTCAGTTTTATTTTAAAATGATGTTGCATTTCTGTTATAGGGATGTAGCTAAAATGGCCTTTATCAACACTAGATGAAGCACTGATAAATGGTCCATTTATCAGCCTTTCATTTAGTGCTCATAATGTATCCCTTTCTCATCACATTATCTAGCACTGATATAGGGCGTCACTATTATTACTTCCAAAAAATGATGATAAATGTTCCCTTAATCAACACATTTTCTAGAGCTGATAAAGGCCATGGGATTCTAATTTAACATAGATCATCAACACTTTTAAGAGCTAAAATGGTTTATGTTAATGTGATTAAAGGTATATTTTGTATTAGTGATGTAATAAAAAGAATACCTTGATCTATTTGGGCCTGATTAACTATAAAGATTTTTACTATCTCAAGTCCATGAATTTATCCCTAAGTCAACATCATCACCTCGGAATTCAGTATCCTATATTGAGGTCCTCCACTCCCTGCATATCTGAATCTACTAGTACCTCTCTAAGAGACCTTTT
Source organism: Viscum album (assembly GCA_963277665.1). Taxonomy (NCBI): domain Eukaryota; kingdom Viridiplantae; phylum Streptophyta; class Magnoliopsida; order Santalales; family Viscaceae; genus Viscum; species Viscum album. The sequence goes on from OY728134.1 coordinate 64,727,572, forward strand.
AGAAAAATCATTGAAGGTGGACAGTCATTCCACAATGGTGGAACTATATAGATTTATTCATTTATGAACTACTATAATCCCCCTATAGACTATAGTTATATCGCAAATTTGAATCACCACCCATTGATGTTAAGGAAGATGTCATGTTCGGACCCAACTGCCTACAACCTTGCTACTCGTAGTCCGCCTTTCCTTTCCTTCTACCAGAAGAAACCCCCATGTTATTGAGATAAAGCTCAGTCACTGTTTCAATTTGGGTCACATTTATGCCTACTTTCAAGGAAACTATGAGTATTTCTTCATTTCAAGTCCCCTAACATGGTTTCTGATTTCCAATTAATGGTCTATGTAAAACTTTTATGCCTTCTTATCCTTAATCACAGTGAAAAAACAACAAAAAATATGTAACTAAATAAACTGAGCAAAGTATGAATATATATTCATAGTATCCTATTTCACATATATAAAATAATATGTGTGGTGTATTTCGTCATATTTGGAAAATAATGCTCGATGAATAGATCCTTGAATGTTATCAAAGTCAGAACCTATCATATCTCTACACAACTCATTGAAGCCAACCATCTCTTAATGGGTTTCAGAAACATGAAGGTCACAAGAATAAATCATCATTCCTCAAGGGTCTAGACGAGCTCAAAGATACTCTCAATAATATCTAGCCATCCCTCTATATACTAAAGCCTGCGTGTACCTTGAAATTCAAGATGATTTTGGATATAATAATCTAAAGCATGGTCTGACATGGTCATCTAACTAGCTCCAATATGAACATATTATACTAGATAGAGTCCAGTCAAAATGGGTTCTATATCTTGAATTGTCCATGCCAAGGCATGAGCATATTGGAATAAATCTCCCTTTACCATAGATGGTGGAATTGGAACATTCGGGTATTCCACAATTGGCAGTCCCATTAAAAATCTCTAAGGTAGAATCCTCTACTTTAGAAGAAAATTTAGGAAAATAAATTGTAATGCCCCAAGAAATTAAAATAGAAATTTATTTTAAGTGAGGATTTATTTATTTTTTATAATTATAATTTTACCATTACTTTTAAATAATTAAAATATGAAAATTACTTTTTTTAAAATAATTCAAATAATTAAGGGTAAAACATTACTTATATACAAAAAATATAATTATTATAATATATTTTATACTATGTGTTCGTTTTATAAATTTTTTAAATAATAAATATATATAATTATTATATTATGAAAAAATGCACATTATAATTTTATTTTAAATAAAAATGGGTTTTTTATTTATTAAAAAAATTAATTATATTTATAAGTATAGGTTTATAAATACATATAATTATCTTATATATATATATATCAATGTGTGTGTGTGTGTATCTTATTTAATTTTCTAAATATGTATTTATTGTTTATTTTTTATTTGTGTTATTTTATTATAAAAATAACTCACTTTATATATATTTTAAAAAACTAATATATATATATATATAATGCTATAATGGTTTGTGTTTAAAGAAATTGTTTAAAAAAATTAAAAAACAAATAAATAAAAATTTAATAAAAACAAAAGAATTATGGATTGGCTTATTATTTCAGGTGTGACACACACCAAATATAATTAAGAATAAAACCATTTAAGAAAATAAAATAATTATAATTTATAAATGTGATGTGACTCATAAGAAGAGAGAAACATGATTGAGGAATAAAGTTATCATGTTTGAAAGTTAGAGAAAAATTTCTAAATATAATATATTATTAAATAGATATAGAAATAATGAATCAATAATGACCCATGAAGTTTGACAAAAAACAAAAAAAAATAGTATATCATTGTATATATATATATATATTTATTTATTTGAGACTCATAATAATAAGTATGACTCGTGATGTGAGTCATTATTTAGTACTACTGTAATAAAAATAAAATTATTAATAAACCCAACACTTTACTTCCCCTATAAGCTAATATAATATTTAAATATGTAAGTAAACCTCATTCTGCACACCATGCTTAAACTCCATGTCATTTTCATCCCTCCTATTTGGATCTGGTGTATCTAAACCTCACTCTACCAAGACCTCTCTTGATTTCTGGAAACCCACAACCATGTTTAGATCAAAGTTAGGTAAAGAATTTATTTTAAAATATATTTTGTAAGGGTTCTATTTATTTTTTATTGTTTACTTTACAAATAAATACATATACATATACATATACATATATAATTATGTATGATCATTTACTTTTAATTAATATAAAATATATGATACATTTTATTAATTTAATTGATATGTTTTTTAAAATCTTATCATTGTAAGGGTGTAAATGTTATGTTCATTTTACATAGATTTTCATATATATGTGTATATACATGCGTATATACACATATATAGATTAATATTTTCAAAATATATGTATATGTTAAGGGTTTTTTATGATTTAAACCTTATTTCTAAACCTTATGTTAATATGGGAAGTCTTACTTTTCAAATTGATGATACAAGGGTGGTGTGTATAAGTTTATATGTGTGTCTGTGTGTGTATAGGTATAAACATGTGAATATACACATATACTTCATCGCATTTTTGTGTAAGTACATTTAAGAAGGTTTTTGTTTTCAAATATTAGTTTCTAAAACCTATTAATGCATGGGTTTAATGTTTTCAAACCACATACATATCTATATATATATACACACGCATATCTATGCAAAAACATATAAAGACCTTAAGAATAGTTGTTCTTAATCATTTATTTAGAAGTTATAAGGGGTTTTTAAAAACCATCAAACTTCTATTTAAAGAACTATGTAATTTTAAATTCCTTAATCCATTATGGTTACACATTTTCATGTGATAAATCGTATCATTTTACATGGAACGAGTTATTATTTTATGTTTGAACATGCATATGTATCTCCTAACATGTCTTGCATGAATAGGTATGGTCATCATCTAGATCATGTGTGACATTCCAAGCATTTATGTGATCTTGCATGCACTTAAATCCATGTTTCATGAAATTACTATTTTTAAATAGTTGTGGGTTTCTCTAAGAATGGGATTCTCCCAAAAATGATTTTTATACCTTTTGAGAAAATGGATATGACATGATAATGATTGTTTTCATTCAAGGGAAATAATATTTTGTAAGCATTTTGGAAATGATTTTGGGTAAGAAATAAGAAATTAAGGTCCATGGGAAAATGTTTTTAAAAATTCACACCGGGGTAATATGTGCCCTTTAAGGCCTTCGGGCCACCCATGCCTTTTAGTCAGTAAGGCCTTTGGTCCACCTCAAGGCCTCTGGGCCACCTTAAGTGTAGATGCAAACAAGACAACCTACCAGGAACAAACTTTAGAAGGCGGAGGAGCACGGATATTTAACAATAGTAGAAGCTAAAAAGAATGAGAGGGTATGACACTTTCCATCTGAACCAGCCTGTGCATGTACGTGAAAACCTAGCAGAACAGCCATGCAAATGTGGTGAGCTGATTTCACGATGAAGATGCTGGGGAGGAGTAGTTCCAAGTAGTAAGTCTGTGTTGTATGTAATGTTTAAATCCTATGGTCATTGAAATCCTCTAAGGCCTATGGTCCATGTAATACTTACACCTACTAGCCTTATAAGGGTTCCACCTCACCCCTTGAAAGGTGTATTATTGAAAATCAATAAAAATTGAAGGCCATCGGGCCATCGAAGGATGACTAGTGGTCGAAATGTATGATTTTTAATATGGTCTTCCAAGTATTATTAATGACCATAGAAAATTAATATTTTTAAAGGAGAATTCCCAATAGATTTTCAAGTATAATTATTTAGTGAAATACTATTTTCTCTCTATATATATTCATGTATTTGTGAAAATATTTTTCATGTATGTATATTTTTTCAAATAATGTTTTATAGAATTTATTGGTTGTTTTGAAACCCCTTATTGATCGTTTTATGCTCACCCTATGTATTATAATCACATTAACAGGTTTATAAAACCTTCAACAATGAATTTATATTTTTGTTCCAATGCACTCAAGAATACTTATTTTTTTATTTAAAATTTCTTCAGTTTGTTGAAATTTTAGTCTTGTATCGAATTTTCCATAACCTAGACTGGTAATAGGTCTAATGTTGTAATAAATCATCTGTATTTTTTCAAGTTTCTTTCATCAAAAAAATATACACAACATTTATAAGGGATAAGTATGGTAGCTCGGGTGTGGGAAATTATAATTGGTGTCATAGGCAATATCCTAGTTAATTTTTGAAGATTAGAACAAATGGAAAAAACATTATATATCTATTGTGTAACATTATTTTCCCTATGTGTATGGATGAATTTTGGGGACACAATTCAGTTAAGGGGGAGACAATGTAATTACCCAAGATATTAAAATAGAAATTAAATTTAAGTGAGGATTTATTTAATTTTTATAATTAAAATTTTACCATTAGTTTCAAATAAATAAAATATTACAGTTACATTTTGTTTTAAAAAATTTATAATAAATAAGGGTAAAAGATTTCTTATATATGAAAAATATTATTATTATAATATATTTTATATTATGTGTTAGTATTATAAAATTTATAAATTATAAATATATATAATTATTATATTATGAGAAAACTCACTTTATATTTATTCTTCAAATTAAAATGAATTTTTTTTATTTATTAAAAAACAAATTATATATATAATTATATAATTATAAATACATAAAATTATCTTATATATATGTTTTTGTTTTATTTAATTTTCTAAATATTTATTTACTATTTATTTTTTTTATGTGTTAATTTATAATAAAAATAACACACTTTATTTATATTTTTAAAAAGGAATATATATATAAAGCTATAATGGTTTTTGTTTAAAAAAATTGTTTAAAAAAATAATAAAACAAATAAATATTAATATAATAAAAACAAAAAAATTATGGATTTACTTCTTGTTTGAGGCGTGACTCACACCAAATATAAAAAAGAATAAAACCATTTAAAAATATTAAATGATTACAATTTATAAAAGCGGTGTGACTTATAAGAAGAGAGAAACATTGTTGAGGAATAATGTAATCATGACAGAAAGTTAGAAAAAAAGTGATACATATAATATATTATTGGATAGATATGAAACTAATCAAATCAATAATGACCCCTGACGTTAGAAAAAAAGGGATAAAAATAATATATCATTATATATATATATGTGTTTATTTGAGACCAATAATAATAAGTATGACCCACGATGTGAGTCATTATTTAGTTTTGTTTTAATAAAAAATAATTATAATAAACCCAACCCTTAACTTCCCTTATAAGTTAATAATATATATATATATATATATATATATTTGTGTATGTGTGTGTAAACCTCATTCTGAACACCATGCTTAACCTTCATGTCATATGAATCCCTCCTATTTAGATCTGGTGTGTCCGAACATCACTCTGCCAAACCCTCTATTGATTTCCAGAAAGACATAGCCCTGTTTTGATCAAGGATATGTAAGGGATTTATTTTCAAATATATTTTGTATGGATTCTATTTATTTTTCATTATTTACTTTAAAAATAAATACATACATATATATATAATTATGTCAGATCATATATTTCTAATTCAAATCGCATATATGATAAATTCTCTTAATTTAATGGAAGTGTTTTCTAAAATCATATCATTGTAAGGGTGTAAATTTGATGATCCTTTTACATAGATTTTCATATATATAAGTGTATATACATGATTATATACACATATATAGCTTAAAATTTTCAATATATATATATGTGTGTGTGTGTTAAGGGTTTCTTATGTCTTAAGCCTTATTTCTAAAACTTATGTGATTATGGGAATTCTTGGTATTCAAATTGGTGATACAAGGGTGATGTATATAAGTATATATATATATATATATATATATATATATATCTATGTGTGTGTGTGTACTTGAGAATATATACATATACATCAATTAATTTCGGGGTAAGTACATATAAGAGGGTTTTTGTTTTCAAAGATTTGTTTCTAAAACCTATAGATGCAAGGGTTTCATGTTTTCATACCAAATACATATATATATATTAATTTTTATACATATATATACATATATATACATATATATGCATATAAATATGAACACCTTACGTGTAGTGGTCATTACTAATTTATTTAGAAGTTATATGTGATATTTTAAACCAACCAAACTTTTGATTAAAGATATATGAAATTTTAACTTCCTTAATTAACCATGATTACACATTTCCATGTGATAAATCATATCATTTTATATGGAAAAAGTTATAATTTTATATGTGAACATGAATATTCATATCCTAACATGTCTTGTATTAATAAGTATGGACATCATCTAGCTCATTTGTGAGATTCCAATAATTTATGTGATATTACATATAGTTAAATCTAGGTTTCATGAAATTATAGTTTTCAAATAGCAGTTGGTTTTTCCATGCTTGGGATTCTACCTAACAAAAATTTATACCCTTTTTGAGTAAATGGAGATGAATAGTGAATGATTTTTTTCTTTTTGATGAAAAAATATTATTTTGTATTTTGGAAATGGTTTTGAGTAATGAATAAGAATGGAAGGTCTATGGGAAAATGTTTTCAAAAATTGGCACTGGTGAAATATGTAACATTATGGGGAGTGAACCAATAATTCCTAGTGATGACTAGTGGCTGTATGTATGGTTTTTATGTGGATTTCCAAGAATTATTAATGACCTGTAGAAAATTAATATTTTCAAATGATAATTCCAAAAAAAAATCAAGCTTAATTCTTTAGTGAAAATACAGTTTATATATATATATATATTCAAGTATTTGTGAAAAGTTGTTTTATGTATGTATATATATTTCAAGTAATGGTATAAGGAAATTATTGGTTGTTTTTAAACCTCTTATTGATCATTTTATGCTTACCCAATGTATTATAATCACTTTTAAAGGTTCAACAAACTCACCTAGATGAATTTATGTTGTGGTTGTAGTGTGCGGTAAAATCATTATTTATTTAATTTATAATTTCTTCAGTTTATTGGAATGTAAGTATTATGTCTAATTTTATCATACCTAGACCAGTAAAAGGTCCTCTGTTTTAATAAATGTTATGTAGTTTTCATGTTTTTTCATAAGAAAAATTACTCAACATTTATAAGGGTTGAGTCTTGTAGCTCAGGTTCAGGTCCTTATATAAATAGGTTCTAAATATTATATGTGATCTCAAAATATTTTACAAAGAGTTTACCCAAATCCCTAGGTAGACCCCTCCATGAACTAACATGGGACTCTATCACATCACATTAATTAGAGTCATCATACATATATAAAAACATAATAGAATTATCAGTTCAAATAATTAATTCCAGTAATGTTATATCACTCAAGAGAACATATCATGAACAAAAAAAGAAAAATCATGGTTTTTATTTGACTAATTAATATATATAACAACATCAAGTATATATATATATAATGTGAACCTATGTTCAAATTGAAGATGCATGAACATATCAAAAATCTTATAAATCACATATCAATTTCATTTTCATCACCCAAGGTTATTTTAGTTAACTCTAAAAAAATTATTTCTACATTTTTTGGAAACTCATAAGTCTACTAGAAAGTGATTTCCATGCAATAACATAGTTCCCAAAGCCATGTACCAACCATCCAAACTTCTATTTATATTTTCTCAAATCAAAGTAAAGAGAATAAACAAGTTGACGATTCATATCGCTTTGAGGGAATTTTGGAACATAACATCATGGAATACTAGGTTTGGGTTAGGTAATAAGTGTCATTTGATATTAATCCTTATATACAAGATTCTTCCAACTAGATTCATTGGAATAAGTCTCGTATTGGGGAGAAGATACCCCTCATATCTAGTAATAGCACAATTTTAAGTAAATTATAGTCACAATAATTAAATAAAAAAAGAAAAAATGTTGAAAATAAATAAATGGAACATAAATAAAATTAACCCCAATGTTGTTAAACATGTCTAAGGTATAAGAAATAGATAAAAAAATTAGAAAGAAAATAAAAAATTTCATTGTCCTTTAAAGTTTATTTTCATTCACTCTATCTCTAGGAACCTCTACATAACAGTCCACCTTAGGGCCATTTCCCGTCATTGGATCGTGAATCATGCAATCTATAACCACACCAAAATTCCCATGTAAGTTGTGAGTACATGACTATATTGGAAACCACTAATATGTATTTAACAAGTGTTCTATTAATAAAAGTATATAACATAGTAAAAAAATAAATGAACACAGAAGATAATATCGTACCAAGAGTTTTTGTGATAACTAATCCCCCCAAAACCACGATTATACCTATTTCAGTACTGTAATGGAAAAAAAATAATGGTCATGGAAACATTAAAATGTTGGATCTACCCTCAAGCATCTCAATAGTTGTACATGTCCTTAGAATCTAGCTCAAACTACACTTGTTCTTTAAACCCTAGTCTAATATCATGGTCAATTCACATAGACCATCATGACCCACTGTTTCCCCACATGTATGATTATTGATTATTTTCATACCCTTTTTTAATTACATGGGAATGATCACTCAATATCATCATACCCCCAGGTCTGGCCACACTAGTCCACCAAGACCAGTCATCTGTCTTGGTCTTGTCATTATGTAAAATTAAATTTTAGAAAATAATCCCCCAATATGGCTAATAATTCATGAATGGTCCACCTTCCACCTTGGTACCATGAATAATAAATCAAAATTTTATATAACATTCATTTAAAAAGGAAACAGTGGTATCAAATCAAGGTACATATAACATAACATGAGTGTGAGAAAAAACCAAACATAAAAACATATATGGAAATGAACATGGTCTAAAGCACATCAACAAGAATAACTATACCATGTCAGCAATCATAATAATGGGATCATCTTGATAATGAAACTCCTACCTCATATTTTTCAATGTTATTACCAAAATATATTCAAGGTGTCACTTATTGAACTACATTTTCTACAAAAAACTAGTTAACCTACCAAAAAATATTAGAATAACTCTCAAAACAATATATGATGGCTTATGGAGGATGTAAAATATATTCAAGTCAAAGGGTAAAACAAATTTTTACCCAAATTTGAAGATTGTATAAGTAAATTCACATTTAAGGAGTAGTAAAGAAAGAAGAAGGGGTTCTAGAGAATTGAGAGTCTCCATGGAAAATGGTAGACGATGTGGTGTGGAGGGTGTTATAGAACCCACCTTCATATTACAGGGTAAACGACATGACACGTGGAAATGATTGAGGAGGAGAATCGTAGAATGAGGAATGTGGTTGTGGCATGGAACCACTGTGCAAGGAACCACCACATAGCAGAATGTGAGACTGTGGCTTGAATGGGATCAACACCTTGACCTGTTTTAGCAAACAGTTCTTCTATATGGTTTAGTTTCTATCGACATACCTTTGGGAAGCTAGATTTTTTTAATGAGTAGGAAGAAGTTATTTTCCTCATTTTTTGGATTCATTCCAGCTACATTTACTCCCCTACAATTAAAATATTTATTTATGAAATGAATGATCAAATTAATTTGAAAATAAATCCGTACTTTCAAATTTTAGTATCCTAGTAATGTGGAATAATTTATAATGATTGAATACCATCTACTATCTATAACTAATAATAACATATAGGAACATAGGTGTGGTTCAAGAAACTACAACATAATCTTCATCGGTTTCTAATTCTACAGTTATGGCTACAACACAATGCTAGGGGATCCCCATCACCATGACATAGACTTTCTCCGTTGAAGCACAACAAGGACTGGACATCCCTGTTATGTAGAATCCATGAACATTGATGTCCAACCGACACCTATAGCATATTCCCTCAAGTTATGGCATGAACATCAAATTTTTTCGTCTCAAGCTTTCAAAAACACCATTTAAGCCTCTAAAATATTCTATAATACATTATTATTAAACCAAACACGTCCAAACTCTAAATGGTGGTGAAAACATGTATTTTTTGAAATTACAAGAATATCAAGGCTTTACAACATCCCTTTCTAGATACTAAAATAATATATAGATGTGGAAATTATTTTCGTAGTATTAATAAGAAGATTAATCATTTTCTATTTACTCAAACTGTTTGTGGTGTATGAAAAAGTGGCCATATTGAACACCTTTTTTGGGAAATCACATGGTATATGCTATGAAAATTCAAAAAATCTTTATGAAAAATTATCAAAGACCTGAATATTTATTTAGTTTATAAAATCTAATATAAAAATTACCATGGATTACCTAGAGTGAAATATAAAAACTCATATTTGCATATAAGTTTCATTTATATGTTATTCATTCTAATTTTGTTTTTTCCCTTATAATTTATTAACAATTAACTATTCTCATCCCAAATATTCCATTATTTTATTTAATGGTGAGAATAATATAAATTATAGCAAGAAACATTGTGATAGGAAATGTGATGATTTCCTAATGAAATGCCTCACCTAATTAGAGTAGGAGATGAGAAAATTATAGACATATTAGCTCAAATGATTCAGGTTATGAATATTATATTGAATCATTTTCAAATCCCTCTTTCTAATAAGAAAGTGAGTGACATGATTTTTTCCTTTATGTGACAATTACCTTTAAAAAATAGTGGATCCTTCAATCCCATCATTTTGGAATAGTTGACTAACTCCCCTTAAAAGATATTCTATTTCCTTTTATGTTTGAAATAGAGAGATTCATCTAGGTTGTTTATCACCTAGATGGTGAAGTTGAGTAGTGGTAGATAGTAATAATGAACAACAAAACTAAATATAAAATCAATTCGAGGGAATGTTAATTATTCTAGAAATTATTTTTCATAAATTATTTACCACTAAACACTTCTTAAAATAGACAGTGAGATCCTTAGACTAATGAAAATAGAATATTAGTCCACTGGGGAATATAAGAAAACATCATAATGATTTCTTGACTTTACATTGACTTTGTTATTGACATCAAATGAATGGTGGAATACTTATTTAGTGTATTTAAACTGATTCTATTAATATATATATATATATATATATATGAAAATTTGAAATCTATGAATAAATCTCCAATTATTCCCTTATAGGAGTGATGGATATTTAAGGATTTAATGTTCTGGTGGGGTTGGTGATTAAAATTGAAAAATGATGTTTACTTTTGGATGGTAATTGGATAAATCACATGGAAAGAACTCAACGGTCCACATGTCAAATATTTTGGAAGAAGCAACCTAGGAACAATCACATGAGAATTTAGAGGTGATTCAATTTTTGAAAAGAGGGAAATCTACCTAATAAATTCTGAAGGGAGATGTAGAATCCCACTAATGTGATAGAAAAAAAGAAGGTTCCATTCAATAATCATATAGTAGTACACTTTTTCAACTATAAATATCATGTATTTATCAAGGAAATATTTAAGAAATGGGTTTTCAGAGATAATGAACAAAAACAATCTCTAAGGCCTATAGTGTAATGAAGTGATTATGTTATCACTACTACTGAGGATTATTTAAATAAAGAGGTGTTGAAATGTATTATTTTAATTAATTTAAGAAAATATAATTACATATTTCATTTTACTTCTACTCACTCTTTAATATCATTTAATGTTAATAGAACTATTTAAACACCACCTCAAAATAAATATATAGACTTATTTGAGAAAAAAATGAAACAATTATTACATACTAAGAATATAACTCCTAACCTGTCAATATTTGTGGAATTAATCTTACAAAAAAAGTATCAAACTTTATTTAGTGGAATTTCAGGTTATATGGGGAATGAATATACTTTCTTAGTACAAATCTAAAAACTCTTGGGAATATGAGATCACTCTTCACATCCCAAGTCATCTTTTGGTTATATACAAGTTTAATGAGAAGTATGAAACTCATTTGGAATATAATTATTGATCATTTATATTAATTCAATATGGGAACGAATATCTAGCTAAAATGGTGGAGAAAAATGAGAGAATAAAACACAAATACATTCCCATAATGAGGGACTATACATGTTTATTACCTATATAGTTTTATAGTCTTCCTCCTGACTGATATGGTGAGTCATCAATTGAACATATACCTAAATTTCTGACAATATCCAATACTACTTATTAAATAACCACCATTTAGTAGGAATAAATTGAGAGATAGATAAAATAGAATTTAGATGAGGGATTTTTATGATTTAATGCTTTACCTTAGGGTGTTTTGGTCCACATTTTCAAAATCATAATGGATAAATTCACCTATACATTCATTATTATAAACTCAAAAAAATAAAAATAATGGAAAAGTACCTCCATACAATATATTTATTCCATATTGAATCAATTATGTGGGTCTTAATGTTTCTCTAAGGTGGGCCTTCAGTTAGTGTATCATCAAATAATGGTGATTTTGGAGGACATTCTCAAGTATTTATTTAAAAAATATATGGCAAATATGAGCACATAATTATTCCATTAAAACTCACTAATTCTCTTAAAAGACTCATATAAATAAGGAATAGAGTCCTTATATATTACCACAATAAATTTTTGGTCGTCTTCAAATATGATATACTGATATTGTCCAAAATCAAGGAGGTTCAACTGTAGAATTTTAGTACTATTCTAATGAAATTAAAAAATGATAATTTATATAATTTTTTTAGAAAATATAAATCATGGATAGATCATGTATCATTTATTGAGAATTGTTTCAATAAAAAATGGATATTGGTGGACCCTTTCAGAAAACAAATATATTGAAGAGTGGCCTTGGAAAATATCAACAAAAGAAATATGTGTCATCCTTAAACTAGTTGGGCATTACTACAAATTCATGAGAATCATCATGTAATTTTAAAAATTTCTATCAATGATGACTCGAAAGGGAGAGATTTCATTTTGTATCAATTAATGTATATATATCTTTATATAATTAAAATATATTCACAACAGTAAACAATAACTCGTAATATAATTTTTTTTGGTAACATATCAAAGAACATGATGACTTTCTAACAATGTTATGAGGATATGTACTAAAAAGGATAAATTGATTTCATACTATTAATGGTAGTTGAAATTTCATGAGTATTCATACTCAAAACATGATTTTGAGTCGGAAATATTGATCCTTGAATTATAGATATGGTGGAATTATCTCTATGTGGTGACGTATGAATTATATATTATTCATAAGATCCTAAAATATATATATTAAATTTAATGGATATTAAAGTGAACAAATAAATATGTTTAGATATAATCAAGGAATATTAATAGATAATCCCTTAACACCATGTGAAGAAAAGTAAATTAGAATATACTCTATATATAGAGGATATTAAAACTGTCTCCATGATGATAATTGAGAAGGATATGATATTCTTATAATGTATATAGATGGAAATGGAAGAAATAAAGGGAAAATATAATCAATAAATTCCTGAATTATTTCTGAACTATCCCTTCTATAGAAGATAAAGGATTATCAAAAGGATTATGGGAAATACAAAAGAAGGTGGAAGCTATAATAAAAGGTAAATCCTCAATGATCAAAATTGATGAATATGTAGTTGTAGGATTTTTTTCATTGATATATTTAACATAAAATACTATGATAAAAAAGGAGTTATTGAATTATTCTCATAAATCATCCATCTCCATGCACCTAGGGAGAAAAAATATGTATCAAAATTCCCTAGAGAATCATTGGTGGGTAAATGTGATGGAAAATCTCAAAGAATATACATAACTATGCCTAGTATATTAGCAAATGAATATTAAAATGGAAAAAGTATAATGAGATTATTTAACCATTACCCATACCCACATTAAAATAAGATAACATTATTATGGATTTTTCAAAGTTCCTCTAGAGAAATCCAAAGATGTAATTGACATGTGTGTTATAGTGGATAATCTTATGAATAATTTCCACTTCATTACAATATGAGAGGAATTATCACTCAATCAACATGAATGTATAAACATCAAAGATGTGTCGAGGATATACAGAACACCATAATAAATTGTATATAATCGAGATCCATGGTTTACTATATTGTTATGTAAAAGTATCCAATAATCTCTAAACACTAAGTTTAACATTATTAAGAATGATCACCCCTAAAATGATAGTCAGGCTATGTGAAATATCAAGATAGTTGTGAAAGTGATGAGATCATTCTGGATGGGCTTTAAAGAATTATTGGATCATGAACACCCCCTAGTTGAGTTATCATAAAATAACAGTTTCTATATAAGAATACAATTGGTAACAAATGAATTATTTTATTGGAAGAGGTTTTGATCACCTATGTTTTAGGATGAATTTGGGGAACATAAGATTTTGGGACCAGAAATTGTCTATGGAATGAAAAAAAGGTCAAAACCATTCATCTATATATAAGGGAAGATTAATACCCCCAAAAGAGCTATAAAATCAATCAGTGGTGAAATCTGGAGTTTGAGGTTGGTGATAAGGTGTTTCTATACATAACTCCATATAATATATTCAAGAAATTTGGGAAGAAGGGAAATAGCTAATACCTAAGTACATCAACCCCTTTGAGATTCTTAATTTTGTTAGTGTTATAGCCTATTGAAAAACACTCCCAAAAACCATTCTTTAAGTACAAGAAATGTTCCTTATATCCCTATTGATGAAGTGCATACCAAATCCCTCACAATTAATGAATTAATTGGTGTCACATTTAGATAATGATCTATATTAGGAGGAAAATCTAGTAAATACCATTGACCATGGAGAAATAGTTCAATGCTACACGACAAATGACATTGTTAATGTATTATGGTTGAACCATATGTATTTATAGGTGATATTAGTACTAGAGGAAGTAATTAAATAGAATAATTCCCACTTTTTTCACCATTGTATGAGAAATTAATTCATAGGATGAAATTTCTTATAAGAGGAAGAATGTAATGGTCTATAATTTTATCAATTGAATTTCCGTTTCTTATATTCTTTTTATACCTAGAAAGGTAGTATTATTTTTTGTACTTGTACCACGTGATAGAACCAGAAATATATTATTATTTTTATTTAGACATTACATTTATACAATAAATAAGTCCATACAAATTGAAAATATTATAGTTGGAAAAAATATTAAAATATATATATATAACATGAAAATTTGGATATACTCGATCCACTAGAGTAATTACACTCATGGAAAAGACTATAGTAATGATAAAAATATTAATTTAAAATTCACAATGAAAAAGAAAATATGTGTAACCCTGAGAGAAAATAGAATTGAATAATGAATGAATTAAATATTATTTTTTATATAAATTAGGGAATCCATATGACCATTAATAGTCTGACAATATGAATAGTGATCACACCTTTGGAATTGTAACCTAACTGTTAAAATAGTATCCTCACCTATAGGAGTGAAAAACATATTTTTTACCCTATAAAATGAAATATGATATATATATCATGATATATGTAAATTAATTTTTAAAAAATAAAAAGGTTATTTTATTTTTATAATACATAAATTATTAAAATTAACTTTTATAACAAATAAAAAAAATTAATGAAATTTTATTTTTATAAAATGAGATTATAAATTAATACTATGATTTATTATAATGATGATATAAATTTTTGAAACCATAATAATTTTTTTTCAATGGATCATTAAATTGACCATAATATTGAAATTGGTATTATTATAATAAAAAATTATTTAAAAACAAAAATTCAAATTCAAATATTTGTAGAATTATATTCATAAAATTTATTTTATTTTTAGATTTTACTAATAAAAAATGGTTATGGTGTTTTTTTTTAATTTTCTAAAATAGTAAAAATTTTAGTGTATTGAGAGATACAGTGAAGTTACATATGTGACATTATAAATTGTATTCATGATATATTGTATATAGGATTATATAAGAACCCATTATATTGAAATCAAATGAACCATTTACTATATATATTCATAATAAAAAACACTATTGTAGTCATTATTTTTAAATAATATTATATTAAATATAATATTCCAAAAATATAATCTCATCAACTTATAAATATCACCCCTCAGAACCCCTTCTCCACACACATTATAAGCATTAGATCATACCTCAAATTTTCCAATATCAATCCCTACCCTCCCCCACATTCCTATAATCCATTATATCATTAAAAAACGAGTCTAATGTGCCTTAAGTGGAAGCCCATATGGAATCATTCAAAAGAGAAAGTAAAACCCTCAACCAATATGTTTAATTTTTACTTTATTCACAACCTCCTCAAAAACTCTATCCAATATAACATAATGGATCTATTATTACAATTATATTATAATCTTATTATGTTAAAGGAATAAAAATTACCTAAACTCCTCCCACATAAAAATGAAAATGATGTTTGTTTTATTTTTGGATTATCACCTATATGAATAACATACTTCACTTTTCTCCAACACCTTGAAGTAATATTAAATAAATTTTATAGTCATTAAATATTATTATAATAAATTTAATATAAAAGATTTTATTTTTTTATAATGTTTTATTGATCTTTAAATTAAATAAAAATAATTTAATTGATGATGGTTGGTAAAACTAGTTAAATGTACTAACATTGTATCAGTAACATCTGAATTAAATTAATCATCCCCATATTATAACTCATGAGGATAATGGGACCATTTAAAATTATATATGAAAATTAATAAATTCTTATTTAACTTCTATAATTATATAAAAATTCTACAAGAAAATCCATAATTATCCACAACCGATTAGGCTTTTGAACTATAAAACGAATTCCCCCCAAAATAGTAGAATTAAACAATATATATCATTAAAATTGGTGGAAATGAAAAAAACAAAACTACTATAACTCCAATATATATATATATTGTCATTAATTAAGTAATTAATCAATATAATTTTCTTATTCATGTGGTTATGCGAGGGTGCAGAATGAATCAAGACTCGGGATAAGGGATCTCTCTAAACTAAATTTTTTTGTTTTGGTTATAAAATCTCACTCTCTAACACACATTATTTTTCTATTTGTGTTATATAATTATTCTAAATTATATATATATGTCTTATTAATATATTTCTATCATATTAAATCTTATTTTGGGGTGGTCATAAGTTCCTTGCGTTCATTTCCCAATACCCTATTCAAAATCAAACTAGATTAAAGGGAAAATTTACATCCCTTAGTAATTTCTTAAAATAGTCTTTAATTGTAATTAATCCAATACATTATTTCATTAAATAAATGAATATTTTATAGAAAAAATATTATTTTTTATATTTGGGTTTTCTATGAAAATTCCACATTCATTCTTTCTTCAAATGTATGGAACAAATTTCTGAAAACACAAATTTGAATATTAATGTATATACCCAATTCTATAACCCTTCCCATGATTTTCCTTAAAATGAACATAACATTTTGGGACTATAATTATTTATTCAAATATAAACATCCAAAATAAATAATTTCTTCTTCCATATTTATTTTTTAGGAAATTTCCCATGATTGTGATATGAGGAATGATTATGTGGACTATTTCTTTCTATGGTAATTTCTTATGTTCATGGCCTATGTTTTACTTTATAATATGACACACATGTTTATAAATATTTTATGATTGGGGTTCCAAGATATAATTCTAATGCACTAGGTAATGTTTATATCTTATGGGATGATATATATAGTATTAAGTAGTAATCTTAATCCAAGATGTAACTCTATCAATCATCTGATGATTTATTAGTGGGGAGGCTTGACATATTCTTATGTAATGTTTTATATTGTTGTAATGATCCCATATTTTCATGATTTATTGATTTTATATTATTTATGTGAGTATAATATTTTATTATTCCTAATAATTGCATTTTATAAAATAATGTTATTTCTTTTGACTCAAACATTATGATTCTCTGTCATGTTTATTCACATAATGCGACTTATATCTCACAAAATTTATTATTTATTTTCAATGTTATCCTATGTGGTTTTAGAACCCCAAAGGAATCGATAAAAAATTATTGAAATGAATATAATTTTTTTTATTTTAGTTAAATTCCAATATATTATGTACATAGTCTTTCAAATATACTAGGGATCCTAGTGTTTTTTGGTATTTAATGGATTTTACTTTTAATAATAATTTCATATTATATGGAAAAGGATTGGGCCATTATAATAGAATATTGATGTTTTTTCTTTAAACTAAATCATGTAATATACTCTCTACCAAGTTTCATAAACCATGAAAAAACATGGGTAATCCAATGCTTTTAAATTTTTCACTTCCTATATTTCTAATATCTAGATTTGGACATTAATATAAAAAATACAACCACATTTGATATAAATACACACCTCTCCAAAACATTTCATTAACTCCCAAGCCATTAATCCTGAATTTTCAATTATATTTATTGTATTTAATTTAAAGGGAATTTTATATGGTTCCAAGGAATTCTCTTGAAGCATTAAGAATCTATCTCGTAAGGTATGTGATTCTATTGTTCATTTTTTTCTTTAATTTTAGGATTTTTAGTTAGTCTTATTAATTCAATGTTATTATGTTCACATGAACTAATGATAATTCCATTACAATGATAATATATTTCTATCAATGAGTTAGTTCCATTCTATATTATTAATCATGTTCTATAAACCAATGTGTATACCTATTATGATATCAAATAATTCAACACATTATATTTTCTCAATTCTAGGATATGGATAACTAAAAATATATTCATCCAAGGGTATTCATATAGATTGAATTATAATTTATTAACTAGGTATTACCATATATAAAACCCTTATTCACATATCTTGGGTTAAAATTTAATAAGAGTTAAAGTCATCACATACTTTTGTACTTAATGGTTTCCTATGAAACCCATTATTAATCTTTTAGGGGTTATTTATAAAATTATTTGTTATCATCTATATGAGGCACATGAATTATGAAATATTAATGGTGCACCTTGAGAGTTCTGTAATTCTTTGCATAATGTATTAATTTATTGAGATCAGATATTTTATGGTACCCTAGTGAATGAACATGGTAATATTTTTTATGACACCTTGGTATTTATCCTTGATGATTTTATATTGAATATATCATTTTAATATTATATCCATATTTCAATGTCATATATCATATAATTAGGATCATGATTTCTTGTTATGCCGCGTGTATTTCCAATGATGATCACCCATGTTAATTTTCCTTCTTTTGTCCATTAACAAGAATTATTATCTTCTTTTTCTATTCACATATATCCCTTGGAAAGTAATTTTAGTGAGATGAAATTGATTGGGAGAATAAAATATTATTTTATGGGGTTTAAATAATTTTTATAATTATGAATTACTTATATACATAATTTAATATGTAATTAGTTACCAAGACACTAAACATTAAAATTTCCTTTGAAATTATTAATGTAATATTTTATTAGGTAATTATGTTTTAAATCATATATTAAAATATAATGTTTCCATAGATTTTATAAAATGATGGTTTCAGTTATTTTTGTAAATTTAGACTAGAAAAAATTCGTAATATCTCTAGGAATATGATTAAATATAGGATGAAATATTTAAATTGTGTTAAAGTATAAAGTTAGTGGTTTCAAAATAATTAAATCCCTGATTGGATATAAAAAATTGATTTGGATTTGACACATTTTATCATAGAGGAAATAACCCAAAAATGGAGGATTGTTTATTAACTCATCTTAACATGGTGAAAATAGTATTCTTCTTGGAAACCTATTTTAAAACTTACATAGGATTTATTCTTCAAGAAAAATGGAATATAATAGATGGAATCCTATAAATAATAGATAGAATAGAAAATATAATGACAACCTTCCCAATATGTGGGGAGATTAAGCTGACAATTTAATAATGATGATGAATCAGTTATCTCATGTTAAGAATAATAATATAAACAATAACACCTTAAATCTAGAATCCCATACCTGGTGTATTACTCTATTATATTGACATAGAAAAAATATTTGAATCATAAAGTACATATCAGTTTAGTAGTTTTGGAAAATAAATACATACATGAAACACATTTTACAATGGGAAAAGAAAATAAAATCCAATACATAATAAATTCTCATAAACTAAATCCTTGAAAACTATTCCATGGTATTATCCTTCATAACCTGGGTAATGAAAACAAAATAAGGGTAAGCTCAATTTCTAAGTAAGTGTTAAGTACAATTTAAGATATCATAAATCAATGAGAATAAATCAACTTGGAAAATTAAATAACAAATAAAACATGTCATTAAAATAACATGTTAAGGAATAATAAATATATAAAGGTAAATAATTGAAACTCATTCCATTTAATCGATAGTCTAAAAATAAAATGCATCCATATATTTTTCCATAATGAAAATTCAATGGATAATAAGTGAAATTATTTCTAAATGAAGAAAATGATTTAATATTGGACCTCTTGAATCTTGTACATGAACTACTATACCATCAATATATACTCTCATGGTTGTTTAAAATACTCTAATTTTTACAAATGATTTATCCCATTAGTATACTGATGCATCTATATGTTATTTGTAACCGAGCCCCAGCCATATATTCTAAGACAAAGAATTCCCCATATATCGAATACTCAATTTTATTAATAAAAAATGTTCTTTATCATATAATATCCAAATAGAATAAATAATACATATTTATCAATAATTTTTCAATTGAGGATAAGTAACAATTATCTTTTTTGACATTGATGAATGGAAATACCATTGAAAGATAACTAAAATATTCTTGAAGAAAATAATTGTTAAACATTACAAAGTGTCCCATTGAACGTTGAAATAGTTGAATCATAATCCCAATAAAAGACTAAAATTAAATTGGATATATAATTGCATGAGAATAATTATATTCATGATATAACATTCCAAAGAGAAGTATATAAACAAAATAAAAAAACAAGGTGTATAAAATTAAAATACGCCTCAATGAAATATAATTCAGATGAAGTCCCTTACCCTGCACTTTCCATTAGTTGAACATTATTTAACCTCTTTTAGAATGTTTTTAATAATTTTATTAATTTATTATATAATATTGTACATATTTATGTTATTATATATGATCCTCTTATATTATCTTGTCTTCCTTTTGTTAATAATATTTTGTTATTACCCATGTTTTGGGTGTTAACTACTTCATTTTCATATGCTTGTTTTGTTATGTAAGTCATATTTATTTTGATTATAAAATATTTATTTCATATATACCATATTTATCAATTATATTGATTTTTTAATCATTCATGAATGGTTATCATGTAAAATGAATCAAATCATGTCGTGGAGATGGTAGGTCGTACGTACCCACGAGTGACAATATTAATCAATTAATTGTAAAAGGGTAAGGAATTGGATTATATATTAATAAAAAATAATAAATATTATGTAATAATTATCATATATATTAATTATTTATGTAATTATAACCATCCAATTAATGGGTCCTTAAAAACATATTACCCCACAACGTGGAAACCATTAAACGAACAAACACATACTCGGTGATTTTGTTTTTCATAGGATGGATAAAAGGTAGAATGTTGTTGTACCATTATCATAATAGAATCTAAGAATATAGATGATGTTTTAGTAATTAAATTATTGTGTAAACAAAATATGAATAGTAATTATAATTAGAAATTAACTTGAATGAGTTTCAAAAACAATTACCACACATAAGTGGACATCATTTAGATCTCTTCTTAAGGGATATAGAGCTGGTCTTTTCTGATGACCGGTACATCTATATCTTGTATAAGGATTTTGGGAGGAGATATACATAGTGTTTTCTCAATATATAAGTCTAAATGTAGTGTTAGGATCAGAGGGAGGAGGTTCCTATTTATAATTGAGGCTAGGGAAACTTTTGGAAATTCTCCAAATTTGAAAATATAATGAAGATAATCTAGATCCAAAGACATCCAAATTAACTATAAATTAATAGGTTAAGATTATTTAGATAAAAAATTATGCCCTTTTTAATTATTTAACATTTTTTGATGTTTATGTAATCTAATAACATATTAATTCTATAAAATATCATTATTTCCAAAATTGATACTATTCATTAATTTGACATAAAATACAACAAAAAAAGTTAAAATTAGAATATAATTCTTTAAAAAAACTAATATATCCTGTAAAACTATAATATTAATTATAAACTTTTACTCATCCAAAATATATCCAAAGTAATACATTTGAAATCAATTATTTTATTTTTATGTTGATTAAATAAATAATGTATTATCATTGCATAAGAATTTAAGGTAATTATATAGTTTTGAAAATTAAAAATAAATTTATCCAATTAAACTAATTTCATTAGGATTGTTATAAACATTTACTTTCATTCATATATTTATTTTCTCACTTTTTTTACACATAATTTCTATCAAATAAAAAAAGAGTGACATTTTTTTAACTATCTTTGATTTAAATAATATATATGTTATTTTTCAGTTCAATTTCTCCATTAAACAACTAATAATTGTTCTTATGGTGATAAGGGTCTAATATATTTCATAAAATAATATTTTCAAATGTTTTGATCTCACTCTTACCCTTATCTTTTTGTTTTAACCCATACTTATACATTTTAACTCTTACCGTGACTGCATGTTTTTTACTCTTTAAGGGATAATATAGTCACTATAAAATGGAAAATTAATATTAAATGGATAATTTTTGAAATTATAAACAATAATCTAATAATTTTGTTTAATTTTAGATTTTAATGAATTTATATCCTTTATTAAAATATTATTTATTTAAAAATATGATTATTGTCAATTTTGATACTATTTATTACATGAATTATTAAAAATATCAAAAATACATGACATCATTGAACCAGAACCTTTAATATATCCCTAATATATATAGTTAATCAAAAAAATTCAGGTATGACATTAATTATATAAAAGTATATTTATTTTAATGTTTTTAATATCAATTATTTGATATGTTCATGAATTAAACAATTACTGCATTATCATTGTTCAGACCTTTAAATAAATTATTTATTCTATAATAAGTAAAATTAAATAATCTTGATTAATATAAATATTTTATATTTAAAATTTCTGTGTATATTAAAATATATCTTCTAAATAAACACATATAAAAATGTAATACTTATTAAAAACATTAGTATGGCATATTGAACATTCCTAAAAATAAAATACTAAAAAAGAAAGAAAGGCATACAAGTGGATCCAAGTGGAAATAAAATTGTCCAAAGGATTTTTTTGGTGTAAAATAACTCATAAAAAAAATTAGAACAAGTTTTAGGGATATTTTATAATCTTTATAAAATTATTTTACAATTAATTACTTGATTTTCATTTAACCATGTGAATAAAAAATTACTATTCATTATATAAAAAATAAAAGTAACATATTTTCATAATTTTGATCTAATGATTACAAATATGGAATATATTTTACAACATTCAAAACACCTAGTTTTCAAAAATTAATTTAAAATTAATCTCATGGATGGAATGCGAAAATAAGTTTTTAAAGAGAAAATATTCAAAATATTGAAATGTTGTTTTATCCAAATTTTATGGGAAATTAACTAAAATGCCTTAAAATAAATTAAATGATAAAAAATTAATCTAATTATACTTTAAAAAAAATTATAATTATAATTTAACACTATAAATTATTTTGAGGGAAAATTTGTTTTCAATTAAAATGCAATATTTTATCACTTTTCATTAAAGCATGAATCATTTCAGATAAATGCCAAAATTCCAATCAAAGTAAGTTTTTCTATATTTATTTAATGTAATATTTTTATTTTTCTGAAGAGAATTTATAAATTATTCAAAAAGTAGATTTAAAACAAGTCTTCCAACAAAAGGTTGTAAAACTTTCTTTTTATAAAAAAACATCTTTCAAGCATAAAATTGGATTTTTTTTTCTTATATCATATCTAAAAAAAGGATGAATGTTAAACATTAGATTTAATATATATATATATATATATATATATATATCATTAATATAATCCAAAAAGTGTTTTTTGTTTATTTTATTGGTATAAAACACACTTCTGTGCATTTAAATAGTTTTTGTAAAAACAATTACTTTATATTAAATTAGTATTTAAGTTTATTTATTATTAATTGGTTTCTAATGAATTAAAAAATATATATTCATAATCAAGTAAATCATATTTATAACTACACATTTAATTTCTAGGAGATAACTTTATTTTAAATAATAATATTAATAGTATAGCGTGGTTCGTTTAAGGTTGGTGTTTTTGTGCAACATATTCTATCAAATAAATTAAATTTAAGAAGTTTCATACCATAAAATCATTGGGTGTTACATTATCCCATCCTTAAATCAATTGTTCCATCACAATTTGAAATTGGTATCGAAAAATAGGGGTTTAACATTTAAAAATATCTTTTTTGAAATCCCACACTAGAAAAAGTGTTAATGAACCTTCCATTTATAATGAAAGAAAGAAAAATATAAAGTTCATCTATGATAACACATACTATGATTAAAATTAAGAAAATATGGATGCGTAAGAGAACACTAACTGAAAAATTACTAATATAGAGTGAGAGAGAACATGATCATAAAAAATGTTACCATAAAAACTGTAAATATGTGATAAGTTAAAACGCCATTGATAAAAGTAAAAGGAAATCCTTTTTCCTTCAAAATAATTTTCATAATGTAAAGAAATTTATTTACAGCATAGAATAAAAAATATATACTTAATTGATAAATAGAGTTTTATCAGTTAAATAATTTACACCACAAACTCGTATTTTTCTCCAAATAATGAGTATTAAAGATGAATTTTTCATGCCTGATAAATTAGAATCCACTTCTACAAATCAGAAAAATATAAAAAAGTATAACTACCTATCCCAACTATCATTATAAATTAACCAAAAACAAAATGGTTATGATAAGATAAGATAATTCCTCAAAATTAGTAAACTTTTATTTGATGAAAAAACAACTTTAATCATAAAAATTTTAGAGTAATATTCAATATTAAACATATATCATTTAAAAAATAACTATCCTTAAAAAATTTATAGACTAATACTGAATCAAAAAAATAAGAATTACTTGATCAAAGAGTATTCCAAATAACATAAATCATTCTTAATATCTCATACCAAAAATTTAATTAACAAAATAACATAATCTCAAAAATATGAATTAAAAAACTATAAATAACTTGAATCATCATAGGTCCACAATAAAATCATATTTTACTTGAAAAGTAAATTCAACCATTATTCCTCATAATATTTTGTTTAACTTAATCATATAATATTCACAAAATAGAGAACATCAAAAAAACTAATATTAGTCATTTAATCACCAAATCCTTTTACAATCCCATGGTTATCATATATGATAAAATAATGTTCCTAAAATTAAAATAACCTTTATCAATTAGATATTTCAACTAAGAAAATCATTCTAAAAATGACTTCACATAGGGTAGTGGTAGAAGATGGACCCTTTACTTCCTTTGGTAGTGGATTCAAACCTCATGGACTTTCTAGGCGTGATAGGTTATAACCCAGCCTATGGGTATCCCTTTTTATGTAAACATATTATTATTAAAAAAAAATTTAAGTATCTTAAAAAATAATATGAATTTATTCAACATTAATGAAATTTTTTAACCAAAAAAGTGGTATGATACGTTTCATTTTTTATTCCAAATTATATAAATACCCATAATTACATTAATATAAAACATAATGGCTATCCATACCTTTAGACATAGGTATATAAAATTCAAAGGAATTATTCCTTAAAATGATTTCACACATACTTATCTAATGGTCTGTGTACCCAAATATATGTTTTCCTAAATATAGTTCCCAAAGTATAGATTAAAATTCCCTTGATACAAACTGTAATTCCATGACCATAGAATCTTGAATTTAGGTCATTAATTTATTACATTGGCATAGATATATGATTTAAATCCCAAAGGATTGATCAGTTTAGCAGTTATAGAAACCAGATACATACATGATGCACATTTTACATTAGGAAATAACGATAAAACATAATATACAAAAAATGATACTAAAATGAATCCTTGTAAACTCATTCAATTATCACTTCTTCATACCCTAGTAAAGGAAAAAAAATAAGGGTGAGATCAATTTCTCAGTAAGGGTTAAGTACCGTGGAATCTCTCATGAATTAATGAGAATAAATAAAACTGGATATGAAAATAACTGAGAACACATTACATTTGAATAAATTTTCAAGGAATAAAAAATCTATCAAGGTAAATAACTAAAAAATATTACATTTAATAAATTTTCTGAAATCAAAATGAATCCATAGATTTTTTTCATAGTGAAAATCCTTCAGATAGTAACTGAAATTTTTTCTGAATGAAGGAAATGATTTGATATTGGATGTCCTATATCTAAGACATGAACCTCCATACCATAAAGATAAATTCTAATAATAGTTTAAACTACTCTGATTTGGGCAATCAATTTATCCCATTGACTACAAATGCATTGAGGGGATATCTATAAATATGCCCGAGCAGTGTTTGAAAATTCAAAACATTCATCATATATCAACTAATCAATTAAATTATTATATATAGTTTCATATCATGAAATATCCATATAGAATAAATAATATATATTTAAAAATAATTCAACATCAGAGAATAGGTACCAAAAAGAATTTTTGTTGTTGATAAATGGAAATACCATTGAAATATTATTAAAACATTGTTGAGGAAAATTATCTTTAAACATTCCAAAGTGTCTCATAATACATTGAAACTTTTAAATCATAATACCTATTATGGAATAACATTAAATGAAATCGATAATATCCTAATAATATTGTGTTTCATGATATAACATTTCAAATGTTAGAATAAACACTATATAAAAGAAACTAGTTGTATAACATTATAATATGCCTCAATAAAATTAAATTTGGATGAAATCCATTACCTTTCCCTTTCATTTAGTTGAATGTACTTTAACCTCTAGTCTAATTTTTCAAAGCATGTTATTAATTTATACTATATCAACATTCATATTTATGATATCATATATTATCCTACTATATTATCTTATCTCCCTTTTATTAATAATATTTTTTCATTACCCTTGATTCGGTTGTTAATAGATTCATTTTCAATATATGTTTTGTCATGTAAGTCAATTTTTTTATTCACATGATATATTTAATTCATCTCTAGAATGATATTAGGTTCATTGATAACATATTTATTCATTATATATAATTTTATAATCACTATTTAATGGTTAATGTGGAAAATAAAACATATTTCTTTGTAGAGATGGTTGGTCATACGTATGAACGAGTGATAATATCAATACATTAACGATGAAAGGGTACAGAAGTGGATGGTATAATAATTATACATAATAAATATCATTTAATAATTACTATATATTTCAATTATGTCCATCATTATACCCATCCATGTAAATAGTTCAGAAAAAACATATTACACTATGACATGGAGAAGGTAAGTTTTACGTACTCAAACATGATGATTTCATTTTTTGTAGGATGGATAAAAGGTGGAATATTTTTTTCCATAATCATAATAACATATAATAAAATATGATATAAATGATTTATTACTTTAGTATAGAAACAATTCAGGAAAAGTATGTAGCATAATAAATGAACTTGAATGAGTTGGTAATATAATTAACTCTTGTTCGGTGGACTTCCTTTAGATCCCCTATTAAGGGATCTACATTTGGTCTCTTTGGAAGACCAAGATCTCTAAAACATCTATAAGGTTGTTTGGAGGAGAAATGGGTAGTGGGTTTTTGTGAAAGAATGCTCAATGTTGTGTGAGGAAGTGAGGGAGATGGTTTCCTTTTATAAATTAGGTGAGGGGTACTTTTGGAAACTCTTAAAATTGTGTAATATAATAAGGATATTCCAGATATAAATACATAAAAATGACATATAAATGAAAAGGATATTTTATTTTCAACAATATATTATCCCCTTTGTGATTATTTACAATTTTAATGGTTTTTATATAATTTATTAATATTAATTCAATAATATATCCTTATTTTCCAATTTGATACTATTAATTTAATTTGGATTCAAATACATCATGTAAAAGTGAAAATTTGAATATAATGATTTCTAAAAACTGTAATATATCTCATATAACTATAAAATTAATTACAAACATTAAAACATCTCAAATATATCAAAAGTAATTCTTTTAATATAAGTTATTTTATTTTTCTACTAATTAAATAAATATTGTATTAGTATTATAGTACCATTTAAGGTAATTATATAATTTCTAAAAATTAAAATTAAATATATATAATGAAACTAACTTCATTAGTATAAGAATATGTATTTAGTTTCATTCATATCTTTATTATGTCTCTCCTTGGACACATACAATTTAGTAAATACAAAAAGAGTGACATTTTGTAACTATTTTTGAATTAAATAATATATATGTTATTTTCATATAATCATTTATAATAAACACATATAATTCTATATTAAGGTTATAATAATCTAATAATTTTTATCAAATAATTTTTATATTGTTTTTTATCTTATTCTTACCCTTATCTTATGGTTTTAACCCTTATTTAAACCCTTTAACTCTTACTGTGACTACCTGTATTTTTACTAATTAAGGGTTAAAATAGTTATAGTAAAATTATCAAAGAATCATAAATCAATAATTGATGAAATTTAAAACCTTATCCCAAAAATGTTTCTTAATTTCATTTTATTGATAATTTTATATCATTTAATAAAATATTGTTTAATTTAAAATATCATTAATGTCAAATTTGATACTATTCACTGCATGACTTTTAAAATATCATAACAAAATGATATCTTCTAAGAAACCTTTAAAAAACATAATATGTCTAGGAAATATATAAAATTTGTGGGAGACATTAATTATATCAAAATTTATTTATTTTAACATATTTAATAATAATAATTTGATATGGGCATTAATTAAACAATTATCACATCATCATTGTGAAAACATTTTCATTAATTATTATTACATAAAAATTAAAAATAAATAAAAATTATTAAGATAAATATTATTAATTTAAAATTACTATTTATAGTTGAATATATCTTTTGAATAACCATATATAAAAAAGTAACACTTATTAAAAACAAGAGTATGAAACATTGGAGTTTCCTTAGAATAAAATACTAAAAAAGGTATAAAGTCATCTAGGTGGCTCAAAGAGACCATAAAATTGTCCCAATGATGATTTGTTTGGACAATCAGTCATCTAATACAATTAGTAAAAGAGTTATGGAAATTTTCTAATATTTATTTTAAAGAACCTAAAATTCCAGGTATTTTTTTAAAATTATATAGAAATATTCGAGTCTGTAGTTTCTGACGGTACTTTATTTTGAGGCCTGGAGCACCTTAAATTTTTTTCTAATGTTTCTTAAGTGATTTCAATAAGTGTGCGAGTTGGTTTTTGTAACTTTTGAACCAGTGCTCGAAATTGAAATTTGAGGGCACCGTTGGTCTCACAGCGTCGGTAGTTGCTTAAGGAGACCTTCACCTCGGCTGCAGTTGGTCATGGGTGGAAGATATTTTTTTCTACCCATTTTGGTAAAATAAAAAAATGGAAATAAAAATAAAGTAAATTTATTATTATTTAACTTTTTAATTATTTTGAATTCTCAGTGGGGACCACTCGATCTCTTCAACCCTTTTTTTAATTGTTCCAAACCCCCCCAACATTTAACGAATTCATTAAATAATGTCATTAAACCTATCAATTAAGGGGTAGGATCTTCATCACCATGATTGGGCTCTTGGTTTTTGTTGGAGAAGAAGCTTGGTGGAGGATCTTTCTGGAGGAACCCCCCCCCTAAGGGGAAGAACTCTTCTCCTTCGACGAAATTTCTACAGCGAAGTACTCCATCGAAGGATCTCCAAAGGAACATCAGCAACGATGACGAGCCGACGTCTATCTCTCCCTCTCCACATTGACATCAACGAATCATCGAGGTAGGGATTGTTGTTTTTTTATACCCTTTACCCCATTCTTGTCATTATTCTTGATTTTAAGAACAACTATGTCACTTGCTACCATTCTAACACGGAGGGTGCAGGCCAAACAAACACAAACCGACCCCCCTACAACCTTTATGGATGTGGGTGTTCTTCGTAGCTTGTTTTAGAGTTGAGAGAATCCCAATCATGGTGGTCTTGAATTGATGGGGACGTGCCTAGATGAGTGTGGGATTCTTTAGAATGAAGATCGGGCCACCGGGGCGCACCTGGTGACTAGAGGAACGTCGCCAACGGCCAGTGCCAGCGACCAGTGCCAATAGGGCTCAGGAGTGGTGGTGATGCAATTGCGCCGTCGGAGGAGGGTCGCGGTGGAGTAAGGGTGGCAGTCGGCTAAATGAAGGGGGTGGCAGCGCGCGTCTGCACCGCCGGGATTGTAGGGGCTACGGCAGGAGGTCGTAGTGGCAAGAGGGGGTGAATGGCTCACTACTGGCCGCCGGAGGCGGCGCAGTACATGACCGTGCCGCGGAGGTGGTATAGCTGTCCTACCAGTCGAGGAGCCGAGTGGGACCTACAGGTCCCACGTGCCAGCCTCTGACGCCACGTGGGGTCAGTGGGTTGTCCACCCAACCCGAATGGCTAGGCCGTTTTGGGGTACCCAGGGGATGCCTCCCCCTATGATGGTGGCTTGGGCAGACCCCACCGTGGGCCGCCCTCCCGCGGTCCAGTCGCCGGCCTCCAGTGGGCTGCCCAGCGCCGGCCACACTGCGGGCTTGGTAGGGCCAAACCCAGCAGGCCGGGGTGGATCTGGTGGACTGGGTTGGACCCAATGTCGGACCTGAATCGGTCCGGGTCGACCCGAAACAGGTCGGGATGGCCCAGGTGGGGTCGGGCTGGACCGGACTTGGACTCGGACCAACTTCAACCACTTTCCACTCTTTCGGCCATAACTTGAGCTATGAGTGTCCATTTGATGAACCATTTGTGGTGCCAGAAAACTTGGATCGAGACGGTCCTTTTTGTATAACCCAATTTATCTTTGGATAAAGTTGGCATATGGTTGGGTTTGATCGAACACAAATCCAACTGGGCCCTCAGGACTTAAAAGGCCAATAACTTACAGACTGAGCATCTATTTGATGCACCGTCTATTACATTGAGACCTCTATTACGTGGTGGTACATTGGGGATATTTCTTTATGGAACATCGTGGTGGTTTGAGTATCAAAATGTGGCATGAGGATCAGACCCTCTTAGAATCAAGCGAGCTTAGTACGGTAACCCTATGGCTAGCTGTAACATGAGAAAGGGATCCTATGTGATATTGTGCCTTGGGATCCTACATGGGTCTGTGCTTTGGGATCCTACATGGGTTTTTGTTCAAGTATACCACTTGTATCTCCTCTAGTAATCCACTTTGGGAAACTCTTGGATCCTATGTGGTTCTACTGTACTAGGATCCTACGTGGGTCTGATGATTTAGGATCCTAGGTGGGTCTGCCTCTCAACAGTGTAAGATGAATCAGTATTTACATCTAATCATCATTACAATCATACCTAAGTTATACCTAGGGTGAGCTGAGTTCTTATCTATTTGGTGAAATCATTTTGGATCTTCTCTATGTGGTGTTACATTCACTGTACTTCTTCTTACGTGGATAGTTGGGATTTTGTCTCAAGAGATGGAGCTCTGTGTAGTCTTGATAACTTAGATATTTTTATGGGAATTCACCTTTGTAAGTATGGTTGTTACTTTATACCTTGTGGTTGAACTCTTACTTTTGGGGTTTATTATTTGTTGATTCTGGGAGACCTTCGTGGCTCTCAGGGTCCCTACTGAGTATCATTATACTCACCCCTACACTGGCTATGCCTGCACCTTGTTGTGTTTGGTGTAGACAACAGATAACACTGACTGAGGATGAGGGTATCAGGAATAGAGGTAGCTCATAGGTGGACATTAGACGAGGTTTTCCACAGAGATGGCCATTCGAGATCTGTACCTACCCTTCAGGTAGGATCCTCGGCAGGTGTTCACAAGAGCTATTTTCAGTTATACTTGTACTTTTCAGTTTTACTTATAATTTTTAGTTGGGCTTGTATTCTGGACCCTTTACTTTCTGTACACACCCTATTTACTTTATAGTTTACATTGTGCATAGTTTTCTGAGTTTACAGGTTAAAAAGGAAATGCCTTCCCAGTTTTAGGGAATATGCCTTTCAGTGCTTGTCGCCAGCCCCTAGCCTATGGAAGGCGGGCTTGGGGTAGTCACGGCATGGGCCCCGGGGGATTTCTCGTGACAATTTGGTATCAAAGGAGTTGGTTCTACCATAGAACATTGGACTATGAACTTTAAACGAAAAATTTTTTAAGTGTTATGAGTGTGGTTATCAGTTTAGGGAATCTATTGTTGGTGCGGCAGCCAACGTATCCAAACATCAGGACCCTGACTTCTGATTTCTGACTCAGTACAACAAAACACAGATTGTGTGTGTGTGTTTTGAATAGTTTTCTTTGTGATATCTTTGATTCATCTCACCATGTATAACTTATTGACTGTGGGACACCTGTTTCTTTTCAGGATGCCTCCACGTAGACAGCCAGCACAGGTTCCGGGTAGAGAGTGTCGTGACAGCCCACCGAGTGACGAGGCCTCTGTGCAGGGCCCTTTTTCATTAGAGGCACCAGCGGAGACATCATCAATACCTTTTCCAGTTGGGCCACCGATGCTACCATCCCCAGCAATAGAGAGTACATGCCGCTAGAGCGCGTTGCACGAGTTCCCACGCTAGAGGCCACCCAGGTTCAGGGGAGAGACAGACCCACAAGTGGTTGAAAATTGGCTACAGGCCGTGGTGGGAGACTACCGACTGGTAAGGACTCCAACTGTTCTCATGGTGGTCCTTTCTACCAGTCTTCTACAAGAAGCAGTAGGAAGATCATGGATCTTTATGCTCCAGGTTCACGACAAGGTGAAACTTCTCTGGGTAGACTTGGAGAGCCTGATTCGGGCAGAGTTTGTCCCAGTGACCATCACGCAGTGCGCATATAAGAGCTTATTCATCTATAGCAGGGCCGGATTACCATGTCTTAGTACTCAATGAGGTTCACCGACCTCTCACACAACTCCACTGATATGGTGTGATACCCATTCCTCAGGGCCCAGACCTAAGAGCAGGGACTCAGGCAGTAGAGCAGGGCATCAATGATTTCAATCAACATCCTGACACAGGCAGGGGTGTTAGAGAGAGCCGTCTTAGTAGAGAGTTTTCTAGATGAGTAGTCACAAGCAGCAAGACCCGCCACCGGACGTCATGTAGCTGAGTCTTCTGCAGCTGGCAGCAGACAGATGTCACAGAGGTCCAAGAGGACCAGACCTATAGGAGGACGACTGCAAGATTTAGGGTCGGTTGTGGGGGAACCTGACACAGAGCTAGTCATGTGAGGAGCAGTCATTGTTACGCATGCGGCGGGCAGGGTCACATGGCTCGTGATTACCCAACCCTCCATACGGATGATCAGCTGACGGTCGAAGGACCGACTAGGAAGAGATAGAGGTACCACCGAGGAAGTCCATAGAGAGCAGGCGAACGTGGCAGAGGAGCTGGCTATACAGCTGACTGTGGGAAATTATTCAAGGTGTTACTTCCACCACCACCAGGTTGTCCACCCCAACCACTAGGATCAGATACAGCTCTAGGAAGATGAGGCATACACCCATGATACTCCGGAGATAATGTGAGGTACGATCTATGTCTACTCCACCATATTATCCATACTTATAGACACAGGTTTTAGTAATTATTTTATTTCCATTTCCCTCATTCGTAGCTCGGAGATTCCAGTGGAGTTGTTGGCTCGATCCGTTGGGCTTGAGACTCCTACGTGAGAGGATTCGATGATTACACACTGGTTCTGGTAGAGTGGGCTTGCTCTAGGAGGTGAGAGCATTGGTTGGGATCTTCTTGTAGCTGCATCGAGGCCTTACAATGTCATCTTGGGTATGGATTGGTATCTACAGTCCATGAACAAATCAACTGCATTAGGAAAAAAGTGTAGTGTATCCACAAGGATGGGACTAGTTTTACCTTCACTGGCGAGAAGAGATCCTTTTCAGCAGAGGATGGACTTACCTGGAGGAGAGTGAAATTGATCTCTCATCATTTGGCTAGCCTTACCCTCGGAGCGGTTGATGAGGAGAGTCTGAGCTATCATATAGTGGTGGACCAGTACACAGATGTATTCCCTAATGATGTTCTGGGTTGACCTCCTCACAGGGAGGTGGACTTTTACATTGACTTGTACCCTGGGACAACACTGATATCTACACCAGCGTATTGGATGTCTCCCATTGAGCTTAGTGAGCTATCGGTATAGCTGGAGGACTTACAAGGGAAGGGGTTTATCCTGCCTAGTTTTTCTCCTTAGACAACCCCAATTTTGTTCGCTAAGAAGGTGGATGGGAGATTGAGACTTTGTGTTGACTATCGGCACCTGAACTAGGTGACCGTGAAGAACAAGTACCCACTTCTGAGGACTGATGACCTATTTGATTAGCTGAAGGGAGCATGGTGGTTCTCGAAGATAGATCTCAGGACAGGTTATCACCAGCTCAGACTATGAGATGAGGATGTGCAGAAGATGGCTTTCAGATGTCAGTATGACCATTATGTGTTTTTGGACATGCATTTCGGCATGACCAATGCTCTAGCAGTGTCCATGGGACTCATTAACAGGATCTTTCAACCATACCTTGATTGTTTTGTATTATTCTTCATCGATGACATTCTGATGTACTCAGATACTAAGGAGGAGCATGTATATCATTTACAGGTAGTTCTGTACACACTCTGAGAGCACCAACATTATGGTAAGCTCTCGAAGTGCCAGTTCTGGATCCAAGATGTTCATTTTCTGGGATATGTCATCTCAGAGTCTGATGTTGTGGTGGATCCAGAGAAGATTGAGGTGGTATTTCTTGGGAGCCACCCAGGAGTGTGATGGGGGTATGGAGTTTCATGGGTTTGGCCGGATAACACTGCAAATTTATGCCAAATTTCTCTAGAGTTGCAGCACCTTTATCATCATTGAAGAAGAAGGGGAAACCCTTCATGTTGTCTAAGAGATAATAGCGGAGTTTTCAGGAGCTGGGGGAGAGGCTGACTAGTGCCCCCATTTTGAGGATTCTGGAGGAGGGTGTTGGGTACGTAGTCTACTGCGACACATCAGGGACCATGCTCGGATGTGTCCTAATGCAGGAGTGACCAGTTATTGCATATGGTTCTCAACATCTGAGACAACATGGGAAAAAATGTAAAGACCCAGATATTTCAAGGAAACTTTTTTCTTAAATACTTTGGAATTTTATGAGTCTGCAGTTTTTTACGGAACTTGATTCTGAGGCCCAGTGTGCCTGGAATCAATTTCTAATGTTTTGTTCAGGTAGGTTCAGTAAACGTACATGCGGGTTTTTCTATCTTTTGAACTGATGCTCAGAATTGAAATATGAGGGTACCAATGAACATGCAGCGCCGATATTCGCTTAGGGGGACCGTTACCGCAGTTGTGTTTTCTTGGGACGAGAAATTGATTTTTGGGGTTTAATAAAAAAATTAAATAAAATTGTTGTGAACAATTTTATTTATCATGCGTAGTTATATCCTACAAGGTGAAGTTATTGGTGGGGAACACACCCACATAACCTCTCATGAGAGGATATTTGCGAGGTTGGTCCCACATGACCCCTAACTTATCACCTCCCCTCAACTCCCCATTAACAACCCCCTTTAATTAATTTGACAACTCCCCCTTAATGAATGTGATATCTTCACCTCCCTCTCTCTCTCATTAATATTTTCCAACACTTTTTAATTAATTAATTTAACTCTTCAATTAATTAATTAAAATGTTTGAATTTTTAATTACATGTGTGAATAAAATAATATCCTTAGCTATTATTTTAGTTTGGCACTCGTTGTGTTGGGAGAATTTTTGGAGAGCTCAAGAGAAGAATAGTGTTCTTATTTAGACGAAGAACACTATTCTTCAATGACGAACAACACCGACAAAGAACGTGAGGGACACGATCACCTTCCTCCACTACTTCAACCGGGGAAAGGAAGGAGGTGACGCCACAAGAATGCTACCTACCTCCCTTTTCCTCCAACGTTGACAGAACGACACCATCATCCACAATGCTCGACCACCACGACACTCGTCTTTTGCGGCTCCTCGACGAATGAAACTTAATCAAGGTAGGGGGTTTGTTTCAATTTTAATGGAATAAAAGTTTTCTTCATATCTCATTGAAACCATGTTTAATCTTCGGCCATATGATACTACCTAACGCGGAGGGCATGGGCCGAACGAACATGGCTCCACGACCCTCCGTTGATCCTTGTTCTTTTTCGATGGAAATGGTTTCAAAAGGGGTGGCGGTGACTGGAGAAATCGGCGGTCGTACGCCAGCTGCATCGAGAGGAACCGCGGACCGCATCCTCGGGATGCTCAGGTGAAGAAGAACCGGTCGGCCGTAGCTGGCTGAATTGGTGGAACCGCGGTGCCCTAAGGCGCCACGCTGCGGAGATCTGCGGTCTCCGCTCCATGGGCTGCTTCGGCGGGCAAACCGACTGGCTCGTCGGCCAGCCGGATTGGAGAAGGCCGCGACACCTACAGGTGTCGCGCGGGAGGAGAGCGGCCTGCACAGTCCGCTCAGGCTGGAGAAGTAGGCCAAATGGGAAAAAGTATGGCGCTGCTCGGCACCGCCTATTAGAGGATCCCCCCCCCCCCCCCCGCATTATTCGGCCAGCCGGGCCGAGCCGTGGGCCGTCAGGCCACGCCGCGCCGCGCCGCGCCGGGATGCACCCTGCCGTGGCCTGCCACACCAGGCCGCGCCCCTCAAGTCGGACTGTGCCCCTTCAGGCTAGGAAGCATGCTTCACCAGTCCGATCCGACACTAGCTGGGTCGAACACGCCAAAACCGGGTCGACCCGACCCGTCAGCCACTGGGCTTAACGGGTCGGGCTCGTTATGCATAAATGAAAATAACTTCACAACTGTGCGTCTGATCGACGTGTCGTCTGCAGCACTGGGACCCTTGCGACGAGGCGGACCTTTTTCAATACTCTAAGTGAGTTTTGGACGACTTTGGAAAATGGCTGGGCTTGGAACGAGCATATTTCCAACTAGGCCTCTAGAAGTAAAATGCTAATAACTCTCAGACCGGGCGTCCGATTGACGTGTCGTCTATCGCATGTGGTTCCTTGTAATGAGATGGAACTTCAGGATACATCAACTCTGGACTTCGAGATAGTTTATGTATCTACCCCTTGGCTCGAGGAGCGGACCCTCCCGGAATCTAGCTTGTTGTGTGTGGGAACCCTATAGTTTGCTGGGACTATGACGACTACTGTACTAGAATCCTACGTGGGTTCGATAGTGACATCTACTGTACTGGAATCTTCTATGGGTTTGACAGTGATGTCTACTATACTGGAATCCTCCGTGGGTTCAACAATGACGTCAACTGTACTAGAATCCTCCATGGTTTCTATAGCGACGTCTACTATACTGGAATCCTCTTTGGGTTCGACAGTGATTTCTACTATATTGGAATCCTCTGTGGGTTCGATAGTGATAACTACTATACTTGTATCCTAAGTGGGTCTGACAATTTGACTTCTGTACTTGTATCCTGAGTGGTTCTGACAGAGTATCAGGTCTAGTATCCTATGTGGGTCTAACAACTTGGCTAGTCTAGTATCCTATGTGGGTCCGACAGCTTAGTTGTTCTAGTTTCCTACGTGGGTCTGACAGCTTAGATGAATCAGTGACTACATCTGATCATCTCTATCGCTATACAAAATATGTATACCTATTTGAGATGAGTCTTGAATTTCAATCATTATCATCGACATTATTGACTTTCTTTCCTGTGTGGACTGGGTTGTGCTTGGGATCGAGAGTTGGAGCCGAACTATGATTGGTAACTTAGGTATATTTATGGGAACATACCTAAGAAGAGTTGTTAGATACTTCCTGATTGTATCTTTCTTCTTTAGTTTATCCATCATGTATTCTGGGAGACCTTCAGGGGACCTGGGGTCCCTACTGAGTATCGTTATACTCACCCCTGCACGGGCTATGCTTGCACTACATTATGTTGGATGCAGACAACGAACAACAGTGATCGAGGTAGAGACTTGTGGAGCTGGACGGTACTCGGAGGTGGACCACATGACGAGACATACATGGAGCAGACGGACGGACCCGAGGTGCTGAGGAGACCATTTGTACCCACCCTTTAGGTGGGATTCCCGGAGGACGAATCTGTAGTTGCTATTTTTCTTTACTACAGTTGTACTAGCTTTTCAGTTGTACTGTACTTTACAGTTGGGTTTGTATACTGGCTCATTTACTTTTCCGCACTTACTTCTGTATTCATTATTACTTAGTGATTACTTCTGTTGTGTACTTTGTTGTGTTTTTTTACTTCTATAAAGTCAATTCCTTCCCTTTTATCGGGATTTAATCCTTTGGTGCTATTCACTATGCCCAGGCCTATAGAAGACGGGCTTGGGGTAGTCACGACATGGGCCCCGAGGACGGTTCATGACAAATTGGTATCAGAGGAGTCGGTTCTACTACAGAACATTGAAAACTGATCTATCTTACTGTGAAGCAATAGTGTTAAGAGTATTGAGTGTGTTTTTCAGTCCAGGGAGTCCAGTGTTGGTGTGGCAACTGACGTATCCATACACTAGGACCGTGACCTCTGATTTCTGACTCACTACACGAAAACATTGATTGCATGTGTGTTTAAAATGTTTTCGTTGTGATTACTTTGTGTCAGCTCACCAGGAATACTATTTTGACCATGGTGCACTTGTTTCCTTTTAGGATGGCCCCATGAAGGTAGTCGGCTAGGGTTTCGAGTTACGTATGGGATGGTAGCGCACCAAGAGATGACACCTCAATGCAGGGCCCCATCGCAGTAGAGGCAGCAGTGGTACCACTACCTGCTGGGCCACCGATACCACCGGCCCTGGCAGTAGAGAGTGAATGTCATCTGAGCACGTTGCACAAGTTCCAGTGATAGAGGTTTCCTAGGTTTCGCGGAGAGAAGGACCCGCGGGTAGCTGAAGACTGGCTGGAGGCTGTCGTCAGAGTTTTCAGATTGGTAGGGACACCAGCCGATCTTATGGTCATCCTTGTAGCGAGTCTCCTGCACGCAGCTGCAGGTAGATGGTGGAGCCTAATTCTCCAGGTACATGATGTGGCATCTTTACTCTGGATGGACTTCAACACTCTTTTCTTCTTGGTGTTTGTTCCAGACACCCTTCATGTGGTGCGAATACAAGAGTAACTACACTTTCGGTAGGGTAGTATGAAAGTAGCTTAGTACTCAGCGAGGTTCACTAACCTCTCATGATACTCCATAGATATGGTATGAGACCCATTCTTCCGGGCCCAAACCTTTGAGCAGGGAATCAAACATGAGATCAGGGCTTTGATGATCTCCCTGAACATCCCGACGTAAGTGGGGGTGTTAGAGCGGGCCCTTATAGTGCAGAGTTTTATCGCTGAGCAGTCACCAATGATGAGAGCCTCCGTAGGACGATGCGTAGCAGAGTCTTCTGTAGCCGGAAGTAGAAATTTGATGGAGAAGTTCAAGCAGACTAGGCCAATAGGTGTGCGACCTCAGGATACAGGTTCGGTTGTGCAGAGCACACGAAACAGAGCCAGCTATACGGGGACGAGGCAGTGCTATGCATGCGGCGGGAAGGGTCACATGGCTCTAGAATGCCTAACTCGTCCTGCAGATGAGCATCAGGTAGTAGAGGAACCTTCCAGGAAGAGACTGAGGTTCTACCATGGAGGTCCGCCGGGAGCGGGCGGACGTGGTAGAGGAGATGATCGAGCCGCAAGTGGACAGAAGCGGGACTAGATTCATTGTTGTCATTGTTTGTGGATTAATTGTGTCTTTGTAATTTGAGCTGCAGTAATAAATGAACCTTGTCCTTATGAAATTTTCTTCCCAATCCTTTTTGTATGGTTGATACTGAGAGGTTCTGGTTAAAACCATTGACTTGACCCTCACATTCGATATTCCTACTGGAGGAGACCCAGTGACCACACACTGCTTCCAACTGTGTGACTTGACCCTTGAAATGTGAGAGTAATGGTTGGATCTCATGGTAGTATCATCGAGGCCTTACAACATCGTCCATGGTAAGAAATAGTACCATTCATTTTATGATTTACTGTATTAGGCAAAGAATGTGGTTTA
This sequence comes from Viscum album, assembly GCA_963277665.1. NCBI lineage: Eukaryota > Viridiplantae > Streptophyta > Magnoliopsida > Santalales > Viscaceae > Viscum > Viscum album. The sequence continues at coordinate 64,768,122 of OY728134.1, forward strand.
TCTAGGGGATGAGACCAGATTTATCTTTTTGGAAAAGGAGAAATCTTAGCAGCTCTTGTAGGACATAAACGAAAAAGGGTATAGTCAAGTTCTTTACAAATGGATAGTAACACGCATAGTTCATTGAGCGAACGGTTTATGGTTTACTATAATCTCAAAACTCTTAGGTGTGTCTTCTCATAGAAGGACCTGGACCTAAGACGGTGACGTTGGCTTGAGTTCCTCCGGGACTATGACTTTGAGATAGTCTATACTCCCGGGAAGGGGAACGTTGTAGCAGATTCTCTCAGAAGGAGATCAGGCATTCAGTTGCTATGAGAGGAGATAGAGAAGCTGTCTGCATTGCAGATATCCTTTGTTGATTGGGATGGAGCAGCCTTTCTGCAGTCCCTCACAGTCACTCCTCCACTACTTCAGTGAGTCAGAATGGCATTGTACGGCCGACCTTGCAGGTCACCTCTGTGATGGACTGACCATGGGGACTCAGCACTTGTAGGGCCAGAGAAGGCTCAAGCTCTGACGGAGAAGGTGCATATCATCCAGGAGCAGATGAAGACTGCACAGAGTAGACAGAACTCCTATGCTGATAGGAGATGGAGACCACTGGAGTTCGAGGAAGGTGACCATGTCTTACTACGGGTCTCACCTCGATGAGGTCTACATAGATTTGGCCGGGGAGGCAAGTTCTATATGCATTTCATCAGACCATTCCAGGTCCTCAGTAGAGTTGGCGAGGTGTCTTACCGCCTGGCTCTTCCACCTTAGTTTCACCGGGTGCATGACGTCTTCCACGTATCTCAGCTGAGGATATACGTGCATGACCCGACCCACATCATCGATCACGGGGAGCTGGACATCGATGACGGGGTGACATTCACTAAGGTCCCATTGGAGATCAAGGATCAACAAGATCGGGACCAAAGTGGACGGTCGATTCCTATGGTCTGCATTCACTGTCAGCAAAAGAACCTCCAGGAGAGCACCTGGGAGCGGGAGTCTCAGATGTGAGCTCAGTACCCCCATTTGTTTCCCAAGTGTGTGTTATCGCTTTACATGGACGTAAATCCCTAACATGGGGGTAATGTAAAGACCAGGAAATTTCAAGGAAATTTTTTTCTTAAATACTTTGTAATTTTACGAGTCTTCGGTTTTTTACGGCACTTGAATCTGGGGCCCGGTGTGCCCGGAATAAATTTCTGAAATTTTGTTCAGGTACGTTCAGTAAATGTACATGAAGCTTTTTCTATCTTTTTAATCGGTGCTTAGAATTGAAATATGAGGGCACCGATGAACTCGTAGTGCCGGTATTCTCTTAGGGGGATCTTTACCGCAGTTGCGTTTGCTCAGGAGGTGAAGTTAATTTTGGGGGTTTAATAAAAAAAATTAAATTAAATTGTTGTGAACAATTTTATTTATCTTGGGTAGTTATATCCTACAAGGGGAAGTTATTGGTGGGGCCCACACCCACATAACCACTCATGTGAGGATATTTTTGAGGTGGGGCCCACAAGATCCCTAACTAATCACCTCCCCTCAACTCCCCATTAACACCTCCCCTTTAATTAATTTGACAACTCCCCCTTAATGAATGTGATCTCTTCACCTCCCTCTCTCTCTCATTAATATTTTCCAACACTTTTTAATTAATGAATTGAACTCCTCAATTAATTAATTAAAGTGTTTGAATTTTGAATTACATGTGTGAATAAAATAATATCCATAGCTATTATTTTAGTTTGGAACTCGTTGTGTTGGGAGAATTTTGGGAGCGCTCAAGAGAAGAATAATGTTCTTCTTTCGACGAAGAACATCGTTCCTCAATGACGAACAACTCCGAAAAAGAATGTGAGGGACATGATCACCTTCCTCCACTACTTCAATTGGGTCATGGAAGGAGGAGACTCCATAATAATGCTACCTACCTCCCTCTTCCTCCAACGTTGATGGAATGACACCATCATCTGCGACGCCCAACCACCGTTATGCTCATCTTCCACGGCTTGTCGATAAAGGAACATTAATCAAGGTAGGGGGTTTGTTTCAATTTTAATTGAATAAAATTGTTCTTCATCTCTCGTGGAAACCATTTTTAATCTTCGGCCATATGATACCGCCTAACGTGGAGGGCGCGGGCTGAACGAACACGGCCCGATGACCCTCTATGGATTCTTGTTCTTTTTCGATGGAAACTGTGTCGGAAAGGGTGGCGGTGACCGAAGAAAGTGGAGGCCGCATGGAGAGGAACCACGAATTACATCTGTCAGCCGCTCGGCTGAAGAAGCACTGGTCGGCCGTAGTCGGCCGGGTTGGTGGAACCGCGGCGCCCCAAGGCCCCGCGCTGCGGAGATCTGCGGCCCGCACTCCATGGGCTGCTTCGGCAGGCAAACCAGCCGGCTCGTCGACCGGCCGGATTGGAGAATGTCACGACACCCATAGGTGGCGCGCGGGAGGAGAGTGGCCTGCACGGGCCACTCACGATGGAGAATTCAGTCGGCTTTGTCCGGCCGGGCAAGAGGGTGGCGTTGCTCAGCACCGCCGGTTCGAGAAGTCGCCTCCCCCCCACCCCACATCGTTCGGCCACCCAGGCCGAGCCGCATCCCGCCAGGCCACGCTGCGTCGGGCCGGGCCACGTGCTTCATCGGGCTGGTCTGACACCAGCTAGTTCGGACCCACAAAAACTAGGTTTACCCAACCCGTTAGCTACTGGGCTTAAGGGGTCGGGCCAGTTACGCTTGAATGTGAATAACTTCACGACTGTGCGTCTAATCGACGTGACGTTCGTGGCACTAGGACCCTTGTGAAGAGGCGGTCATTTTTCAATAATCAAAGTGAGTTTTGGATGACTTTGGAAAATGGACGGGTTTTGAACGAGCATATTTTCAATAGGGCCTGTGTAACGAAAATGCTAATAACTCTCTAACTGGGCATCCGATTGAAGTGTCGTCTATCGCGTTGGGTTTTTTATGATGAGGCAAAACTTTGGGATACATAAACTCTATACTTTGAGATAGCTGATGTTTCAACCCCTTGGATCAAGGAGCGGACCCTCCTAGAATTGAGCATGTTGTGTGTGGGAGCCCTAGAGCTGGTTGCGACTGCGACGACTACTATACTAGAATCCTATTTGGGTTTGACAACAACATCTAATGTACTAGAATCCTCTGTGGGTTCGACAACGATGTCTACTGTATTGGAATCCTCCGTGGGTTTGACACCGACTTCTACTGTACTGGAATCCTCCATGGGTTCGACAACAACGTCTAATGTACTGGAATCCTCCATGGGTTTGACAGCGACGTCTACTTTACTAGAATCCTTCGTGGGTTCGACAACGATGACTACTGTATTTGTATTCTAAGTGGGTCCTACCGTTAGACTTATGTACTTGTATCTTGAGTGGGTTCGATATAGTAGTTGGTCTAGTATCCTACGTGGGTCCGACATCTTAGCTAGTCTAATATCCTACGTGGGTCCGACAACTTAGATGAATCAATGACTATATCTGATCATCTCTATCGCTATACGAAAGATGTATACCTGTGTGAGATGAGTCTTGACTTTCAAACATTATCATCGATGTGATTGACTTTCTTTCCTGTGTGGACAGGGTTGTGCTCGGTCTCGATTGTTGGAGTCAAACTATGATTGATAACTTAGGTATATGTATGAGCATATACCTAAGTAGAGTTGGTTGATACTTTGTGATTGTATCTTTCATCTGTGATTTATCCTTTGTGGATTCTGGGAGACCTTCAGGGGTCTCAGGGTCCCAACTGAGTATCATTATACTCATCCATGCACGAGATATGCCCGCACTACATTGTGTTGGATGCAGACGATGGACAACACTGATCGAGATAGAGACTTATGGAGCTGGATGGTACCTAGAGGTGGACTAATTGACGAGACGTACACGGAGCAGATGGACAAAACCGAGGTGGTGAGGAGACCATATGTACCCACCCTCTAGGTGGGATTCCCGGAGGATGACTCGGTAGTTGTTGTTTTACTTTAATGCAGTTGTACTAGCTTTTCAATTATACTATACTTTACAGTTGGGTTTATATACTGGCTCATTTACTTTTCATCACTTACTTTTGTATTCAGTGTTACTTAGTGATTACTTCTGTTGTGTATGTTTTTGGGTTTGTTTACTTCTATAAAGGCAATGTCTTCCCTTTTATCGGGATTTACGCCTTTGGTGCTAGTCTCCAGCCCCAGGCTTATGGAAAGCGGGCTTGGAGTAGTCACAACACGGGCCCTGGGGATAGGTCGTGATAAGAACTATGCTACCCCTGACCTTGATTTAGTAGCAGTAGTCTTCGGTTTGAAGATGTGGCGACACTACCTGATGGGCGAGCATTTTACGGTCTACTCTGATCACCAGAGTCTCAGGTATATCTTTTACCCGAAGGACCTGAACTTGAGACAGCGATGTTGGCTTGAGTTCCTCCATGACTATGAATTCTAGATAGTCCATACTCCTTAGAAGGGGAATTTTGTAGTAGATTCACTCAGCAGGAGATCTGGTATACAACTACTTGGTGAGGCAACGGAGCCACTGGCCACTTTGCAAATATCCTTTGTGGATTGAGATGAAGCAGTATTTCTTCGGTCTCTTACAGTCACTCCCCCACTCCTTCTATGATTTAGGGAGGCACAGTGTGCAGACACTGACTGTGAGGCTCGATGTATTCATAGATCCATAATACAGACACCTGATTGATTTTATAAAGGTGGAGAGCATGTCATCCTTTTCAGAGGACGTACCATGGTACCAGTGTCGCTTCGGGAGGAAGTGTTGATGGAGTTCCAAACATCACCTCTAGCAGTACATCCAGAAGTGGCTATGATGTACCAAGACCTCCGACGACGGCACTGGTGGCAAGGAATGAAGAAATCAGTAGCAGAGTTTGTATCTCGTTCCCTCACATGTCAGCAAGTGAAGGCGGAGCATCTGGTACCAGTAGGCTTAGTTCATCCTTTAGAGTTCCCAGAGTGGAAGTGGGATGAAATATCCATGGACTTCATGACAGGACTTCCACGTACATCCAGGCTTCATGATTCATTCTAGGTGATCATCGATCAACTCACTAAGTCGTCCCACTTCTTACCGATTAGAGAGCAGGGCTTAGTAGAGGTCATGGGACGCCTCTTTGTGCATGAGATTGTGCGAATACATGGAGTACCCTCAATGATTATCTCTGATCATGGTGCATGTTTCACTTCTTGGATATACAAGGGTTTGCAGGAGGATTTCTGGACGCAACTTCGTTTGAGCACCACCTTCTATCCTCAGACGGATGGCCAGACTGAGCAGACCATTTAGACCCTCGAGGACATGATGCATACGTGCATCCTCAACTTCGGTCACAGCTTAGAGGATCACTTGCCCTTGGTGGAGTTTGCATACAACAATTTTTATCACTCCACCATTGGGATGATACCATTTGAGGATTTGTACGGCCGACCTTACAGATCGCCATTGTGTAGGACTAACCCGGGGAAGTCAGCACTTGTGGGACCAAAGATGGTACGGGCTACCTCAAAAAAGGTGTAGATCATCTAGGAGAAGACAAAGACTGCACAGAGCAGGAAAAATTCTTATGCTATCAAGAGAAGGAAACCTCTCGAGTTCAAGGATGGTGACCACGTCGTTCTATGGGTCTCACCCCGATGAGGTTTGAGGAGATTTGGATGGGGCGGAAAGTTATCTTCGAGGTTCATCATGCCCTTTTAGGTCCTCAGGAGAGTTGGAGAGGTGTCATACCACCTAGAACATCCCCCTCAGTTGCACCGGGTGCATGATTTTTTTCACATTTCTCAACTGAGAAGATACATGCACGATCCTACGCGCATATTTGACTGGGGCGAGCTTGACAATGAAAATGGGGTAACGTTTCCAGAGGTCCCAGTGTAGATTGAGGATCGATAAGAGAGATTACTTCATAAGAGATTGATAACTCTAGTGTGTGTATGTTGGCAGTATGGGACCCTCTAAGAGAGCACATGGGAGCAGGAGGCACAGATTCGTGCCTAGTACCCCCACTTGTTCACCTAGTTTTGTGATGTGGATTTCAGGGACACAAATCCCTATGGTGTGGAGAATTTAAAGGGCCAATAATTCCATGTAATTTTTTTTAAATTATATGGAAATATTTGAGTCTGCATTTTCTGACGGTACTTGATTCCGAGGCCTAGAGAGCCCAGAATTTTTTTCTGATGTTTCTTAAGTACTTTAAGTAAGCGTGTGAGTGAGTTTTTTTAACTTTTGAACTAATGATCGGAATTGAAATCCAAGGGCACCGATTACCTCACAGTGCTAGTAGTTGCTTAAGGAGACCTTCACCTTCTCTGCAGTTGGTCGTGGGTGGAAGATAGTTTTTTCTACCCATCATGGAAAATTTAAAAAACATGGAAATAAAAATAAAGTATCATTATTTTTATTTAACTTTTGAATTCTTTTGAATTCTCGGTGTGTACAACCCGATCTCTTCATCCTTTTTTTTAATTGTGCCAAACCCCCAACACTTAATGACTTCATTAAATGAAGTCATTAAACCTATTACTTAAGGGGGTGGATCTTCATCACCTTGATTGGGATCTTGCTTTTTGCTGGAGGAAAATCGTGGTGGAGGATCTTGTTGGAGGAAACCCCCCCTTAGAGGAATAAATCTTCACCTTAGACGATCATTTCCCTGATGAAGAACTCCATCGAAGGATCTCTAACGAGGAACATCTTCAACGACGATGAACCGATGTCCATCTATCCCTCACCTCACTGATGTCAACGAATCTTTTATGTAGGGATTTTTGTTTTGGTATACCCCTTACCATTTTATTGTCATTATTTTTTATATAAGAAAAACTATGTTGTTGTTTTCTACCATTCTAACACAGAGACTGCGGGCCAAACGAACACGGCCCCACCCCTCTACAACCTTTGTGGATTTAGGTGTTCTTCACGACTTGTTTTTGGGTTTAGAAAATCCTAACGGTGGTGGTATTTAATCGCTGTTGAAATCCTGAGATGAGTGTGGGAGTCTTCGGAATGATGATCGGTCCATCGGGCCGCACCTGGTGACCGGAGGAATGTTGCTGGTGACCGGTGTCGCTGACCAGTGTCGGTAGGCCTCAAGAATGGCGGATGGCCCTCTGGCCGGCTGTGAAGACGGTGGTGGTGTGGCCATGCCACCAGAGGAGGGCCAAGGCCCGTCGGCAACGGTGGATTAAGGGTGGTGGTCGGCGCACGGTCGGCCGCGTGAAGGGGCGGCGGCACGCGTTCGCGCCGCCAGGCATGTAGAGGCCGCGGCATGAGGACGTTGTGGCAAAGGGGGGGGGATGGAACGATGGAAGCCAATGGAGGTGGATTGGTGTGCGACCACGCCATAGAGGTGGGTTGGACGTCCAGCTAGTTGAGGAGATGAGCGGGACCCCCGGGTCCCACATGCCAGTCGTCAGCGCCACGTGGCGTCAGCCGGTTGGCCACCCAACCCGACCTGCTAAGTCTTTCAGGGTTCCCAGGGGGGAGACTCCCCCTTGGATGGAGGCTAGGGATGAACCCACCATGGGCCACCTAGACATGGGCCTCATGTGGGCTGACCAGTGCGGGCCGCCCAGTGCGGGCCAGACCCAGAAGTTCGGGCCGGACCCAGCGGGCCGGGCTGGACCCAGCGGGCTGGGTCGGATCCCGCGGACCGGGTCTGACCTAAGGCCGAACCCAAATCAAGCCAAGTCAACCCGAATCGGGTTGGGTCAGCCCAGTATGGATCGGGCCGGGTCGATCTGACCGGGCGGACCGGACCTGGACCAACTTCGACACCTTTCCTCTCTTTCGGCCATAACTTGAGCTACGAGCATCCGTTTGACAATCCATGTGCAGCGCTAAAGAACTTGGATCAAGAATTTCCTTTTGATATACCCCACTTCAGTTTTGGATAATGTTGGTGTATGGCTAGGATGGATCGAAAACGAATCCAACCGGGCCCTAGAGACTAAAAAAGCCTATAACTGACAGATCGGGCGCCCGTTTGACGCACTATCTACTACGCTGAGACCCCTATTACATGGTGGTCCTTTGGGGGTATTTATTTATGGAACATCATCTAAGTTGAGGTATCGACCTATGGATTGTGGAGAGGAACCTCCTAGAATCAAGAGAGCTTAGTTCAAGAACCCTGTGGTTGGATGTAACATGAGAAAGGGACCCTATGTTGGATAGTGCCTTGGGATCCTATGTGGGTATGTTCATTGGGATCCTACGTGGGTCTGTGTTCGATGATCCCATAGGGATATACTCTAGGAATCCACGTGAGACTACTCTAGGATCCCATGTGGGTCTTCTATATTAGGATACTACATGGGTCTGATGATTTAGGATCTTACATGGGTCGGCCTCTCAACAGTGTAAGATGATTCAGTAGTTACATCTAATCATCATTACAACCATACCTAAGTTATACCTATTGTGAGCTGAGTTATAATATTTTTGGTGAAATCATTTCAGATCTTCTATGTGTGGTGTCAACTTCATGGTACTTCTTCCTTCGTGGACAGTTGTGCTTTTGGATCAGGAGATGGAGATATGTGTAGTCTTGACAACTTAGGTATATTTATGGGCATACACCTAAGTAAGGATGGTTGTTACTTATTACCTTGTGATTGTACTATTACGTTTGAGGTTTATCGTTTGTGGATTCTTAGAGACCTTTGAGGGTCTCGGGCTCCCTACTGAGAATCGTTATACTCACCCCTACACGGGTTACGCCCGCACCTTGTTGTGTTGGGTGCAGACAAAAGACAACACTGACTGAGGATGAGGGTACTAGGACTGGAGGTAGATTAGAGGTGGACATTAGATGACGCATACCACAGAAATGACCGTTTGAGAGTTGTACCTACCCTTCGGGTAGGATCCTTGGCCAGTGTTCATAGGAGCTGTTTTCAGTTTTACTTGTACTTCTAAGTTGGGCTTGTATTATGGCCTCTTTACTTTCTCTACACACCCTATTTACTTTATAGTTTACTTTGTGCTTATTTTTGTAAGTTTACAGGTAATAAAGTAAATTCCCTCCCAGTTTTAGGGAATACGCCTTTCAGTGCTAGTCGCCAGCCCCAGGCCTATGGAAGGCGGGCTTGGGGTAGTCACAGCACAGACCCTGGGGGATGGGTTGTGACATTTATAATATTATTTTTACCCTTAATTTCTCTATTTACCTTTAATGGTGTCATTAAATAGTTACTAAAACTATTATTCATGATATCAAAAAATAAAAGGAGCATATTTCCATAATTTGGACCCACAAATTAAAAATATGGAAACCATTTTTAAAAATTAAAAAAACAAAATTTGTTGTAATTAATTTAAAATTAACCTCATTGACAAAACGATAAATCAATTGTAAGAACCTGGATCTTTATTCCAGTTTGGATCATTATTTTTGGGTTGTTTTTTAAGAAAAATTATGAAAATTAAAATTTTCTAATTACACGCCATGTACTCTTGAGTACATGCTGAGTACCCAGTTGCCATAGGTAGTGGTGTACTAGCCGTGTAATGGCCAAGTATGTGGTCGTGTGAGGTGATCCAGTAGACCACCAAAATTGGGGGCCACTTGAGGCTAGTACACCACATGTACATTAAATGAACACACTATGTTCTTTTCTCTTTATTTGATTAATAGGATCAGGGTCATGTCTATTCTCCATAATGTTCGTATTCTAACCTCAGATCATCTAGGAGCGACCGAGAGCAACGATCAAAGTCTGAGCCACTATTCCATCATCTAAGCTCTGATTGAGACACAGCCAGATGTGTTGGCTTCCTCCCGGTGGATTCGCGGTTCCCCTAGAACCTATTTTCTTGATTTCTCATCTGTCTTGAGTTATCTGAGGTTGAAATTTTTTATCCTTTTCGTAGATCTACATCATTCTAGGCCGATTCAAGGGCCGACGTTTGAGAGTTTTCATCGTACAACATCAAGGTAGGTGGTTTGTGCCTTTCTTTGGTTCTATTTGGATTATATATGCTAAAAGTGTCGAATACCCATGTTTAGGGGATTCCATATTTTGGATTTTTGACCTTGTTTAATACCTTCTAGTGTATCTCCCAGGGCAGCCCCGATTCTGTTCTCCAAGAAGGTGGATGGAAGCTTGAGGCTCTATGTAAACTACCATTTCCTGAACCAGGTGACCATAAAGAACAAGTACCCATTCCCGAGGATTGACAACCTCTTTGACTAGTTGAAGGGAGCACGGTGGTTCTCGAAGATACACCTCAGATGAGGCTGTCACTAGCTCAGAGTTCAAGATGAGGATGTTCATAAGACGACTTTCAGGTGTTGTTATGTCCACTAAGAGTTATTGGTTATGCCCTTCGGCATAACCAACACTCTAGCAGTTTTCATCAGTCTCATGAATAGGATCTTCCTTCCTTACCTTGATCGTTTTGTCATAGTCTTCATCGACGACATTCTAATCTACTCAGCTACTAAGGAGGAGAATACCTACCATTTACAGGTAGTACTAGACACACTTCGAGACCACTAGCTTTATGGTAAGCTCTTGAGTGCTAGTTTTGGATTCGAGAGGTTCACTTCGTGGGACATGTCATCTCGGAGGCTGGAGTTACAGTGGATCCAGCGAAGATTGAGTTGGTACTTCCTTGGGAGCCACTTAGGAGTGTGTCGGAGGTACAGAGTTTCTTGGGTTTGGTTGGATACTACCGGGGATTTGTTCTAGACTTCTCTAGAGTTTCATCACTGCTATAATCCTTGAAGAAGAAGGGTTAACCCTTCATGTGTTCGGAGAGATGCCATCATACCTTTCAGGAGCTGAGGCAGAGGCTGACTAGTGCCCCCATCTTGAGGATTCCAAAGGAAGGCGTAGGGTATGTAGTTTACTGCGAGGCATCAGGGACCAGTATAGGGTGTGTCCTGATGCAGGAGTGAGCAGTGATTACTTATGGTTCTTGACAGCTGAGACAACACAAGTAGAACTATGCTACCCATGACCTAGAGTTAGCTGTAGTGGTCTTCACCTTGAGGATGTGGTGACACTATCTGATTGTAAAGAGTTTTATCATGTACTCTGATCATAAGAGTCTTTGTTATATCTTCTCTCAGAAGGAACTGAACCTAAGATAGTGGCAATGGCTCAAGTTCCTCCAGGACTATGACTTAAAGATATTCTATACTCATGGGAAGGGGAATGTTTTAGCAGATGATCTCAGCAGGAGATCTGGTATACAGCTACTATGAGAGGCGATAGAGCAGCCAGCTGCCTTACAGATTTCCTTTGTGGATAGATATGGAGTAGCCTATTTACAATCTCTTATGGTCACTCCCCCACTTCTTCAGTGATTCAGGGAGGCACAGCATGGGGGCGCTGACTGCGAGACACGATGTGCTCAGATATCCACAGGGCATGCACCTAGTAGATATTCTGAAGGTGGGGAGCACGTCATCCACTTCAGAAGACATACCTTGGTACCAGAGGCACTTCAGGAGGAATTATTGAGGGAGTTCCACACATCACCTATAGCAGTACATCTATGAGTGGTGAAGATGTACCAGGATCTTCAACGATAGCATTGGTGGCAAGGTATGAAGAAGATGGTAGTAGAGTTTGTCTCGTGGTGCCTCACTTGTCAGCAAGTGAAGGAAATACACCTGGTACCAGCAGTCTTGGTTCAGCCTTTAGAGGTCCTAGAGTGGAAGTGTGATGGTATATCCATGGACTTCGTGATGGTTCTTCCACGTATATCCAGGGGTGACGACTCGATTTGGGTGATCGTCGAACAACTCACCAAGTCGGCCCACTTCCTATTGATTAGAGAGCATGGTTCAGTAGAGAGACCGGGACGCCTCTATGTGTAGGATATTGTGCGACAATATGGAGTAACTTCCTCTATTGTCTCCGACCGTTATGCACGGTTTACTTCCCGGCTATGGAAGGGGTTGTAGGATGCTTTCGGGACACAGTTTCACTTGAGGACCGCCTTCCATCCTCAGACAGATGGTCAGACCGAGAGGAACATCCAGACCCTCGAGGACATGCTACATGCATGTGTCTTCGACTTCAGTCGCAGTTGAGTGGATCACTTGCCTTTGGTGGAGTTTTCTTACAACAACATCAATCACTCCACCATAGGGATGGCACCTTTAGTGGCATTGTACGGGTGACCTTGCAGATCACCCTTGTGCTGGACAAACCCTGGGGAGTCAGCACTAGTGGGACTAGAGATGGTACGACCTACCACCGAGAAGGTTTAGATCATCCAAGAGCGGATGAAGACTGCATAGATAAGGCAGAAAGTCGTCTGCTAACAGGAGACGGAGGCCTCTAGAGTTTGAGGATGGCGACCACGTCTTTCAAAGGGCCTCACCTCGATGAGGTCTATAGAGATTTGGCCAAGGTGTCAAGTTATCTCCGCGATTCATTGGACATTTCTAGGTCCTCAGTAGAGTAGGTGAGGTGGCTTACCGCTTAGCTCTTCCACCTCATTTGCACTGGGTGTATGACGTCTTCCACGTATCCCAACTGTGATGATATGTGTATGACCCTTCACACATCATCGACCATGGGGAGCTGGACGTCGACGATGGGGAGACCTTCATGGAGGTTCCAGTGGAGATTGAGGATTTATAGGAGTGGGTCCTACGTGGATGGTTGATACCTCTGGTGTGCGTTCGCTGGCAGCATGGGAACCTCGAGGAGAGAACATGGCAGCAGGAGGCTCCGATGCGTGCTCAGTACCCCCATTAGTTCCCATAGTTCGAGTTGTAGCTTACGGGGACGTAAAGCCTTGAGGTGGGGAGAATGTAAAGACCAAGAAATTCTTTGGAATTTTTTTTTCATAAATACATGGGAAATTTTCGAGCCCGCGAAATTTTATGGCGCTTCATTCCGAGGCCTGGTGTGCCCGGAATCATTTTCTAAAGTTTTGTTCAGGTACGTTCAGTAAACGTATGAGCCGGTTTTTATAACTTTTGAACCGATTCTCAGAATTGAAATTCCAAGGGCACCACTGAACTCGTAGCACCTGTATTCACTTAATAATACTTTCACCTTGATGGTAATTAGTCAAGAATAAAAGTTAGTTTTTGTATTCTTATAAAAAAATAATAAAATAAAGTGTGCAACAACTTTATTTTATTTGAGCTGGCTTTGGGTGTGTGGAGGTTAAAACCTCCAACAAGAGGTTGGAGGTGGGGTCCACCACACCTTAACCTCCCATGAGAGGTTATGGTGGTGGGGCCAACCTGAACTCAACTTCTCATGGGAGGATAAATGGGGTGGGGACCACCTAACATTTAACCCCTTGAAACTCTTCATTAAGTTGGGAGAACCCTTGAACTCCCCACTTAATGGTTCCACCACCATTGGAGCCTATCCACCTTCCCATTTAAATAATTGGAGCCAACCCCTTTAATTAAATGGATCCAACCCCTTTAGTTAATGTGCCAACCTCTCATGGATTAATTTGGGGAGCCAACGTAATTGTTTTTCTACTTTTTTGAATTGTTGTTCCAATGTAATATTAGGTGACACAATCTAATATTATTTTCACTTGGCATTTTAGTGGAATATGAGAAGAGGAAAGCTTGGGAGAAAATTTCTTCCAACAAAGAACGCTCCTCCCAATGAAGAACGAAGAACACGAAGAACATCGACGACGATTCTTCTTCGACTCCCTTCATCGAATCCTACCGACGTGGAGCGTCTTCCACAACCATCGTGAGATGAATTCCTTATGCAATTCCATAAATGGATCAACAATTGTATCCTCGCGCCAACATCTACAAACATCGAGCAAGGTAGGGGGTTATTGAAAGTTGGTTCTTTCCTTTTCTTTTCTCCTCTTCGTTGAAAAGAATCGATGTGATGTATTATAAATGATTGAAATTAAAATTCCTTCCAATTTGTTGAACAATTGTTATCACCCCTAAATGTGGAGAGTGTGGGCCAACTAACATGGCCCGACTCCCTCCGCTGATCCATTTGTGATGTTCCTTTGGCATGACGATGAAGCGGCAGCGACGAAGGTGGAAACGCCGAAGGTCACGCTACCTGTAGCCTATGCGAATCGCGCCACCCCAACGGCGCACCAGTTCTCCCGGCCAAACACCGACGGCCGAGCGACGCCTGACCCACAAACCCACGTCCTCCCGATGCCCTGCATGGCGCGCCCCCTGGCCGAACCCGCGGTCTACCCCGCGGCCTACCCGGCCCCGCTGGGGCCCTGCTCGGCAACCCCATGCACTGCCTGAAGCCCCCGGCGCCCTGCCCAGTGCCCCCCCCCCCCCCGGCGCCCTGCCCGGTGCCCCCACACGCTGCTCGTGCGCCCCTGGTGCCCTGTTACGCCCTACCCAGAACCCTGTTGCGCCCTACCCGGCGCCCCCGGTGCCATGTTGCGCCCTGCCCGGTGTCCCCGGCGCCCTCCAGCGCCCTGCCCGGCATCCCCGACACCCTCCAGCACCCTACCTGACTTCCACGGAGTAATGCCGGGGCCTGTCCAACCTCTGTTGCGGCCTACCCGGCCCCTACCGCGGCCTGCCCAGCACCCCCGCGCCCTGCCCAGTACCCCTGCAGCATCCCGGCTCCCTTGTAGCCACTCGGCTGAGCCGGTGTCCCAGCCCCCCTCACGGTGCCCTGGTCGAACCGACCTAGTCACGCCCTCTGGACCGAGTTGTGTCAGGCCGTGCCATCACAACGCTACGGGCCGAACTGGACCCATCCTTCGGGGCGAGTCACTTATGTGGCGACCTCCGGGCCGAAACGCCCTCACAGTCGGCTGGGCCGGGCCCAGCAGATCGGGCCAAACTTAACGGGCTGACTGGGTCGACCCATACTGAGTCAGCCCAGTCTGGTTTGGGCCAAGTGGGTCTGACTAGGTTAGACCAGGCTCAGTCCCATTACTACCCCTCTACTTTCTTTGGCCATATCTTTGGCACCGGACATCCGTTTGACGAACCGTTTGCGGTGCTGGTATACTTGGAGCATAGTTTTCCCTTTGAGAATACCCCTCTAGAGTTCGGGGTATATTTGAGTTATGGTCAGGTTGGATCGTACATGAATCCAACCATGCCCATGGGACTAAAAGTCTAATAACTAACAGACCGAGCGTCTGATTGACATGTTGTCTATTGCGTTGAGACCCCTATGATGTGGAAGAAATTTGAGATACTTATTCATGGAACTTCGTGATAGTTGGAGTATTTACCACTAGGTCATGGAGAGGATCCTTCCACTGACGGGCAGACAGAGTGTGGAGACCTAGTAACTAGAAGACCTAGAAATTGATTGATTGTTTCAACTCGGAGTGATTCGACTAGCCCAGTGGGGAGTGCCTGGTAGCTGGCAGCAGACCCATGGTGGAGGACCGCCTGGTAGTTGGCCGCAGACCTGCAGTACTCGACAGTAGGAGTACCTCCGCAGGCTATTAGGGGGAGCGCTTGGTAGTTGGCGGCAGACCCACAGCAGAGGAGCACCTGGTAGTTGGCAGCAGACCCATAGTACTCGATAGGAGGAGTACCTCAGCGGTCCAAGGTTAGGGATAAGCGCTTTGATGTTGCGATAGAGCCACTGTATTTGACATAGGAGGAGTTCTCCAGTAGCCATGGTTTCGATAATGAAAATACTGGTTTGAGCTCAGTCAATGACTATTGTGTTTTCCTCATGATTGAGATGGGTTACTAGATAACATAGGTATATTTATCGGAATATACATAAGTAATGGTTATCTATTGGTTTCATACTTTTTGGTTTATCCTTGTTGTGTTTAGGAAGACCTTGAGGGTCTCGGGGTCCCTACTGAGTATTTTTATACTCACCCCTACATGGGCTATTCCCACACCTCATTGTGTTGGTTGAAAATGATACACAGTGCTGACTGAGGTAGAGAGTTGCAGGACTTAACAGTACTCAGAGGTGGATCACTCGGTGTGACGGTGCATAGAGGAGACAGACATATGTGGAGTGCTGAGGAGGCCATCTATACCAACCCTTCAGGTAGGAACCCCGGAGGACGACCCAGTAGCTGCTTACTTTTCTTCAGTTGTACTTTCTTTCATTTGTACTTGTACTTTTCTGTTGGGCTTGTATTTCTGGCCCCTTTTACTTTCCAGCACTTCTTTTGTATACAGTTTAACTTAGTGTTTGCTTTTAGTTGTGTACTCTGATGTGTTTGTTTATAGTTATAAAGGCAATGCATTCCCAGTTTATGGATTTACACCTTTGGTGCTAGTCACCATCCCCTATCCTATGGAAGGCGGGCTTGGGGTAGTCACGATATGGGCCCCGGGGGATGGGTTGTGACATACTATCTCAAAGTTCCACTTTTGGATAGACTAGAATCACTTCTTGGGTCATGTTATCTTAGATAATGGAGTATCAGTATACCCATAGAAAGTGAGAGCAGTAGTTTTTTGTGAGCAGTCGAAGAACGTATTTGAGGTACATTGTTTTCTGGGGCTAGCTGGTTACTACATGTGATTTATATAGGAATTTTTATGCTCAGCAGTGACACTGATAGGCCTGAATAAGAAGGGTGAAAAGTACTTGTGGACATATTCCAATGATTCATCCTTTAAGTATCTGAAAGGGAGATTAACTTCAGCACTGATACTGATTTTTTCATATCTGGGCTAGAGCTACACCAGTTACTATTATTCATCAGGTATAGGGCTGGGATCAGTGCTTATGCAGGGGGGAGGAGTCATTGTGTATAGGTCTCGGTAGTTGAGGCCACCTGAGAGGAATTACCTGATGCACAATCTCAAGTTTTCTACAGCTATGCATGATTTATGCTATCAGAGAAATTATGTTTTGGTAGATCATTTTTTGATACACAATAACCACAAAAGCCTCAAGTATATCTTTACTCAGAGTGATCTTAATTTGAGACAGTGAAGGTGGGATTATTACATTCAGTACTTTGACATTGAGCTTGCCTATACACCTATGAAGGAAAATGCAGTGGCTAATGCATTGTGAAGAAAGACTCAGATACATGCAGTTCAGGAGGCCAGTAGTGAGTGGTAGATTATGGATCCATTCTGAAATATGCATTTAGAGGTGCATGACAGAAAGGGAAAAAGTTTTATTTATTCTATAGTTGTTATCTTGACTCTTCTGGATTGAGTGCGAATGAGGATGATATCATATTCCAAAAGGCCAGGTCTTGTGCTAGAGTGTGTCAGGTGAGGACCATACTCCTACATGGACAAGAGGTGAGGATAAGGTGTTGCGTTTTCATGGATGCATATGGGTTTATGTAGACATATGCGAGGAACATTTTCTATATTTCCATTCCTCAGTTTGGAAAGTTCATCTTGGTGTTTCCAAGAAGTATTGAGATCTACACTATCAGTATTGGTGGCTCGGTATGAAGATGGATATAGATAGTTTTGTTATGAGATGTTTCACCTGTCTGTGGGTGAAGGAGAAGAATCATCTACTATCAGGGCTTTTACAATAGTTACCCATTTCTGATTGTAAGTGGAATGATGTCTCAATTAATTTCATGATGGTTTTGCCAAGGTTTCCTCGAGGGAAGGATGCAATTTGGGTTATTGTTGATAGACTTATGAAGGCTTTACATTTCATTCCATTTAAGGAAACCTTCAGTGTTGATGAGCTTTGAAGGTTATAAATCCAAGAGATTGTACATTTTCATGGGGTCCGACACTCTATTATTTCAAATTGGGATACTTGTTTTACTTATCTTGTCTAGCATGGACTAGAGAGGGCTTTGGGTACACAGGTAATTCTAAGTTCATCGTAGCATCACTGGACAGATGGCCAGTCCAAGTGCACAATTCTGGTTTTGGAGAACATGATTTAAGCATGTGTCCTAGATTTTGTGGGCTCTTGGGAGATACACATACCCCTACTAGAGTTTTCCTACAATAAAAATTTTCATGTGATGATATAGATGGAACCTTATGAGGCTTTGTACCTTAGTCCATGTTGATCACCCCTATGTTGGTTAGAGGTAGGAGAGGAAGCTATGATGGGACCTCGTCTTGTCCAAGAGACCACTGAGCAGGTGGAGTTGATTCAGAAGAGGATGGATAATGCATAGTATCTCTATAAATATTATGTTGATTAATGGAGATGACCTATGGAGTTTTAGGGCGGAGATTAGGTTTTCATTCATGTCACACCAAGGTAGGGATATAGGAGGATGATGAGACAAGGGAAGCTTTCTCTAAGATACATTGGGTCATTTGAGGTTTTGGAGAGAGTCGGTAGGTTGTCTATCAGTTGTTGTTCCCTCATAGGTACTAGGATATGCATGGCGTCCTTCATGTTTCTCAACTACAATGTTTCTTTTTGAACCCATCTACCATTTTTCAACCCAAGGAGGTTGAGGTAGAGGTGGATGAATCCTTCAAGGAGTACCCTATTCAGATTCTGGATCATGACATGAAGGTTCTCTATGGATGGTGAGTTCCTTTGGTACAGGTTCTATGGTAGCATGGGTGAGTACAGGACGAGACTTGGGAGAGGGAGGCCGACGTTGGATCACAGTGGCCAAAGTTGTTTGAAGTTTCTTGTTCAACACCCTTGGAGGGGAAATTCGATGATGGATTAATTTAAGGGGGAAAGTTTACAAAAACCTAGATCTTCATTTCAGGTATGGATCTTTATTTCGGGTTGTTTTTTTAGGATAAAGGAAGAAAATGGAAAATTTTAAAGTACACATCGGGTACTCCAGAGTACACATCATGTACTCGGTTGCTGATGGTTTCCATGTATTGGTCGTTTAATGTCCATGTACATGGCCGTGTGAGGTGACCTGGCAGACCACCTAAATTGGGGGTCGATTAAGGCTAGTACACAGTGTGTACATTAAATTAACACACCATGTACTTTTCTTTTGATTTGATTAATCATCTCGGGGTCACGTCTAATCTCCAGAACATTCTTCTTCTAACATTGCATCATCAAGGAGTGACTAGGAGCATCAATCGAAGAACGAGCCATCGTTCCTTCATCTGAGCTCTAATTGAGATGTTGCCAGGTGCATTGTATTCCCATTGGTGAGTTATCTCTTCTCCTATAGCATCTTTTCTTGATCTCTCCTATCTCTTATGCTATACAAGGTCGAACATTTTTAACCTTTTTGTAGAACTATATCATTTTAGGCCTATTCAAGGGCCTATGTTCGAGATTGTTCATTGTAAAAAATCAAGGTTGGTGGTTTGTGCCTTTATTTGGTTTTATTTGGATTTTATATGCTAAAAGTGTTGGATACCCATTTTTAGGGTATAGAATATTTTGGATTTTGACCCTATTTAATAGATTATATGGTTTTTTTGATTGAATAAGGGTTGTTGCTTATGCATAATATTTTATACACTTATTTGTGGGACACCCCATGGGTTTGTTAGCTTATCTGACTTTTATTTTCCATTTGTCCAAGGTTTCCTATGAGACATACTATGTTTACATGCCTTGATTTTTTTAGGATGGAGTTGATTGGTTATATGTGATGTATATTTTTATGCTTTGATTAAAGTTTATCTATTTGATAGTTTTAATTGCATGTGGATCCTTTAATGCTGGTAATGTGCTTTGATTAATGTTAAGCCATGTAATAGGTTGGATTTCATGTAGAGCCATTAATGAATGTTTTATGCATACTGATCTTCCAATAGACTATGAGAGCCTCTGACTAGGAAAATTATGGGGGTTTCCATATTTATTTACACTAGACCATGAGATCCTTGGTGTATATTTTGACCCAGGGGGTATTTCCCATAAGAGCTACCCAGAGGTCATTTGTGATTATTTATACTACATTGACCCAGGGGTATTGACCGTGAGAGCTACCCAAAGGTTGTGTATAAATTTATTTGAAGCCATGTGGACCCATGGGTATTGACCATGAGAGATACCCAGGTGGTCATTTGATTTTTATTAGTGTTATGTTAAACCAAAGGGGTTAGACTGTGAGAGATTTGCCAGAGGGTTATTGTGAATAATTGAATGATTGCGATGAGTCTTACAAGCCAAATAACAAGGTTGGTCTCCATATTAATTTTTTGTTTAGATGGTCTTCTCAGAAATCTGTTGTTAATGTTACAAGGAGGGATACAAAGCTTAGGCTAGAACTCAAAATTCATTATTCAATAGTTTGAATGATTAATAAAAGAAAATTAATTTAATTTGAAACTATAGAACTATTTACTTTTGAGTAATTCTTAGTTTATTACTTTATTTTTCATATTTCCTTCTATATATATTCACTGACAGTTAGGCACAGATCTTTTGGTGGTTGCCTACTAGGATTTGTATCACACACATTTTTAGTCATGATTTTCGACCCAAACAGATTATATGGTTGAAAGTACAGATAAGGGCAAGCATTGTCCATCATCAGGTACTTGATTTTTCTTGGATCTAGAGGGCATGGTACCAAGTTGAGGCTTGGGATGCTATTAGAGTTTACTTCTTTCTATAATTTTGTTTCATTACTGTATTTAAAGCATTGTGACTTATTTGGATGCTTTCTTAGATACTTGTGATATTCATCATTTATTTATATATATGTTGCAGTTTTTTATACTATTAGTCTTCCACTATTTACTATTGTTGTGTGGTATTATTTATTCCATTACTATTTACTATTTGTTATTCTATTGTTCATACTCTTACAATTATATAATAGTTTCCCCATTATCAGACCTTGGACCTCACTGCTCGTGGGAAACCTCTAGCATTTGGGGAAATATGGTTGAGGTCATGTGACCAACCAGTTATATGGCACCTTTGGGAGGCAACTAGATCTGAGATGTTACAATGCATTTTTAAAGTGAATACGTTTAGAAGACTAAAATGTTTTTATATCCATATTCAAAGTGAAATTGATTAAAAAGACCGATAAAATATTTAATGATAAAAAGTTGATCCAATTATAGTTTAAAACAAATTGAGAAATATAAATTAACACTATAAATTATTTATATGAAATAGATGTTTTCAATTAAAATGAAATATTTTATCATAAATTTTTAAAACATGAAACTTATCATTAAATACCAATTATTCAATAAAAGTAAAGATTTATATTATTATTTAAATTAATAAGTCTATTTTGTAATATAGAATTTATAAATGTGTTGAAAACTAGATTTAAACATGTGCTCCATCAAAAGGCAGTAAAACTGTTTTTTAATAAAATTATGTCTTTTATGCATTAAATAGGATCTTTTGATTTACCATGTCTAGAAATCAAATTGAGTTATTTTTAAACAATTTATTGAATATTATATATATATATAATTAATATTTCCCAAAAATTGTTATTTGTATATTTTATTTATATAAAACATACTTGTTCACATTTAAATAGTTTTTGTGAAAACATTTCCTTTATATTAAATTTGTTTTTATATTTATTTCTAATTAATTGGTTTCCAATGAATTCAATAATATATTTTCATAATTTATTTAATCATATTCATAACCACCAATTTAATGGCTAGGAGATAATATCATTTTAAATAATAATATTCATTTTATATCATGGTTCATTTATTCTCAGTGTTGCATGAAACATAATATATCAAACATATTAAATTTAAAAAGATACATAAAATTAAATATTGGGATGTTACATAAAACATATGGAAAATTTTAATTCACCAAGTGAAATTTATAAGTTTAAATCCTTACATGTAATTGAAAATCTATTCATTGTTTAACCATTAATATATAGATCATATAAAAACTGAAGAACACATATAAAATATATTTTCTATACTTGATTTTTCTGAAGAAAAAAATTTTTCAAGTTTATCTTATAGAGAAGCACTGATCATTGGTGAAAACTAAGAAATAACACAAATCCAATGGACAAGGTAGACGTTATGGAATGAGAAAACATAATGTTTTTCCAATAATTATTTTCCATACACCCTCCTAACCAAGTTGGAGAGGGAATTAATTGAGTTAAAGAAAATTATAAATAAATTAGTGGTGAATTATGAAATAAAATATACATTTCATGTGTTATACATTTCAATCATTATCAATTATTTTGACAGTAAGTTTGATTATTTAATTTTTATTCTAAGACCTTATCTATGGAAAGAATCATCAATTAGAGATGTTGGGTTTTATATGGAAATAATATGATGTTGAATAAAATTTTAAATGGAGTTTGGAGATTCATAATGGAATCATGGAGTAAATTTCATGTAGAAGAGAATAAATAAAAATTTATGAAATAATTTTGACCATGGAAGAGAATGAATGAAATAAAAACTAATCATGATAAATAATTCACTGAAGAAAAAATTGAGGAACTATCTTAAAGGAAGTTGAATTTTCTACAAGTATAAAAGATGATGATATATAGATTAAAATATTCTTGGAGATACAAAACCTTATCATCTAAATGATAATAAAAAAAGATAATGGTGTAAGTACAACCTGTAATAAAATGAAACGAGTGTGGGGAGAAATGACATTTCACTAATAATTGTACAAATTTGAACATAATGGAGAAAATATCCATCATAGACAACAAAGGATGAGGGATAAAAGTCATGATTTTTCAATCATGATAGGAGAAATCAAGGATCAAACTAATGTTGTTGAAGGTACAGCAAAAAAACACATGTATGAAGATTGCATTGTTTGAATCTAGTTCTAAATAATATTTTTTGTCATTCAACTTTTGAATAACCATCATGTTAAAGAATGAAATTCTCATGATAGTTTTATAAGTGTAAAAATATGGAGGGTCTATTTAAGCATCAAAAACATATTGGGATTCCCCTATTAATAATTGTGGGTACAATCTCCCTACAACCTAGGTGGTCATTCCAATAGTGGAATTACACATAATACATTGAATGGGTTGGTAGTTAAATTTTAATTCCTAGACTAACTATAGAATCAATGAAAATATTATAATTTTCAGGAATGGAAAACCATTATTTATCTTCAAAGAGGTGATATCCTAGCCAAATTCATTCCATGAACCACCTATTATTGAAATCTGAATGTAAAATATTTATGTGGAAGGGGAAGAAAGTGAAGGTAAAAAATATATGAGATATACCAATTGTTTGGGAATACAATGATATATTTTCTGAATATTAACTTGTACCACCCCCAAAAATTTTGTTAGTGATCTCAATTAAACTCAAACCTAGTTACAAGACAATATTCTGGACCACATAAGTAATAAAATAAGTTGAGTTTAGGGAATTAAAGAAGGAATGTCCAGTTCATTTAGAGATGTGTTTCATTCATCTCAGTGTATATGCTGGAGGATCACCTCTTTGTTTTGAAAAGAATAATAATAGGTCAATATAGCTATGAATTGATTTTATAGAACATATTTGGAACATAATTAAGAAAAAATAACTTATCCCAAAGCTTCTTGACTTATTTAAACAATATCATGGGGCTCAATTATCTTTAAGATTCACCTCTAGTTGAGGTATCATCATATGAGGGTGAAGAAAGAATATATCCAAAATACTTCCATCCAAACAATATATATACATTACAAATTTTTTGTTATAAAGTTTTTCTTGAAATATCATCCTTTTATATTTATGGGTTTGATGAAATGTTGCTTTAGGGAAAACATTGATAAATTAGTGGTGCTCATTATTATTAATATTATGATATAATTCAAAAAGTATTCACAGTAAGAGGAATATATAAGGGTCATATTAAAAACTCCTTATAAAGAGAATATTTTTGTGTTTGTTGGGTAAATGTGAGTTATGGTTAAAAAATATCACATTCGTAGGTCACATTGTGACCAATGAAGCAATAAAAATTTGTTTTATAAAATATAATTTATATAGAAGAGTGGAAATAGGCTATAATAGTTACAATGATTCATAGTTTCATTATTATAGTAGGATATGATATATAGTTTTAAATATACTTTTTACATCTTTCTTATCCACTATCCATGTTATCCCAAAAGTGTTTTATGTTAATCTAGACAATGGAGTGTGAAGAATGATTTCACAAAACAACGAATCATTTTCTTAGTGAAACAATTGTAACATTACCATCTGATTGGAAAAAAAATTAATGTATAATAATGCATCCTCAAAGGGACATGGATGTGTACTCATGAGAAATTTAAAAATAATTTCATATTTATCCTGATAGTTTAATCCTCATGAATACAATTACCTTACCCATGATATAGAGTTAGTTTCAATTTTAATTGTATTAATGATATGGAGACACTATCTTTATAGGGAAAAGTGTGCTATATACATATAACACTATAGTATGGATTATAAATTAACAAAAAATAAATTAAACATGATTAAAAGAGGTGGTATGAAATTAAAATGAAGTACATTTGTTTTACACATTTTCACCATAGAAAATGAAATAATTTTTCTATTACATTAAGTAGAAAAGACCATATAGTTCTTATATTTATGAGGATTCAAGGTGATACTTTAATTAAAGACTTGCTAAATATTGGAATTTTAGTAATAATAAAATGGATATCATCAATCCTATCCCAAATGATTTACTAATAGTCATTACTAGAGAAGATAAGAAAATAACATAGAGATGATCCTAAGATACAAATGAAGAAGAAGCTATGAAAAATGGGAATATTTCTGATTTAAATTCAAATAAAAAAAGATTTCTGATATCTAGAACTAACACATCCCTATTGAATTGTTTTTATTTCTTTATGTTGTATGAACTATTATTCAGTCCCTGTTCTTCTCATAGGATGCACATCAGTATGTTCTTTGATAATCTTGAACCTTTATCTATTTGTCTTCCTCTCAACTGAGTTATCAAGGTGACGGCTCATATTCCCTATTTTTAGGGTGTTTATATATTATTTAAATTTCATATAATCCAAGAAAATGTAAAGGCTGATATTTTTTTAGGATAGTGTTATAGTCTTGACGTTGGTGGCCTATGACTCGTCCCTCAAGTCTTGGAGTTTTACAAACTACTCTCACTGTGTGCACACTGATTTCATTAGGCATTCCCAATTTATTTTCTATGGAATTATTATAATCATCACTCTCATATTATAGTGGCCCTTATAAATATGTTATCCTTTATTAGAGGTTGTGACCCCAATACTGACCACCCCATGCAGGTTGTTTTCCTTAGTTAATACAAAAGTGGCTTGTTATGACTATTTGTGCCACCATTTTGGTGTGCATTGACTTGGAATTTATAAAGTTAGGTATTGTAATTAAATTATTACATGTTCTAAGACTTGATGATAAAAAAAATGTATCAGGTTATTTACAATATCGTCCTTCATTACTGTTACTTATTTTCCTACACACCATCAGTTTATATTTCTTAGGCTAGATTTTGTATACATCATTGGTGGTTCGCTAATAGGATTTATCTAACGCCCTATCTGGGACTCCTATGGTACCTAGGAAGATTACATGTCTATAAGTATTGAAAAGGGGAAGATACATACATAAGAAACATGATCATAATTTTTCCATAGGATAAATCTTGGTAGAAAATCACCCATCCATCACATAGGACACTGTATAGTTTTAGGCATCATTTTTATTATTTTTAATAGCATGTATCACATGTTTCCTTATATCCATTATTTCTATTTATATAGAGAGATGAAATGTATCATCATTATTTTACATATGATTCAGTTTTCATCTTGTGATCACTATTTAGTGATTAAATGTTAATATGTATTTCTGTTGCCAGTTGTTTATTCATTATATTTATTTCTATATTTTTTTGTTTTTAATTATTATCCACAATGATAAAATCTTGTAATTAGGTTACAGTCTCACCATGGACACACCTTATTCCCTCACTGCTATTCTTAAGCCTCTACAATATAGGGATGTGTGCTTGAGGCCATGTGGACAACAAAGTTTGGGGAACCGTTGAGTGAAACCCTCATATGGATGTCACAATGTTGTATCAAAGTTTTTCTTTTTTTTTCAACCATTATACTTTGAGATAATTTCTGGGAGATTAAGAATGCTTGGAACATGATTATAAGAAAGGATTGAGAGTAGCTAACCTGTGTTTGGTCTAGGATCAAGTTTCTTGAAATAAGGAATAATGTTCTATATTATTATTATTATAGTTGGTATCCTTTCACTATTGGGTGAAGCACATGATATGTGATGGTTATTATTCTTATTATGATTGAGGATTGAATTTTCTCCTTGGGATGATGAGATGATGGTATGGAATCATTGTTCCATTCATCGTTATAGGCACCAAGTATTCATATTCCATGCATATTCCATGCCATATAGGTGCCTTTCACGACTTTCATTTCTTATGCTACTAACATCTTCTTTAGGGTAGAGAGTTGGTTATTTAAAGTTTCAGCATCAATATAAATATTTAATTTCGGTATTGGTTGATGGTGTAATCTTAAAAATA
The DNA here is from genome assembly GCA_963277665.1 of Viscum album. Taxonomy (NCBI): domain Eukaryota; kingdom Viridiplantae; phylum Streptophyta; class Magnoliopsida; order Santalales; family Viscaceae; genus Viscum; species Viscum album. Next base: position 64,794,534 of record OY728134.1, read on the forward strand.
TATTTTACACCCATGTTAGCTACGTACCTCTAGTTACATGATCCTCGTATTGGTTTTTATTGAGTGATTTCAAATTTCAATATATGAGGTGTGTCGGACCTCATAGATTGGAATGGTAGATTTACTAAGTTAAGAAATCATATGTTACACATTACATTTTGAGATTAAATATAGAAGGGGTTAAATAGAAATTGAATGGGTGTTGATTTTAGTGATATAGTGTGTGGGCCCATATTCAGTTGAAATGTAGATCAATTTAATCAATATTAATATATGTATATAATGAAATGAATTTTTTAAAAGTAAAACATAACATATAAAACTAAATGGTTGATACTAAATGAAGTGGCATAGTGTAACTAACCTTTCACATATTGAAACCTTTGTAAATTAAACATGAACACTTACCAATACCCTTTCCTTATAATTAGGGTGTTTGGGTAATGCATTTTGTTGTTATACCTTCTTATTATATTACTATATTGATAGTACTTATTTATTCTATAAAATATCATTTTGAGGCATATGATTTTCACTAGTAGAGCTATACAACCATGAAATCCTTGATCCATTTACTTGGAGGTTGAAGATGAACATGCTCTAAATATGGTGCGTCATGAGTTTCCAGTCTTATAGCTAGGATTTTAACTTGAGGAACATATTGTTATACCCTTATTGGGAACTAAAAATCAATATTGGGGCGTCCTCCTATGTGTGATACATTCAATGTAGGTTGTTCCATGACCTATACCTACTATGGATGATCTGATATGTGAGTTCAAGCAGCAGAATCCTCCCATTTTTTGGGTGATTATAGTCCACAGGATGATGGGTCTTGGAAATATTCCACCTTATCAATCATTGAACATCTGGAGAAACCTCCAGAGAGAAGGGTTTAGAATTCCACCTACATGATGCGTGATTTTGTCAAGCACTAGTGGAATGTGATTACCCAATCTATTTTTCCTCATGGAAAGGTCTAGTATCACTACAAGACTTCCATACATGATCACTTATTTCATTAGAAATTGATACATAACCAAGCTAAAGGGTTCATTCTCATGGAGTATGGTGAAATGTTAGGAATGCGTTATTCGGTGTGTTTTACTAAGTTGAAATGTGTTTCACCACTTCTAAATGATGATGAGCTATCGTGAGCCTAACACTTTGAGGATGGGATCTAGTATGCCATCCATACTTAGATTAATTTCTTTATCCATCCAAATTTTTCTAAGACCATTAATTAAGATTTTATCATTGAGTGCAACCTGGGTTAAGATGAGATTTCTGGGAATAGTGGTTTGGTGCCAAGGGAAGTCTTTTGTTCTTCTGGTAGCAGGAAGCGTTCCCTTGAGCTTTCTCACTAGAGAAATGGTGGTCAATTTAACCACACTAACAGCTCCATTATATGTCATCATTATGGATTGAGGTGAATATAAAGCCTCAGGGTGATAGAGACCCTAAGTAGTGTTGTTCTTGCGGACATATGGGGCATGTTCATAGATACTAACATACCATTCCATGTATTTCTAGGGATAGAGTATCTTAACTAACTCCACCTTTAGGGGTTTGATATTTCATAAAATTTCGGGAAGGTGGTTGGAGTACTACTAGAAGTACTAGCCAAGGAGGATGTTTCGGCAATGTAATCCATACTTTTGATTATCTGCGCAAGCGGATAAGCCCTGATCAGGGTAGTACAACTATGGAAGATGGTTGTGGATCAGGATAGTTTGATTCATTACATCTGATACCCAAATATATGAGAAAGGCAATTTTAGTAATATTAGGTACTATAATAGTATCCTCTACTATTGTATCTACCTTAATCGATACAGGTGCTTCACACTCTGTTATCTATTTATCTACTATGGAAAGTCATGAGCTGGAAATATAGTATTAATATGTGGTTCTTACCCTAGACAAACCATTGAGTGTAAAATCAATGGGTATATTCCAATAACAGGACATCCCCCTTGATTTAGGCAGTTATCCCGTCATATTGGACCACATACATCTAGAGAAGATGAGATTTGATTTCATTGTTGGGTTGGATTGGATGGTTCCATATCATTCCTATGTGGGCTTCTGTCACTATAGGGTGTTGTCAACATCACTAGGGGAAGCATTTATCAGCAAAATGGTAAGTGGGATGTCCATGCTGTTGGATATAGACTATAGAATCATGTTCTAGGGGGAGTGATGAACTATATTTCTATTCTATTCAATGAGGAGTAGGGAATGCATCTAGAAGATTATCCTTCCATAGTAGATATTTTTAGGGATAGATTTCCCAATTATTTTTTAAGACTACATCATGAGATATATGTAGTGTTCATGATTGAGCTCAATCCATGAATATCTCTAGTTTTCATTCCTCCATACAGGATTCCACTTACTAACCGCCAGGAGATAAATACATAGTTAGAGGATCCAAAGTCTAAAGGCTTTATCAAACCCAATACTTCCTATTAGGGATCACCCATTCCTTTTTCCAAGATGGAAGAAGGGTTACATTGGATATGGGTGGAATACAGATAGTTAAACTGGATTAAGATTAATATAATGTCTCTATAGCACCAAATAGGTGATCTCTTTGACCAACTCCATGGATCTATAGTTCTTTCAAATACTAATTTAAGATAGGGATATCATTTATTGCGAGTCAAGTCTTCTGGCATACCTTGTAAAATATTTCATAGTAGGTATGGTCTATATGAATATCTTGTCATATTGTTCATTCTTATGAATTCACATTCTATTTTCATGGCATTGATGAATAGGTTTTTCTTCCCCTCCCTGGACTCTTTTGTCACGGTTTTTTGGGTGACATATTGGTCTATTCTCAAACTCAGAGTGACTACGCTAGACATATTGAGAATGTTATGAAAACAATAAGAGAGAATAATCTTTCTTCCGATATTTCTAAGTGCCACATCCTAATTTAAAAAGTTCACTTCTTAGGTCATATAATCTAGGAATCATAATTTTTGTTGGCCTAGATAAGGTGTGTTTTGTGGTGCACGGGAAAAATACCAAGGAAATGTTAGATATATGGAGTTTATTGGGGATGTCCAGATATTATAGGATTTTTATATAGAACTAATCATTCCTTTCTTTTCCTCTTATAAATATTATAAGGATGGGTGTCAAGGTATTGTTTTCAAAATCATGCAATGAAGCCTTTTAGTAGTTGGGAGGAAGTTTTTTTTGACTCAAAATCAGATTCTTGAAGATCCTAGAAAAGGATATATAGTGTTCTATCATGGCTCAAAAATCTTACTCTATAATGTATTGATGAAGGAAGATAGATTATTTATGTATGGATCTCATTAGTTGATGCCTTGTGGTAGAAAATACTCAATTCATGACCATGAGCTATAAGTAGTTGTACATGACTTAGGATACTGGAGACACTATCTTATGGTTGAGAACCTTGTGGTGTATAAGAACAATAAGAGACTCAAATATATCTTTAAAAAATGTGACATGAATCTCAGAAATCAAAGATGTGTCAAATACCTCTAGTCCTTTGTTTTTTTGATTTCCAATAATTCTAGAAAGGGAAATGTGGTAGAGGATGTGCTAAATTTGAAAACTTAGGGACATGTCATACATGAAGCTATTTCTTGATGGATATTGATGGCACTCTATTCTAAACATCATTTGGTGTTTCATGAGATTCATGATCAGTCTCCTCATACATCCTTGTCAGTTACCTCTTCCCTCCTTTATAGGATAAAGATAAGGATGTTTTCAAATATTGAGGGGATGGTTCTCCAAGCGAGTATTTTAGGAGATGAACTGAATTAACTTTTTGATAAATATTTTCAATTTTTTTTGTATTTGTCAACAATGAACCTTTTTTAATTAGAATGTTTTTTTCTCGGAATCAAATTAATTTGAATTGTATTTAGACCATGAGATAAAAAAGAATTTGAGGTAGAATTTAATGTTTTATGGGAGTCTCTCTTAGATATAATCAGAGAAAAAATACATTTTATAAAGAGTTTTAAAAGAATAATGTGATGTCAGAAGTTACATAGTTTGTTTACTTTCTAAAAAATCAAACTATGTTGTACTGATCAAAAACTTCTCACAAATCAAGAAAACTTTTATTATAAAATCCTTTAATGAAATGGTGGAGAGGTTTGAATAAATTTGGAATTTTAGTATAATGATAATTCCATCATAATAGAAATTTCATCATAATAATAATTCAATTATAAAGGGATTTATATTGTATTGAGGCTGATTGAAACCAGAATACTGCAAAAATCAGATCTAGAAAATTGGCAAATAATCCTATAAAAATCAAATCCAAAAAATCATCCCTAAAATCGTACAATAATCAGATCAAGAAAATCGGCACCAAAATCAGGAAAAAATTGGATCCAGAAAATCGACACCTGAATCCTACAAAAATTAGATCAAGAAAATTAGCACCAAAATTATACAACAATATGATCAAGCATTTTTTCAGAAAGAATTCTTAGTGAGAGAAAGTGATGGAGTTGATTTACTGTATCTTCTGATTTTCTATCAAACACTTATAAAATTACTGTACCCAGATTTATTAGAACCCGATGGAAGGAGGAAGGGATAGTGGCATTCACATCCAGGCATATTAAAAAAAATCATAATAAGATGATATTAAAAAAGATTATAATGATATGAGATTAAAAAATATCGTACAAATATGAGATTGAAAGAGACCATAATGAGATGATATTGAAAAATATCATAATGATATAAGACTCAAAAGTATTTGTAATGATCTTATTACAAAGTAAAGATGAAGAGGTCAAACTAAAAATTCAATTTTTTAAAAAATCTTTGAGAAATATATGGATAATTGAAGAAGTCAAATTTTAATTTTAAAATGGGAGATATTTTAGGTGTTTGGAGATTTCATAGTTTCTTATAAATACCTTCTGGGATCATTCACTCATTAACAACTTTTCAATATATGAATGAAAGCCCAAGAACTATAGAAATTGATGTTAAAATTATCATCTGATTGAAGGAGAATTGTTTTGATCATTCTAGAAGAGATTGGGTTTGAGCATCATTATAAGTAAATAAATTGGATCCATAATCCAGCATCATTTTATTGAAATAAATCAGATCCAAAATCCTGCATTGTTTTATTGTAAGGGATAAGATCTAGAGTCAAGTGTCATTGTATTGAAAGAAATCAGATCTATAATCTAGCATCATTATATTGAAAGAAAATGGATCAAGAATCTAGAATCATTATATTGAAATAAATCAGATCCAGAATCTAGTATCTTTGTACTGAAAAAATCAGATCTAGAATCCATCATCATTTTATTGAAAGAAATCAGATACAAAATCCAGCATCTTTTTATTGAAAGAAATTGGATCCAAAATCTAGAAAAATTGTATTGAAATAAATTAGATCCAGAATTCAACATCATTTGATTGAAAGAAATTGGATCCAAAATCTAGCATCATGGTATTGAGAAAATCAAGATCCAATATCATCATATTAAGATAACCAGATCTAGTGAAATTGGTCATAGAACTCATATTGAGAATTTCTGGAGTAGTTTCAAAGAATTAATTATTCTTTTGATTGGATAAATTGTTTTAAAAGAATACACTATAAACTGACCAGAGTCAGTATAATCTTTCCTATCAGGAGATATAAGGTGACTAATGGGAGTTTGAAAAAGTTGTATTCGCTTATTTATAATAGTGTGTTTCCATAGACCCATGGAAGTGGTTATGGAAAGGATGTAGGTTCTCAAACTGAGCCTGAACCTTGTAGATCTTTTTTTCCTTTCTTGATTTCTAACTTTTTCAGGCATGAGTATTTACTAAAAGTTGATAAAGATATAAATATTAATAGGTTTCATGGGTTATGTTTCTTAATGTTTTTAAAATTATAAAAAGTGAACAAATGATTCACTCCCCCCCCCCTCAATTGTTATTCAATCATTGGAACTTAAATTGGTATATTAGGTAGGTAACCTAGTTGAATCCTTATCAAGGATAATATCAATTTTATCAATAGTATATGAATTCCAACATTTCATAGAAATAACTATTATGAATGGAAAATATGATGATTCCTTATCTCATATATCTTGGATTGGAAGTTTTTGATTTTGTTACTATTTTCCTTCTACCTATTGAGAGAGATGCTCCCATAACATTTATTGATAAGAGAAATATATAATTTGATGGAAAGGATAGAAGTTAAATACTTATGTCCTTATCATAGAATTTTTTTCATAAGTTGATGGGTCTCAAGACTTCAAAAAAGTATGTGGGACATGTTGGAATGTGTTTTCAAAGGAAATACAAAAGTAAAGGAAGAAAATATACAAATATAGTGTAGTAAGTATTAAGATATCAGAATGAGAGATGATGATAAAATTGATTAATAATTTACCAGAGTAAATGAATTTTTTTATAATATCATAATATTTAGAGATATCTTGAAAGACTTTACAATTGTGAAGAAACTCGTGAGAAACATTCCAGATAGGTTCCATTCTAGAATTTATGTTTTAGAAGATAAATATGATTTATCTCTTTATGAGATTCATAAAATTCTTGTTACTTATGAAATTAGGAATGATCCAATCCATAAAAAGAGGATAAAAGATGAATTGAGTTTTAAAGTTATAAGAAAGAGGAAAATCCAAGATATTGATGAAGTTGATCCTTGTGAGTCCAATGATAAGGAATGTGATGAGTTTAATGAAAAAATCGTGTCTATCATATCCAATAACTATTGAAGAGGAATAGGAATATGTCGAGGAAATATTATTCTCAAATGTTTTCAGTGTGGTGGAATAATACACTTTTCTATGAATTCCCCCAAGAAAAAAGTGAGAGAATATTGAGATGTTTCTGTTGAAAAACCTTGATCGAAGAAGTATAATGAAAATGATAAAGAATATAAGTCCTCTAACAAATTCAAGAAGAGGTTTTCCAGAAATAAAAAAAGTATATTGAGTAAGAAGGATGAATTAGAATCAATTGACAATGATTATTTTGAAGATGATTGTTCAGAAAAAATTTAGAACCTTCATTACAAATGTTGAGAAAACAAAAGACTCTTTAGAGAGTGAATAAGGTGGTAAATAATCTTATAGAGAGTATTAGCTTAGAAAATAATTTCATGCATTACTTTAGAAAAACAAATCTATCAAGAAAGAAATTAGAGTAATAAATAATGATCGTGAAGAATTTTTTTTATCAAATATGAGGATGAATACATTTAGGAAATTTTATGTTCCGAACATAGAATTGTGGAACTGGGAAATGTGATCGAATATCTTAGAAAGAATCTGAAGGATAAGGAATAAGAGGTTAACAAGTTGCAATAAATACTTCTTGAGTCTAAAAATACCATAAGAAATATTAATTAAAACTTCAAAAAAGATACAGAAGTAAAATCTAAGACTTATAAAAATTCAATGAAGGTTCATTACGAGAATTAGGTGAAATATTCTATTACTAAAAATAACATTTCATTTGATTATTATAATATTTTAGGTTTTAGAAAAAGTATTGGAAAAGTGTGGGTATATAATGTATGTGAGAAATATATCAATTCTACAAAAGTAGAAAACTCACTCAAAAGAAGAGATGGTCCACATCCGGAGTATGTTGGATCTAAACAAATTTACCAACCTCAACAAAGTTTCTATAGAGAAAGATATTTCATGAATAATAAATCGTGATTTTAGGGATATTAATGGTTTTGTGGAAAATATGATCATAGAGATTATAATTTCTGACACAACTTATCTCTACCTGGATCAAAGATTGAGAAAATTGGAATAAATAGTGAAATAAGAATGAGAAACTCTCCTAACTCACAAAAATTTGGAAAGTTGAATTCCCAAGATGTTAGATACTTCAAAAAAAAGAATCAATTTGAATTCCTAGAATATATATTAAAAAATGTGATCAGTTGGGTCATCATGCTTAAAGATGTATGACACTCCTTCCAGAAAAAATTCTTTATGACAGAAAAGGAAAGGGAGTTAAAAAGAAGAAAATTGATGAAAGAGATTTTATTTTTGAGACAACTTTGAAACATGTAATATAAAACAACCATTATTTCTTGATAGTGGTTGTTTTTCACATATGAAAGGTGGTATAAAAATATTGAAACATGTTGATAGTCATGATAGAGGATAAATTACTTTTGGGAATTATAGTTCCTTAAAATTTAGAGGAATCGTAATGGAAGATATTGAAGCTATAAAGTTGAAATCAAAAAAAGGTTTACTTTTTTATGGGATAAAAAATATATTACTCAATGTAAGTAAACTCTATGATGATGGAAAATAAGTAATTTTTGGAAAGGATTCTTGTATCATTAAAAGTGTGAAGGATGGAAAATTTATTACAAAAGGAGAAAGGACTAGTGGGAATATATTCCAAATATGAGAACTCAATAACTCTTGTTACTTGAGTTTGGAAGTTGAAAACAAAGTGTGGAACTGAATACTTGGCCACCTTGTTCAGAAAATTATGAACAAAATTTGTAAAGTTGATGTTGTCCGAAATTTTGAAGAATTGAAAATAAGAGATGAGGATGTTTTTATTACATACCAAAATGGAAAATGACCTAACATAAGTCATATGATAGTTGAGATTCAATCTACCAGACCACTTGATCTTATTCATTTCAATATTTTTGAACCAATGAAACATCAATAAATAAAAGGGGATTTATACTTTATCACTTTTATTGATGATTTCACATGGATGAAAAATATCGTGTTCATGAGGCACAAGTAAGAGGATATTGAAATATTCAAATTCATTAGAAAATTTGTTGAGAAGTAATTAGGGGTTTCCATTAAGAAGCTAAGAAAAAAAAATGTTACCGATTCAAAAACAATTCTTTTGAAAATTATCTAAGTAAACATGGTATCAATAATCTGTACAGTGCTCCCTATACTCCACAAAAAAATGGAGTAGCAGAGAGAAAAAAAACTGATCTTGGTTGAAATGGGAAGATGTATGTTCTCAGAATAAAAACATTAAAAGTTATTTTCGAGAGAAGTTATTAGTATTATTTTACATGTTCAAAATAGTTTCATTTTTAAATCATAAACCAATGTGACTCCTTATGAAATGTGGTATAACAAAAAACCTTCATTAAAATACTTTAATGTTTTTTGGAATTCCATGTTTTCTAGAAATCAAATAACATTGATTTGGGAAATATTGATGAGAAATAAGAGGAAGGAACTTTCATGGGTTATTCACCAAGTGGGAGAAGTTAAAAATGTTGGAATAAAATTTTACAAAAGTTTGTGGACTCATATGATGTAAAGGTAATTGAATATAAAATTTACTTTATAAAAGTTGTTTAGAATGATAAGGATGAAAAATTTGAGAATCCCCACAAGAGTGAATGTATCATAGATCAGTCACATGGTGAAGAAGGTGAAGCTGGGAGAAAAACATTGAAATTTACTACCTTAGGAAAACATGTTGAATCTAAAAAAATTATTGGGAATCATAAGGCACCAGTTTAGACTAGAAGGAATTTGAGATTACAGAATTAGAATTCACTTATCTTAAAAGTTGAACCAGATTTAGTTTTAGAGGCTATTCAACATAATGAATGGGTAGAATCTATGAATGAAGAGGTGGATCTGATTAAGCAGAATGAAACATGGGAACATTTTCTAAGGTCCTCCAAAGAAAATTATTATAACCAAGTGGGTTTGTAGAAATAAATTGAATGAGCATGGATAATTTTCAAGAAACAAAGAAAGAATTGTTTTTAAAGGATATACATAGGTGGAAGATTTGGATTTTGATGAATCATTTTCCCCCATTGAAAGACTAAAAACAATTATAATGTTTCTTATAGTTTCCACACATCAGAATTAGAAATTTTATTAGATGGATGTACAGTATTATTTCTTAAATTTTGATACTAAGGAAGAAGTTTAAATTGAGAAACCTTGTGAGTTTCTACCTAATGAAGATAAAAATAAAGATTGTAAATTTAAGAAAACATTGTATGGTATAAAACAAGATCCACATTCTTGGTATTCAAATATTAGAATTTGTTTAAGAATGATGAAATTTTATACAGGAAATGTTGATAGTAACTTTTATATGAATTTTTTTGACTCCGTAAATTTAATTTTACTTTTTTATCTGGATGATATAATATTTTTTGTGGGTGAATAAAAGGTATGTGAAGAGTTTTCTGATGAAATGAAGATAATTTTTGAAATTCCCATATTGGGAGAATTAACTTTCTTACATGGATTACAAGTTCAAAAAAAGGAAAAATACATTTTCTTATCTCAATAAAATTATATGACATAATTTTTAAAGAAGTTTGGGATGTCTTAATACAAAGAAGTTTCAACACCTATTTCAGTAAGCACAAAGTTGAGAAAAGATGAATCTAGAATAAGTTTGAATCAAAAAGACATTCGTAGGCTGATAGTAAGTCTTATTTACCTTAAGACTTCAAATACTAATATTGTTTATACTATGTATTTTTATGCTAGGTATCAAATTAATCAAAAGGAATCACATATGTTCGTAGAAAAAATATTTCTAAGCTATGTAAAAGAACAACTTCACATGGGTTGTTATTCAAAAGAAATTTTGAGATAAAGTTTCATGGATATACTGATGTCCATTGGGTTGGAGATTATAATGATAGAAAATAAACCTTAGGGGAAACATTTTTCTTAGGTGAATGTCGTTTGACTTAGTATACCATGAAAAAAAAAGTTCAGTAACATGGATCACTACTGAATCCTAATATATTTTATCTACTAATTCTTACACTCAAATTTTGTGGATGAAATTTTGGTAAGAATAATTGAAAGTGAATGTTTCTAAACCACTAAAGATACTTTTTGAAAATCAAAGTGAAATTGATCTTTCTAAGAATCTTTTACAACATTGAATATCAAAACACATTGATATAATGTTTCACTTTATAAAAAATAGAAATTTTATACAGGAATAAATTTCAAAATGAATTATATTTCTGATATCTTTGTAAAAGAAATTCCAAAAGAATGGTTTGTGGAATTGATATTGTAACTTTATATAAAACCTCTGCCTATGTATTCCTAAATCGGATGAGGAAGTTCCCCCTCCATGATTTTTATTATCTTGACAGTGGGGGAGAGAAAGTAATTATATTTTTACTTTTAAGAAGTTTTTACTTATATTTATTTTATGAATATGAATTTATGGTTGTTATATAATGGGGGAGAGAAAAATTAAAGTGACGAAAAAGAAAGAATGGGGGAGAGAAAAATAAAGTGTGAAAAGAAAAGTGAGGAGAGTTTATTTTTATGTGGTTGAAAATTTTTCTATCCTCTCAGGGGTGTAATTTATTCAAAACAATTAATTTATCCATTTGTGTGGTGTAAGGATACTCTCCTTTGAGAAAGTTTATGTTTTGATAAAATTCAAAAAACTTGAGTTCTTAACAAAAGTTGAGTGGTTAAAAATTACGAGAGTCGAAAATTTGTTAACGATGGTTTTCAAAACATAAAAAGGGGGAGATTGAAGTACCATTATGATAAATTGTTTTAAAATAGTTTTTGTATTTTGTGACAACTAACCATTATGTATTAGAATTTTTTTTATGAATCAGATCCATCTTCATTGTATTCAAACCATCAGATCCAAAATAATTAGAGGTTGAATTTATGGTTTTTTGGGTGTCTCTCTTTACTATAATTAGGGAAACAATGTTGCTGCAAAAGAGTTTTAAAAGAATATGTAAAGTCATGAGTTAGAATGTTTTTATACATTATAAATCAAAATAAGATGATGCTTTGTGGATCCAGAAGTTCTCACAAATCATAAATACTTTCATGATAAAATCCTTTAATGAAATAGTGGAGAGGTTTGAAAAAATTTAGAATTTCATCATAATGATAATTCCATCATAATGGGAATTTTATCACAATAAGAATTCCATTTTAATGGGATTTACACTGTATTGAGGATGATAGGCACTAGAATCCTATAAAAATTTGATCTAGAAAATCAGCACTAGAATCCTATAAAAATCTTATAGAGAAAATTGGCAGAAGAATCCTACAAAAAATTGGATCCAGAAAAATGGTACTAGAATCCTACAAAAATTAGATCCATAAAATCGGCACTATAATTTTTCACAAATAGGATCCAATATTATTGTTTTGAGAAATAATTCATAATTAATGAATGATATGAATCTGATTTACTTTGGCTTTCGATTTTCTATCAGACACTTATAATATTATCATACCCAGATTGATCAGAACCAGATGGAAAGAGGAAGGGATACTGACAATCATATTTAGGAATATTGAAAATGATCGTAATGAGTTGAGATTGAAAAATGTCACGTACCTAGCTAGGATGCCATCTGACCTGACACCCAACCCGGTCTGCGACATGGCTCGAGGGGCGTTCCCAATCCCCACAGGCTGGCAACAAGTTATGGGCATCAAAATAAAACAAGAGGGAATGATTTATCCCAATAATAATAGGATAAAAAAATGTTTTACACATGAACCTTGATTTCTAATATGTTTTCTCTTCTCTCTCTTTAATTATCTTCCTTCTTAAAATGGATCTTTTGTTTATAAAATGTGTGTTGGTATTTGATGTGCCTTTAAATTTATTTTTTGTTTCTTTAAAAGTTGACTGTGGGGCATTTTGGGACACAGTTGGTTTCAAATGGTATAATGTCCTGTTTGCCTTTGTATACTTGGAAATGGATTTAGAAATGATTTTGAACTGATTTGGTAAATTTATTTGGGTGCGTAATATTGAAGGCCCATTTGGCATTGTACATTTAAAGGTGATGTTTTGTGTTGATTTTAGAAAAGAATGTGATTCAAAAAAAATGGGAATGCCCTGTGGGAAACTTTGAACATTTTACGCAATGGTTTGAATGTTAAATGGCGTGACAGCCTAGTTGGAACATTATTGATAGGAAATGATCGAACATGTATTTGTGGGGTGCTCTTATCTAGGGTAACCCTTTATGAGTGAACATATAGTAAGCTTCTGTGTTTGGGGTAGGCAAGTGCGGTCAGATGAGTCATGCGTGCGAGGGCCTTCCTACTTACACAGTATTATTATCACCGTCATGGGTTCCTAGGAATCTTTAAATGATCGAGTGATGGTTACTGATCAACCACGACTAGACGGGTTGGTACCCCCTTGGTTTTGTTAGGCCAGAGAGGATTTTCCACTGGATTGGTCAGTTAGGGAAGACAGTTGGTTATAGACATAGGAGCTTCACCATACACCGATAGGTGGTTCTGAAACTGAGTATGTCCAGGGGTCTTTTAAGGATGTTTAGGATTACCCTTGTTTACTATCTGTATTTCTTGTTTACTTTCTGCTACATTGAATGTTTTTTTGTTTAGTTTATTTATTTCTTGCATAGACTTTCTGTTTTTGATTAGTTATTTTAAATGAAATGTCTATTTTTAATGTGGAAACATGGTGTGCATTGTTTTGAAAAAGGGAATGAAGTTTATTTATTTCTAAAAAAAATAAAACCTATTTTTATAGAAATATTTTCAAACTAGTGTTAATGGATTTTTTTGGGAAAGGAAACAATGGAATCTTTGGTGATTTCCTACTAAGTTGTCTAGCTCACACCCTACTTGTACCATTCGGTTTCGGTAGACCCGAACTATTTTGCAGGTTCAGATTTTTTTCAGGTTTTTCTGGTTCGAGTATCTTATAGAGCAGGGTGGTCTTATGGTTGGAGGTATCCAGGTCATATGGAGATTGTTCTAGTAGCTGGTTGTTTTGTTTTGTTGTATCTTATGGTTCTTTTAGTGTTAGTTTTTTTAGTACTATTCATATTGGACTAGATTGTTATTTTATTGATATTTAGTTGTCATTAGCTCTACTTTGTTTTCAATGTTTTATTTTTTATCCTATTATTATTGGGATAAATCATTCCCTCTTGTTTTATTTTGATTCTCAAAAATTGTTGCTAGCCCGTGGGGATCGGGAACGCCCTTCGGGCCATGTCTCGGACCGAGTTGGGTGTCGAGTCAGATGGCATCCCATCTTGGTTCATAAAAAAATGGTATCAGAGGAGGTTCTTGATATTCGGGGTGTCCTGTAGATGGAGACTAGGGTTGTCGGGACTCAGAAGGTAGGTGCAGGGAGGGCATCCTAAACCCTTGCTCGTTCTGATTCTTGAGTCAGCAGGGGTAGTCCGAGATTGAGTCTTGTGTCCTGTGTTGTTTTGGAATCGAGGGATGAAAATTGAGGCAAGTTGGGTTATGTTGTGGCCTTACATGGGTTGGTGACCCATGTGAAGTCCAAGTTCCCAGTTTAAGGCCCTCCTAGTGTTATGACTTACTTGGGGCATGTCTCACCACCATGTTGTCGGGTTAGGCATAGACACTAGTTCCTCTTTCTTGTAGTTTTTTGTTGGATGGGTTTTGAATTGATATTGTTTTAAGTGGGTGTGTTGAAAATGAGAGTGTATTTTCAAATGGAAAATAATTTAAATTAATGTCCATTCTATCAAGTGGGTTTAAATTGGTAAAGTGGGTTTTGAAACATTGAAGGTGTTTTGGGTTTGAGAATGTGAATAGAATGTAGCCCTTGTTATTTCTTATGGACATTGACATGTGTGTAGGTATATGTGGTAAGTGCGTATTGGAAAAAGGTATTAGAGATAGATGGACACACATGTAATGGTTCATAAGATACCATGGGTTGGGTGTTCGAGTTAATGGTTTGGTATGGTTTTCCTAAAGTGGATTTGAATGAGAAAATGATTTCAGAAATTTGTTTGTTTTTTTTGTTTTTGTTTTTTTTTTAAATGGGTTTTTGGTATTTGGGAAATAGCCTTAGAAGAAGATAGTTTTGAGTTTCAGAAGGAAAATTATGGTTTTAAAAAAAATTATATTTGGTTGTTGTTTGTTTTTTCTTGGATTCCGAGCCAGTTGGTTTTTATTTGAGGTGATCCTCTTTGTTTTTTTTCCTCAGCTTGATGTTGGATTTGGTATGTAATTTTTGTGTTGTTCAGAAATGCCGCCCAGAAAGGTCCCCAAATTTCTTAATGAGTCACGCCTCGTTCCTTTTCCTTCACATGTTTTACCAGTTTCTTGTAGTGTTTGAGATTCCCTTGAGGTTGGGCAGTGGGTTGACGAAGTCGAGCGTGGTTTTAAGTCATTGGGAACTCTTGATGTTGTTAGATTTCATGCAGTTCAAAGTTTGTTTCATGGTCCAGTGTTGGACTAGTGGGGGTTTCTTTCTCCACCATCAAAAAAAGGTGAGATTTCATGGGAGGTTTTTGGGGACACTTTCATCCAATGGTTCATACCGTAGTAGGTGAAACAGGGGAAGGTGGCAGAGTTTTAGGATGTTAATTAAGGCCAGCGATCTGTAAAGTCTTATGTTAACCATTTCAGGGAGCTTGTTCCATTATCTTTGGAAGTAGCATCGGAGGATCCAATGAAGGACCCTCTCTTTTTCTGGGTTCTTTGTCCTGAAATTACAAAGAAAGTTCTCTCATCCGGTGAAACCTATTTCTAGAGGTTGGTGGATGAGGAATTCATGGATGAGCTCGTTTTTTGGGTGACACTAGTGGTTGTTGGTTCTCATGAAGCTTCTTCATCTGGAAAGTAGGGTGTGCTGGGGGAACTGGTTTCTGAAAAACATCATTTGTTGGCTCTGGCTTCCAATTCTTCAGACAGTTTTCTTGTATGTTTCCAATACGTATGATTTGGTCACTCAAAGCCATCTTGTTTAATTCCTCCGAAGACTTTTAGCTACTGTATCCATTGGGGTCATTTGAATAAGTTCTGTAGAAGGTGTTTTATAAAAAAGAAGCCTTGATCGGAGGATCTGTTTCCTGACTGTGAGGCAGGAGATGCTTCAACCATCAGAGCGCCAACCACATGTCTTGGGGTGAAGATCGCGCACAGTCAGGAGTGACAGGGGGTGTGAAACCCAACATAGTTTTTTTCTGTGTGGGGATGGAAATGTTTAACATCTCATTATTCTTGTTTCCTTGATTTTTCAAGTTAACCCTTTTTGGTATTGGTGCGGTGAACTATATCCCTTGTAACACAAGAAGTTATGTCTATCTGAATGTGACCTTTGATAATTTTCATTCTCCATTGAGTGTGTCTTGACTTCTTGTAGGCTAGTTTCAGTTTTAACATCCAGCCATGCTCGTTTGGAGATGCTTGAGTTTTGTAAAATTGGTTTATTGTGGGTTCGGTTCATGTGGGAGGTTCCTTAATTCAGTGGCGGTAGTGTCAATATTTTTCATGGGAGTTTGATTTTGATCCCAGTCAATTTTTTTTTTGGTTTTTGGAGTTTTTAGGAGATAGTTCCAGGTGAAGCAAAGTTACCGCATGGTTACTACATAGTTAGTCGAAACTGTGCGATCCTAGCCAAGCAGATAAAACCAACTGCACTGTAATCATGCGGTCATGCATTAGGTCTCATAACTGTGTGTCTTGGTGTCATTTTTGGGTAGAGGAGTTGGTGCACTGTTTTGAAACCATGCGCCCAAGCCATGTGGGGTGCCCATTCCTTCAAGTAGTTCGCACGCGGTTGGTGCACGACTTAGTAAACTGTACATCCAAACCATGTGAGCTACCCTGAAATTTAAAATGTTTAAATCCCTTGTTCTTAGTTGCAGTGTGGGTATTGTTTAGGGTTTAAATGTAGTTTGTATTATTTGAGTTCTTGTGGTCGGGAGAACCCTCTCGTGTTCACCCCTAATCCTCATTCATGCATTATGGTTTCTCCTTGATTGGTCGGATGTGACTTGTGGAGTGAATATTTATCCCAGGGTTCAGGGTTTCCCTTTGGTTTTTGTCGGGTATGGACTTGATCTTTGGTTGTCTTTTGTCTAGGTGACTTTTTGGGGGCAGAAAGTGTCTGTGGTGGGGAGAATTGTCACACCCCGACCATTGATACTCCTTTATTTTATTCTTTCCTCGATGTTGGATCTTTTGGTTGAGGTTCGGCTTGGGTGTCCAACAAAAGTCCTTGTGTTTTTGTGGTATTTGTTTTCTTCTAGACATATTCTTGGTTATTGAGAATGTTTTGGGATGAAAGTGGAATGTTGGAGAGTTTATGATGTCGTCGGTGTCTCCATATTGTGTTTAAAACATTCAGGGGTATTTGGGTGAACATCCATAGTGATTGGGATGTATTTTTGGGGTTTTTAGCCAATTTTTGGGGTCACATGGTTTGATCACAGCTTCTCCAAACCATGAAAACTAACCATGAAAAGCTGTATGAGTTTTCCAGTAGCCCTCCCACGGTTTGACAAACCGTGCAGCAAAACCCTGTAGCCACTTGTGGGATTTATAACGTTTGACATGCTACTCCGATTTGGGTGATTCCACCTCCAAAATGAAGCCCTCTCTGCTGGGCATCGACCAGAGGATCCTACCCCTCATTTTTCCTTCGATTTGGGGAGATTTTGGATCGATTTATCAAGAAAGGTTGGTGATTCATCATGTTTCCTTCATCAAATCATCTCTCCTTCTTTTCCCCTCTTTGTTCTAAGGTTTTCATTGGGTATTTCCATCCATGGACAAACCCTAATGTCTAGGGTTTATGTTTGGTTCGTTTTTCTTTGGATCTAGGGTGTGCGAATGTTCTGTGGGTCATAGATCTCTCCTCCCATGAAGTTTTATCGCATCCGCACATGGTTGAGGTAGGTGTTTCCATGATTTTCCTTTCCATTGCCAACCATTGATTCTTGAATGCTTTAGATTAATTTTTAAACATGATTCTCACCTCCATATATATTACAGTTAACTTATTGTGGTGTTTTTTTGTTGGTTTCAATTGTTAAAAATAGCTTTTGAAATGATTCATTGATTATGTCTACGTGTTGGTGCCATGGAAGTATTTGACAAAATGCCTTTTGTTTTATAAAAAGAAAATTGAGCCCTTGTTGTACTGATTGGGCGTAGTTTTATATATTGTATTAGTTTAAACATGAATTAGAGCATTTAATGTGATTTCGGTTCCTATTTATGGCATGATTATTTATAGATAAAGGTTTTGGAAAAGTTCTTTGGGTTTTTGAAATGTTTGTGAGAGATGTTACAATTGTGTTTGTTTAAAGGGAAGTGGTATTTCTATAAAAATGTTCTAGGTTATTATTATGGATCTTAAAATGGGTTCACTAGAGGTTTTCACATCCAATTGTGCACTAGTTGCACACATGGAAGAGAATTCAAGTGAAAATGACACTTAAAAAAGGTGTTACACATGAACCTTGACTTCTCAATTTTTTTCTCTTCTCTCTCTTTAATTATCTTCCTTCTAAAATGGATCATTGATTTTTAAAATGTGTGTTGGTATTTTATGTTCCTTTAAATTTATTTTTGTGTCTTTAATATTTGAACCGTGGGGAATTTTGGGACAGAGTTGGTTTCAAATGGTATAATGGCCTGTTTGGCTTTGTATACTTGGAAATGGTTTTAGAAATGATTTGGAACTGCTTTGGTAAATGTATTTGGGTGAATAATATTGAAGGCCCATTTGGCATTGTACATTTAAAGGTGATTTTCTGTGTTTATTTTAGAAAATAATGTGATTAAAAAAAATTTGGATGCCCCGTGGGAAACTTTGAATAATTTAGGAAATGGTATGAATGTTAAATGGTGTGATGGCCCGGTTGGAACTTTATTCATATGAGATTATCGAATGCGTATTTGTGGGGCGCTCCTATCTAGGGTAACCTTTTATGGGTGAACGTATAGGAAGTGTCCATGTTTGGGGTAGGCAAGTGCGGTGAGATGAGTCATGCATGCTAGGGCCTTCCTACTTACACAGTATTATTATCACCACCATGGGTTCCTGGGCATCTTTTAGATGATCCAGTGATGGTTGCTGATCAAACCTGATTAGACATGTTGGTTCCCATTGTATTTTTTTAGGCCAGGTGGGATTTTCCATTGGATTGGTCAGTTAGGGTCGCCAATTGGTTATAGACTTAAGAGCTTCACCATACGCCGGCAGGTGGTTACGAAACCGAGTACATCCAGGGGTCTTCTAAGGATGTATATAATCACCCATGGTTAATATCTGTATTTCTTATTAACTTTCTGCTACATTGAATGTTATTTTGTTTAGTTTATTTATTTTCATCATAGACTTGGTGTTTTTGATTTGTTTTTTTAAATGAAAAGTTTATTATGAATGTGGAAACATGGTGTGCATTGTTTGGAAAAAGGGAATGAAGTTTGTTTATTCATAAAAAGAAAGAAAAACTATTTTTATAGAATTATTTTCAAACTAGTTTTAATGGATTGTTTTGGAAAAGGAAACACAAGGAATCTTTGGTGATTTCCTACTGAGTTTTCTAGCTCACATCCTACTTGTACCATTCGGTGTCGGTAGACCCGAACTGTTTTGTAGGTTCAGATTTTGTTCAGGTTTTTCTGGTTCGAGTATCTCATTGAGCAGGGTGTTCTTATGGTTGGAGGTGACCAAGAGGTCACATGGATATCTTTCTAGAAGTTGGTTGTTTTATTTTTGTGTATGTTCTAGTTCTTTCGGTGTTAGTTTTATTTAGTTGTATTCGTATTGGACCAGATTGTTATTTTATTGAGATTCGGTTGTGGTTAGATCTACTGCGTTTTCAATGTTGTATTTTTTTATCCTATTATTATTTGGTTAAATCATTCCCTCTTGTTTTAATTTGATGCATGACACCTATTTCCAGCCCGTGGGAATTGGGAACGCCCTTCGGGCCATGTCGCGGACCGGGTTGGGTGTTGGGTCAGATGGCATCCTAGCTTGGTTCGCGCCAAAAAAGATTGTAATGAGCTGAGATTGAAAAATACCATAATGAACTGAGATTGAAAAATACCATAATGAGTTGTGATTGAAAAGGATTTTAATGAGCTGAGATGGAAAAATCTTAGTAATGAGTTGATTACAAAGTAAAGTTGAAGAGGTCAGACTTGAAATTCAATTTTGCAAAATTCTCTGAGAAATCTAAGTTAAATTGAAGATGTCAAATTTGTTGCATTAAATGAGATAGATTTTAGGAGTTTTGAGATTTTTTAGTTGCCTATAAATACCAAATCATATCATTAATTCATTTAAAAAAAATTAATATACGTGAGAAAGTTAGAGATTTTGAGAAATTGAAGTGAAAGTTATCATCTGATTGAAATAGAATTATTTTGATAATTTCAGAAGAGTTTGAGTTTTTATAGATTGAGTTTGAAAATCATTGTATTGAAAGAAATAGGATCCATAATCCAGCATCATTGTATTGAAAATAATTGGATCTAGAATCCAGCATCACTGTATTTCATGAAATTAGATCCACAATCCAACATTTATGTATTGAAATAAATCGGATCCAGAATCCAGCATCATGGTATTCAAATAAATTGGATCCAGAATCAACTATATTTGTATTAAAAAAATCAGATCCAGAATCTAGTATGATTGTACTGAAATAAATCAGATCCATAATCCAGCATCCTTATATTGAATGAATTCAGATCTAGAATCCCAGATCTTTGTATTGAAAGAAATTATATGGATAATCCATCATCATTGTATTGAAATAAATCAGATCCAGAATCCAGAATATTTGTATTGAAAGATCATATCCAAAATCCAATATAATTGTATGGAAATAAATAGAATCTAGAATCCAACATCATTGTATTGAAAGAAATCATATCCATAATCTAGCATCATTGTATTGAGAAAATCAGGATCAATAATCATCAGATTTAGGGAATGAGATCCTTTCAAATCGGACTGAGGATTCAAACTGACCATTTGTAGAGAAGTTTGAAAAAATTCTTCATTTATTTTATTGGTTCAATTGTTTTAAAAGAAAACATTATAAACTAAATGGATTTAGTATAATCTTTCCTATATGGGGATTGGAGGTGTATAACGGGAGTGGTCACAAGTTGTTTTCATTTCTTCATAATAGTTGATTTTGATACACCCATGAGAGTGGCTATAGAAAAGACATAGGTTCTCACACTGAGGTCGAACCTTGTAAATCTTGTGTACCTTTATTTCATTCTTACTTTTTCATGCATGAGTTTTTACTAAAAGTTGATAAGGATATAAATATTAATAGGTTTCATGGGTTATGTATCTAAATGTTTTGAAACTTATAAAAAGTGAACAACTAATTCCCCCCCCCCCTTCATAGTTGTTATTAGATCCTTGTAATCTTCATGACCTACCTCTAAATTGGTCTGTGGATAGGGTCAGTATCCTATGTATACAAGGACAAGTCTAGGATCCTGCATATGTGAGAGAGAAACAGATGTGAGAGTTCCATGATTCTCATGGGGAATTTTATCCATCAATCTCCAAGATATATTGAGAAATAAAATACTAGTATTAGTGTCCTAGGATGAAATAATAGATATGAGGTTTTATCACTAGGTTTCCCACCTCTTAGTAGGTGAAGGAGGAGCATCGTTGGCCTTCTGACTTGTTACAACCGCTACTATTACTAGAATAGAAATGGGAAGATATTTCCATGTACTTTTTAGTGGGCATACTATGGTCTCCTCTAGGTACATATATATTTTGGGTATCCATGGATCGACTAACTAAGTTAACTACTTCATTCTTTATCAGGAAAATTTATCAATTGATAAGCTATAAATGGTTTATGTTAATGAAATCATATGGCTTCATGGGATCCCTCGTACTATCATTTCCTATACGGATGCTTGTTTCACATCATGGTTATTGTAGGGGTTTCATATTATTATGGGTATAAAGGTGCTTCTAATAAAAAATTATCACCCTCAGACCAATGGCCAGTCAGAACATATGATAAAGGATTTAGAGGAATTGATCTTGGAATGTGGCCTTGATTTCAATAGTTATTGGGAGAGGCATATCAATGCCATTAATGTTTCACACAATAAAAGATTCCAAACACTGATTCAAAATGATCCCAATGATTCATTGTTTCATAGGCCATGACATTCACCCATATGATGTTTAGATGAAGGATAGGTAGCAGTACTAGGTCCCCCTCTTGTTTAGGAGACTTCAGGGAAGGTTCATAATATCAATAAGTGTATATATATTTTTATGTATGGATAGAAATCCTTTGATGATTTCCATCCACGACCTATCATGTTCGAGTTCAGTGATTGTGTTTTCCTTTCAGTTTTTCCAAGGATTTTGAATAGATGTATATAGAGGAAAGGGAATCTATCACTATTTTTGTTGGTCCATTTTAGATCTTGGAGTTTGCTGAAGTCATATTCATTTCTTCACAGAATGGATGGTATTGATGTCACTGGTGGTGGCCTACTGATATTAATATCACATCTTATCCAGTATGCCTTTGGTACTCGAGAATATACATATATGTAGGTGTTGAAAAGGGGATGTTTCCCACATTAGACACCAGATATTGATTTATTACTTTATGATGAATCTAGGTATCAGGTGATTGAGACAATGCTTTTGTTGTTGGAGATTTTTTGGATCCATTTTTATTATTTTGTATAGCATGTATCTCATGCTGACTTGATTCCATGTTTTCCATTTTTATACATTCATGACATGCATCATCATAATTTTTTATATGATTCACTTTCCAGATTTTTTATTTATATTTATTTCTTGGATGTTTATCCTTATATCCACTTCCAATTGTTAATTCATTATACTTCTTCCACTATTTATCACTTTTTCTCATTATTATTTACTATGCATCACTCATGTAATGAGAGCCTAGTCTCCCCATGCACAAAGACTAGGCCTTGGTTGCTAGTCAGTACCCTCTAGTGTAGTAGGAGACACACTTGTGGCCATGTGTCTAACTAGGATCAGGGATACTTGAGTGGAACCGGGGTCGGGATGTAACATAATGAGATATATGAGATCATTAATTATTAGATAACATGAAATGGAAGATTTTTAATTATATTTTAAGGTATTTGGTATTCCAAGAGGTGAAGGGGAGCAAAAATTATACAATATAGTTCTACATCAACTACCTATACGTATATAGATGTATGAAAATTTCACAATGGAATTTGTTACTATACTTCCCAATAAATCTATGGGAAAAATTACATATGGGTAATTAATGATTTATTAACAACAAATTTCCTTTTTATCACTATATAATCGGATTTCTTCTTTGAGATAATTTATCACCAATATATATATAATGTTTTAAGGGTTCATGGGTTTCTATTGCAAATTCATTTAGACCGTTAATCATGATTTACTTTGGTGATGTGGAGAATCCATTAAATTAATTTTAATATTGAATTAAACTATACCAACACATTCATTCCTAAAACTGATGACTTGTTTGAGAGGACTATTCTCACGTTGGAAGACATTTTATGTGATACCTCACATTATTTTCAATGGTGTTTGGATAAACATAACAATATATTTAACATAATTATTCCAAAAAATTACGAATAACTATATTGGAAGATGTGTAGAACCCCAACATGTTGAGATGAAGTTAGAGAACAAAAATTTTGGTGCGGGACTTTTTGAAATTCACTGTAAAGAAGATATAAGTTATATAAATAAATATCAAGGATGATCAAGGTTGATAAAATAGTTATTTGAACAACATGAGGAATGAATTAGAGTTTTTATGATGATAGTGGATTCTAAAATGTGTAGTTATAGAAAGGGTTCAAGTGTTTTGGAAGGAAGGGGTTTCTTAGTCCAATGTATTTTGGATCATTTGAGATTATGGGGATTCTTGGTGTAGTTTCATATCAGTTAAAACTGATTCTAAATTATTCTAATGCCAAAAATATATTTCACATGTCCTTTATATGAAATTTTATGTCATTCACAACACTTATATTAAACAAAAAAATGTTTGAAATTAGGGAATATCCTATTATATGAATAAGAACTGATTCAGATTCATAATGAAGTGGAACACATGTTGATGAATAATAAAAACCCACTTTTGGATGTATTTTGTAGAAATCATTAGTTTGAATACTTTAATTGGGATCTTGAGGACGAAATAAGGGAGAAAAAACCCTCTTTATAGGTATGGAAAATAATTTCAAGGTTGAAATTTCATAAGGTGGGAGAATGTAAGGACCCAAAAATTATATTACGTTGTTACGAAAACTTATTTTAAAATTCTTTTTTATTGATTACATATAAATACTATTTCATTATAAATAAAAATTACACATCAGGAAAGATTTTTTACTATAATAGATATTAATAGTGTAGGAAGGAAATAAAAAACACATTGTAAATGAAACTGTATAGCTCCAATTTCTCCCATAATGACTATGCCTATCGTAATGATTATAATAAGAAATAGAAGAATTAGTAATATGATAGAAATTATCAAGTGATGTGTTAAACCTTTGTTTGAAATTTTTTGAATGTTGTTGTATTATAATGGTGGTGTATATATATTCTTTAAAAGAAATGTAACCATTGAGATCTCATCATTACATGAATGTTACCTCATTTGGGTAATGTGACTATTTTATGAACATTGAAATAGTAATAATACCAAATGGAATAGTAAAATAATTGTATAAATAAAATTAAAATGTATTATAATTTCATTTTAAATATGACATTTATGAATAAATAAGTATGATTTTATAAAAAAATATTATTATTAAAAGTGAATAAATATTTTTTTTATTTAATAAATATATATATATAGAAAATATGTAATTTATTATGTAAATTAAGTATTTATGATATTTATGAATTTATTTAGATTAAATATAAATTATATTTGAAATCAACATATCGAAATTATTTTAGTGTGAAATGTTGAGAATTTTCGAAAAAGCGTGACATTTCAATGAAAAGTAAAATATATAATTTCATGCTTTTAGTAGGATTTTTGTCTTCATAAATAATTAATTATGATATAATAATTAATAAAATATAATACAATAAAAAATAATTTATTTTTTACAAAATTATATATTAATGAATTAAAATATATTTTAAAAACTATAAATGAATTTCCAAAGTCTAAAAAGAACATTTATGTTTTGAATCACTATTTTGTGGAAATAAAAATTCCACATTACATGAGTACTATAAAAATAATTAATTTTAGTTCTAAAAACTCATAAATGTTAAATTAAGACAAACATAATTTTATAAACCATTTGAAAAAACCATTATTAAGAAAATGGTTTTCTATTTTTCCCAATCTAGATTTCAAGGGACTATATATGGGAAATAATTAACAATAATCTCGCATTGGCAATAAAGACCCACAGATATTCTTGGTTTCATTATCTCCAAATACAGTAAGCTTTATCTTCCCATACTTTTCCCTTTTTATATCCTTTCTATAGAGTTTTTAAGGATCTAAGGAAATCTCAACAATCGTTATGAATTCATCTCTCAAGTTAATGGATTCTCTTCATATTATTTTAATCTATGTACTTCCTTTGAAAATAGTCTTCTTAATCAATATTTATTTTCTCTGAATAATCTATTGAAAATAATATTAATATCTAAATTATTTTATAACAATGAGTGTCTTACATTCTCTCTCATTATGATTATTCCATAAACTACATTGTATAACCGTTATTATACTGAAATAATTCTATGATTTCTCATATCTCCTATTTATGTTTTGAATACCCACCAATATTTTATTCAACAGTATTCATATAGGTTTAATTATACTTCGTAGATTGGGGATTATGGTTTATGAAACCAATATTCCCATCTTTTTAGTTAAAAATGGTGAAATATTCATGTCTTTAGACACATATGTACTCAATGATTTTATATAATTCCCATTATATATCCTCAATTAGTTGGTGATGAAGTCATTTATTATGATCTATATGACAAAAATAAATTATGTTATACGAAGGGTGATCAATTATAGTACTCTATTTAATTGGTTAATGTTTTAATCTCTAGATATGAAATGTTTTCCAATATATTAGTGGATAACCTTGGTAATGTGTTTTTGAACACCTTGTTATTAAATCTTGGTAATATGCTAATGAAGGTATCATTTTTATGATGTAGACACATTTTCTTGTTTTTTATTACAATCTTATGATTATTAACTCATGTTATACTTCATTTTTTACCCATTATAATCGCACATAGTCCAATTTCTTTGTTTATCCCATAATAGGATTTATAATCACCCTTTTATATTGATGTATGTCCCTAGGAATGCACTTTTAGTAAGATGGACTAGGATATAATAACAAAAGAGACTTTTGATATTATTAAAATAAGTTTTTGTTTATGTTCCCTATTTTAATCCATGTATTATGTACCTATTTTAGTAGAAAAAAACAAAAAAAAATCTTCAAAATTGTTAATTTAATTTTTTTTGTGGAATTATATACACAGAAAATATTAAATATAGCATTTAACCATAAAACTCTTGTAGCCTCTTAGTGGTTTTTCATATATAAATCCATATAGAAATAGTAAATATTTCTTCATTATAAATCAACTTTATATTTTTTTCAATTATTGATATCAATTCTAAACTTATTTTATATCTTTAAATTTAATGGAACCTTGAGATAGGACAATTGTGTGAACTCCTTTAAAAAAAAATAAAGGATTTTTTATCTTAAATATTTCAAGTATTTTATTTTCTCATGGATCTATTTTTAATAACATTTCTCTCATGCACTATATTTCGACTATCATCATACAATTACATATAGATATGGGTTGTATAAGATTTTTAAATATCTATGTGTTAGACTCAAAATATTTTTTTTTTATTCTATGTCCTTAATCAAGGTTCAAATATTAATTTTGCATGAAAAGTAAATTTATTATCAAAATTTGATTTTAGAGTAAAGGAATTATCCAATATATTTAAACAATAATACGTTAATTCTATGAGGTTTTGTTATTAATTTGATGAAAATCATGGTTATACAAGAAATGATTAGTTCTCTCAAGAAATGATTAAATCATAAAGAAGGTATAAGAAATGGTTTAAAATCCTTTTTGTTAATTGATTTTAATAGTATAAGGCCGCGTCCTTAAACCTTACTTAATATTGAATTAAATAAATATTTCACATTGAGGATCTTTTCAGGTTTAGAGTTTTATAGAATTAGGTCATAACTATTACATCTCAAAAGATTACATAGTATACACTTCTACTAAGTTTCCATAAAATAAAATAAAAACACTTAAAAAGAAACATGTCTAGTTCCATGTTTTAGATAGCATGTCTTTCCTTGATCCCATCCTTGACCCTATTCATCTTTAAGTCATGTGGAAAACATTTCAAAAACATGGTATGAGCATAAAAATCACATTAAAGGATACACAAAGATGGAAAAATGTTAGTTTTTTAAAAAAACAAGTAAACCATGAATACTTTACCAAAGTAATACTTTTCACCTTTATGAAGTAGTAAAAACTCTTCAGTGACTAAAAGACCATTACTTACCCTTTTGTAACCAAACAATTACCATAAAACCCATATAAAGAACACATAACATATAAAGGTAACTTGGAACATAAACATACTTAAATGGAATAACCATACGGTCGACTTCCACACATACTTAATGGAATAGCCATACGACTGACTTCCATACCCAATGCATTGGAGGTTATAACGTAACCACCCATCCTGGTATTCACGGCACCACCCATTATATGGTTTATCACATAACCACCCGAAAAATGTCCAAGTACCATTACAAAATCATAATACATAAAACAATTATAAATGAAAGAAAACATTTCCATATTTCAATCACAATATATCACTTAAATATATTGACTTAACAAATCCATTATCAAAACCATTTTCAATAAAAAAAAATACATAAAAGAGTATATGGTATTTATTTACTTTTAAAATATATTACGGCTTTTTGAGGAATCCAAAGATTAAATAATACTCGCGGCGGCGGAAAGTTCGTTGTCACTGCGTACGTTAAAAGAAACATACTTTTTGTCGTTTAGTAAATTGATTCGTATAAATAAGATTCCTTTTGACTAAAACTAAAAGTCAAAGGTGTTTATACACTTTATAAAGAAAGTTGTGTATAAACAAAATATGCCTCAATGAAAAGATATTGAGACGAAGTCCCTTACAAAGACGGTATCCTTATATTAAGGATAAATCAATTACATAATTATGTGTGACAAACTAATAAACCAAATATAAGTGGATATTAAGTGTAAAACAATCAGAGTTCATTCACACATATTCATAGAACGACATATTCAAGGAGTACAAGTTTACTCCAAAGAATCAAAATTGGGTTAAGAAGTTCCCTTGCAAAATAATGACAGCCTAATGGCGTCACTTCAAAATTCAGAAAATGAGTTGATGAGAGATAAAAATTGTATCTCATCACTTGGACATAAAATTTACATCAATAAGTATATATAAGAATATATCCAAACATAATATTATGTGAATTAAAATACATAACAAAAGAATTCTTTTAGAAAGAGGAGGGTGAAGGTTCCCTTACCGACTTGGGTAACTTTCGAAACATACACTCCATGGAAGAAGGGTCATACAATGAAGATGTAAATAACCATAAACGAAATTATATTACACAAAGAGTAGAATAATGGGCAGTACATACACAACTCAAAGGAAATGGTGGAAAACGTAGCATAAATGTCACGGGAATAAAAGTGAGATGAAAAATCCCTTACGAAAACTCGGCAGCCTAACGGCGCCACATAAAACTTTCAAAAATGGTTTGATAAGATCAAATAGGGTCTCTCATCATATGAACATAAAAATTAAAGTAAGAGGAATATAAAATAACATCCCCAAACATAATAACGGTGATCATAAAGTAAATGACATAAATGAGAGTGCTTAAATAGAAAGAGAGAGGTAGGATCCCTTACGAAAATTCGGCAGCCTAACGGCGCCACTCGAAACTTCTAAAATGGATTGATGAGAGAAAATGGGGTCTCTCATCATATAAACCTAAAAAGTACAGTAAGAGTAATATAAAATAACATCCCAATCATAAGAAATATGATCTTAAAAGGAATGACATAAAATAGTGTACTTAAAAAGAAAGAGAGGGGTAGGATCCCTTACGAAAATTCAGCAGCCTAACGACGCCCCTCAAAACATCCAAAATGGATTGAAGAGAGAAAATAGGGTCTCTCATCATTTGAACATAAAAAGTACAGTAAGAGTAATATAAAATAACATCTCAATCATAAGAAGTATGATCTTAAAAGGAATGACATAAAAGAGTGTACTTAAAAATAAAGAGAGGGGTAGGATCCCTTACGAAAATTCAGCAGCCTAACTGCCCCACTCAAAACTTTCAAAATAAATTGATGAGAGAAAATTGAATCTCTCATCATATGAACATAAAAATTACATTAAGAGTAATATAAAATAATATCCCAATCATAAAAAATATGATCCTAAAAGGAATGACATAAAAGAGTGTACTTAAAAATAAAGAGAGGGGTAGGATCCCTTACGGAAATTCGGCAGCCTAACGGCGCCACTCAAAACTTCCAAAATGGATTGATGAGAGAAAATAGGGATAAATATAAAAATGTCATATTATTTATTTACCTGGGGTGTTACATCCTTCCCCCCTTTTAGGAATTGTGTCCTCGAAATTTTAAAATTGGGCTTGGAAACATCATTGAAAGTCCCACATCGGAACAAGAGTCGGTAAAACAATCACTTTAAAATAAAGAAAGAGAAGTACAGAGGTCACCTGAGTTAACCCATACTAGTATTCCATGTAAGAAAAACATGGATATAGAAGAAAAAGAAAAGGGTCATGTTCTGAGGGAGAGTGATAGAAAACAAGTTTATGAGAAAGTTAACCACAATAAAATCACAAACTTGTAGTGGGTTAAACGGTATTCGATTACCCAGTAGGAAAAGTTAACGGACAAAAAAATTTAAGTTACTTTTCATTGAAGAATTTATTTTTGATCTTAAGGAAACATACTTACTTTTCATTTTGACTTTAATCTTTTACTAGATTTATTACACAAACTCAAACTTTCCCCAATTTATGAGTATTTAGGAAGACTTGTTCACATTAAGAGTACTATAATCAACTTCTAGAAAAATCACCTAATCCACAAAAGAGAACTATATACTTCCCATGTCTTTAGACTTTAACCAAATCCAAAACCAAAAAGGTTAGTACAAGATCAGATAATCCAGAAAAGGATAAAACTTTATAAAAAGAAAATCTATTCTTAATCTCAAAAATTTGTCCAACAAAACCCAAAGTTCAACGAAGACCATAAGTAAACCAAACTAATATTGAAACCCAAATATT
Source organism: Viscum album (assembly GCA_963277665.1). Lineage (NCBI taxonomy): Eukaryota > Viridiplantae > Streptophyta > Magnoliopsida > Santalales > Viscaceae > Viscum > Viscum album. The sequence continues at coordinate 64,824,827 of OY728134.1, forward strand.
TGAAGGATTTAATCACATAGTCTTCCAAGTTAAATCGTATCATTTATCTCCAAACAACATCAGTATCTCTTAAAGTCTCGTATTGGAAAGTAATTGACCTAATCACATATCCTCCATGATAGGTTAATAGTTTCCATAGATAACCCAAAATCAACTTACTCTTAATTCATAAAATCATCTAACTAAAAAATAATTAGTCAAACTAACCAGGGACTTCACGTAGTCCAATGGTAGGCGATAAATACCAGTCGCACTTTCGTTGTGGGTTCGATTCCCACAGCTCTGTCCGATGCGACGGGTTGTCACACGGTCTTTGTGTAGTCCTTTTTCCAAACTATATAATTCTCAAATAATTCCCAAAAAAGAGATAAAATCATCAAAAATAACCATAACATAATTTAACCTCAATTTTTTCTCATTCCTTTCACTTTCCATAATAACATATAGTAACCCATAATTACTTCAAAATTAAGGATCATATAAACCCAAATGGTTCTTTATAACTATGTACACAAAAGAACAGATAACTATTCCTTGAATAAAATTTCATATATCAAACATCAGGGTTACACATACTATAAAAAGTCCTCTAATGTAACCCCATCATCAAAAGAGACTTAATACTCTTAAGAATTTCACCATAACTATTGAAGCCCTTATATGATGACTTCTTACTCATTAAACATTCTTCATGATCCATTAAACATTCCTTTCCAACTTATTCTGAAATACTTCTTTCCTACAAACAAAATCATGAATCATATCCTAACATTCCAAAATAGGAAAACAAATATTAAGAAATAATCCATACCTTTGATTGGTCATTGTTAGTTTCTTCATCCTCAATCGGAATGGCATTAGGTATTGGTAAACGAATATTTTTACGATCTTGGTTATCCCATTCCCGAAACATCTTCATAGGACATGTGTTTTCATAATGACCATGCACACCACATTTAAAACATTCAATTGATCCCTCAGAAAGAACTTCTTTCCCATTCCTCATGTCAACTGGATACTTCCTTTTTCTATGGCTGGTTCTTGCTTTATGACCTTTGTTTCCACATCTATAGCATATTTCTATCCCTTTGAAACATTTTCCTAGGTGTTTCTTTCCACATCTTTGACACATAGGTTTGTGAACAAACTTACCTTTATGATTATTACCTGTAGTTCCATAGGGATTTGTTTCTCATATATATGATTCCTTATAGAAATCACCAAGGTTTAGGTGGTCAATCATGACTCCAGATAGTTGGTTGAGGATAAACACAATAGTTCTCATTGATGCTCCCATATCATTCAGTTGCTCGCTCAGAAAACTATCACAGTTTCCTTTGCATCCACTGTTACATTGGTTCCTGCTAGATCCATCCATTTACTAAAACCAAAAAGGTCAGTGTGAGTATATTAATAAAGCCATCATGTACTAATGAGGAAGATAAACACTAATATATACATACTCATTCACTTTATCTAAAACTAGGACTCTTTCTGAAATCCTAACCATTATGGTAATGTCACTTATGCTTAGAGAATACCCTAACCTCTAAAGTTATCTAAACTGACCTTTGATACCAACTATAAGGACCCGACCTTAAACCTTACTTAATATTGAATTAAATGAATAATTAACATTGAGGATCTTTTCAGGTTTAGAGTTTTAGAGAATTAGGTCATAACTATTACATCTCAAAAGATTACATAGTATACACTTCTACTAAGTTTCCATAAAATTTAAAAAAACACTTAAAAAGAAACTTGTCTAGTTCTATGTTTTAGATAGCATGTCTTTACTTGATCCCATCCTTGACCCTATTCATCTTTAAGTCCTATGGAAAACATTTCAAAAACATGGGATGAGCATAAAAAGCCCAGTAAAGGATACATAAAGAAGGAAAACTGTTAGTTTTTCAAAACAACAAGTTAACCATGAATACATTACCAAAGTAACACTTTTCACCTTTATGAAGTAGTAAAAACTCTTCAATGACTAAAAGACCATTACTTACCCTTTTGTAACCAAATGATTACCATAAAACCCATATAAAGAACATATAACATATAAAGGTAACTTGGGACATAAACATACTTAAATGGAATAACCATACGGTCGACTTCCACACATACTTAATGGAATAGACATACGGCCGACTTCCATACCCAATGAATTGGAGGTTATAACGTAACCACCCATCCTGGTATTCACGAAACCACCCGTTATATGGTTTATCACGTAACCACTTGAAAAATGTACAAGTACCATTACAAAATCATAATACATAAAACAATTATAAATGAAAGAAAACATTTCCATATTTCAATCACAATATATCTCTTAAATATATTGACTTAACAAATCCATTATCAAAACCATTTTCAATACCAAAATACATAAAAGAGTATATGGTATTTATTTACTTTTAAAAAATATTACGGCTTGTTGAGGAAGCCAAAGATCAAATAATACTCGCGGCGGCGGAAATGTCATTGTCACCACGTACGTTAAAAGAAATATACTTTTTGTCGTTTAGTAAAATGATTCGTATAAAAAAGATTCATTTTGAATAAAAGTAAAAGTCAATGGGTTGTATACACTATATAAAGAAAGTTGTGTATAAACAAAATATGCCTCAATGAAAATATATTGAGACGAAGTCCCTTACAAAGATGGTATCCTTAGATTAAGGATAAATCAATTACATAATTATGTGTGACAAACTAATACACCCAATTTAAGTGGATATTAAGTGTAAAAAAATCATTGTTCATTCAAACATATTCATTGAACGACATATTCAAGGGTTACAAGTTTACCCCAAAGTATCAAAATTGGGCTAAGAAGTTTCCTTGCAAAATTCTGACAGCCTAACAGCATCACTTCCAAATTCATAAAATGAGTTGATGAGAGATAAAAATGGTATCTCATCACTTGGACATAAAATTTACATCAATAGGATATAGAAGAACATATCCCAACATAATATTATGTGAATTAAAAGACATAACAAAAGAAGTTTTTTAGAAAGAGGAGGGTGAAAGGTTCCCTTACTGACTTGGGTAACTTTCGAAACGTACACCCCATGGAAGAAGGGTCATTCAATGAAGATGTAAATAAGCATAAACGAAAGTATATTACACAAAGAGTAGAATAATGTGAAGTAGATACACCACTCAAAGGAAATGGTTTAAAACATAGAATAAATGTCACGGGAAGAAAAGTGAGATGAAAAATCTCTTATGAAAACTCGGCAGCCTAACGACGCCACTTAAAACTTCCAAAAATGGTTTGATAAGATCAAATATGGTCTCCCATCATATGAACATAAAAATTACTGTAAGAGGAATATAAAATAACATCCCAAAACATAAGAAGTATGAGCTTAAAGGAAATTACATAAAAGAGAGTGATTAAAAATAAAGAGAGAGGTAGGATCCCTTACGAAAATTCGGCAGCCTAACGGCGCCACTCAAAACATCCAAAATGGATTGATGAGAGAAAATAGGGTCTCTCATCATATAAACATAAAAATTACAGTAAGAGTAATATAAAATAACATCCCAATCATAAGAAATATGAGCTTAAAAGGAATGACATAAAAGAGTGTACTTAAAAAGAAAGAGGGGTAGAATCCCTTACGAAAATTCGGCAGCCTAACGACGCCACTCAAAACTTCCTAAATGGATTGATGAGAGAAAATAGGGTCTCTCATCATATGAAAATAAAATGTATAGTAAGAGTAATATAAAATAACATCCCAATTATAAGAAAGATGAGCTTAAAAAGAATGACATAAAAGAGTGTACTTAAAAAGAAAATGAGGGGTAGGATCCCTTACGAAAATTCGGCAGCCTAACGGCGCCACTCAAAACATCCAAAATGGATTGATGAGAGAAAATAGGGATAAAAATAAAAATGTCATATTATTTATTTACCTGGGGTGTTACATCCTTCCCCCTTTTGGGAATTGTGTCCTCGCAATTTTAAAATTGGGCTTGGAAACTTCATTGAAAGTCCCACATCGGAACAAGAGTCGGTAAAACAATCACTTTAAAAGAAAGAAAGAGAAGTACAGAGGTCACTCGAGAGAACCCGTACTAGTATTACATGTAAGAAAAACATGGATATGGAAGAAAAATAAAAGGGTCATGTTCTAAGGGATAGTGATAGAAAACATGTTTAGGAGAAATTTAACCACAAGAAAATCACAAACTTGAGGTGGGTTAAACGGTATTCAATTCCCCAGTAGGAAAAGTTAACGGACAACATTTTTTTTAAGTTAATTTTCATTGAGGAATTTATTTTTGATCTTAAGGAAACATACTTACTTTTCATGTTGACTTTCAACTTTTACTATATTTATTACACAAACTCATACTTTCCCCAAATGATGAGTATTTAGGAATACTTGTTCACATTAAGAGTACTGTAATCAAATTCTAGAGAATCACCTAATCTAAAAAAGAGAACTATATAATTCCCATGTCTTTAGACTTTAACCAAATCCAAAACCAAAAAGGTTAGTACAAGATCAGATAATCCAGAAAAGGATAACCCATTATAAAAAGAAAATCTATTCTTAATCTTCAAAATTTGTCCAACAAAACCCAAAGTTCAACGAAGACCATAAGTAAACCAAACAAAGATTGAAACCCAAATATTTTATGGATTTAATCACATAGTCTTCCAAGCTAAATCGTATCATTTATCTCCAAACAACATCAGTTTCTCTTAAAGTCTTGTATTGAAAAGTAATTAACCTAATCACATATCCTCCATGATAGGTTAATAATTTCCATAGATAACCCAAAATCAACTTACTCTTAATTCATAAAATAATATAACTAAAAAGAATTAGTCAAACTAACCAGGGACTCCACGTAGTCCAGTGGTAGGCAATAAATAGCAGTCCCACTTTTGTTGTGGGTTCGATTCCCGCAGCTCTGTCCGACGTGACGGGTTGTCACATGGTCTGTGAGTATTCCTTTTTCCAAACTATATAATTCTCAAATAATTCCCCAAAAAGAGATAAAATCATCAAAAATAACCATAACATAATTTAACCTCAATTTTTTCTCATGCCTTTCACTTTCCATAATAACATATAGTAACCCATAATTACTTCAAAAGTAAGGATCATATAAACCCAAATGGTTCTTTATAATTATGTCCACAAAAGAACAGATAACTATTCCTTGAATAAAATTTTCATATATCAAACATCAGGGTTACACATACTATAAAAAGTCCTCTAATGTAACCCCATCATCAAAAGAGACTTAATACTCTTAATAATTTCACCATAAATCTTAAAGCCCTTATATGTTGACTTCTTACTCATTCAACATTCTTCATGATCCATTAAACATTCCTTTCCAACTTATTATGAAATACTTATTTCCTACAAACAAAATCAGGAATCATATCCTAAGATTCCAAAATAGAAAAACAAATGTTAAGAAATAATCCATACCTTTGATTGGTCATTGTCAGTTTCTTCATCCTCAATCGGAATGGAATTAGGTATTGGTAAATGAATATTTTTACGATCTTGGTGATCCCATTCCCGAAACATCTTTATAGGACATGTGTTTTCATAATGACCATGCACACCACATTTAAAACATTCAATTGATCCCTCGGAAAGAACTTCTTTCCCTTTCCTCGAGTCAACTGGATACTTCCTTTTTCCATGGCAGGTTCTTGCTTTATGACCTTCATTTCCACATCTATAGCATATTTCTATCCCTTTGTAACATTTTCCTAGGTGTTTCTTTCCACATCTTTGACACATAGGTTTGTGAACACACTTACCTTTATGATTATTACCTATAGTTCCGTAGGGATTTGTTTCTCTCATATATGATGACTTATAGAAATCACCAAGGTTTAGGTGGCCAATCATGACTCCAAATAGTTGGTTGAGGATAAACACAAGAGTTCTCATTGATGCTCCCATATCATTCAGTTTCTCGCTCAGAAAACTGTCACAGTTTCCTTTGCATCCACTGTTACTTTGGTTCCTGCTATATCCAGCCATTTAGTAAAACCAAAAAGGTCAGTGTGAGTATATTAATAAAACAATCACGTACTAATGAGGAAGTTAAACACTAAGATATACATACTCATTCACTTTATCTAAAACTAGGACTCTTTCCGAAATCCTAACCATTATGGTAATGTCACTTATGCTTAGTGAATACTCTGACCTCTAAAGTTATCTAAACTGACCTTTGATACCAATTATAAGGCCCCGACCTTAAACCTTACTTAATTTTGAATTAAATGAATAATTCACATTGAGGATCTTTTCAGGTTTAGAGTTTTAGAGAATTAGTTCATAACTATTACATCTCAAAAGATTACATAGTATACACTTCTACTAAATTTCCATAAAATTAAAAAAACACTTAAAAAAACTTGTCTAGTTCTATGTTTTAGGTACCATGTCTTTCCTTGATCCCATCCTTGACCCTATTCATCTTTAAGTCCTATGGAAAAAATTTCAAAAACTTGGGATTAGCATAAAAATCCCAGTAAAGGATACACAAAGTAGGAAAACTGTTATTTTTTCAAAACAACAAGTAAACCATGAATACTTTACCAAAGTAACACTTTTCACCTTTATGAAGTCGTAAAAACTCTTCACTGACTAAAAGACCATTACTTACCCTTTTATAACCAAATGATTACCATAAAACCCATATAAAGAACACATAACATATAAAGGTAACTTGGGACATAAACATACTTAAATGGAATAACCATACAGTCGAATTCCACGCATACTTAATGGAATAGCCATACGGCCGACTTCCATACCCAATGCATTGGAGGTTATAACGTAACCACCCATCCTGGTATTCACGGCACAACCCGTCATATGGTTTATCACGTAACTACCTGAAAAATGTCCAAGTACCATTACAAAATCATAATACATAAAACAATTATAAATGAAAGAAAACATTTCCATATTTCAATCACAATATATCACTTAAATATATTGACTTAACAAATCCATTATCAAAACCATTTTCAATACCAAAATACATAAAAGTGTATATGGTATTTATTTACTTTTAAAAAATATTACAGCTTGTTGAGGAAGCCAAAGATAAAATAATACTCGTGGCGGCAGAAAGGTCATTCTCACCGCATACGTTAAAAGAAATATACTTTTTGTCATATAGTAAAATGATTCATATAAAAAATATTCCTTTTGAATAAAAGTAAATGTCAAAGGGGTGTATACAATGTATAAAGAAATTTGTGTATAAACAAAATATGCCTCAATGAAAAGAGATTGAGACGAAGTCCCTTACAAAGAGGGTATCCTTAGATTAAGGACAAATCAATTACATAATTATGTGTGACAAACTAATACACCAAATATAAGTGGATATTAAGTGTAAAACAATCAGAGATCATTCAAACATATTCATAGAATGACATATTCAAGGAGTACAAGTTTACCCCAAAGAATCAAAATTGGGTTAAGAAGTTCACTTGCAAAATTTCGACAGCCTAATAGTATCACTTCAAAATTCAGAAAATGAGTTGATGAGAGATAAAAATGGTATCTCATCACTTGGACATAAAAATTACATCAATAAGGATATAGAAGAACATATCCCAACATAATAGTATGTTAATTAAAAGACATAACAAAATAAGTCTTTTAGAAAGAGGAGGGTGAAAGGTTCCCTTACTGACTTGGGTAACTTTCGAAACGTACACCCCATGGAAGAAGGGTCATACAATGAAGATGTAAATAACCATAAACGAAAGTATATTGCACAAATAGTACAATAATGGGCAGTACATACATCAATCAAAGGAAATGGTGGAAAACGTAGCATAAATGTCATGGGATTAAAAGTGAGATGAAAAATCTCTTACGAAAACTCGGCAGCCTAACGACGCCACTTAAAACATCCATAAATGGTTTGATAAGATCAAATATGGTCTCCCATCATATGAACATAAAAATTACTGTAATAGGAATATAAAATAACATCCCCAAACATAAGAAATATGAGCTTAATGGAAATGACATAAAAGAGAGTGCTTAAAAAGAAAGAGATAGATAGGATCCCTTACGAAAATTCGGCAGCCTAACGGCGCCACTCAAAACTTCCAAAATGGATTGATGATAGAAAATAGGGTATCTCATCATATGAACATAAAAATTACTATAATAGTAATATAAACGAACATCCCAATCATAAGAAAGATGATCTTAAAAGGAATGACATAAAAGAGTGTACTTAAAAAGAAAGAGAGGGGTATTATCCCTTACGAAAATTCGGCAGCCTAACGGCACCACTCAAAACTTCCTAAATGGATTGATGAGAGAAAATAGGGTCTCTCATCATATGAACATAAAAATTACAGTAAGAGTAATATAAAATAACATCCCAATCATAAGAAAGATGATCCTAAAAGGAATTACATAAAAGAGTGTACTTAAAAAGAAAGAGGGGGGTAGGATCCCTTATGAAAATTCGGCAGCCTAACGGCGCCACTCAAAACTTCCAAAATGAGTTGATGAGAGAAAATAGGGTCTCTCATCATATGAACATAAAAAGTACAGTAACAGTAATATAAAATAACATCCCAATCATAATAAATATGATCTTAAAAGTAATGACATAAAAGAGTGTATTTAAAAAGAAAGAGAGGGGTAGGATCCCTTACGAAAATTCGGCAGCCTAACGGTGCCACTCAAAACTTCCAAAATGGATTGATGAAAGAAAATAGGGATAAATATAAAAATTCCATATTCGTTATTTACCTAGGTTGTTACAAATAGTGTATTTTATGTCCTTATATGGGATTAAAAATAAATATAGTTTTCATGAATTTCCTAAATATTGAATACCGAACTATGTTCATTTCATCATTTTTTTCTTTTTATTATCATAAAGATAAATTTTTTCCTAATATTTGAACATGTTTGAAAATTAAAAAAACATTCACTTTTATCTTCTCTACTATAAAAAGTATAAAAAAGTTATAAAAATATATAATAAAATAAAAAAAATAAATATAAAAAAAATTCTATTTTTAAAAAGGTTTTCCTACCCCACGATTGAATCATGAAATTTCCTCAATAATTCTAATATATATAAATAGATTTATAAATTTGATATTAGCATTGAAATCGAAAATGTTAAGGAATATTATAACATTATGCTTTTATTAGTAGAAGGGTTGGGCCTTCCCATGTAGAATTATGATTTCTTAGAATCAATTTCAGTGTAATATAGTATAATAAGTGTTATTATACTTGGTGATTTTGTTTTAAATATATTTTCATATTCCACTCTTATTCTATCATTGTAAAATGGATAATTTTGAAATAATTCTCTTAGTATTTCATCTATTTCTTGAATCAAAAATCAAAATTTTTGTCTATTATTTTCAAAATATAAATTAAACTCTTTAACTAAAAAATATACCTTATGTTCCAATACTATTTGAAGTCGATAGATTTCCCTTTTTGTCAACCTTTATGGGATAATTTCAAAAACAATATACTAATATTTTATATAAGTCCTATAGGTGTCTTTAAATAGTTTTTCCAATCCATAAAAAAATATTTTACATCCTATTAGAAAACTCACCCTTTTAATTTTTCTATATAAGTTTTGGGGTTGATGTTATATTATAAACTCCTTATATACTCGTAAGAATAACTATGATTCTATTGTAATATTGAGCTACTTGATCACTGATAATTTTTCATGGAATTTAAAATCAAAAAATAGATTTATCCTTAAAGATTAACAGACAATATATGAGTCATCAATTTTAGTATTCTTTTATTACACCCATTTTGGAATATATTCTAAAACTAATGAGATATAAGAATATACAATGAAATAGTAAATTTTTTTATAAAATATATTCCCTATACTTCTAATATTTCAATAAAATTCTTTTTTCCTTTGACAAATATATTTCATTTATAATATGTTTCTTGTAAGTTATCATTTTAGACATTTGTTTTACAAAATTCATATGCATCCATAAAAAGTGTAGGATAACATATTCAAGAATACAAGACATTTCTAATATTTCATTAAGGTAAATTGTTTCCTATAAAAATTAATGTGTTATAATGTTCTATTACAGATGGTATATAACCTTTATCTAGAAATATTCTAATCATACTAGTGTATAAATAATATAAAATGTCTCATGTATAACATCATTAATTTATAACTATATTCATAAACACAATTTTCTAAAGTTTATTTAATAGATGAAATATAAAACCATTCTGCTTTGTTTTTATGATATGGTATAATATAACTAAAATAGAAAACAATTAAAAAGGTAAAAAATCATAATCATGATAACATTTTTTCATTTTACATGAGTTATCCCTCAATAAAAAATCAATTCCCTCTTATTTGATCTCATTCCCTCCATTTAGAAAATTTCAATTTCCTATTATTCCTAGCATCATCTTCCCAATTTTCTTAAGCCACTGTTGTGAGCCACCAAGGCAGTTTTACTCTTCTAGATTTATATATTCTACAATATTCTATTTTCTCCCTAGTTCATATTTTTTCAAAATAACTAATTTATTAATGTTACGTAAATTTCATGTAAATATATTTTTAAATTATATGGAATTATTCTGAGACCACATAGTCTAACGGCACGTGATTCCGAGACATGGTGAGCCTAAAACAGAATTTTGAACATTTTTTAAGTACTCCTAAGTAAACATATGAGAATATTTTTATAAATTTTTAACTTGTGATCAAGTTGAAAATCTGAGGGCACCATTGAATTCTGAACATTGTAATTTTCCTTGAAAGGACATAACTTCGACCGTCAAGGTCCAAACAAAAATTTAATTTTATGACTTTTTGAAAAATAATAAAATAACTTTAAAAAGTTATTTTATTTTATTTTCTCAATCATTGAGCAGAAGATGGAGACTTTGTGATGCAGCAACGAGGTGTATTGATGAGGCTCATTAATGGATCGTTAACTCGCAGGGTAACAATGCTTTAATGATGCAAAACAGTAACGTTGTTTCATAAATGAAACAGTGAAACAACACGATGTTGTAGTGTGCCAGAAATGTTATGACATGTTTTCCTTTTATTTTGGTTGACTCGGTGGTATAATGAGGAATTAATATTTGAAAATTCTCTGATGAATCCTAAACAAACTTCCTCTCTAACAAAAAATGACAAATACCAATGAACATCAAACATCTTCGACGCACCTCGATGAACAAATCCAGAAGCAACAAAAGACATTTACGTCTTGAAACCTCAAGGATATAATGATGCATCAATGAATGTCAAAGCGGTATAGGTTATTTGATCTTAAAGTTATTCCCGATTCCTTTTTCTGAAAATGATGAACTTGGATCAATCTACAAACAGGTTGATCTGCGAATCATGGGTTTATGCGGGAGGGTATCTTTTTTCAGATTTTCTTTATCTAAGATTGAAATTATCATTTTTTGATTGAAAAAACCACCTGGACCTTTCCCTATTTTTAAACCACTAACGCAGAAGGTGTGGGCCAACACGAACAAGGTCGGAGCACCTCTGTCGTGTGTATTCATTGTGGATGAATCCTCAAAGTGGAAGAAAGAGGAATTTGGGGCCAAGGCAAGGATGACGGCGACCTGGGAGGCCCATAGGTGTATATATATCAGAAAACAAACCACTGGAGAAATATTAGTGGCCCAAAGAAGGGATCACAGACCTACCGGTGGCAGTCAGCAGTGGCTCATGGTAGCGGCTACGGGCAGAGGATGGTGGTGCACCTGTCGGGGCGTCGCTGCAGTTGGATGACACGACACTAAGAGGGAATCACGTAGAGGGGGGCAAGCATCCGGGGCGCCCAGGTGGCTGGTGAGCCGTGGTATCCCTACCGCATATGGAGGAGACCCATGCATCTGTGGGTAGACAGGAGGCCAGACATGGCTGATTTCTGCATTCGAGGAGCACCCCACCGGCCACCCACGCAACCAGTCTTTAGGCTGGCAGGTTGCACACCCTACCACCGGGTCAGGCCGGTTCCATGCCCAACAAGCTGGAACCATTCTGATAGGTTGGACCCACAACCTGCAGGCTAGACCCACACTGGTAGGTAGGACCAGCACCCTTCGAGTAGGTCCGGACTAGAACGGGCCACCGGGTAACCTGACAGGCTGGACCATCGGCCAAACCGAGCCAAGTCCAGCGAGGCCCATTAGGCCTGGCCCACTGTCCAGGCCGAACTAGACCAACCCAGACCAATACCGGGTTAGGTCAAGTCTATTTTATCTAAACCAAGGTATATGGGACCCCCAAGCCAGCTTGGTCAAGTCAGTCTGACCGAGTCGGACCGGGCCTAGACATAACGGTCCCTTGTTTACTAAAACACCTGTATCTTGCAAACCGCACGTCTGATTAACGAGCTGTTTATGGAATTGGTACCCTATAGAAGAGGTGTATCTTTTTTCATGCTCTATGGTGACTTTATATTGAAGGTTGGATGATAATAATGGCTGGATTAGTGGTTCTCCTATGAATTCTTTGAATGAAACCCTATGGTTGGTTGAGACTTGAAGACTACTGACTGTTGACCCTTTGTTACTCGACTATAGCCCAGTGGGAAGAAATTATGTTTTACTTTATATCCCATGGTGAGAATCACTTCGGTGTGACTCTGTAGGCCCACGATATGTGATGAGGAGTACCTCTTTTCCCCAAATTTTGTGGGAAGCAATTCTATGTGACTTTGCAGGCCTATGGTACGTGATGAGGATGTGTGCCTAATAAGTCTAGGGTTAGTGGGAAGAAATTATGTGTGACTTGGAAGTCCCACTATACTCAATAGAGGAGAAGTTCTCCAGTAGCGGAGTTGTTCAATAATGTGACTGATGATTCTTCTATCACTACCATAAATGTGTACCTAGTGTGAGTTGTCTTGTAATTTGTGATTTACTTTTATGATTGATGTGTGGTATTTCCTTTTTGTTTTGGGTTCACTGCTGAGTATTGTATAACTGAAACCTACATGGGATTCACCCACACGTGTTGATTCTAATGTAGACAATTTTCATTTTGAAAGAGACTTTGGTGGACTGGGACCTAGAGGTTCTCAGGGAGACGGGATCGATGGATTCTACGATGGTGGACTGGCTAGCCTAAGAATAGGCAGGACCCAGTATGATCAGGTGGAAAATATATTCTACTTCAGATTCCAGTAGCTACACTACTCTCATGATCAGGTGGGATTTTCCCCAGATGGCCATCAGAGTTCCCATTTTGTACTTTTCTATTTTCATTTCTTTTGTTGGGTTTGTATTCTGGACCACTTATATTAGATGTACTTTTACTCCATGTTTTTCGTAATACGTGTCCCCTTTTTAGTTTTTGTGACTTGGTTAGGCGTGTGTGGGCATACAGGTTCTCAAGAAAATATCACACCCTTGTAGGTTGACGCTTTCGGGGCTAGTTTCCAGCCCATGGACTTTTGGAGGTGGGCTTGGGGTAGTCACATTACAGGCCTTAGGGGATAGGTCATGATAAAGTGGTATTAGAGGGTGGATGGTCCAACCACAAAGACTGAGATTATATTGTTTTTTTTGGTTAATGGTGTTAAGTGTTGCAAGTTTGAATTTTAGATTTGGGTAGTCTAGTGTTGGTGCGGCAGCCGACGTATCCATACATCGGGACCTTTAATTATTATTTTTGGCTCGATAAATGAAAAAATTGGCTGCATAAGTGCCTGAATATGTTATTTTGAATAACAGTCATCTCACTAGGTATAATTTTCTGATTATTTCACATCTTGATCTATCTAAGGATTCTTCCATTTAGGTGACTAGCTAGGATCCTGATATGAGGTCGTGAGGATAGCCCGCATAGCGATGAGGCATCTGTTGATGGACATGTTCTAGAGGTGGCCCCACTGGGTGGTGTTCCAGTGCTACCACCACCCGATGGTCAACGTCTACTGTCTGTGATTTCAGTAGAGTATGTTCATAGACTTAGTGCCCTACATGAGTTTTAGAGACAGGGACCTCCCAGGTTCAGGGGAGAGATAGATCCATAGGTCACTGAGAACTGGCTGGAGGTAGTGATGTGGGTATTTTACTTAGTGAGGACACTTCCTTACCAGATATAATTCTTAGTAGTGAGCCTTATGTAGGGATCGACAGAGATATCGTGGATCTTGACCACCCAGACGCATAATGTGGCATCCCTCACCTGGGTAGACATTGAGCGGCTTTTCTAGGAGGAGTTTTTTCCAGTACCTTATATTCTATGTGAAATTAGAAGCTGGTTACCTACAGAAGGGCATCATGATGGTGGTTGATTACTCAGCAAGGTTCACTGATATTTCTCGTTACACGATATGTATGGTGCGAGACCCTTTCTTCATAGCACGAGCCTTTGATCAGGGACTCTGGTGGGAGATAAGGGTGTTGGTGTTGTCTCTCAGCATCCTTACTCGGGCTGGGTGCTGGAGATAGACCTTCTGGTAGAGATCTTCTTGGTATAGTAAGCACTAAATGAAACAACATCCAGCAGACCCTGAGCGGCAGAGTCTTGAACAGGATACAAGCAGTACACACGAGGGACCAAGTAGGCCAGGTCTTTCAAGGGATGACCCTAGGACTCAGGGTCGGTAGTGTGGGGGATCCAGACTAGAGGGAGTCTGTCGAGAACTAGAATTTTCTTCTCATGCAGTTGACAGGGACACATGGCACGTGACTGTCCAACCCACCATACAGATGACTAGCAAATGTTCAAGGGTCCACCATGACAGAGGCATCAGTTTGAGTGAGGAGGTCCGCATGGCGGTAGATGTGGTAGGGGAGCAGGATGAGTACTAGGTGGTGGATAATGGTTTGAGGTGTTACCTCCACCACAGCTAGGTGGTCCACCCTAACCTCAAGAAGCAGCCATACATGGTCGAGCATGGCTTTAGGAAGTGAAGGATAATGACCACAGTTCTCCAGAGATGATCTGAGTTAAGATTTATTTCTTCTCTACCCTAGATGTTATTCTTATAGACACAAGTTCTAGTCACTGTTTCCTTGCCATGGATCTTGTTCAAATCCCAGAAAATCTAGTGGAGTCGTTGGCTCGATCCTTATGGCTAGAGAATATTATGAGAGGGTATTTTATGATTACACACTGGTTCCAGCAGTTTAATCTTACTCTATAAGGCGAGATCTTCGACTGAGATCTCCTAGTAGCGACATCGAGGCCTTACAACGTCATCTTGGGTATGGACTGGTTATTCATAGTCCAAGCTCAAATCGATTGTTTCAGACATATAGTGTAGTGTGTCTGCGATGATGGGACCCGATTTTCCTTCACCGGTGAGAAGAAACCCCTTGCAGCACAAGACATACTTTCTTGGAGGAGGTTGCATCCGATCACTCACCAGTTGGCTAGTATCACCCCCAGTGCAGTGGATTAGAGGAGTCCAAGTTTTCCTATAGTGTTAAATGAGTACGAGGATGTTTTTCTTGAAGATGTTCGATGAACACCACCTCGTAGGGAGGTAGAATTTTTCATCGCACTATACCTAGGGATGACACCGATATCCACACCAGCATATTGGATGGCTCCTGCGGAGCTTCACAGGCTAAGGTTATAACTGGAGGACTTGCAGGAAAAGGGGTTCTTAAGACCCATCTTTCCACCATGGTAATCCCATGTAATTTATTCCAAGAAGGAATACGGGAGTTTGTGGTAGTTCGTAGAAATACAACACCTGGACCAGGTGACCATGAAGAACATATATCCACTACCAAGAATCGATGATCTCTTCGACCAGCTGATGGGGGTGAAGTGGTTCTCAAATATAGACCTTAGATAAGGCTATGACCATCTTTGGTTAAGAGATGAGGATGTATCAAAGACAGTATTCAAGTGAAAATATGTCCAGTATGAGTTCCATGTGGTGCATTTCGGTGTGACCAACGCCCCAGAACTGTTCATGGGACTCGTGAATAGGATCATCAAGCCATACCTTGACCAGTTTGTTGTAGCATTCATTGATGACATATTGGTGTAATTGGATTCAAAGAAGGAGAACACTACATAACTGAAGATAGTCCCATATACACTATGAGATCACCAACTTTGTGTAAATCTATCAAAGTTTCAATTTATGATTCGAGAGGTCCATATTCTAGGATACATCATCTTAGAGGATGGAGTTGTAGTAGATCTGTTGAAGATAGAGGCAGTTCTTTCTTGGGAGCAGCTCAGGAGTATGACTGAGGTGGGGAGATTCCTGGCATTAGATGGTTACTGTTAGAGGTTCATTCCTGACTTTCCTATAGTAGATACACCCTTATAATCTTTTACATGGAATGGATAGCCCATCTTGTGGATAGAGAAATGTCAACAGAGTTTCCAGGAGATGAGGTGGACACTACCAAAGATGGGTGTTGGGTATGTAGTTTACTACAATGCATCAAGGACCAGACATGGTTGTGTCCTCATGATGGACTAAACAGTGATCTCCTATGGCTCATGACAGTTTTGATATCAAGAGACTAACTACACGACCCACAACCTGGTGTTAGCATTAGTGGTCTTTTCGTTGAAGATGTGGTGGAAATACTTGATTGGTGAATGGATTAAAGTTTACTCAGACCATAAGAGTCCCAGGTATATCTTCTCCCAGAAGGACCTGATCTTGAGAGAGAAATGATGGCTAGAGTTCTTCCAGTACTATGACTTTGAGATAGTCTATACTCTAGGAAAGGGGAATGTGGTGGCAGATGTGCTGAATAGGAGGACTGGTTTGCAGCTGCTGAGTGAGGAGACAGAGTAGTTGTCCATGATGTAGATATCCTTCATCGATGATGGTAGATCTACTTACCTTCAATCGATGATTGTTACTCCCCCAATCTTACAACGAGTCAAGGAAGCACAACTAGTGGATGTTTACTACAAGGCCCTATATTCTCAGTTATCCTCAGGACGGGATCCTAATGTATTTTTTATAGGTAGAAAACACAGCATCCTTTTCAGAGGGTGCACTATAGTGCCAGTGACATTGTGGGGTGAGGTGTTGAGGTAATTACATACACCCCCTTATCAGTACATCCTGGAGTGGAAAATATGTATTATGACCTCCGACGTCTGTACTAGTGGACAGGGATAGAGAAAGTGGTGGCCGAGTTTGTTTTATGATGCCTCACTTGTTAGTAAGTGAAGGCTAAGAATCAGGTTCCAATAGGCTTGGACCAACCACTCGAAGTACCAGAGTTGAAATGGGATGGTATCTCAATGGAATTTGTGACAGGGTTACCACATACATCCAGGGGCCACGACTCTATCTGGATGATCATTGACCGACTCACCAAGTCGGATTACATCCTACCCATCTGGGAGTAGGGACCGATAGAGGGATCGGGATGCCTCTATGTCTAAAAGATAGTGCATTTTCATGGGGTTCCCCCAATGATCATCTCAGATTGTGATACTCGATTTACATCTTGGTTGTAGAGGGGATTATAGGAGGTGATCAGGATGCACCAACTCTTGAGCACAGGTTAGATGGAGTGGACCATACAACAATAGCTATCACTCCACCATTGTAATGGAACCATTTGAGGCCTTGGACGGGCGACCATTCATATCACCCCTATGCAAGACAGACCCAGGGGAGTCGACCTTCATGGGTCTGTAGTTGGTATGAGCCACAACAGTGAGGGTGAAGATCATCCTGAAGTGGATGAAGACTGTACAGAGAAGGCATAAGTCTTATGCTAATAGCAGACGAAGACACTTGGAGTTTGAGGAGCATGATCATGTATTCCTTTGGGTCTCACCCCGATGAGGATTGCAAAGATTTGGAAGGGGCAGCAAGCTACCTATGAGGTTCTTCAAACCTTTTCATATTCTAAGAAGAGTTGGCAAGGTGGTGTACCACCTAGATATACCACCATAGATGCACCGGGTGCAATATGTTTTCCACGTGTCACAGCTAAGGAGGTACATTCATGATCCATCGCACATCGTAGAATGGGGAGAGCTAGACATTAACAATGGAGAGACATTGGCAGAGTTCCTGGTGGGGATAGTGGTTCAAGAGGACTGGGTCCTATGTGGGTATTCGATTCCTCTGATGCATGTTCGATGACAACAAAGGAATCTCTAGGAGAGAACATGGGAGTAGGAGGCTCAGATTCATGATCAGTACCCCCATCTATTTGATTAGTTTTTGTTTAGGCTTTCGGGGACGTAAAACTATAAGGTGGGGAGAATGTAATGTCTCAAAAATTATGTGTAATTTTTCTTTTAAAATTTTATGGAATTATTTTCAGACCACAAACATTGATGACATATGATTCTGAGGCCCTGTGAGCTCAAAATAGAATTTTGAACTTTTTTTAAGTACGCTTTGGTAAATTGGCTAGCGGGTTTTTTCTTAACTTTTGAACTGGTGATCAAATTGAAAATATGAGGGCACCATTGAATTAAAAATGTCGGTATTTACAAAAAAAATACTTAACTTCAGCCTACAATGGCAGAATGAAAAATTTAATTTTTGAACTTTTCAAAAAATAATAAAATAACTTTAAAAAAATTATTTTCTTTTCTTTTCTCATTCGTTGAGAAGAAGAAGGAGATGGTGTGATGCAAAAGAAAGGTTCATTAATGAGTCTCATTAATGGATCATTAACTCACAACATAACAATGATATACTGATGTGTAATAGTGACGCTGTTTCCTAATGGAAATAGCATAATGATGAGACATCAAAACGTAACAAAAACACCGCAATGTGTTTTAATTTTATTTTGGTTCATGTGTTGGTGCAATAAAGAATTAACCAGGGAGGATTCTCTGATGAACCTCTGACAAAATTCCTCTCCAATAAAAAATGACAATTGCTGACGAGAATCAATCATCTTTGACGCACCTCCAAGAACGGATCCAGAAGAGACAAATGATGTTGACATCTTGAAACATCGAGGACGTAACGTTGTGGCAATGAACATAAAAGAGGTAGGGCTTATTTTATTTTAATGTTCTTCCTCATTCCTTTTTCTGAAAATGATGAACATGGATCAACTCACGAATAGGTTGATCTCTGAATCATGCATTTATGCTGGAAGGAATATTTTTTTGCGATTTTCGTTATCCAAGATAGAAATTATCAAATTTTTATTAAACTATCCCCCCCAACCACATACCTTTCCCTATTTTTAAACCTCTAACATGAATAGTGCAGGCCGACACGAATAAGACATGAGCACGTTCTCCATGTGAATTCATTGTGGTTGTATCCTCAAAGTGGAAGTAAGAGGAATCTTTGGCCATGGCAGGGATGGCGGTGACTCAGGAGGGCTATAGGTGCAGACAGATCGGAAAACGAACCACCAAAGTAATTATGGTGGCCTGTAGAAGGGACTGCCATCACGCGGGCGCCGGTGGCGGTGGAAGCAGGCGGTGTCCTGCGATGGAAGCCACGGGAGGAAGATAGTGGCGGGCCACAGTAGTGGGCATCACGTGGAGGGGTGGCTTTCATTCGGGCTCCCCAGGTGGATAGTGAGCCACAGTCGCTTGACCGCAATTGGAGGAGCCCATTGCGTCTGCGGGGCAGACGGGAGGCTGGACGCGGCCGGCTGCCGCATCCAAGGAAAACCCCACTGACCACCCCCATTGCTGGTCTTCAGGTTTGCAGGTCATGCCCCTAGACATCGGTTTGAACCCATATTCACCGGGCTGGGTAGGTCTGACGGCCCAGCGGACCGGACCTGCACCGGCAATCTGGATTTGCGCCCTTCGGGCCAGGTCGCCGGGTGACCCGACGGACTGGACACTCAGCCAAACCAGGTCAGGTCCAGTGAGTCACATTGGGCCTATCCATTGGCATTGTCGGACCATACCTAACAAGACCCAAACTAGGTAAGGTCAAGTTAGTAGAATTTAAACCAATTTATGTGGGGCCCCCGGGCTAGGTTGGTATTATCGGTCCAACCGGGTTTGATCGGGCCCAGACACAACCAACCCCTGTTTACTAACATGCCTGTATCTTGCAAACCGCACATCCTATTGACGATCTGTTTGGTGGGTTATTACCCTCTCAACGAGGCAGATTTTTGGAATATTTTATGGTGAATTTCAAGGAATTGGAGATGTGATGAATGTCTTGAGGAGCAGTTCTTCCAGGTGCACTACATACTGAACCCTATGGTTTTATAAGACCTAAATAATGTTGACTTTCAACTCTATGAGATTGGACTATATCCCAGTGGGAAGCACTTTTTTGTGGATATGCAGGTCCACGATGGGAAGCACTTCTATGTAACTTTGCAGGCCCATAATATGCGACGAGGAGGAGTACCTCAGTTGGCCAAGATTATTGGGAAGCACTTCTCTGTGACTTTGCTGGCACATGGTATGTGAGGAGGAGGTATAATTTAGTAGTCCAAGGTTAGTGGGAAGCACTTCTATGTGACTTGGAAGGCCCACTGTACTCGATAGAGGAGGATTTCTCATGTTGTCGAGGTATTTGATGATGTGACTGATGATTCTTCTATCAGTGCCCTAAATGTATACATTGTGTGAGCTACCATGTGCTTCATTCCTTAATTTGAGGATTATTGTGTTGTATTTCCTTTTTGTTTTGGGGTCCATACTGAGTATTTTGTTACTCACCCCTGCATGAGATTCACCCGCACATGTTGTGTATGGTGCAAAGGATCGACATTTCGATAGAGAGGTTGGTGGACCGGGACCCAGATTTTCTCAGGGAGACAGGACCAACGGAAGCTATGATAGTGGACTTGGTGGCCTAGGACTAGGTGGGTCCCAGTAGGATTTGGTGGACAGAACATTATACATCAGCTTCAATTAGCTACACCACTCTCACAATTGATGTGGTAGTGTTTTCACACTCTTTACCACATCCTTTTTTTATTTTCTATTGAAATTTTTATATTAAAATGATTTTTTAGTCCATATTTGATAAGTGTTGTGTTTTTGATCTTGTTGTGTAAAATAATCCGTTTTTAGTTTAAAACATGTGTTTTAATGTACATTAGTGTCATTTTAAATAAGTCTTAAATTAACTTAGTCTTGCGAATTAGACTTTTATTTATTTATTCTTTTATTTTTATAATTTTTCATTCTATTTAGTTTATTAATTCATTTATTAAATTAATTAATGATTTATTCTTTAAATTGTAAATAAATAACTATTTTTGGTTTTTAGACTTTTAATAATTTAATTAGTTTTAACAATTTAATTTTATTCATTTAATATTTTTTATTCTTCAATTTAATTAATTCTTTAATTAATTAGTTAAATAATTTAAGCAAGTTACGGTATATATTTTTAATTTTTTCTTTAATTATGTTTTTTTATTTTTTAAACCAAAATTAATTCATTTGTTTAAATAAAGTTTTATTAATTTAATATTTCACTTTGTAGTTTTTAGTTTTTAATTCCATTCTATTTAATTTGATATATTAATTGATTTATTTTTTTTAGTTTTATTAATTTTTTTTATTAATTTAATTTTTCTTTGTTTTGTTTGTTCGCAGGTGTTGCGGTCGCACGGTCCCGCCCTTATCAGTGACCTTCCTCACCAATACATCACCGATACGGCCTAGCTCACCGTTAACCCTTTCTATCAGTATCCTTGCTACCGATACACAAAACCCCACTGTTATCCCTTTTATTACCTCACCGATAGTCCCTTTATTACCTCACTACTTCCCATTTTTTATTACCTCACTGATATACCTCCACTCCGCCTACCCTTACACCCTTTTCTTTTTCCTTTTCCTCCTTTAACTCACTAATACACTTCTCAAGTCCACTGTTATACCAAACCTCACTGTTACTTAACCCTAACTGATACATTTCCCTATCTCTTCCTCACTGATACCTCGCTGTTAACCCCTCCTCACTGTTATGTTTTATTTCCTCACTGGTACCCTCCGGTTCACTGTTACTATTTTCCCACTGATAAACCTCGGTTCACTATTACGATTTTCTCACTGATACACCTCTGTCCCTTCATTTCATCACCAATACTTCTTTCCTCACTGATACTTCTTTCCTCACTGATACTTCTTTTCTCACGGATACACCTCGCCCTCTTCCCTGCTCCTTCCTCATGGCCCGCTACTCCTCACTGTCTGCCCCGCATCCCTCCTTCCTGCTTCGCACAACACTCTATCATCCACACTTCTCCCTTCCTATGCTCCAGAAAACCAATAGCAGCTAAATCCCCACAAAAATCTCCACAGCAAATCAAGAAAATCGAACAGAGTATTTACAAATAGAACAGTAACCTGAATCTAAATACCGCACATGCAATATCCTAATCGTAACCTAATCGAACCTCACCACACCGGTTCTCTGGCTGCATAGCAAAGCCGCACATCTCCCTACCTCTATATCTTCAACACCTAAACACTGGTTCCCCTGATTTGTGCCGCCCCCTACTCAACAGCCACCCCCAATCCCCTCCTTCCACACTAAACCCTTGTCGTGGCCTGAGTCTGCATCACCCGAACACTTGGCCTGACCTTTCGCATTGCCCCCTGCTTCTCCATGCACATCGGAGAACATGCCTCCATGACCTTCCCACATCACCTAGCTGCGGCTGGCCAAAATTGAACCCATGACCTTGCCGCAAGTCCTCCTCCTCACCTCACCACCTCACATCGCCAGCACTGCCTTGAACCGTCTGCCTCAAAGCTGAAGCCACCCGCCGCAGAGTCACTGCAATACCCTGCTGAATCCGCTCCGCACACCCTACTAGATGATGCCGCCTCCTTCCCCGCCTGTCCGTGCATCCTTCCTCATCGCCGCGAGACACTTGAACCGCTGCCACCACCCCTGCCCTAAACCCTGCTGCACACCCCTTGCTTTTCCCTTTTTTTTGCCACCTCGCACCCGCACAAATCCCCCCTCCCCTCTTCTCTAATTTTCATTTTCTATTTTCTTTTATTATATTTATATTATGTTATAACATATAATAACACACACATATATATATGTATATGATATATAGTGATATTGATATCAACACACATACTAAATATAATTAGTATAACATGAATAATATATAATTGGGTACATTATTTTTTATAATTCATTTATTATGTGTTATATATATTATACAATAATAATAATAATAGGTTTATTAAAATATTTATATATTTATTTATTATGTTTATTATATGTTATTAATAGTTATTAATCTAATAATAATATTAGATTTTGGTATTTTTATTTTAGTGTTATAAATATATAGTATATATATAGTTGGTTTCATTTATTTTGTACATGAAACACATGTGTATTTTGTTGTTTTGTGGCAGGGGCGGGATGCACTCACTTAGAGTTCACTAAAAAGAGGGTGACGTGCACATAGAAGTGTGCCACATGGATCTATTGTGTCTAGTGAAGAAATTGACTCACCGTGCGCGCATATTTTTGATTCAGTTAAGAGAAACTGCTCCGGTGACCAGCGCGGGAGGAGCAACGCAGTGAAAGCGCCATGTGGAGGCCAGGGACCTCCCCAGGGGAGATTCCAGAGGCATTAGTTAGGTGATTAATGCACAAGAGGTGAGAGAGGCATCGAGCTATAGACTAGAGCAGGGAACATTAGGGGAGATCATTGAAGAGTGAAGGAAGATCATCCATCAAGAGAGACAGGCAACAAGACTGGAGATCCAGACCGGGGGAGCAGAGTAGGAGTAACTTACACCATCTCCCTTGGAGTAGATCGGAGTATGAGATCAGATCATTTTCACTCCTCGATTCCTAGGGCGGGACATTGAGCGGAGTTCTAACATTTAATCCACCATCAAGCAGTAGGAGTTAGAGTTTCAGAGAGCACGAGAAGGGAGACGAACATTCTTATTTGTCTTGTGCTTTGTTTTTATGCAACTCAATTTAACATGAACATCATCATTTCCTACTATTCTGTTTCATTAAAACCAACCAATTTGTCCATCTAACTTCATTCGAGGGGGATAAGCTGGTTGATTAAGGTTTTTTAGCCTTGTTTGTGCGCTGCATCCTTTTTCTTTGGATCACCTCTCTCATTTTTTATAGACAAGATTATTTTCAAAAAAACAAGATCGTGTGAAAGCCGATCTTGTTTTTACCATAATGAAAACTATTTCAAATTGAGTAACTCATTAACAAGTGAATTATACTTTAATGAGAGAGACACACTGAACTCAACTGACAGGTTGAGCTCGGTGACTTTTGACTTTTCTTCACCATTGGATGGAATGACTCTTAATGTCGAAGGACTGTAAGATCTATTTCATCACAAACCGACCAGATGACAAATCTGGCTGGTTACTTTTAGTCAAATCCATTTTTCTTAATCTCAGTGTGTGAACAAGGTTAAGCAACATCAAATCAGCAAGCGGACTTCCTCCCTTACTCATCTATTGGTTGTTTGCACCACAATTCCTCTTATTGTTCTGTCTACTCACATTGCACTCACCATATCACTATCACTTCTCCACACATTGAATCTCATTCACTCCACTTTACCACCACAAATTGTCTTTGCTCGATTTTTTCATGTGTGTTTTTATTTAGATTATTTTTTATAACACCAGACACAACAATAGGCCTCCCTTTGGTTCGACCCAGTCTTTCAATTGTCCTAAGTAGTAAGTAGGTATAAATTTTAGTTTGTCACCTGTGCCCAATGACGTGTGAGCGTGAAAATTTTGGCGATGTATCCAGGGAGGCTAGGTGTGTTTTAAAAAAACCAAACAAAAATTCACATAAAAAATCACTAAAAAATCTGCAAAAAGAAAATTGAAATTCAAAAAAACAATTGTGAACCTTCTACATGAAAACCAGGTCTATTTCTGAACACTTATTACCTGGTAACCCTGAAATTGATAAACACCTCAATGAAGTGAAAAATAAAAAATACAAGGTCAAAATGGAAGAAAACAGAAATGAAAACCTGAACAACCCACTTCCTGAGAATTTGAACCAACCTGGAATGATGAACCCACCTGGGAATGAGATAGTTGAGAGGCACAGTTTGAGAGAGTTCTTGTTACCTTTGGTGTCTAGAAGCCCTTCCTGCATTAGAATCTCTCCTAGGTCCAGGAATTATGAGATCAAGCAATCTATGCTTAGTCAGCTTCCCACCTTCAATGTAATTCCAAGTGAAGACTCTCTTGACGTCATTAGGGCCTTCTATTGTAGTGTTCAGTAGCTTCCACTTTGGGGTCTCACTGAGGAAGAGCTTAAATTGAGAGTGTTCCCCTTCTACCTCAAGGAAAATGCTAGGTCTTGGTTACAATAGTTAGAGGAAGAGATCTTTGTCACCTGGGATCAAGTTTATAATGCCTTTACAATGAAATTCTATCCAAGGAGGTTGACATCTGAGATTAGGCACAAAATCTCTATATTCCTTCAGGATGAAGGAGAACTGTATCATGAAGCCTGGGATAGGTTTAGAGGTTTTATTAGGTATTGTACAAACCATCAATGTACACCACAATTCCTCGTGGACACATTCTACAATAGTATCACCCCTTACCACCAAACTTTGGTGGATCAGTCTTCTGGAGGAGAATTTAGTGATAATACTGCTGAGGATCTCAAATAGATCATTAACACATTAGCTCAGAATTCCCAGCACAAATGCTCTAGGAGGAGAACCATTGTTAGAAAAGAAACCGCCCCTAATCTTTAAGCTGAAGCCCAAGATTTTGGGTTCTTTAATGAGAACCCACATCAAATCCTTAAGGAGCAGTGTCACCACTATGGCATGTATGGCCATTCTCAAACCTATTTTCCAAACATTTATATGTCTGTCCAGCCTCATGAGAGTGTCAGCTTTGCTGGATATGGACCTCGGATGCAGCCTAGGGATGATCCTTTTTCCAACACCTTAAATCAAGGGTATAGGAACCATCTAAACCTGTCATGGAGGGAGCAGGAAGTCCTCCAACCTTTTTCCCCTCCTAGATTCCAGCAGCCTCCTAGGCATCAATTCAAACCCCAATCCCAACCAAAGGCTGAGTCATCCAACTAAAAAGATGAGGTGAGAGACATGTTCCATCAGTTGATAGGGATATTTGATGAACAAAAGACCAAAAATGATTATTATAATGTTCAAATGGATGCTATAATGAAGTACTTGGAAATTCAAATGGGGAAGTTGGCTAGGGATGCTAGTAATAGAGAAAGGGGTAGGCTGCCCAGCACCACTGAAGCCAATCCTAGGGAGAATTCCATGGATGTGACCACCGGAAGTGGTCTCCAAACTCACCAAGAGCCTAGGAAAGAACCCCAAAATGATGAAAATGAAAAACTGGATGAAACTAGAAACTCAAATATGAAAGAACCAGAATCTGGAAAACTGAACAGCACCACTGGAATCCCTCCAGTCCCTACTGTTTCAGCTCAAAAACTCAAAAAAATGGCTTGAAAAACAAAGATAATAAAGGGAAGAAATTGTTTGAAGAAGAATCTGTAGAGATGCCCCCCAATTGTGAGGAATGTTTCCCCTGCAATTCCCTTCCCACACAGAATTAAGAAACCAATTCATGATTCTGAACTGTTGAAATTTTTGAAAGTGGTTAAAAAGCTAAACATTGATATCCCATTCCTGGAAGCATTGATACAAAGCCCATCATATCTGAAATCACTCAAGAAAATCTGTTCAAACAAAATGACATTAGAGGAATTTTCCACCTATAGCTTAATAGAGGAGTGTAGTGTAGTCTTGCAGAATAGGATACCTCCTACGCTTTAGGACCTTGGTAGCTTTGTTATCCCTTGCACATTTGGGGATAGAGGTGGTAAGTTCAATTGTTTATGTGATCTGGGTACTAGTATTAATCTAATTCCACTGTCACTTTTCAGCACCTGAGATTAGGAGTTCCCCAACCCACCACTATTGTGTTACAAATTGCTGATAGGTCCATTAATCATCCATTGGATAGGGTCAATGATCTGTTAGTGGGAGTAGGAAAACTATTTTTGCCTACTAACTTTCTTATCCTTTATATGGAGTGTGACTAGGAGGTTCCTATAATTCTTGGTAGGCCCTTCTTGGCCATAGGGGGAGCTGTGATAGATGTATCTAAGGGGAAACTGATTTTCAATTTGGGTGAACAGAATGAAGAATTCAATGTGATTATGAAAATCCAAGAACCCAACAACCCAATTTTCCCAAAATATGAGATGTTTGCTGCTGAAAGAAGTGTTGATAAGAAGGAAGAAGAGTTTCTCAAAATGATAGTTGAAATCAACAGTGATCCTAAAATCCCCGCTGCCTCTTGCATGTGGATCAGCTCAAGTAAGGAGAGATAATATGTTGATGAGTCTGATGGAGAATTCTTGGAGAACCTAGATGAGTTTGATGTGGATCACATTCTTATCCCGAGAGAGGAGTCTGAGTTTGAGGAGATATCTTTTGGAAGCTCTTGCACTAAGGAAAAGGCCTTGTCTACTGCCTTCTTCAAGAGGAATCATGAAGACCATGGGCCACCCAGGCCTATGTGTCTTCTCTCAAGCCAGTCATCACCCACCCTTGAACTAAATCCCATCCCTTCCCATCTCAAATATTCCTTTTTAGGATACAATTCCACCCTTCTTGTGATCATTTCGTCCAATCTAGAGGTGGGTCAAGAGCAAAATCTGCTTACTGTTTTGAAGAAGTACAAGTCTGTCATAGGCTGGTCAATTGCTGATATCAAAGGGATAAGTCCAGCCTTCTATATGCATAAAATTCCCATGGAACCTAAGTGTAATCCTAGAGTAGAAGCCCAAAGATGACTCAAACTCAACATGAAGGAAGTTGTGGGAGTAGAAGTGATTAGGTTGCTTGATACTGGGATAATATTTACTATTTCTGATAGCCCCTAGGTCAGTCCTGTCCAGGTGGTACCCAAAAAAAGTGGAGTGACAGTGGTCAGTAATGAAAGGAATGAGAAAATTCAGACAAGAATAGTGAATAAATGGAGAGTCTGTATAGACTACAGAAAATTGAATGATTCCACAAGAAAGGATCACTTCCCCATGCCATTTTTGGATCAAATGTTAGAGAGGTTGGCAGGAAATGAATTATTTTGGTTTCTTGATGGTTATTATTGTTACAACCAGATTGCTATTACACCTGAGAACTAAGAGAAAACTACCTTCTCCTAACCATTTGGGACATTTTCCTACCGACAGATGCCATTTGGCTTGTGTGGTGCTTCTGCCACTTTTCAGAGATGTATGATGATAATTTTTTCAGACATGATTGAGAGGATTATTGATGTATTCATGGATTATTTTTCTTTTGTGGGAGATACCTTTGAGAACTGTGTGAAAAATCTCGAACTAGTGTTAGAAAGGTGACAAGAGACCAACTTAGTCTTAAACTGGGAAAAGTGCCAATTCATGGCCACTGAAGGCATAGTTTTGGGACACAAAGTTTCTAAGAAGGGGCTGGAGGTCGATAATGCTAAAATTGAGGTCATTCAAAAGTTTCCTCCAACTGAAAATGTCAAATGAATTAGAAGTATTTTGGGTCATGATGGGTTCTACAGGAGGTTCATTATAAACTTTTCTAATATTACTAGACCCCTGTGCTCCCTACTGGTTAAGGACACACTCTTTGTATTTGATGACACATGTCTAAAGGCCTTTAATCTACTCAAGGAGAAGTTAACTACTTCACCTTTAATCACTTCTCCTAACTGGAACCTTCCTTTTCAGGTTATATGTGATGCTAGTGATTTCGCAGTAGGAGTTGTTTTAGGGCATATGAAGGATAGGAAACTTCATGTTATTTACTATGAAAGAATGCTTATAGATTATTCCTAGAAGAATTATTCTACCACTAAAAAGGAGTTGGCTGCTGTGATGTTTTCTTTGGAAAATTTCAGGCAGTAATTGATAGGATCAAGGATCATAGTTTTCACAGATCATTCAGCCCTTAAGTATTTGCTGGCTAAAAAAGACTGAAATCCCAGACTCATGTGGTGGACCTTGCAGCTACAGGAGTTTGATTTATTGATTAAGGATAAGAAAGGGGATGAGAATGTAGTTTCAGATCACTTTTCCAGCTTGCCCAATTCCCCTAGTAAGGAACTAAAAGATATCAACACTTCCTTCCCTGATAAACAACTGTTTGCTGCTTATGTGCAGCAATCTACTTGGTTTGTAGACTATGCCAGCTTTCTGGAAGCTAGAGTAATGCCCAAGGATCTTTCACACAACCAAAGGAAGAGGTTTATATCTGAGTTGAAATATTATTTTTGGGATGACCCTCTTCTCTTTCGAAGGTGTGCTGATGGGATTATGAGAATATGTGTGGTTGAGGATGAGATTTTACCCATACTTGAGAGCTTCCACTCATCACCTTGGGGTGGCCACCATGGAGGAGAAAAGACTACTCAGAAGGTCCTTCAGGCTGGTTTCTACTGGCCAACACTGTTTAAAGATGCTAGGAGTTTGGTTATTGGCTTTGAGAAATGTCAAATGTTGGGTAATTTTGGAAGAAGGTAGGAAGTACCCCAAAAAGGTATTCTGGAGGTCGAAATATTTAATGTGTGGGGCTTAGACCTCATGGGACCATTTCCATCCTCTTATGGGAATGAGTAAATTTTGGTCATTGTGGACTATGTGTCCAAGTGGTTTGAGGCAGTATCTTTGCCCGACAATTCAGCTGCTAGTGTTGTGAAATTCATTAAGAAAAACATCTTTTCCAGATTTGGGGTGCCTCGAGCTTTCATTATTGATAATGGAACTCACTTCAAGAATTATAATTTCAAAGGTTTGATAGAGAAGTATGGGTGCTCACATAGGACAGGTGCGACTTTCCACCCACAGCTCAGTGGACAAGCTGAAGTTTCAAACAGAGAGCTCAAATAGATTTTAGAGAAAAAAGTGTCTAGCTCTAGGAGAGACTGGTCAAGGAAGTTGGATGAGGCCCTTTGGGCCTACAGAACTGCTTATAAGACTCCTATAGGGATGTCACCATATAGGATAATCTTTGGGAAATCATTCCATCTACCTATTAAGTTACAAAAGAGATCTTATTGGGCAGTGAAGGCACTTAACTTTGATTTTAAATCTGCTGGAGAGAGGAGACTGCTAGAGCTGAGTGATCTGGAAGAGATTCGAAGAGAGTCCTATGTGAATGCTGAAATTTAAAAAGAAATAACAAAGGCTTTTCATGACTCAATCATTCAAAATAGGAATTTCAAGGTTGTTTAGAGGGTCCTTCTTTTCAATTCTAGATTGAAGCTGTTTCTAGGAAAGTTGAAGTCTAAATGGTCAGGACCCTTTAACATTGTTTGAGTTTTGGTTAATGGAGTTGTTGAGCTTGTGGGAGAAGAGAATTGACCTTTCTTAGTTAATGGTCAAAGAATAAAGCACTTCTTTGAAGGGAAACAAAAGGGATTGGCTACCATATCTCTATTGGAAGAATGATCTGATTCAAGTCTAACTGAGGACTATAAACTCAGTGTTG
Source organism: Viscum album (assembly GCA_963277665.1). Lineage (NCBI taxonomy): Eukaryota > Viridiplantae > Streptophyta > Magnoliopsida > Santalales > Viscaceae > Viscum > Viscum album. The sequence goes on from OY728134.1 coordinate 64,855,309, forward strand.
CATGGGAACTAACCCATGGTTGCTTAGTAGTTTCTCTTTTATTTTATGTTTTTCAACAAAGTAATCCCTACTTCTTGATCTCCAATCTTTCTTAACTACTAATGGTGCTCCATGATCTACTATTGTCTTAGAAAGAGTTCTTGCTACCAGAAACTTAGCCCAGAAAACCCAAGGGAGAAATCCGCTGCATCATATGGATAACATTTCTCTCTACTCACTCTCTAGGGTTACTTGTCTTGAACTATAAAATCTTCAATCTTATTTTTATTCTTTTCACCTACAGGTTACTAAAGAGGAGTAATAACCCAGTAATGTTGAAGAGTATTTGTTGATGAAATCCACTGCTAAAGGTCCAATAATTCAGGGAAGTGTTGTTCTACCTTTTTCATTTTCAATTACTTACTTACTCTCCACTGTGAACTAAGTGTGGGGGACTTCCTCCCAATATGTGAGTAATTACTGTGTTTTCTTGCTTGGGTGTTAGCTGCTAATATCTACTTAGTTGAGAATGTATTTTGAGCTGATTTGTAGTACCTGCTTGCACTCATTGCTTTCAATTTCATTATGCTACTGCTACACATCTTTGTTAATCATGCTACTATTTGAAGTAAATTGTTAAAATCTTTTGTCTTCTCACAAAAATTCAAAGAATGTACATTTTAGGACTATAAATACACTATGTTGCTGGTGATGGTTGGTGGGGTTGGGTTCTTCTGTTTTTGTTTATTTGGGTTTTTATTTTCTTTTACTTTTTGTGTGGAAAAGAAAATTTTTGAACTGCATTGATACCCCTCCATATCCTTTATCATCTGAAATTTCCATCTGTATTGAACATAAACTGTCTTCCACCTTGAGATACAACATTGGGGACAATTTTGGGTGTTAATTGTGGGGAAGAGGGGTCATTCTAGTGTCATGTTGAATTCCCCCTTCTTAAACATGAGTTTGTGTTTGTTAAAAAAATGGTCAATTTTTTTCATTTTTTCAAAAAAATGGTTTAAAATTCATTCTATTTTTTTCAAAATTCTTTCATCACATGATGGTCATTGGAGATTCACTGGTATTTCAATTATGTCTGGTTTAGTGGATAATTGTTTCCTGGATGTTGAGAGTGGCACTTAGTCAGAAACTGTTAAGTATGAATGATTACTGAGTGCAATTGTTCATTGTCTCTATGGACCTTTCTGTTTAGGAAATGAGGATGGGAGTGTGATATGATAGGTTTTGTGGGATGATGATCATGACTTAGAGTAACTTCAAGTTCTCACTCAAACCCAAGGGACTCGCATTTTTATTAAATAATATTCAATCACTTTAGGAAGTCAATCCGAATGATTACTAATTAAGTCCTTTGTAACTAGAGTAAAACGGGAAAATGGAATCCCACAGTGAGTATCTGAGACAAGGTGAATTGGGTGTGTTTCTGTGAATAAATAATTCCAATTTCAATCTTAATAAGTTCTATTCAAAGTTCTCTACACATGAAATGTGGCTGGGAAAAAGTAAAATAAAGTTACCTTGTCAAAAATGAACTCATTAATGTGAGGGGAATTTTGAACTCGGATGAATAAGGGAGAAATTGACATGCTTAATTTTCATTTGAGTTGAATCAATAAAGTGATCAATTTAATGGACTTTAATTTCTGGAACCTGGAGGAAGGTGAGAATGGAAGGTGCCCTTGGTTAAGTTTCAAGTTCCACTTCATCTAACCTGTTAACACTCCTTGAATTAGAATTTGAATTGGATGGTGAATTATAACAGTTAATGAATACACATAAGAGGCATGACATTATTGATTGTGTATGAGTTTGTCAAGCTCTTGACTTCCAGTGGGCTTTTGTAGCTAAGGAGAACATCATTTTTGAGCACCTTTGAAAATCCCGACCTACTGTTGGTCTTGATCCTCTTAGTATTAATGTTTAGTCATGCACCTTTTGAACTGAAACTCACAAATTATATTTCTGTTTCAATGTCTAACGCATGTATTTGTTTGAGGACAAATAAGGATTTAAGTGTGGGGGAGTTTGATGTGGCAGTGTTTTCACACTCTTAGCCACATCCTTTTGGTATTTTCTATTGACTTTTTTATATTAAAATTATTGTTTTTAGTCAATATTTGATAAGTGTTGTGTTTGTGTTCTTCCTATGTAAAATAATCCGTTTTTAGTTTAAAACATGTGTTTTAATGTACATTAGTGTCCTTTTAAATAAGTCCTAAATTAACTTAGTCTTGAGAATTAGACTTTTATTTATTTATTCTTTAATTTTTTATAATTTTTCATTCTAGTTAGTTTACTAATTAATTTATTAAATTAATTAATGCTTTATTTTTTAAATTGTAAATAATTAACTCTTTTTAGTTTTTAGTCTTTTAATAATTTAATTAGTTTTAACAATTTAATTTTATTCGTTTAATGTTTTTTATTCTTCAATTTACTTAATTCTTTAATTAATTAGTTAAATAATTTAAGCAAGTTACTATAAATATTTTTAATTTTTTCTTTATTTAATTTTGTTTACTTTTTAAACCCAAATTAATTCATTTGTTTAAATAAATTTTTATTAATTTTATTATTTCACTTTGTTTTTTTTAGTTTTTTACTCCATTCTATTTAATCTGATTTATTAATTGATTTATTTTTTTAGTTTTTTTAAATTATTTTACTAATTTAATTTTCCTTTGTTTTTTTTGTTCGCAGGTGTTGCGGTCGCACGGTCCCGCCCTTATCGGTGACCTTCCTCACTGATACCTCATCGATACAGCCTACCTCACCATTAACCCTTTCTATCAGTAGCCTTGCTATCGATACACAAAACCCCCCCATTAACCCTTTTATTACCCCACCGCTAGTCCCTTTATTACCTCACCGCTTCCCATTTCTTATTACCTCACTGATACACAAAACCCCATCGTTAACCCTTTTATTACCTCACCACTTCCCATTTTTTATTACCTCACTGATACACCTCCACTCCACCTACCCTTACACCCTTTTATTTTTCCTTTTCCTCCTTTACGTCACCAATACACTTCTCCAGTCCACTGTTATACCAAACCTCACCGTTACTTAACCCTCACTAATATATTTCCATATCTCTTCCTCACTAATACCTGGCTGTTAACCCCTCCTCACTGTTATGTTTTATTTCCTCACTGGTACCCTCTGGTTCACTATTACTATTTTCTCACTGATAAACCTCGGTTCACTGTTACTATTTTCTCACTGATACACCTCTTCTCCTTCATTTCCTCACTGATACTTCTTTCCTCACTGATACTTATTTCCTCACTGATACTTCTTTTCTCACTGATACACCTTGCCCTCTTCCCTGCTCCTTCCTCACAGCCCACTACTCCTCACCGTCTGCCCTGCATCCCTCCTTCCTACTTTTCACAGCACTCCATCATCCACACTTCTCCCCACCTCTGCTCCAGCAAACCAACAGCAGCTAAATCCCCACAAAAATCTCTGTAGCAAATTGAGCAAATCGAACAGAGAATTTACAAACAGAACAACAACCTGAATCTAAATACTAGACATGAAATCTCCTAATTGTACCCTAACCGGACCTCACCACACCGGTTCTTCGACTACACAGCAAAGCCGCACATCTCCCTGCCTCCATCTCCACAACACCTGAATGTTGGTACCCCTGCTGTGCGCCACCCCCTGCTCCACAGCTGCCCCCGTGCCCCTCCTTCCACACTAAACCCTTCCTGCGGCCTGAGTCTGCATCACCCGAACTCTCGACCTGACCTTTCGCACCGCCCCCTGCTTCTCCCTGCACGTCGGCGAACCTGCCTTCATGACCTGCCCACATCACCTAGCTGTGGCCGGCCAAAATCGAACCCATGCCCTTGCCTCAATTCCTCCTCCTCACCTCACTGCCTCGCATCACCGGCACCGCCTTGAACCATCTGCCTCAAAACTGAATCCACACGCCGCAGAGTCACCGCAATACCCTGCTGATGTCACGCCTTACACCCTGCTAGGTGCCGCCGCCTCCTTCTCCGCCTATTTGTGCCTCCTTCCTCATCGTCGCGAGACCCTCGAACCTCCACTGCTACCCCTTCCCTAAACCCCGCCACACACCCCCTGCTCTTCCCTTTTTCTTGCCTCCTCGCACCAGCACGAATCCCCCCTCTCATATTCTCTAATTTTCTTTTTCTATTTTATTTTATTATATTTATATTATTTTGTAACAGATAATAACACCCATATATATATATGTATATGATATATAGTAATATTGATTTCAACATACATACTAAATATAATTTTTATAACATGAATAATATATAATTGGGTACATTATTTTTTATAATTCATTTATTATGTGTTATATATATTATAGAATAATAATAATAATAATAGTTTTATTAATAAAAGTATATATTAATTTATTATCTTTTTTATATGTTATTAATATTTATTAATCTAATAATAATATTAGATTTTGGTATTTTTATTTTAGTGTTATAAATATATATAGTATATATAGAGTTGGTTTCATTTATTTCGTACTTGACACACGTGTGTATTTTTTTGTTTCGTGGTAGGGGTAGGATGCAATCCCTAAGAGTTCACTAAAAATAGGGTGAAGTGTACATAGAAGCACGCCACATGGATCTTCTATGTCCAGGGAAGAAATTTGCTCACCGCGCGTGCATATTTATTGATTCAGTTAAGAGAAACTCCTCCGGTGACCAGCGCGGGAGGAGCAATGCAGTGAAAGCACCACATTGAGGCCATGGAACTCCTCAGGGGAGATTCCAAAAGATTCTATTAGGTGATTAATGCACAAGAGGTGGGAGAGGAATCGATCTATAGACTAGAGCAGGGAACATTAGGGGAGATCATCGAAGAGAGGAGGAAGATCGTCCATCAAGAGAGATAGGCAGCAAGACTGGAGATCCAGACCGGGGGAGTAGAGCAGGAGTAACTTACACCATCTCCCTTGGATCAGATCGGAGTACGAGATCAGATCATTTTCACACCTCAATTCCCAGGGCGGTACATCGAGCAGAGTTCCAACATTGCATCCACCATCAAGCAGCATGAGTTAGAGTTTCGGAGAGCTCGAGCAGGGAGACAAACATTCTTATTTGTCTTGTGCTCTGTTTTTCTGCAACTCAATTTAACATGAACTTTATTATTTCCTACTCTACTGTTGCATTAAAACCAACCACTATGTCCGGCTAACTTCCTTCGGGGGGGATAAGCTGGTTTATTAGGGTTGTTTAGCCTTGTTCGTGTGCTGCATCCTTTTGTTTTGGATCACCTCCCTCATTTTTTACAGACAAGCTTATTTTCAAAAAAACAAGATCGTGTGAAAGACAATATTTTTTGTACAATAATTAAAATTGTTTCAAATTGAGTAACTCACTGACAAGTGAATTATACTTGAATTAGAGAGACACACCGAACTCAACTGACAAGTTGAGCTCAGTGACTTCTGACTTTTCTTCACCATTAGATGGAATGACTCTTACAGTCGAAGGACTATAGGAGCTATTTCATCACAAACCGACCAGACGAAAAATATGGCCAGTTACTTTTAGTCAGATCCATTTTTCTTAACCTCAGTGCCTGAACAAGGTTAAGCAACATCAAATCGGCCAATGGACTTCCTCCCTTACTCATTTATTGGTTGTTTGCACCAAAATTCCTCTTGTTGTTCTGTCTACTCACTTTGCACTCACCATCACTTCTCCACACACTGAATCTCATTCACTCCACCTCACCACCACCAATTGTCTTTGCTCGATTTTTTCATGTGTGTTTTTGTTTAGTTTATTTTTGAGAACACCAAACACAACAATAGGCCTCCCTGTGGTTCAACCCTATCTTTCCACTGTCCTAAGTAGTAAGTAGGTATAAATTTTAGTTTGTTGCATGTGCCCAACGACGCGTGAGCGTGCAACGATCAGGTGGGGTTTTCCATGGATGGCCATCAGAGTTCACTTTTTATACTTTACTTTTTTCAGTTCTTTTGTTAGGTTTGTATTCTAGCCGACATGTATTAGTTGTACTTGTACTCAGTTTTGTTTTAGTAATACTTGTCTCTTTTTCAATGTTTGGCACTTGGTTGGGCATGTGTGTGTGTACAGGTACTCAGGAAAATTCCTCCCACTTGCATGTTGATGCCTTCAATACTAATCACCATCCCCTGGCCTTCGGGAGGGGGGCTTGAGGTAGTGACAACATGGGCCTTGGGGATAGGTAGTGACAATTTTTTTTTCTTTACTACTATTTTTCAGAACTATCTATATTTCATATAAAAATATAATTATTCACTTAATAAGTGTATGAGTCTATCAAATTGAAAGAATATGTTATAGTGAAATCATGAATCAATAGGAAATGATCATATATGGTTTATTATATGTATTTTTTTTAGTAAATTTGTGTGTTTAATTGGATTTCTTTCAATATCCAATATTAGATGTTTTTTGGAATATTTTTTCACTATTTATGTTTGAAAATTATAAAAGACATTGTAAAACTATTTTACATCATTCTTGACATGATCAGTATTAAATTTTAAATTTTCATATATTTTCTTTTATATATATATTTTTTAAAATACTATAATATTTTAATTTAAAGACATGTGTTTTTGGATTCTAATTTAGTATGTTAAAACTATAAAAATCATCACATTAAAAAATAACTCGTGTTTTTATATTCAATTAATATTTTTTTCTAATAAGTTTGTATTTTTTACCATTTTTGTCTAGTTAATATTAGTTCATTAATACATAATAATATTTAAGTGTGTTAATGTCTCAAGGTTCATGAATTTATTTATGTATGTGTGTGAAAAGGAATATATTGAACTTATGAATATTGACTTCAACATTGAACTATGATGTAGTAGTCATAGGGGATATATGGATGGATCGTTATTTATGGAAAATTCCATTGATGAATCTCATTGATAATGAAACTGTTGTATGAAAAAAAAAGTTATTGAATGTATAATATGAAATTAACATTGAAAATTTTGTATTAGAAATATAATTATATTTATATTTAATAAATCCAAGCTAAATAAGTATTAAAGTTCGGTGAAAGAGAACATTATATTTGAACATAATTGGTGGGATAAAAGTGATAAATGCTTAAATGAAAAGTGTTGATCAAGATATAGTTTAATAGAGGATTGGAGAAAGTGTTCATTCAAGAAAATATGGTGTCATATTTTTTTTCTAAAAGGATAAGATGTCTTGATTAACATATAGTTAGATTTTATAGATATAAAGGGGGAGAACATAGAGGATAATATAGTGGATATCATAGCCTCATTCTTTAAATTGTTTTGTAATTTTAAATCATGCTCATGGATTTTACAATATAATTATCATCTATACAAAATAACAATGTTGTAATTAAATCATTTAACCTTTTATTTAATTATGATATCTTATATATTAAGATAACAGTGGGTGTATAAATATCAAATTATATAATAAAAATATTAATAAATTTTGTTTCATTTCTATTGAACCTATTAAACACAATGATAATTATTTTATTCCTATCACATTATCTTTTTTATCAATTTTTTTATAAATGGGTGATAATTATATAAATACAAAGAGATACTTTCATTTATGAAATTTATTCTCTTTCATTTATTTGTGAAATATTTTTTTCATTGTTTTCTTCTATTGTTACTTATAAAAGTAAATTTGATAGTAAATTTGAAAAGATAATACTTTAAAACATTTATATGAGATAATGAGTTATAAATAGATTATTACATGAAGAACATGGGATGAATATGGGTATGGGAAGGATTCGTTCTTTGAATCATTCAAATGAAATATTCCAAAAAATAATTTTTTTATTTCCAAGAATAAAATGTTTAAAAATTTAGAAGTTGGCGTATATAAATATAAAAGAACATTTTATTTTCCTTGGTTTTGGTCTGAGTTATAGTCTTTATATTTGTCACGTTGATAGGGGAAAAAGTATAGGTCAATTGATAATAAAATATTTTAATGATTACATGTTTGACTAAATTGTAGAAATAAATCATTATATTGAAGTTGATCTAATAGATGGTTTATATATTATTGATAAAATCTATAATGATGCTAAAAAACATTATTTCTAGGTGTACTGGAATTTATGGTTTTATTAATGGTGTAAAAACTGATTAACGTGAAATCCAGAAATGAATGGAGTGATAAGAGCTTCACATAATCTATACATCTGTAGAACGATATACTTCCTAGAATTAGTTGTCTTCCGGATACAAATTATAATGTGAAGAATACATTATTATTGATTTGTTTTAGGTAAAATAAAATTCATTCCTACATAAATAGTTAAGTGATATCTAATAAAGAATACAATGTTCTATAAAAGTGTCTCAATTAAGGGACATCATGTTATATCATTAAAGAAAAATAATATGTTTATTTTTCTATTAACAAGATTCTAAAAAGGGATATTTGGAGTCATTATATAATTATGTATCTAAAACATTTACATAAAAATTGAAATGATGAATAATGGTTAATAATTAATAAATATTATTGAATAAATAATGGAAAATTATTCCATAGAACTGATTTTTCAAAATCAATGAAAATTGATAAATAATTTCTAAAATTTGGAAATGAAGTTATAAATCCCATAAATTGTCTATGAAAATATGAAAAAATTTATATCATATCCTTGGTATAAAACATAGTTAATTTAGAGTATTTGGGTAATTTACAACTTATATCGTGAATTTTATACATAGACGAAATATATCATATTGATTATAATGATATCTGGACCAAAATATCCTAGAAACATTATTGATGTTTACTTGTGATAATTAATTGAACATTTGAGACTATTATGGTAGGATAGTAAAAGAATTTATGAATCTTAGGATAAATTTTTTTTTCAATTACATGATTTTTTTATAACTATAAATTATTTCCTAGTATATGGTGATATACTTGGATACACTATTCTTGGGTATAAATCATGTCCAATTTTTGAAGATAGAACTTTAAATTTTCACTTACAATATGGTTGAAGAATAATATACATCTTTCCTTGATGGATTTTTTATATGTAACACTCGTATCAATGAATAATAAAGTCATGCAATGGATCAAAAATTATTTTATATCTCTCCATATTTTTTGACAACTGATGAATATTTTAATCGAGTAAAATTTAATGGTGTCATAAATGGAAAGTCACATATACCTATTAATTGCATAAATATATATATATATATATATATATATATATATAATATTTTCTGAAATTTAGTATTAGATATATCATGATATCCAATATGACATTGATGTGATATTTTTTGGGGGGAATATCTGTAACAATTTGATCAAAACATTATCAGATATTACACAAAATAAAAAGGATAGTTTTAATACAATGTTTGACTTAAATTCAATGGGAATTTGTTTAAATTCCTCACCCAAACCTAAAGAAAAACAGTCAAACATGACTTCATATTTTCATACATTATACAGTAGAAAATAAATCTATTCCTTAAGTCCATCCATGATATCAAAGTGGATCAGATTTATTCTAATGTAAAACAATTTTTTCACTACAAGATTTGATGTTAAAGGGATTTAAATGTAATGATTTACATGTTATGATTCCACAAACCATACTTGTTTCATTTTTTGGATTAATGCACATTAGTGTCAGATTGACTATCATGTCGGTTTTTTATTTTATAAATTCTATATGTAACAAACAAACTTATATAATTTTTCTTTAAATTTGAAGAATAATGTATTTTTAAAAAATTTAATTATGAAAATATATTAATCCCCATCATTTTTTGATATCACACAATATCTACTATTTTGTTTTTTCTAATAATTAAATATGTATGGTCTCAAGCATCTATGTTTTATATATCCCTTTGAATGGTATAAGAAGTCATTAAAGGGCTATTTTATAAATTCATATTGACTACAAGCCTCCATTATTCAAAAGTTTATATTCTAAGGAGGTTGTAGATTATTTCACAAAATACTTGTCTATACTATAGCAAGCTAGTTTTCCTATATCTTGATAAGAGGGAATTATTATTTTTGGAATGTGGTTCTCTGGTATGAAAATAAAATTATTAATATGTGTGAAAATAAAGAATGCACATTTATATATAGTAAATATCATAGTTGATTCTCAACTATATAAAACATAAAATATTAATTTTTTTAGAATATAATTATACATATCAGAAACTAATATGATTGTTGGATGATAACAATAACAAAAAAAATTCAAGGTTTTAAAGTGTCCATTAATTATATATCAGAAGAATTAGGAACATTAACATGGTTAGTAGAAAATAAAAGTATAAATGTGTTAACCTAGTCAAGGTAGTACATTCAGGAGTATAAATTTAATACTCAATACAAGGGAAAAAATATTCCATTCATATTTTACATATATTATTTTTTGTAGAAGAAACATTTTTTCAGTGAAAAAAAACCCAAATTTCTTCAACAAGTGAATATTATAAAATTATTTAAAAAATACAAGATATTTATTAAGTTAAATTTTGGGTTCCCATGTTAATCATAAAATTAGATTTCATTAAAAAAAGTTTTAAAAGGATGATATTTCTTTGAAAGTAATAAATAAAATTAGATTTGAATATATAGATAACCATTTAATAATGGAAATGAAAGAGAGGAAAAATGTATGTTATTAATTTATTAAATGTATGGTGTTATACAATTTTGTAATGATGAAATCAATATTTCTCATGAAGAAAAACATGATTATGATGATTAATTATGTTAGATACCTACTTCAAGGAAAATATTATTTGGGGATTTTGAAAACCACATTATAGACTTATTTCTATGCCATAGAAAATGATTATAAGGATGGAATATAGAATACCAATACTTATTTAATATTATCATATTATACGTAACTTATATTTATCTCTTGTTTAAATTTTATTTTTTAAAAAATGTTAGATATAATATTTTAAATATTATATTTTTACGTATATAACATATTTTTGACATATATTATAAATTTATTGTGTAGTTTATTTTATATTAATTTGTAATAATTTCCTATTATTGTATTTTATATGTAACTATTTTATTCGTATAAATTAATACAGATAAATTGATTTCTTAATTTTATATCACATTATATTTCATAAATTTTGTCACTTTTATTTTAATTTATGATAATTTCTCTATTTAATATGTTAAATATCTTTTTTAGTTTAGTGTTTTTGATATACTTTTACTAATATTATTCTAATTTAAATTTAATAGTTTAATCAATATAATCTGTTAATTAATTTGTTTTTTCTACTATTTAAATGGTTTCGTATCTCAAAAACATTCTCTTTATTTTTGACACATTAGTTGTAGCAACCAATTCCCTAGAAGCCATGATCTAGTGCCTTACATTATTACATTGGAATAGATACAAGAAAATTGCATCCGAGAGGATAATATAGTATAGTATTTTTGGAAACCATATACATTATATTGGGAATAGAAAACTAAATAAAATACACAAGAAATTAAAATGAAAATATTACTTCAAAAATCATTCCAATAATTTCACGTCATTTCACGGGGAAATGAAACAAAATAAGGGTGAGATCAAATGCTTAGTAAGGGTAAAGTACAACATAATAAATAATGAATCAATTAGAATAATATATATGGAAAGGTAAATAGCTGAACACACATTTCCTTTAAATAATAGATTGAAAAATTAATGCATACATATATTTTTTCATAGTGAAAATACTATGGATAATAATAACATAATACTGAATAAAATAAATTCTTAAATATTAGATTTCATATCTATGGCATATGAAAACCTATACCATCAAGACATTTCATATGATAGTTTAAAACTATATGTAGAAATCAATTTAATTTGGCCAACTAATTTTTATCAGGAGATACCTTTGATGAATCAAGGGTATATATAATGTATAGGCACCACCCATCACTTCATGTTTAAATAATTCCTCCTATATCAAATAATAAATTTAATTAATGAAAAATTTCCCATATAAAATATTCATATTTAGTAAGTAATGCATATTTTTCAATATTTCCTGATATAATGAAATAAATTTCAAGGTAAATACCATATGTAAAAATGGTATACAGTTTATAAAATGATCATATCCATGATAATTATATAGAAAATTAGGGTAAATTTAATGTATTGTCAATATTTTAAAGGGAATAAAAAAATAATTAAGTAAGTGAATTTAAACACAATCCATGGTCAAAATAATTTTAAACCAAATAGAGAGAGAATAATTATGTATCAATATTATGTATACCCATTATATATGACAACCCTGATTTTATTACAAACTTAACTTGATTTATTACATAAAACATCACTTGATACAACAAACAAGTTCAAGAGGTTTAGTGTCTTTGGGGCTTAGCTTCATTACATAAAAACTTAAAACATGAAATACAACATCTTTATTGAAAACTTCCTTTACATGGCCACTACATTCCTTCGTACTTAGCATTGCATGGGATAACCTGAGGACATGCATAAGAAAAGGGTGAGCTATAAAGCCCAGTAAGGGAGTACACATGGAATCACATGAGGAGTAAAATACATGTTAGAAAATAGGAATATCAATAGAGCATAAGAAAATCATGAACATAAAGGCATGATAAATCATGATAATCATAACATGGAAATGTGGCAACAACACTTAACATGGAATTAGCATAAGCCAAGGCCCATTGCACATGGAGCTTGAGTAAATCCTCTTTTCACATAAAGCACGAGTAAACACTCTTTGCACTTGAATTAGAATGAGTCAGCCCTCATTGCACATGACTTTACATGATACTATACTTTACCCAATGAATTGGAGCGCTATAAGGGCGCACCCTTCTTAAACATTTCATTTCATGCATAAGGGTGCCACATGGATCATAAAACAAGGATTCATAAAACATAATAATTTATTCCACGATAAAGGAATGTAGAATTCATACATGAAACTTTATAATCAATAATTAAATGTGCATAAAGTTGAATACCCTTGATGGAGAAATGTGCATGGTATTCACTACACAATGGCATTGGCTTAGAAAATCGGTGCAATTTCGGCAGCGTAAAGACGTGACATAAGAATTCATAAAAATGGTTGATGAGAGAGAAATGAGTTCCTCATCATATCTACATGTAATAGACAGTAAAGAGGTCATATAGATACATGTCCCAACAATTGTTCAAGAATCTAGATTCATGATACAAAAGTATTGCTTGAATGTAAAAGAGGAGAGAGAAGTTCCTTTCGGAGTTTCGGCATAGTAACAGGTGTACATGGGAGGCATTTCATTAGAGATAAAGGGGTCTCCCAACCATTCAAACATAAAGAGGGCAGTATGAGGGAGGTGTGAAACCATGCCCCAATATTCATAATTGAAATTAAAAGGGCAAAACAACTTAAAGAAATTGGACAAAAATGAGAAAGGAAGAAAAAACCCTTACTTGGAAGTGTGCTTCCAAAGGCTAGAGAGAGGCTTGTGAGAGGCTTCTTAGGAGCTTGGGGAACCTTGGGAGGATTCTAGAGAGAGTAGGGCCGATGTTGGACGAACTAAAAATGATTTGAGTGAGGATTAAGTGGGATCTTGGATGGGTTTATATAGGAAAGGTGAGTGAATTCTTTATTATTTAGGTTTGGGAACCCTTATATTAAATTAATCCAAACCACAAACCATCCCATGGTTTTTGCCCATGGATTTTGGCAAAGGGAAGACGAAAATAATATTTTCTAAGTCCAAGGTCCGAACTTCTTAAAATATTAGGGTTGCTTATGTGGAGGTGAGTCACACTCCCATGTAAATTAATTTAAAAAGACAAGGTGTTTAATAAGTCTTGAGGGGTCCATTAATGCTTTGAAAAGTAAGCCAAAAACCCAAAATCACATGATTTTAATGGTAAAACATATATTGTCCGAACATAAAGACTATAGTATTTTATTACATCACTATTGGGTCATTATGATGTCATAAAACACATTATATATTTAAACGGTATTTAATTTTTACTCAAAACTGTGACTGTCACAGAAAATTATGAAAAATTCACCGTTGGATAATTTTGACGTCCTGATTCCAAAAATAAAATTTATATTATCTAAATAATTTTCTAGATATGTTAATTTTCACTTTTAAAATAAAAATTAACATTTATAAAAAAATTCATAGGTTTTGAAAAAAATCGCTTTCAAACCTTAATAAAAATTATAATTGCATTCATAAAATTACATGATAATTTATATATAATAAAATTAATCTAATAATAATAATAATAATATCTTATTAAAATATTATTTATTCAAAAATCCCTTAATTTATAAAATAGATTTCTTAATTAAATAATAACTAAAAACACCATTTTTACTTTAAAAACTATTTACAATGTATCAATAATGACAAGAAATTATATTCATTATTATATAAAAAAATAATGTACATGAACATAGTACTATTGATTAGTTACATAACCCCTTAAAACATCCACATAAGACCTAAGGGTAAGGTGTGTGATGGTGACAAACTTTTGGGGTGGCTCGGATAACATCGCTCGATTGGTAATTTCTATCAACTTCCACTTCTCCCATAGACGGTCACGTTCGAGCTTGACATGGTGAAGCTCAGCTTGGGCTTGGTCAAGAGAGAAGCCCAAGGATGCCGCCTCTTTTCCGTGCTCCAATAAATGGGCTTCGTATGGGGCAATTCTACTGGATGAGGCCATCTCCCCCTTTGTCTAAGTAAAATTGGGTTTGTTAAAGCCCTATATTTATACTAATCATGTGATCACTGTTCAATGACTACAAAAGTAACGGTCACAATTCTTATCATAAAACCAATAAAGTTTACATTTTATAAAAACATTTTATATAAAGATAAATTTAATAATATCAAGAGGGATTTTCCATTAATGAAACTTTGGGTGGTTACAATATTCCCCCCTTAAGAAATTTCACCCTCGAAATTTTCATTTTCCCACACTAAAACAGATGTGGGTAACTCAGCTTCATCACTTCCTCTGATTCCCAAGTTGCTTCTTCAAAATTGTGGTTTCTACACAACACCTTGACGAGGGGCATTGTGTTATTTTGTAGAACTTTTTCTCTACGATCTAAAATCTTCACTGGTTTCTCCTCATAAGAAAGATCGTATTCCAATTGTACCACCTTGGAAGAGAGTACATGTGAAGGGTCTGATATGTACTTCCTTAAGAGGGATACATGAAAGACATAATGTACTTTGGCCATAGTAGGCGGAAGTGCTAGTCGATAGGCCACAGCCCCAACACGATCAAGAATCTTGAAGGGGCCGATGTATCTTGGACATAACTTCCCTTTCTTTCCAAACCTCATGACCATCTTCCACTGAGATATGCGTAGAAAAACCATGTCTCCAACTTTAAACTCAAGTTCTCGTCGACGATTATCTGCATAACTCTTCTGTCGATTCTGGGCTGCCTTGATATACTGCTGAATGGTTTTCACCTTCTCCACCATTTTCTCGTCCATTTCTGGTCCAAGAAGCTTATGTTCACCGACCTCATCCCAACATGCCGGTGTTCTGCACCTTTTCCCATATAGGGCATCATATGGTGCCATTTAGATGCTCGAGTGGAAACTGTTATTATAAGAGAACTCAACCAAAGGAAGATGTTGATCCCATCATCCTTTAAAGTGCATTGAGAACGCTCTCAACATATCTTCAAGTGTTTGGATAGTCCGATCGGATTGTCCATCAGTTTGAGGATGATAGGCCGTACTAAAGTTCAATTCAGTATTCAGAGCATGTTGAAGACTGTTCCAAATCTTAAAAGTGAATCTTGGATCTCGGCCAGACACAATAGATAGTGGTACTCCATACAACCTTACCTATTCCCAGATATATATCTGTTCCTATTGATCCAATGAGAAATCCTTCCAAATAGAAATGAAGTGTGCATTCATTGTAAGATGATCCACAACAACCCATATTGCATTGTTGCCTTTGGATGTCCCCGTAAGTCTGGTGACAAAGTTCGTGGTGATGTTTTCCCATTTCCATTCTGGTATGGGCAATGGTTGCATCATCCCCTTAGACTTCTGCCTCTCTTCCTTCACTTGCTGACACACTAGGCACTTTGATGTATATTCAGAAATCTCTTTCTTCATATTATCCCACCAAAGGTTTTCTCGGAGATCTCGATACATCTTTGTGCTCCCTGGGTGAATAGAGAAATTTGAACTATGTGCATCATCCAAAAGTTCTTTCTTCAGCTCCGGACTTGATGCAACACATAGTATTTTCCCAAACTGCACAATTCCTTCTTCATTAACATTAAACTCTGAGGATTTCCCTTTTTTGATAACTTCCACTTTTTCCTGAATTCCCACATCATCCTTTTGATCATCCTTTAACCTTTCCAAAAGAGATGTTTGAGCAATTATTTGTGAAAGGATTTATGATGTTCCTTTCTTTATGATTCCCACGTCCATCTTCATCAAGTCTAAGAAGATTGGATCCTTATCAATTATCATCATTGATAGAATTGCTGGGTCCTTTCTACTTAGGGCATCTGCCACCTTGTTCGCTTTCCCAGGGTGGTAATGGATTGAACGATCATAATCCTTGATGAGATCTATCCATCATCTCTAGCGCATATTAATCTCTTTCTGTTTGAATATATATTTATGACTCTTGTGGTCCGTATATATCTCACATTTTTTCTCCATAAAGATAATGCCACCATATTTTAAAGGAAAATATCACCACCGCCAACTCCAGATCATGTGTTGGATAGTTTATCTCATGGATTTTCAACTGCCTTGAGGCATAGGATATCACTTTATCATTATACATCAGCACACATCCTAATCCCTTCTTCGAATCATCACTGAATACCACAAAAATCTCACCTCTTGTGGGTAAAGTGAGCATGGGCGGAGTGATAAGCCTCCTTTTCAACTCCTTGAAGCTTTCATCGCATTCATCACTCCAAGAAAAATTTACTCCATTTCGAGTTAGCTCGGTAAGAGGGTTGGAAAATCATGAGAAATTTCTCACAAATTGTTGAAAATATCCATCTAACCCCAAGAAGCTACGGATGTCTGTTACCGATGTTGGCCTCGACCATCCCTCAATTGCATCTATTTTGGAGGGATCCACAGATCTCTCATTTCTTGTGATGATATGGCCCAAGAATGAGACCTCCTTCAACGAGAACTCACACTTGCTGTACTTTTCATAGAGCTTCCCCTTGCGCAAATTCTCTAGTATAGTTCTTAAATGCTCCTCATGATCCTCCTTGGTTTTGGAGTATATTAGAATATCATCTATAAAGACTACCAAAAATTTGTCTAGGTAATCTCTAAAGACTCTATTCATCAAGTCCATGAAGATTGCTGGAGCATTGGTGAGTCTGAAAGGCATTACTATGAATTCATAGTGCCTGTATCTTGTATGAAATGCAGTCTTGGGGACATCTTCCTTCTTCACCCTTACTCGATAATATCCCGACCACAAATCTACCTTGGAGAAGAATTGTGCTCCACACAGCTGATCAAACAAGTCATCAATTCTTGGGAGAGGATACTTGTTATTTATCATGATTTTGTTAAGTTCACGATAATCGATGCAAAGCCACATTGACACATCATTCTTATTGACGAAGGGGACTGGTGCACCGCATGGCGAAGCACTTGGGCGTATAAACCCTTTATCCATATTCTCCTGTAGTTGTTTCTTTAGTTCTTTAAGCTCTACAATAGCCATTCTATATGGAGTCTTGGATATTGGTAAATCCTCGGGTATAAGTTCAATTGAGAATTCAACATCCCTTCTAGGAGGAAGACCAAGCAGTTACTCGGGAAACACTTCACTGAATTCCCTCACAATAGGCATTTCTTCAAGGATGGTTTCCTCCTTGGACTCAATCATCTAAGCCAGATACGCATTCTCAGAAGGCAATAATATCCACGCTTGAGATGATGGATCTAATGGAGATTCATCTTCCTCCTTACACTTGTAATGAATCTGGGGTCGATTCTCCATATGGAGTGTGATTTCACTCTCTCGACAATTTATGTTGGCTCTATATAAGGAAAGTCAATCCATGCCAAGAATTGCATCAAATTTCACTAGAGGGAGTATGATGATGTTCTCTGGGAAATTCAATCTACATATTATAATAGGGAAGGACTTATATTCATGGGATGCAATGATTGTCCCATTTTCCGTACTCACCGACATCTTAACTTCCATGATTTTTGGTGGTGCTGAGATTGTTCTACTAAACTTTCAAGATATAAAAGAATGCGTAGAACCTGAATAAAAAATTATGTTGGCTATTCTTGAATGAATAACTAGCGTACCTGTCACCACTTCGTTGTTAGGGTTCACTTCGGCAGATGTGATGGCAAAAGATCTTCCTTGCTGTCTTGGAGGTTGTTGGTTGTCTCCGAAAACCCTTGGATTTGGGCACTGATTTGCAAAATGACCTGGTTCATTTCATTTGTAGAATTGAACAACGTGTTGAGGTTCGAACGGAGTGTTCCTCTCCTCTATCGTAGCCGAAGGTCTTTCTTGCTGATAGTTAATAGCTAGGTGCCCTTCTCTTCCACACCTAAAGCATTTCCTCATCCCCTTAAGGCAATTTCCGGGGTGCTTCTTTCTGCACTTTTGGCAAGTGGGATGCTGGATCTTCTTAGCACCATTGGATTTATCCATTGCCCACCAGCATTGAAGTCCACCTTACGCTTCTTATCCCCATGATACCCCTGTGATTCTCTGATCTCCATTTCGACCTTGAGGGCACATCGGATAATTTCCTCATAGCTGTCGAAGTCACGGATCGTTAATGCTTTCCACAGGCTAGGCTTCATCCCACCAAAGAAGCGATCAACCTTGCATTTTGGGGTAACAACAAAGCTGGAAGCGCATTGTGCAATCCCTGTGAAGTTTTCCTCATACGCACCAATAGATTCTTTGTCTTTTTTCTTGAGGGAATGGAAGTCCCTTTCCATCTTAAGCTGGAGGGTGTGTGGAAAATATTTATTGAAAAAAATCTTCCAGAAATCCTTCTATTCCAACGCCTCGATCTTCTCCTCAGGCTTCGTATTTTTGATCAACATCCACCATTGATCAGCTTCACCCTCCATACGATAAGCTATCAGGAGAACATTCTCTTGTTCAGAACATTGAAGGATGGAGAAGATCTTTTCAATGGAGTTGATCCATTGATCAGCGATCATTGGATCGGATGATCCACTAAAAGTAGGAGGCCTTTATCTCATGAAGCTCTCGATAGCGACTTGTTCCTTCTTTGGGGGGTTTGGACGTTCCTCTTGACCCGTGTTTCTATTCAAAACTTGAGTTAGCTGAGAGAGAAGCGTGACAAAGTTTGCGATTCCCACTCCCATTGGATTGGGCATCTCATTAGTACAGTCATCACATTGATCTTCACATCGGTTGTTAGCCCGAGTCCTCCTGTTATCGGCCATTGTCTGGAATAAAAGGAATGTTAGGGGTAACACATAAATGGTAATCCAAAGACAAAAGTTGATGACTTATAAATAAACTTTTATTTCCTTACTCAAGAGTCTATAGGCTTCAATCAAGGCTTTTCATGATCTACTTTCTAACATATATTCGTAGGGGCGTTTTTTAATTCCCTTAATAAGGGTTCATACTAAGAATTTGAATTTATCAAAACATATCCCTTGGGAGTGTCATAACAAATAGTGCAGCAAGGCCCGTTGTCATGCACCAGTTCCCGTTTGAGTCCAGCTCAAAGCAGTGTTTTCGGGTTTTACCCCTAGGATACATCTATGCCAGAGCCACCTCTACCTGCTCGTATATAGACATGGATGTATTTGTTTGATGAACCACTTACTCAATACTTACCAAAACTTAGGTATGTTTTTATTATACTTAGTCTTGTTTCTAAGGCTTTTCTTGGGTTTCCTAATCCCAAAAATAACTAAACCTATCCTTTGATACCAACTATGACAACCCGACTTTTATTACAGACTTAAACATGATTTATTACATAAAACATCACTTGATACAACTAAGAAGATCTAGTGGTTTAGTGTCTTTGGGGCTTAGTATCATTACATAAAAACATAAAACATGAAATACAACATCTTTATTGAAAACTTCATTTACATGACCACTACATTCCTTCGTACTTAGCATTGTGTGGGATAACATGAGGACATGCATAAGAAAAGGGTGAGCTATAAATCCCATTAAGGGAGTACACATGGAATAAAATGAGGAGTAAAATACATGTTAGACAATAGGAATATCAATAGAGCATAAGAAAACCACGAACATAAATATATGATAAAGCATGAGAATCAAAACATGGAAATGTGGCAACAACACTTAACATGGAATTAGCATAAGCCAAGGCCCATTGCACATGGAGCGTGAGTAAATACTCATTGCACATAAAGCATGAGTAAACCCTCGTTGCAATTGAATTAGCATGAGTCAACACTCATTGCACATGACGTATCATGATACTATACATTACCCAATGCATTGGAGTGCTATAAAGGCGCACCCTTCTTAAGCATTTCATTTCATGCATAAGTGTGCCACATGGATCATAAAACATGGATTCATAAAACATAATAATTTATTCCACGATAAAGGAATGTGGAATTCATACATGAAAATATATAATCAATAAGTAAATTTGCATAAAGTTAAATACCCTTGATGGAGAAATGATCATGGTATTCACTACACAATGGCATTGGCTTAGAAAATCGGTGCAATTTCGGCAGTGTAACGACGTGACATAAGAATTCATAAAAATGGTTGATGAGAGAGAAAGGGGTTCCTCATCATATCTATATGTAATGGACAGTAAGGAGGTCATATAGATACATGTCCAAACAATTGTAAAGGAATTTATATTCATGATACAAAATTATTGCTTGAATGTAAAAGAGGAGAGAGAAGTTCATTTCGGAATTTCGGCATAGTAATGGGTGTACATGGGAGGCATTTAATGAGGGAGAAAGGGGTCTCCCCATCATCCAAAAATAAATAGGGCAGTATGAGGGAGGTTCTAAACCATATCCCAACATTCATAATTGAAATTAAAAGGGCAAAACAACTTAAAGAAATTGTAAAAAAATGAGAAAGGGAGAAAAACCCCTTACTTGGAAGTGTGCTTCTAAAGGCTAAAGAGAGGATTGTGAGAGGCTTACTGGGAGATTGGGGAACCTTGGTAGGATTATAGAAAGAGTAGGTCCGATGTTGGACGAACTCCAAAGGCTTTGATTGAGGAGGAAGTGGGAGCTTGAGTGGGTTTATATAGGAAAGGTGAGGGAATTCTTTATTATTTAGGTTTGGGATCCCTTATATTAAATTAATCCAAACCACAAACCATACCATGGTTTTTGCCCATGTTTTTTGGAAAAGGGAAGAGGAAAATAATATTTTATAAGTCCAAGGTCCGAACTTCTTAAAATATTAGGGTTGCTTATGTGGAGCTGAGTCACACTCCCGTGGAAATTAATTTAAAAAGACAAGGTGTTTAATAAGTCTTGAGGGGTCCATTAATGCTTTGAAAAGTAAGCCAAACAAACCCAAAATCACATTATTTTAATGGTAAAACATATAATGTCCGAACATAAAGATTATAGTATTTTATTACATCACTATTGGGTCATTATGAGGTCATAAAACATATTATATATTTAAACGGTATTTAATTTTTACTCAAAAATTTGACTTTCTCAGAAAATTATTAAAAATTCACCGTTGGATAATTTCAACGTCCTGATTCCAAAAATAACATTTATTTTATCTAAATAATTTTATAAATAAGTTAATTTTCACTTTTAAAATAAAAATCAATATTTATAAAAAACTCAAGGGTTTTGAAAAAAATGGCTTTCAAACCTTAATAAAAATTATAATTGCACTCATAAAATTAAATGATCATTTATATATAATAAAATTAATCTAATAATAATAATAATAATATTTTATTAAAATATTATTTAATTCAAAAATCCCTTAATTTAATAAAATAGATTTCTTAATTAAATAATAACTAGAAACACCATTTGTAATTTAAAAACTATTTACAATGTATCAATAATGATAAGAAATTATATTCATTATTATATAGAAAAATAATGTACATGAATATAGTACTATCGATTAGTTACATAACCCCTTAAAACAGCCGCATAAGACCTAATGGTAAGGTGTGCGATGGTGACAAACTCTTGGGGTGGCTCGGATAACATCACTCGAGTGGTAATTTCTTTCAACTTCCACTTCTCCCATAGACGGTCCCGTTCGAGCATGACATGGTGAAGCTTAGCTTGGGCTTGGTCAAGAGAAAAGCCCAAGGACGCCACCTCTTTTCCGAGCTCTGATAAATGGGCTTCGTATGGGCCAATTCTACTGGATGAGGACATTTCTTCCTTTGTCTGTGTAAAATTGGATTTGTTATAGCCCTATATTTATACGAATAATGTGATCATTGTTCAACGGCTGTAAAAGTAATGGTCACAATTCTTATTATAAAACCAATGAAGTTGACATTTTATAAAAACATTTTATATAAAGAGACATTTAATAAGATCAAGAGGGATTTTCCATTAATGAAACATTTGGTCGTTAAATTATATTAATAATAAGTGTTGTATTATTTGATTTATATAAATATCGTTAAAAGATCATTAAAACATTCTTTTGAAAAGTAATCTTTTAAAATTCCAATGTGTCATGTACCACATTGAAACACTTGAATCAAAAGCCTTGTGAAAGCATAAAATTAAATGAATCTTATAATATCAGTGTAATAATGATATTAATGTTATATAATAGCATAGTTTAGTATATACACACCACTATATAAACTAGTGATGAATATGGAATAATTTTCATAGAAATAAAAGTGATACTAGAAATTCCATTACAACTATTGTAACATCAAAATTAAAAACCCAAAAAGTAATAACAACCAAATGAAAAATTAAAATACCATGAATATAAAATTAATTAATGATATAATATATCAAAATGGTCATTTTATATACCATAGAAATGAACTACTTGGTGAATATGACATCTATATCACATATGTTAAAAGTGAGAGGAAAATATCTTACCTTATACTCTCTTTTGGATGAACACCATTTAACCTCATGTATAGTGGTTTTATGAGTTTTATTAAATTTTAAAAGAACAATATTAATATTTATTACATCTTATATATTCCTTTTATAACATATTATAACCCATTAAATAATAATCATTAGTCATTTTCATCGTTTTGGGTGTTAATTGTCTTGTTTTTCAAGTATGTCTTGGCTTGAATCTTGTAGTTATTAATAGTTATATCATGATTTAATCTTATCAATAATGTAAAACATGATGTAAATATTATATGTATTCATTATTTATTTATTTATTTTAATCCATTCTATTTTGATATGGGAAATGAAATACACTGTTCATGGAAACGGTAGACCATACATTTGCATGTAAATTGTTTCCATTTTCTTATCCTATTAAAAAATGAGAGGTAAATTATATATATTAGTATATTATAATTAAATTAAATTATTTATTTAATATAATACAATTTTTTTAATTAAAATAATCCTTAATTCATTCAATGTAAAGAGGGAATAAATCACATCCCTTTGAGAGGCGGTAATCCACATGTCCACATACAATCTTATCATATTCTCAAAAAATGGATAACATGAAGGTATGTTTTATAAAATAATAAATGAATAAAAAATAATGAATAAATACCATATAATAACTAAAAATTAATCATTGTTCGAAGACTTTAAATTTTTTAACAGAAGATTGAACGAGATCGCTTCGTGATGCAGTAGTCCGCATTACACAGGAACGATGATTGCATATTCCATTTGAAGGAAGTTTTAGAAGGCGTAGGTCATATCACTAATATTTAAAACATATAAATATATTGAGGATACTTATGTTATAATTTTGGAAAGATATAATTTGGATTTCAGAGGTATAGAATGAAATAATACATAAGTTCTCAATAAAGAACATTACCTCTAATTTGGGTAACTCCTTTTTTTTATACCGAAAGACATCCTTGGAATGATTTGTTCCCAAAGTGAGTATTTTAAAACTATTTTAAGGAATTTTTGGGATTTTTTTCTATTTTATGGATGATATAAAGGTATTTATTTTTTTGAATTAGTGAGGGGTTTATTTCCCTTTCATAGTGGGGGAGGAGTAGCATTCTTCTAAAAATAAAAAGGAAAACAATATCGGGGGTATCCATTACATCATCTGCCTACAATAATGAACATAATTCAATATAAGATGGTATTTAGTATAAATATTACAATAGAAGTGAATTTGGACAAGTTTAAAGGTCATTTTCCCTCATAAAATTAATGCTTAACAACTACGTAAATTCTATTAAACTTTAATTTCTATAATTAATTTTAATTACTTTCTATAATATTTTTGGTCAAAACATGATTTTACCTTAATATAAATTAAAAATTATTATAATTTAAAATATTTAAAAAATCAAAATTCTAATCATATAAGTGGTAGAAGTTAATTTAAAATTAATCATGGAAATAGGACATGGATACGGAATTTTAGGTGAAAATATTCAAAAGTTACCTGGGGATTTATATGTAAATTGAATATAAAAAGTTTTTAAATGAAATATATTATATTAATATATGGAAATTTTTTCTAATAATAATTTTAAAATAAATTATTTATATAATTTAGCACTATAAATTAGTAAGAAAAAAATTCAATTTTCATATAAAATTCAGTATGTTTCAATATTTATTAAAAATGAGACATCATAGAAATATTCCAAAAATTAAACCTATGATAATTTTTACATTAAAATTTAAAAAATTATGTTTATTTATTCATATTATATATTTAAAATTTTAAAATTTTAATTCTAAAATAGTTTTGATATGAGTGAATAAGTGAGGGGGTGAGTTCCCTTTTATAATGGACGATGAGTGGTGTTCTTGAAAATCTAAAAATGAAAACACTATTGGGAGGTTTGACTTACATAAGTTTCCTCTAATAATACAAAAAATTCCATGAAATAGTGTATATGGTATAAATATGACCATCCAATAGGTTTTATACAAGTTTCTATGTTCTTTGACCCCATTAAATCAATGTTTAACCCCTAAGTAAACTCATTTTCACCTCCATCGCGATAATTCATTTTTATTGCATTAAATAATATCTTTGAAAAAAATTAATTCCTTTCAAAAAAATTATAATATATGATTCTTACTAATAAGTAATCAATTTTTCCAAATTCCTATCACAGAAGTGGCATAAATTAAATTAAATTTAATCCCACATAGAGGATGGGAAAGCATGTTTTAAAGTGAAAATTTTTAGGAGATCCCAATGTTATTATATCTAAATAAAATATAAAATTGATTTAAATTACCTATAATGTACTAATATTTGTAAAATTAATATAATAATAATTTTAAAACAAGTATAAATATAATTTAACTCCATTGATTATTTAGTTGAAAAGGAAGTTCTCAATTAAAAATAATTATTTTTTATTATTCAGTATTCTGTCTTACACCAGTATACTTGGTGTGTTGTGTAATAAAATCTAGTATCATTATTTTTCATATTCTAAGATTAACTTTGTGTCATGTATAAACCAAGATATCTACAAAAATTATATTTATTATAAAAGTAAAATAGTTTAAAGTCATACGGAGTTATATTAGTTAATTATATTGACGAATATCAATAGAAATATGTTTTTTAGTTTAGTAGTTTTTTATCATTATTAAATTTTAATTTAATTATATATGAAATTGTTATATTTAGTATATATTTTACATTTTTTTTTAATTTTATTAATAGGATAATTTCATATCAAATATTTGATTGACCATGATCTCTTATAGAGGACCTACACATAATTCTATTGAGGTGACTCTTCATCCATTGACACAAAAACTGTTTACATTTTCATGGGTAAAGAATTATTATAGTGTTGGTAATTTTAGTAGAACTTATTTTCTATGATTGTAAATTTTTTTACAGGCAGGGTTATAGGTAATATATTTTTTTGGTAAAAATAGTCATCCTTAGTGTCAAATTTTTAAATAATTCAGAGGTTTTATCCTAATGAAATCTTTATTGAAAATAATCATCTTGAGTTCGGATTATAGAAGTGTCTCTAAAATGGTAATAGTTTATCCACGGGAGAATATTTTGTTATGTTCATTTTCTAATAAATTTTTTATCATGATGTTTTTTTATAAATATATGTTATTTTTTTCATTATTATTAGATGAGAGATGATATAAATGTATCTAAATATGTTAGGAATAAATATTTATCTCTTTTCTTGGAGAGATAGAGGTATCTAAAATTAATTGTATCCTTATATTTCATTTTTTGTCCCAAAAAATGAAAGATCATGTTATATAAAACATTCTATAAATGAATATATATAGAATAAGTTTATTGAATGTGGATAAAAAGGAATAGTTTTGGTCAAGTTAAGTGTTATCATTCTTAATTTTGTTCATATAATCACAAAAAGAGAGTATATTATTGATTTATTTGTCCTTAATTAATAATAACTTAGGCGATCTCATCAAGAGATTCAATCTAAAAACATATACCATCATAAATTATCTCATTTATATTATTCATTATTCAATGAGAAAATAATAGATACGAAATTTCAAAAAATGAGAGCCTACACATTATGATCAATAAAGATTGACCTGCCTTCGCCGCAGCAAGACATGAAAAATTTAAGAGGTCCTGGATGTTCAATAATAGAAAATATCATTCCATAATAATATTATTTGTTTAAGAAACACTTATAATATATCCATATGAGATAAATATTACACATGTGGTCTTGAGGAGTTATTAACACATTCTAATAATTCTAATTTTCTTAAATCAAAAAAAATAAAAGGATATATGTGTGAAAATAACAGGGGAAGAGGAAAATAAATGTCAATTTTTATATAATTCCATATAAACTTAAGCTTACAACACCTATTTTATGTGATCGAATGATTTCGATATTACCCCTACATATATATAGATGGTTACATCTTCCATAGAAAACTCACCTTTAAATAATGATATTGATGTAATTGAACCAAAATCCATGAAATTCCATGAACAACTCATTATAAAAGAATTTATAAAAAAGGAATTCTTTTAGGACCAAATAATCCTTTTCTTTGATGAATTTAGGGTGAATAAAATTAATGAAAAATTTAAATCTAAATCCAAGTGAAAATGAATTTTTTATTATAATTTTCTTTGGGTGGCCAACTCAGTGATATCCAATTCCATGAGAATGTATATTCAAAACCAAAAACCAAAAAATATTTTTTTATCAAAACCCAAGAGGAACCTCCCATCTAAAATTATTGAGATTGAAAAATTATTTACCATATTGTGGGAATGAATTGATGTACCAAATTAGTGGATACCCTTTTGGTCATTTCTTATTTATAATTTAAAATAAAATCTATTTTCACTATGTATAAATTTTTCACTAATGAACATAAATCTAATGGTGTTAAAATATTTTTAATAAATAATTTAAAATAAAATTAGTTATCAAGAATGAATAATACTATATGAGGAGTTGGTTATTATCTATAATTTGAATAAGTATACTTGTTTTGTCCTTGTGTAATTCAACACCATCACAGGGTCAAATAATAAAATTGGTGGTGCATATCTTTTTAACACCTCTATAGTGTTCAAATATTGTAATGAATGGAATGATCTTATAGATATTGACCTTTTTATTTCCATATACACATGGTATAGGGGACATAAAAATATCATGACTTATAGGAAGTTGGATAGGGAATACATTTATGAACAAGATATTGTTAATTGGGACTCTAATTTCGGAATCCCACCCTAAAGGTTCAAACTGGATTGCCCCAAATTTTGGATAGCCGATTGAAATGGGATATAAATCATCCCCTCCCATTGATATTCAATAATTCTTAGGGGCATTACCCAGAATTTTTAACTGAGTTCATGATATATAGAGATATATTCACTATGATATTGATTCTTTTTATAGTATTATGATGCAGAATCATTTATGGAACAAAAAAACTAACTTTATAATAATTTCATCTCTATAGATAATTAAAAATCATCTTTTAGGATTATCCTCATGTAATTATTGTATTTCTACACCAATAGTGAGTTTCAGTAAGATTTTACCCTGGATGTTGATCTTACAACTAAATAAAACTCTCTTCTATGTATGTAATAAAACATTAATAGAGAAACCTTTAGGGTAAAATGTTTGAATAATGGGGAAAAGAAATATAAATTTTATTACTATATTAAAAATTGAGAAAGTACCACAGAAATATTCTCTTCCTTAGGATGGTGAGTGGACCATTGATAATTGGTAAACCATCTTGGATGATATTATTTCTTAAAATATGAATCTGTTGAATAGACTTAAGTTTCTTGATGATCTTGGGGATAATATCACTCATACTCTTGTCAGAGATGATGGTAATAAAATTCTAACCACTAATCCCCTTGAGTTTTATACAATAGAGGTATTATTTATCTTAAACCCTAGATATACCACATCCACTTATGGATTCAATAACCAATATCCATGAAATATTTGGATGTTATCCAAAATGTTTTTATAGGAAAAATAAATAAATATTTTTCAATGGTATCCTTATATAAGGAATCAATTTTCTATTATATAAATTGATCATGATATTTTTTGATTTCTAGTTAAATCCACCTCTTCGGGTCAATTTCTATATTTAATTATATTTACAAAATCATCAACAAAATATTAGCTGAATAACTAGATACTGTCACCAAAAAGATTATTTTATAGAACTCATTTTGTTTTTTAGAGGGAGGAATATTTAATATTGTCATGTTATAGATCTAAAATTTTTTAATCTCTAATATAAAACCCTTATGGGATGAAAAAATTTATTTAAATCATGATTTGAGTAAGATTTTGGAAACTATATACTGGGGATTTATTTTGAATGTTTCTGGAATATTTATCTTCAAAGATATATTTTCAAGTTTTTGGAAAGAACATGTTGGGTTTACTAACATTTTCGTTCTCATCAATGGATCTCCTAAGTGGTATTTTACCTTCCTAATTTTTTTTTGTAAAAGGTGATACACTCTCTGTATCTATATTATTTATTTTAGAATATTACATTATAAGTATTATTTTTAATTTCTATGATTCCAAGTAGTTTAAGAAAACATGGATTATAGAGACAGTGAATACCCCTTATACCTTCTTTGTAATAATGAAACTATTCTATTATTTTAAGGTTATAAAACAATTATACAACTCTTAAAGGAAACCCTGTCTAATTATGGAAAATTCTTGTGTGAGTAAATATGCATGGATAAGTCTCCTTTTTTACATTGGGATGAAAATTTTAATTGAGAGAATGAATATGAGTGATCTCAGAATTAGAGATGGTGAACGTCATTTTGTGTGCAATATGTTCCCATGTTCTATGGAGGAACCAAGGTCTTCCACGTTAATGTAATTTCTAATCAGTATAACAAGTATAAATCCTTTTAGAAATTAATGTCTTAATTAATATATTGAAGGATAATACTTATTAAATAAAACATTATGTTAAATTTATCTTATTCTATCATAGTGTATATATGGCCCTTAGATCAAAGAAATTGAATTTATTATTGTATTAATACATCATCTGGACTAGGAGTATCCTATAATGAAAATAGTCAGTGACTTGGTAGACATTTTATTAGACTTTTAAATCTATGTGTTTATGTATCATGAATATTTAAAAAATTATTTAATCCCTCTCGACGCAATTTATATGGAATATTTTCAAGAAAAATTATGATTCTCGTGGATTTATTTGTTCCAGATGTTTTAAGAAACTCAAACATTCAATATTACTCCTCCTAGATTCCATTATATTGCTTGATCATAAATTTTTCTTCTCAAACAATTAATATAATTCTAGATGGGTTTTAAGAAAAATGACTCCCCCATCTTTTTTCTCAAAAACATGATATGTTTTACCCATTTGAATTCATTATTGAAATGATGTTTATCCCAAACTTGATCAATTTTCCTCAATAAATTTTTAACTTATTAAATCTCACATGGTCATGTCTAAGGATATAGATAATATTATTAAGAACTATAATATTATTAAACATTATGAAATCCAAGTGTTGAATAATGATAAACATTTTTTATAAAAACTAATGTTTCTTATCACTCTATAACTAGATAGTCTAATGTGGATTATTCTTAAAACATAAATTTTACAAGACATAGATCAGCCCCTCTAGACTGACCCTGAATTGGAGTTTAGACCATGAAAAATAAACTTATAGGGATCTTATTAAAAAAAATGGTATTTATCCCTAATCCTAGGCTGAAATATAAAACTAGAACTTGAAGGATGTTAACAACCAATTATAGTGTTGTGTGATTAAATATACATAATAGGATAATAAAATTTTATTTGTTTGAAGCTCAATGTATTCAAGATGTCAAGATTCCAAATTTTCATCATTGATGTATTATGTTTGACTTGTATCTTAATGTAGATGGAATATTCACGGAATAAAATTTATTGCTTCTTCAAATTATCTAGATTTCCAATAATACCTTAATGCCACAAAAAACTCCCTTCAACCCCAAGGTTATGCTCATTAGGGTCATTGTTACTACTAGGGAAGCCAATTCCTTTTAGTCAAACTAATGATAAAAATAAATACATTATTTCATGTTCCTAAAGTACATAGACATAATTGGTATATTCAAAACCCATGTGTAACACCATTAAATTATAAATTATTAACATTTTATTCTATATCTTATGTGATATGTATCACTGAGCTTAAGGAACCCATGATTTTTTCAAATTAATTTATCTGATTGCTTGTGGAACACACAACTCCACATCTAAATGAACGATAATATAGTATATCATTATAAACTAGACATTCAATAATTAGTAGTAAATAGTACTCGATATTTTATAAAAATTATGGTAATCTATAGATTATAAATAAAATAATAATATTTTAAGAGAAAATGAATGTTTTTTTGAAAAACCGTATTTTTTAAAAATATGGTTTCGTCACGCTTTGCACACTTAATTTAACTGTAATTTTTACGCAGTTAGAAACTTTATTGGGAAAAAATTAATTTTTAAAATAATCATATCAAAAATATCTTAAGGTTATTTTTTGGAATTTTTCAGAACTATTTTATTTTTCAAGGAATAGTTAAAAATATCGAAAATTATTTAAAATATTACCTTTAATTTAAATTATAAACAAGGATAAGTTATAATTTTAATTGAATTTTAATTATAAAAGGTTAATTAATGTATATATTATTATAATTATTTAATTTTAATCATTTTATTTTTGAATTTAGATATTAAAACATTTTATATTTTTGAACAGTTTCCCTTTTAAAACCACTTTCTAGTGATGTCTGTGGGATTAATCTTTTATTAAAATTTTGAAATTATATGAATATAATTTCAAACAGTAGTTTCCATATTTGGAATAAATATATGATATATTATATAATAAGTTAAAATTAAATTTTTACCACAATTAATAGTAAAAATAGTTAAAATTATTTACCCTGGTTAAGGTAAAAAATGGATTTACTAAGGTGATAATCTAAAACGATAATAGTCAAAATGAAAAAAAGATATATAAAATTTATTTTGTTTAAAAATTTTAAACTCTTTTGGTTTTGGAAATAAATATAAAAATATCATACCCAATTCCATCCAATCATCCTATAATCCCTAGTATTAGTAGAAACCCAACTTATAAATTCATTTGTTGAAAACCTAAAGAAGAAACCTGAAGAAGAAGTAATATTCTATAATGATAATTTTTGTTCTATTTTTTCCTAGAAATACTTAAATTATGGTTAACACATTATGATATAATAACCTAAGTATATACCATATAATTTTTTATTGTCAAGTTCATAACCAAAGATCATTTTTATTTCAATCAAATGAGTTATGAAACCATCATTCGTCTGTATAGAAGACTACTGCCACACAATCCAATGTGATTTGTTTTTTTATTATAACATCCCATAGTTGGGTATGTTGATGTATATAAACAATATATATTATATTTATAACATTATTATACAAAATTATTCATTCTATCATTTATACCAATTTTTAATTCCATTCTATATGGGATGTGATAACATCCTTTATGTGTACGGTGGACTACTGCTTTCCGAAGTGATGTGTTTTTTCAATAACACATTACATTGAATGTAATAAGGATATAGATAATGAATATATATTATATAAATTAAATAATTACTATATTAATGACACATATATCATTATTACTTTGTAATATATCATTTTTAATCTTACACTAAAAAATGATATCATCATTCGTGTACATGTGGACCACTTCCCCTACAAAATGATGTGTGTTTCTTTTCATCAACACCCCAACATGGATGATATATATATATAAGTCTGTTACAAAAAATAATATGCTATGTATGATATTATTATAATTCATTTATGATAAAATATATCTTACCTTTTTTCCATAATGATCATTGGAAAATGTAAAAGTATACATTCGTATGTATGAACTACCATATCTATGATTGTAACATTGTTCTTTATTCTTAGGAATCCTTTAGGAGTGGTTTTGCAAGAATAATTGTTTTAAAATATGTTAGTTATATCATTATTATTATTCCGGAGATTATTGAACTATATAATATGCACAATAATTGAAACAATCAAGGCAATGAATGAATGTGAAAAGGTTCAAATAACACCCTAAATAACAAAAATAATGAACAATTATTAACAAAAGGGAGATAATATGTTATAAAAAGATAATATATTATTTTATATATTAATATGGTTATTTTATAATTTAATAACATGTTTAAAACCACTATATAATAGGTTAAATCATTTTTAATGAAAAAGGAGCATGGTGTTAGGGATTGAATCTCAATTTTATCTCATTAGGGAATATTTGTATATTTTACCCTAATTTAATTTATATGCTTTATATTCATCCCCTTTGACATGTAATATAATGATTTAATAAAAATTCATTGTAATTTATAATTCAATTTGAATTATTTCATCCATTTTTATTTGATTAAAATGTTACAATGTTTTAAATAATTTCATAACATAATTTATTATCATTTAGTTATATTACTTGCTCATAATATTTTAAATTATAATATTATGTGTGTAATTAACCTTGATTATATTATTTTTTTTATTTCATATTTTTTATTTGAATTTATATTTTATTCACACAATCTATTAACATAGTAATTCTATCATTAATGTTATGATCATTGTAAGGGTTTATTTCACGGTCCTAATCTAATGAAGATGGTTTATTATTTAGTTTCATTTCAATGAATTTTTATTATCATTATTTAATAATACCATTAAATTTTCTTATAATAAGGTTATTCATGATAATTTTATATAATATTATCACTATCCCACAAATTAGTACATAAAATATATTAGAAAATGATTTTATAGAAATCTGACCTTATTTCACTTTTCGTCCAGAAATTGGTTTTCTTCAAAAAATAATGTTTTCTAAAAATGTTTAAAAATGTTTTTTTAATTTTCTAGATGATTTATTGAATAATTTTTTACCCATTTTTTATTTTTTATTTTTTTAATGCAATCTTCAGGTAAATTTAAAACAATTCCCATTTGGCATTTAATGAAAACGTGAAAGGATTTTTTATTTTAATATACTTAACATATATAGAATGTATTTCTATCATGACCGCTAAATATTCTTATGATTTTATTTTAGGTCTTAAAGATTATTATCAAAAAAATTATTCTCAAAATGGTTTTTGAACTTTATGTTTTAATATGTGATTTTAAAAATGAAATATATATTTTCCTCAAGAATTTTCTTAAAGATGTTTTTATGTTATTTATACTCATCAATTAAAACAAACATTTATTTATAATACAATGTTCATATGTTGTATGTATACCATCCATATTATTTTTTGAATGGTTTAAGGTCATTTTATAAAAAGAATATTTTTACATTTAGTTTATCAAATCATTTTTATAGTGATTAACTTTCCTTTGAAACATTCACTCTCTTTTGATCATTGTAAAAGTTATTTCTATTAAAAATCCATACTCTTTGTATTGTGAATATTACTATTTCAAAAGCCTTTTACCATTTCTATATATGATTTTTATATTGAAAGATAATTGATTAATAGTGATATATTGATAAATATGTATTATTTACTCAATACTAATATTTTTTAATAAGGAATATTGATTCATAAATTAAATCTATCAATTAAAATATATGGAATGATTTTTAATTATAGTGATGG
Source organism: Viscum album (assembly GCA_963277665.1). NCBI lineage: Eukaryota > Viridiplantae > Streptophyta > Magnoliopsida > Santalales > Viscaceae > Viscum > Viscum album. The sequence goes on from OY728134.1 coordinate 64,889,818, forward strand.
GTGGGTTCTATAATTATATATACACTCAATACATCAATATCTATCATGAGACAAATCAGAAAGCTAACATTATAATGTTTTCTAACTATAGTTGTAAACCCTATTGATAATGGTCTTGAAGGAAGAGGTATAATGATGCATGAGATCATGAAATCCAATAATTATGCATTTTATTCATAATTAATTCATTTATTATTATGAATGAGATTTTAAAAATCATAATATATCTGGATGCATTTCAATGTTACTTTATTGGATAAATGTTATGTGTTTTCTATTGTTTACCTAGCCATATATATTTTTCCTTATCTAATTATGATATTAGAGGTATTTATTATAATTAATGTGTGATTACTTATTTATCATACCATATTAATTATTCCCAATATTATAATTCATGATATTTTCACAATGATATTATATTGGGAAGCATTTCATTGTCAGTTTATTGATTAAATAACTTGTGATTTTAGTGATTTATCTTTCTATATGGATTATTATTATTGATTCATTATAGGTTCTATAGTACATAAACCTTACCATGAATTTGAGCTCACCCCTATATTTTTCCTTCACTAGGAATCCATGTAGTGTACTAAGAATTATATGAAAGGATATGATAGTTGGAATAATGATATTCAAAAAAAATTATGTTGTAATTTGGGTTTTCAAAAGAAATATATGAATTTCAATTATTTAGCTAGTTTACCAAAACTAACAAACTATTTAGTCCTTTAGGATGTGATTCATTGTAACTCTTGATAATGAAATAAATCAGACATCAACTCCATGATATTGGGTTAGGGTTCATTATAGTTTTTATCAGAGGGATATTTAGTAGAAACATTAGGAATTACATTATAGAAGACATAGATTAATGAATACAGCCCTATGATATACCATGGGTATAATCGTAGAAGAACATCCTGATTTTTTTGGTATATAAGATATTATATAGTTCTTCCCAGAAATACAACACTTTATGGATACCACAAGTGGTATTGGTTCTATAAGTGTTTTACCTAGGAGTAATAACCCTAAAAATGGAACATCGGGGTAGACCTAATCGCTACTTGGTGTATAAAAATAGTTCTTAAAATGAAGTTGGTTTGACACTACCAGTTGATATTCCTAGGATAATTTAAATTTTATTTATAAACCATTATAAAGGATTTGAATAGATGAGGATAATGAATAAACTTAGTTAAACATAAGGTTTCTTAGATTGAAAATAAGGTGTCTAAAGAAAATGTGAAATTTTTTAATGTGTTTAAAATAAAGGCATAAACAAATTAATTTCCAAGGAAAATAAAGAGGACAATATAAAGAAATACATATCACCTATAGGATCCATTTATTGATCATTGTCATAAATTCGGATTACCTTGGAATTATTCTATTCAAATCTCTATTCTAAATCTTAACACCTAGACCTAAGATGGACCTTTGTTTAAAGAAAATTGATGAAGTATTTATGAATTAGTAATAAATAATAAGAATGTAGAGGTATTTTACTAATGGTATTTAGATTATAATAATAATGATACATCTAAGAATTATGTTTAATTTTAGGATCATGTTATTCTTCATTAATTTTAAAATTATATATTTTATCATGGGATTATGAGTTTATGATTGATTATAATGTAAAAGTATTAAACAAGCCTTTTTAGATTTTATGTGAAAGGAGTCTACCACAATTAAGTATATTTTGGGAGAAATTTATGGAAGGTATTTATTTTAATTTAATGATTATTTGTGGAATAATGGCTTTACACTTTATAGGAATACATATAATGGTAGTGATAACCTTTAGGGTTAATATGATAATTAATTAAATTTTAACAGTAGAAAATTTTGAAAAATAGAAATAGTGGAAAAAATAAAATTAATTTAATAACATAGTAAAAAGGATATTTAATGATAAATTTAATTTCAAGGATATCCATAAAAATGTTTCAGTAATGTTATTGAAATTATATTAATATAGTTATAGAAAAAGGACAACCCACATACAGGGTTAAAACCTATCACGTTTGGTATAGTCATGGGGATTGAACCATTGATCGAAGGTTGATAAGGGTTTACCACCAACCCCTATCTTATGTTATTTATAGGTTAATATTTTATTATTTTTAGTTATATGATTTGATGAATAATTATTATCTTATAACTAGTGGTGTTACTATTAAGGTCTAAAATTAATTTATTATATAAGATAATATTTTTGAACCATATTAGATTTAGAAAATAGTTACCAACACAAGGAATTAATTTTCACTCTTTCATGGTTTTTATGATCTTTTGAAAGTGAAAATTAGCAAATCAGGTATAAATAATCATTTTGGGATATTCATTTATCTTAGTATGTGATTAATTGGAAAATAATCTATGAACAAGGAAAGGATGAAATTGTGCTTATGAAAAAAAATATCAAGTTTATATATTTCTATATATATATGTAGATAGAAATAGAATTCCTCATATTTGTTGAAAAGATCCTAAAACAACAATTTTACTCTATTATCTTAATTTACATCGAACTGATGGTCTTTTAAATCAATAAAAAATATTGGGTTATAGGTCATAAAATTTTCATTGATCATTCATTTTCTTATGATAAATAGCCTAAATTTTTTTATATATTTTTTTACACTTTTATCCCATTTACATACCATCAATTTCCACCAATGTTCTCTTAATTAGAATCCTACTTATTGATTATTCCATAAGACCTCTGTACTTCCTGTCATGCCCTCACCCCAGACTGCCCCGGAGTCGGTGTAGTTTCAATAAAACATGGTGTGTAAAAAAATTATAAAATATATGATGATAAATTACACATCATATTCCACTCAAGAGGATATTTTCAGATTAGATTTTGGAAAACCAGATACAAATATTACAATCCTTCAGAACTGAAACAGAAAAGAATCTCTACAAAGCTTCCACAAATCTGTGTAACTCAAATATACTAAACCTGTAAAATTTAAGATACAATGTAGGGTGAGCATTTGAATGCACTATAAAGGGGTTTGAAGATAAAATAATATTACAATTGAAACCTTTTGAAAACATTCCTTTAGAATTATTTAAAAAGTTTTTTCATAAGGAAATCTACGACACATGAAGCATAACAGAACATTTTTATAAAAAATTACTAGTGAATATTCCAAGGAATATTTACAGAGATACAATGAAACATGTTTCAGTAATAGTCATGCTTATACAAAATATATGGTGTGAAGAAAATAAAGAAAGAGTTATTCTAACTTCAATAAGTGTGACATGTGAAAGTTAAATTAGAAAATTTTGAAAATGAAAGTAATACATGATCAGAGTTGCGCATAAGATAATAACTTTTAATTTATTCCCTTACTAACTATGAATCATAAATTGGATGATAAATATCTAAGTTCAGAATAAACATTATTCCATAAGCATTTACTTCTTCTGATACTCATAAGTACTTTCTCTTAACCAAGTATATTATACTAGTCGAATATTCACTTGGTTAATTGAATATCATAAATATAATGAGGGAAGTGCTTATGTCGGACAGTGTCAAAGCCTCATTCCAAGACCATATAATCTCTATCAAGACCTCATACCATGATAATTATTTTTCCTATTCCTTGTGAAATGACCTAATTTGTCTCGTGATACCTACCGATGCATTGAGGGGTTGTAGCGGGACCCACCTATCACATACTAAGTCCAATGAATTCCACATTTCTTTAAATCAAAGTGTCTCATGCCACTTTGATTTATGAAAATACTCATTATTCAAAGTTTCAAATACTACTTGAAATATTTAATTTCTCATTTCACATTATAAAAAGATTCACATACCACTTTGAATAATTCATTTCTTAACTCTATAAAAATTCATAAGATTTTAATTACATTCTTTAGCATTTACATATACATAGTGAGTCATGCATTACGTGTCAAAAAGAAAACTAACAACTGTATGGTTATAAAAATTTAATAAATTAAAAGTTTGGTAGGTAGATTATAGCCCATGTAATGAAAACTAATGCACATAAATACAGGTTTTGTCACATAAAATGATAACCTAGAAATTCAAAAATCTTTATTGTGAAAGTAAATATATTATATTTCAAACGACATAATGGAAATTCATTGTGGATTTAATACATAACTAATTTAAAGGTTAACAAAATATTTCATGTGAGGTATTTAATGTATAATTAATTAAACACACTTTACTATACAGGTTTTTTATTAAACATTATACATGGGTACTTCCAACTATTTAACCTGAAGTTATGAATTGAAAAGCATGAAAATAAACCACACAACTTACTAACAGAATCAATACAATTTAAAACATATGAAAATAAGTGTGTAATAAAAATGTGTACATTCATAAACTCACATTTTTTATAATCCAAAAGTCTCTTAAAATATATTATGTGGGTAAAAAACCCCCCACTTTCTTAATATAATAACAATTCTCCTTTAAAATAGGTTGAGTAATCTCTTTATGCAAAAGAACTAATTTTTTAATAATTATATAAATATATAGGTGTGGAAAACCCCAAAATTATTTCTCATAAATTCTCCATAAATACTATATGCACTAGAAAAACTAATACATCAATATTTGGAAATCCCAAAATTTATTTAGGATTTCATGTAGTGTAATACATTTATACAAAAAGTGTATATAAAGGATTACAATTTTAAAAAATAGATTGATTCTTGTAAGCCTTTCATGTTTCAAAAACATTCATTATTCATTAATTTTAACCTTTAAAAACCCTAAATTAGATTTAGGATCAAATGATATATATATATATATATATGAATATATATAACGTTTTTAAGGATTTTTCACTAAAATCCTAATGGTACTACATGATTTAATTGTATTGAGAACATTATTGAATCAAAGGTTCAGTATTTGAAAATTTTGATACAATAGAGAATGTTTGATCACTAAAAATACATATATATTTTTATATATACATATATACATATAGATTCTAAAAACATTACAAGCCCTTTCAAGGTTTACAAGAAGTTAAAAAAGCATTTAGAACTAAATTTCACCATTCCAAAACATAGAAGAAACCAGTAGGTCTAAAGATCAACTAAATACACACACACATATATATATATATATATAACTATGAATATATATATATATATATACAAACCATAGCAATGAAAGACAAAAATTGGCCCTCACCTAGTTCAAAAAAGAAGAAGAAGTCGAGAGGGTCTTGATGAGGCACTGGAAGGAAGAAAACCCAGAGGGTTTGAGTGAAAAATGAGTCATATATATAAACCGTATATAATATATATTAAGGAAACTTGAAAAGGATCCAAGGAATTTTGAATTAAATAAAGACCAGGTGCACTCAGTCTTATGGAAAATGGGAGAAATAAGGGGCCACCCGAGGTCACGGGTGTGGAATAAATGAATAAAATGAGTAGAGATAGCTACTGGTGCGGTACATATGGGAGGAAGAAGAAGGAGGTGATGGGAGAGGGTGTGGAAAAGAATAGATGGTAAGGATTTAACTAAAAAATGAACTAGCGGCCGAGGTGAAGGACCATGGATCACCCTGAGAGGGGAGGGGTGAATTAGGGTGTCAAATTGTTCTTTTAAACTGATGGATCATATTCCCACATTGGTAGAAACCTGTTAAACCTGTCTGAAGAGGAAGTGTGGAAAATAAACAATCACATGATAAGAAATTACACAACAATTTTACTTGGTCCACCACTAAGGGATACGTCCAAGGAGCATACGCTGACAGTGTGTCAGTCGTACCAAAACCACAAATCTTCATAAGTTGTGGGATACAAGATTTTAGCAGAGTCAGTCGGTTCCAAGAGCACTCCCTTTACTAGGTTTAGGGATAACACAATGTGTCCCTCATATCACTTCTTCTAACTCCCCCTTTCTCACTGTATTGGAAGAATCATCACTCAGTTTAACGACTTGAAGGTCACTTCAATAGTTTAGCATTAATTCATGAATCCTCTACTGCAAATGGATGCTCTGTTGAAGTCCCATAATCATGCATAGATGTAATTTATTTTCCCATATACTGATATATTATGAAGATTAATTTCTAAAACCAATTTGGCTAATATTCAGAATTCCTAGGGTGTTCTGCATGCTGCTGTTGTTTCCGCGTACCACAGCTATTTTTTCATATCATCCCGCTCCTCCACGTATGGTCCAACTCCTTCATGTACCATGCTACTCCACATTCTTCTATAATCTATGTACTGATTCACACCTCTGTAAATCACATTTCCCCATATACTACCTTGCTCCGCTTCGTACTACGAGAGATTTCTGTGTGAACCACACACCCTTCCACAGACTGTTTTCCTTATGCTGATGAGTCCCTCCGCGTACCGCCTTCTCCTCCATGAACCACTGCATAATTCTCTAGATTTCTCCCTGAAACTTTAATCTCCAATCTCCTCTCTTAACAAAGGGTATTATTGTTCCTTAAATATGCACGTAACTCCACAAATTTTGCTAAACTAATTTTCCCAAACATTCAATGTGGGACAATCGTAACTCCATCTGTGTACAGTTAGACTCCACCGCGTACTGCTCCTATTTTGGCGAACTGCAGCAATCCCACCATCCTTTATTATTCTATGTACCGCATGCCTTCACCACAAACCATTGCTGCGAACCATCTTTCAGTTCTACGCACCACTCCACGTACCATTCCTGCTACCTCCACCGTGTACAGCGTACCTTAACCACGTACCGCATGCCTTCACCGCATACCGCACGCCTTCACCACATACCACGCGCCTTCACCACATACCATGCACCTTAACCACATACGGTGCACCTTCACCATGTACCACGTGCCTCTACCGCGTATCATCGCTAAACTTTCGATTTTTTAAGCCCAAAAATATAGAAAACACTGGGAAACTATGCGACATTCAATACTGCTTTTAGCCTCAATCATATGACCTCATTACTTGAAAACTCCCAAGTCATCAATGTGGTGATTGACAACAAACCCAAACCAAACTCCATTATTATCAACAAAAATCCTTGGTTCCAACATGAGGTGCATCCACAGGTTTTAAAAGAGACGATTGTTCAAGATTAAATCTTGACTCGATCGGATGGCTACGACACGATGTGAATTTTAAAATGGCTTCAATGGTCGAGAAAATATCATGATTGTATTAGACGGTTGACAAAAAAATAAAGGAAATCCATAGTTATGAGGATTCGATGGTCGAATCGGTCAGATGGATCAAATCAGGTGCAGTGAGATCGGACGATCTATGTCTAATTTCTGCTAAAAAACATCATCCCACATCGAAACAAAACAACTTAATATCCTTCTTTATAAGCCTAGAGCTCTTATAATTTGCTCATAATTTTCTCTCCTCCCTACCAGATACCACTATGTACCTGGATTCTGTGGGAGTGCTTCTTTTCCCACCCATGTCGACGTGCCACCCCACACGGTGGCGCACTCTTGCACCCTTGTACACACACACCCATGCATGATTAGGGCCTACTATGAACACCTGCATGCAGGACTTATCATGAACCAAGTGTGCACAACCCTGGTATATTTTCCAGGGAATGTGAGTGAGATTCCCACTAAGGACTTCAGTGGATTGTCCTTCTAGGTTTCTCTCGGCAAGGTGGGGGACTAACTAATTTTTTTAGTGAAGTAAAATTCATTTTTATTATACACAAAAATATAAATTTATTATATTTGTAAACAAATAATATAATTTCCATATCATGGTTAAACAAAATCCTAAAACCAAAACATTCATTAGTTTATAAAATTTTGAGTTTCAAAACATCAAGGTTAAAAATCAAGGATTAATGTATCATAAAATAAATCCCAACTAGTATTAAATTTAAAATCCATACATTATATTAATTAAAAAAAATTATTCATCCAATGATGAAAACATTTCAAGGTAACTTTCTAAAACATTTGAAACACTTAAATACCTAATTTACTAAGTAAAGGTAAAATACTAAATACAACCATAGTTATTAATTTAATTTTGAAAAGTGTGATTTCAAACTCAAAAATATGTTTCTTTGTACCAAAAACAAGTTGTATCAAGTATATTAATCTCTTGGGATTTCTTTTAAATAATAAGGGTTATGATTTGAACCCATTTTAAACATTAAATCATTATCCTTCTAAAATATATAAAAAGAGTTTATTATAAACATGTTTATAGTTATAACTTAAATGCACACTTTAAACACTTGGAAAAATAATTATACCTAGACACTTTAAATTAAACCACTAGAATACCCAATGGTTATAAGGTCTTATAGCAGTTAGAGACTGAACAATCACCTAAACAAGGAAATGGAAAAATTATCTTTATGGACTTATAAAAACATGATTATGGTGTTCCAACTTCAAAATGACTTGGTAAAGATGGTGCTCATCATTCCTCGGATGCTTAGCAATGTTGTGGTGGTTCTAACTATACTGATATTCATCGTGAAGGATCCAAAGGAACCCCCACTATTTTCCTGGGATTTTTGTTATATTTGGTGGTCTCCCCTTGATTTTAATAGGTCTATCAGTGGGAATTTTAGGTTAGTTGGATCCTCTTAGCCTCAAAGCTATGTAATCATTTCAGTGTTTAATTTAATAAAATATTCCTTGTTTGTATTTTAAAAACATTGTTTGGATAGTATGAAAATTAAACAAAATAAAACCATAATATTATTATTATTGTTACATGTGAAATAGTTTTGGGGCATCACATTATCCCCCTTCAAATAATTAGGTCCGCACAATTCGAAAACACTCAAACCCATACACATGAAAAACTAGACACAAATCACTTAGAACCTCCACTCACAAAGTTGGCCAACATGGATGATCTGTTGGCCACCCTCAAGTGGATCCACGGACCAGTTTCCAGTTCCTCGACCTCTCTGGACCATAGACACCATGAGCAGTTAGGGTCTAACCCATGCATAAAACACTCGGTATTCCAAAGAGAGGCACTTGAAGTGTGGAAGTTGGAGATTTAACAGTGGACTAGTTCCCGATAAATCCCTCTAACTACATCATTCTAGAACACTTTGAGGTGGTAAAGCATCCCATATATACTAAAACATAGGACTTTGAACAGATACGTCTCTCGAGTGTCACCCTCCAAAAAAAATTCACAAAATTTTCCCAAGGCTCGGTAGTTCTCGGACAAGTTGAATCAAAGTAATAGACCTTTGTGGTACTTCCCTCTCTGTCTATACTCTGGAAATTGTGCAATTGTGATACAATTACAGATTTAGCTCTCTCATTTGTAGTAATGAAGGATATTTTAGCTGAGGGACACTCTGTAGAGGCGTTTGAAAGAGACGCATAAGTTCAAAAAATGTTTTTAGTTTTCTGAACATGACTTGACAATTATGTGTTCTTGTAATTCAGTGGGGAGATATAAGAGGTTTCTTGGTGAACTCACATCTTCCATTTAAAAATTTTAAGAGAATTGTTTTAATCATTAAGTTATAACCATATATAAATAGAGACGTTATTTTTTAAAATCATGTTAAAGTATCAAAACATAAAATATAACATTTATTAACTTAAAAAAGGTTCACAATACCCAAGGTGTTACATAACCATTCTCTCCCTCTCAAAACTCACTAGTATGGATTTCCTAACATCCATCGGGACGTCTCATCACAGGTACCACTACTGTTGGGGATTTCTCCAGTTTCCAGTTAAGCAGATCCCCAAAGTGGTTCCAAATTCATCAATCTCTTTGGTCCAGATGCGACACGGGAAACTAGGATCAACTGCATGTGGACATGTAATGTTCAATGTGAGAGAATTATGATGTGTATGAAGTTTAGAAACATCAATATGAACATGATGTCGATAAAAATAATGGAAAGAATCATCCCTGAAAAATTAAAAGACTATAACTTGACCAAAGAGAATATAGGTCAAGATTTGACAATGGTACGCTGCTCGGAGGTCACCCCCCTAGGAATCCTCATGGAAATCCTCTTGAGATGAGGAATTCCCACCTAGGGTAAATCATTTAAATAAAACCTCAAAGTATTTTCCCTTCCATGCATAGAACGATAATTGATCATTCATCATAAGAAAATAATTGAAGCCTCCTCCTTGGTGAAGATGTAGTACACATGGAGAATTGGATATACGGTAGAGGTGTTTTCATAAAAATGACGGTTTTCAAAAATCTTATATCCTTCTAAACATGATTTTACCACTATAGTTTATAATACTTCTATTAGAAGACACATTTGGTTTGATTCGTCTGCCATCAGAAAATTTTAAGAAAACTTCTACTTAGTAAGACATAATCAGGTTTTTAATGTTGTTATAATTTTCTAGGGTTTTCTAAACCAATTTTCTAATACCAACTATCATGCCCCAGCCCCAGACTGCAATGGAGCTAGTGCAGTTTCAATAAAACATGGATTGTAAATAATTTTTTTATAAAATAAATGATGATGAATTACACATCATGTTCCACTAAAGAAGATCTTTTTGGTTCAGATTCTAGAAAACCAGATACTAATATTACAATCCTTCAAAACTGAAAGGGAAAAGAATATCTACAAAGCTTCCACAAATCAGTGTAACTCAAATCTAATAAACCTTTGAAATTTAAGTTTAAATGTTGGGTGAGCATACGAGTTCCCGGTAAGTGGGTTTGAAAATAAAATAATATTATAATTGAAACCGTTTTAAAACATTCCTTTAAAATTATTTATAAAGCATTTTCTTAAGTAATTTTTCAATACATGAAGCATAACATAACATTTTGTCTAAAAATTACAAGTGAATATTGCAAGGAATATTTATAGTTTTACAAAGAAACATGTTTCAATCATAAACATGCTTATACAAAATATATGGTGTGAAATAAATAAAGAAATATTTATTCTAACTATAATAAGGGTGACATGCGAAAGTGAAAGTACAAAATATTTCCAATGAAAGTAATACATGATCAAAGTTGTTCATAAGATAATAACTTTTAATTTATTCCCTTACTAACTGTGAATCATAAATTGGATGATAAATCTTTGAGTATTAAATAAACATTATGCCATAGGAATTTAGTTCTTCTGATACTCATAAGTATAGGCTCTTAACCAAGTATATTCAGCATGTAGAATATTCACTTGGTTAATTCAATATCATAAACATAATGAGAGAAGTGCATATGTAATACTATGTCAAGGCCTCATTCCAAGACCATAAACTCTCTTTCATGGCCGTGTGTCGTGACCATTATTTTTCCAAGACCTAGTTCCATTACCTGATTTGTCTCCTGAGACCTAATGATGTATCGAGGGGCTATGGCAGGCCCCACCGATCACATAATAAGTATAATTCATTCCACATTTCTTTAAATCAAAGTGCCTCATGCCACTTTGATTTATTAAATTAATCATTATTCAAAGTTTCAAATACTACGTGAAATATTTAATTTCTCATTTCACATTATTCAAAGTGTCCCATACCACATTGAATAATTTAGTTATTAACTATATAAAAGGTCATAAGAGTTTAATTAAATTCTTTAGAATTTACATATACATAGTGAGTCATGAATTAAGTTTCAAAAAAAACAACTAACAACTATGACCACCCAGCTCTTTATTACACACTTAAACATGATTTATTACATAAAATTCACTTGATAAGACATAGAATATCGAGAGGTCTAGTGTATTTGGGGCTTAGGATCATTACATAACAACATAGAACATAAAACACCCAACAGCATTATTAAAAACTTCTTTTACATGGCCAATACATTCCCTCGTACTTAGAATTGCATAAGCTAACCTGAGGACATGCATAAGAAAAGGGTGGGATATAAAGTCCAGTAAGGGAATAAACATGGAATAACATGTGGAATAAAATACATGTTAGAAAATAAGAATATCAATGGAGAACAAGAGAAACATGAACATAAAGGCATGATAAATCATGATAATCATAACATGGAAATGCAGCAACAACACTTAACATGGAATTAGCATAAGCCAAGGCTCATTGCACATAGAGCATGAGTAATCCCTCATTGCTTATGAAGCATTAGTAAAACCTAGTTTCACTTGAATTAGAATGAGTCAACACCCATTTCACATGACGTATCAGGATTCTATACTTTACCCAATGCATTGAAGCACTATCAGGGAGCACCCTTCTTAAACATTTAATTTCATGCATAAGTGTTCCACATTGATCATATATCACGAAATCAATCAACATCATAAGTTATTCCATGATTAAGTAATTTGGAATAAATACATTAAAGTACTATTCAATATTTACATGTGAATAAAGGTGAATAGCCTTAATAGAGACATGGGTATGGTATTCACTACACAATGATCTTGGCTTAGAAAAACGCGATGCAATTTCAGCAGCATAACAACAGGACATAAGGATTCATGAAAATGGTTGATGAGAGAGAAAAGGGTGTCTCATAATATGTACATGAAATGGACTGTAAGGGGGTCATATAGATACATTTCTTAACAAAAGTAATGGAATTTAGATTTATAATACAAAATAATTACTTGGATGTAAAGGGGGAGAGAGAAATACCTCACGGAATTTCGGTAAGGTAATAGGTGTACATGGGAGGAATTAATGAGAGTGAAAGGGGTCTCCCATCATCCAAAAATAAAGAGTGAAATATGGGAATGGTTCAAAATCATACCCCAACTTTTTTAATTGAAAAAAAAGTTCTTAACAACCTAAAGAAAACTGTACAAAACTGAGAAAAGAAGAAATCCTTTACTTGGAAGTGCGATGGTGACAGACTCATAAGGTGGCTCAGATAACATCATTCGGGTGGTAATCTATATTAGCCTCCACTTCTCCCATAGTCGGTTCCACTCAAGCTTAATGTGTTGAATCTTGGCTTGGTATTGATCAAGAGATAATCCCAATGATGCTACCTTAATTCTAAGCTCCAATAAATGGGCTTCATACAAGGCAAGTCTACTAGAAGAGGCCATCGCTTCCTTTTTTGAGTAAATTGGATTTGTTAAAGCCCTGTATTTATACTAATCATATGATCACTGTTCAATGGCTATATTAGAAATGATCACAATTCTTAGTGTTATTTTAAAATCCAAAACATAAAACCAGATAAGTGCATACATTTTACAGAACCATAGGAAGACATTTAAATAGACCAAGAGGAATTTTCATTAATGATTTTTTGGGTCGTTACAACAACTGAATGGTTATAAAAATTTAATAAATGACAAGTATGGTTGGCAGATTATAGCACATGTAATGATAACTAATGCACATAAATACAAGATATGTCACATAAAATGATAAACCAAAAATTACAAAATACTTATTATGAAAGTAAATATATTATATTCCAAAATGCATTATGGAAATTCATCATTGATTGAATACATCACAAATTTAAAGGTAAAAAAATTTCCATGTGAGGTATTGAATGTATAATTAACTTAACACATTTTACTATACATGTTTGTGTATAGATATTATACATGGGTACTTCCCACTAATTAACCTGAAGTTATGAATTTACAAGCATGAAAATCAACCACACAACTTACTAACATAACCAATACTATTTAAAACTTATGAAAGTAAGTGTGTCATAAAAATATGTACATTCATACACAAAAATTTTTCATAATCCAAAAGACTATATAAATAAATTAGTTGGGTAAGAAAAAAACACCAACTATCTTGACATAAAAATAATTCTCCTTTAAAATAGGTTGGGTAATCTCTTTATGCAAAAAAATATTCATTTTGTAATCATTGTATATATATAGGTGTGGAAAACCCCAAAATTATTACTCATAAATTCTCCATAAATACTATATGCACTAAAAACATCTAATAAGTCAATATTTGGAAAACCCAAAATATATTTATGATTTTATATAGTGTAATTTGTTTATACAAAATGTGTATATAAAGGAATGAATTTTTAAAACAATTTTTAAAATTGGTTCTTGTAAGACCTTCATGTTTCAAAAACATTCATTATTAATTATTTTAAACATTTGAAAAAGCTAAATTAGATTTAGGACCAAAGGATATATATATTTATTTTTATATAGATATATATCTGTATGTACATAATGTTTTTAAGGATTTTTCACTAGAATCATAATGATACTACATGATTTAAATATATTAAGAATGTTATTTAATCAAAGGATCATTATTTTAAAAATGTGATATAATAGAGAAGGTTTGTTCACTAATATAAATATATATATGTGTGTGTGTGTGTTTATGTATACATATATACATATAGATTCTAAAAACATTACAAGCCCTTGCATTGTTTTCAAGAAGTTAACAAAATCATTTACAACTAAATTTCACTATTCCAAAATATAAAAGAAACCAGTAGGCCTAAAGATCATATATATATATATACAACTATGTATATATATATATACAAACCATAGTAAATCAAGACAAAACATGAACCTCACCTGGTTTAAAGAAGAAGAAGAAGAAGAAGATGTCGAGAGGATCTTGATGGTGGCACTGGAAAGAAGAAAACCCATAGCGTTTATGTGAAAAATGAGTCATATATATAAATTGTATAGAATATATATTATGGAAACTTTCAAAATATTAGAGGAATTTTGGTTTAAACAAAGGCCGGTTCCACTTGATCTTTTGGAAAACAGTAGAATAGAGGGGCCACCCGAGGTCACAGGTATGGAATAAATGAAAAAAACGAGTAGTAATGGCTACTAGTGTGGTGCATGAAAGAGTAAGAAGAATAAAATGATGGGAGAGGGTGTGGAAAAGAATGTATGGCCATGATTTAACTGAAAAATTATCCAGCGGCTGTGGTGCGTCCGCGGGTTTTAAAAGAGATAATTGGTCGAGATTAAATCTCAACTCGATCGGATGACTACGACACGACGCTGATTTTAAAATTTCGTGAACAGATGAGATAAGATCCCGACTAGATCAGAAGTTTGATAAAAATGTCGGGGGAAATCCATGGCTATGATTATTCAATGGATGAACTGCTCTGATGGCTCAGATCTCATGCAGCGAGTTCTGACGGTCTTGGACTGATTTGTGCGGAAAAATTCCATCCCACATCGAAACGAAATAGATAAAACTTTTAATTTATAATAATGATTCTCTCAGAATGAGCAAAAAATTTCCCCACCCCTTCCCCATACTTTCCCGTACTGGGATTCTATGTGCACACTTTTTCACCCACCCCTACTATTGTGCCACCCCGCACGGTGGCATGCTTTGGCACCCTTACACATGCAAGCCCATATGCGCTTAGGGCCTACTATGCATGCCTACGCACACAGCATATAATGCACCATGTATACTCATCCCTAGTCCATTTTCCAGGGGATGTGAGTGAGATTCCCACCAAGGCCTTGAGTGGCTCGACCTTCTAGGTCGCCCTTGGCTAGGTTGGCGACTAGCTTATTTTTTTAGCAAAGTAAAATTAATTTTTATTATACACAAGAATATAAATTTATTGTTCTTATAAACAAAGAATATAATTTCTCTATCATGGTTAAACAAAATCCCAAAACCGAACTTTACATTAGTTTGTAAACATTTGAGTTTCCAAATATCAAGGTTAAAAATCAAGGTTTAATGTAACATAATTGAAATCCCAATTAGTAATATATTTAAAATCCAAACATTCCTTTAAATAAAACATTTTTTTTATTCATCCAAGGATGAAAACATTTGAAGGTAACTTTCTAAAACATTTGAAACAATTGAATACCTAATTTACTAAGTAATGGTAAAATACTAAATACAACCATACTCATTAATTTCTTTTGCCCAAAGTACTATTTCAAACTCAAAATTATGTTTCTTTGTACCAAAACCAAGTAGTATAAAGTACATATATCTCTTGGTACTTATTATAAAACAAAAGGGTTGTGATTCAAACCCATTTTAAACATTAAATAATTATCCTTATAAAATATATAAAAAGAGTTTATTACAAACATGTCTATATTTATAACTTCAATTCACACATTAAACACTTGGAAAACTCATTATACCTAGACACTTTAAATTAAACCACTCAAAAACCCAATGACTATGTGGTCTTATAACCATTAGAGACTCAACAGTCACCTAAAGGGGGAAAATGGTTAGATTATATTTAAGACCTTATAAAACATGATTAGGGTGTTCCAACTTCAAAACGACTTGGCGAAGATAGTGCTCATCATTTCTCTGATTCTTAGCATGGTTGTTGTGGTTCTAGATATACTAATGTTCATCATGATGGTTATGAAGGACCCCCACTATTTTCTTGGGCTTTTTGTTATATTTGGTGGTCTCCTAGTGATTTTAATAAGTATCTTAGTGTGAATTTTAGGTTAGTTGGATTCTTTTAGCCTTGAAGCAATGTAATCATTTCAGTGTTTAATTTAATAAAATATTCCTTGTTTATATTTTGAAAACATTTTCTGGATAGTATGAAAATTAAACAAAATAAAACAATAATATTATTATTATTACATGTCAAATAGTTTCAGGGCATCACACATCCCTTCATATCTTATTGAGATAATGTTTTATTAAATCTTTTTATATTGCAGGTATTCTACAAATGAATTTTAAAATATCAAAAAATTGATTACCATGATCACGTTTAAATTTAGAGGAAATAATTTATTTAAGGTGGTGAGAATATTACACCAAAAAATTGTAAAATAAGAAAATATTATTTGATAGCATATGCGGTATACAACAGTAATCTTAAAAAAAATCCACAAAATATATTTCTTTAAATTTAATCTCTTTGATAGCTTATAGAACTGCAAATACTTAGTCTAAATTAATATTAATATATTATACCATTACATCATATCCATTAAATTAGTGGGTATTAATAGTACTACCTAAATTAATAAAATTACATTCTTCTATTTATTATAAATTAAATAATAAACATTTAAAAGAAAAATAAATTTTTTTTGAAACAAAAATATTTTTCTTAAAGGTTATTTAGTTGTGATTTCATCATGTAAGTTAAAAATTATTTGTACCATATTTAGAAAATTCCTTTGAAAAAATATTTTTTTTAATTTACCATATGAAATTTATCTTATGTTGATTTTTTTTATTTTTTGAAATATTTCATATTTTGATCAATACAAAAAAAGTTCTGAATTTTATTTTAAAAATGGATTTTAATTTATATTATTTATAAATTTTAAATATATTTATATCTTTTTTAATATAAAATTAGTTCAATTATATATATTTTAATATAATTTTGGCCACTTCAATCATTTTCATGTTAAGTGTTTTTAAAAAATGTTGTAATGTGTGCAAGATTAATTTAAAACTATCATTTTAAAATTTAATGAATTTAAATTTTAAAAATGGATTACATATGTGGAATTAGAATAATTTATATTATATAATAATGAGGAACTAATTTTTTCATAATTAATATTTATAATAGTAAATATTATTCACTTCGGTTAAAATAAAAGTGGATTTACATGGGGCTAAACCAAATACGTGCAGTTTAAAATGAACAGAAAACATTAAAAAAAAATATTTTCTAGAAATATTTCAACAATATAATGTCTAATTTTATAAATAATCCATTTTTAACTGTATTTTAATTTTAAAACCTTGGATAAAAAAATTATTTTCAAAACTTTATTGTGTTACACTCACCTCACTTATAAATGGACACACTCTATCTTGTCCTACTCAAACCTTAAAAACCTTTTGGTTCCTAAAATACCTACCCAAAATAGTTCCCAAATTTCTCATCTCATAATATAATCCATATTATGGTCATAAATCTACCCTATGAAGGATTTTGAAGAAAAACTAAGGAGGTTACCCGAATAAGAGGTAATGTTCTTTGACGGCATTTTTTATTTTATTTATTCCTCCCACACAAAATATTTTTTTAGAAAAATGATTATATAATTATATAAGTATGAAAAATATAATAATAGCCTGTTATGATATGGTAATTACCTATAACCATCACTATATATGTCATATTGGTTACGAAATCATCATTCCTGTATACGGATGACTTCTTCCATGCGAACTGATGGCCTATGTTTTTTCCTCACCAACTCTCTTAGATGGGTA
This sequence comes from Viscum album, assembly GCA_963277665.1. Taxonomy (NCBI): domain Eukaryota; kingdom Viridiplantae; phylum Streptophyta; class Magnoliopsida; order Santalales; family Viscaceae; genus Viscum; species Viscum album. The sequence goes on from OY728134.1 coordinate 64,907,979, forward strand.
TTATGATCGATATAAAAAATATTCTTTCTATTTATAACATTTTTAAACATCTTCATTCATTATAAATTATATATGTTATTTTATATTCAATTCCATTGGGGATATGAAAATGTTTCTCATGTGTATGTCTGACTACTTCCTCGCAAAATAATGTGATTCATTTTTCACTAATGTTTTATATGTAACTTAATAAGGAAAATTTTCATAAATAAATTTGAAATAAATTAAATTATAGTTTTATTAATAAAATATTTATCATTCTATAAAGATAATATATAATTTTCTTTATTACACTTATAAATGATGACATTATTCGTGTATGTGTGGACTACCACCTTCACGAAGTGATATGAATCTCTTTTCATCACCACACCACATGGATGATATATATAAGTAAATTTAACGAAATTATATGGTATATAAAATATTTTTATCATTATGTAATAATAAAATATTACTTACCTTCATTCAATAATGACTATAAAAAATAGAAACGTTTCTTATGCGTAGGTATGACCAACCATCTCCATGATTCCAACATAGTTCATTATTCATAACCCATATTAATAATTGTTTTTACAAGTATAATTGTTTTAAATATAAGATAATTATGCCATAATTATTATTTAGTAGATTATGTAACTATATAACATTCACATGAATTGTAACTTTCATAACCAAGACAGAATGAGAAAACAAGGCAATTCACATCTGAAACAATGAAAACAGTGAAAGATTATTAACAATAGGGTGATAAGATGTTAAAAAGGATAATATATGGTATTATAAATATTAATATGGTTTTTTATAAGTTAATAAATTTTTTAAAATAACTCTATCGGATTTCAAATAACGTTCAACAAAAAGGAAGTGTGAGTAAGGGATTATGTCCCAATTTCCTTTCGTTAAATAAAATTTTTATGTTATACACCAATATATTTTATATTTTGTATATACTATCCCTTTTAAATTTAATATCATAATTACTTAATAATTAATGTTATTTTAGGTTTCATTTAGAATTATTTAATCAATGTGGAATTTATTTAAAAGTTACCAATTTCTAATTAATTTCATAACCCAATTGTTTTAATTTGGTTATATTACTTCTTCATCATCTTTGATATTTAGAGATTTTGTGTGTAATGAAATTTTGTTATATTTTGTTTAATTTATTTTTTTTTATATTTTACACATATATTTCAATCATTTAATAATTATCACTTCATTTTTATGATCTTTATAAGGGTTTATTTTACAATATCATTATAGTCAAGATTGTTTATTCATGAATTTCAGTTCAAGGAAATTATTTGATCATTGTAAAATAATACCCTTTAGTTCTATTCCCATCTAGTTAATTTTGTAAATTTATAGTAATATTACAATTTTACAAATCTTTGTTAATTAAAATAACTAATAAAATGTTTTTATGAGAATATGAATTCATTTTAATCTTCAGTCAGAAATTAGCTTTCTTCCAAAACAATGTTTTATAAAAATAATTTTAAAAGATTTTGAAAATTCTAAATATTATTTATTTAAGATCTTATTACCCATTTATACATTTTATTTTTTATTTAAAGGATTCAACATGTCTTCTTTAGGATAATTTTATTTTTTCTTTTACTAAAAATGTAAATGGATTTATTGTTTTAATGCACCTGGAATGTATGAAATTTGTAGTCATCATGACCAATAAATTATTTCAAGGCTCCATTGTATGTTTCAAAGATTCATCTGAATTAATTTTATTTTGAAATTTTATTGTGAATTTTTTTTTAAAATTTCATTTCAAAATAAAAAGGGTATTTTCTTAAACAATGTTTTGAAGATTATTTTATGGAATTTCTACTGATCAATGACAAAAATAGATAAATTTTACTCATATTGACATATTTTGTCTTTATACCATCCTTATTCTATATATTTATGGTTTATGATCGTTTTGGATAAGTAAAGTATTTAAATTAACTTTCATGATTCATTTTTCTATTATTCATTAACATTACCTTCAAACAATCTTTCTCTTATAGTCACTATAAAATTAATTTATATTATACATCTATAATATTTGTATTTTAGACATGTTTATTTCTTTAACATTATAACCATTCAAAAAATGAGGTTTTCTTTGAAATTTATTGTATTAAATTTGAATTATTGATAAATATTTATTCTTTACTCCATAAAGATACTTTTAATTTTGCATATTTTTTCATAAATTTAATCTATCATTCTATATAAGAGGAATGATTTAGAACTACAGTGATTGGTGGATCCTATAATTATATATCTCCTTGATTTATTGGTATGTATCATGAGAGAGAGAAGTAAGATGGAATTAAATAGACTTCTACCTACATTTTTAAAACATTTTGTAAATGGTTTTGAAGGTAAAGTTATCATGATCCCTGATATCTTGAAATCAAAAAAAATATGAATTTCCTTTATTCAAAAATTCAGTTATTATTATCCAAGATATTTTCATATTGAAATTATCTCTCGATACATTTCATATTCTATTGATTAATTTAATGGAAAGCGATTTCAATTAATTACCTTTCAATATTTATTATGAATTTTCTAATTATTACATCAACGTTGTTGAATAAATCAAATGTGTGTTCAGTTATTTACCTTGAAATGTTGATTATGACTTAACTTATAAACCATGATATTTTCACAAGGATATTATCATTAGATGCATTTAATTATTTGTTTATTGATTAAATGTCATGTGTTTTAAATTATTTACCTTTCCATGTTGTTTATTAATATTGTTTCATGATAGATTATATTGTAATTAACCCTTAATGACCATTTGATCTCACCCTCATTTTGTTTCCTTTTCATGGAATCCATGAAGTTCACTAACAATGATATGAAATGATATTCTAGAGGGAATAATGATATTTAAAAAATATGTTTTAAAATTCTTGTTTTCAAATGTAATATTTTAAATTAAAGTGTGTAGTTAGTTAGCCATAATTATGTAACTATCCAATCATTTGAGATGCAATTAATTCTATAATATGATTGTGTAATAATGTAGACATTGGATCTAAGCTACTAGCTTCAGTGTTGTTACAAAATTCTATTACTTTTGATGTTTTTTGGAAACTCCCATTTTTTATGGAAGAAAATATATATGTAAAGAGATTCCAAAAAGAACTTGGGTCCCTTATGATATGGATCCATATATATATATATATATTATTGGGAATGTTTTATGATTATTTTATGGATAATATGGATTTAACTTCTATCTTTAATATGAGTTGGTTAATGTTATATATTTTGTTTTCTTTGAAAATAAAATTTGATTATTAAACTATTGTTTGGGGTGGGATATTATTGCATTATTTTAATTCACATGAGAAGAAAAAATTACCATACCTTATTGAGCTTGACTATATTATAGATTGGGTAATTGGACTTACTCTTCAAAAAAAATTCATCATCACCCACACCCATCGGAAGGAAAATTTCCATGAGGGAAAATAGTTACATGAGAGAAAACAATTAATATTTCATTAGGCCTAATTTATTACCATCTATTATGAATTATATTTCTCTAAGGATTATTATAAAATTAATTAAATCTGAATCATGTAACTCTTTCACTTTTTATAAAATTACTATTGGTACTTTGGGTAAGGTCTCTTCTTTATCAAGAATAAAAAACATATCTTGTGCAAACTTAACTATCCCCAGTGTACATTTTATTATCATTACAATGGTCCTTCACTATGATAGATTTTACATATCATCTGTTATAGTGAAATGATTTTTTTCCATGAATACATAGGACTTATTTATACCCCTTATTTCTCCCATGTAATAGATATGGGATAAATAAATTTAAATGAACTCATTTCCTGAATTTTTACATCGTTGTTGTAGAAAAAACTAATTCATGTAAGGAATCCTCCATATTCACCATATTTACATGATTTTTTTTTTATTATTTCATGATTTCTCATATATTTTTTATTATTTTTAAAATAAGGATTGGTAAAGCTGGGAGATACCATTCACATGGTTTTATTCCTATCTAATTATCCCTTAAGGATTTTCAAATTGATACATTCCCTCTATAACATAGGTACATATCATTAGGATGTTTCTGAAAACCCCCTAGATCAAGATAAAATTTTTATTTAATATAATTTGGTCTCTATATATTTCAATCATATAGGTAGACACTAGAAATAAATACATATAAAATCATCTGATATAATGTAAGACCAAAACATTCTGTACTGGGACTTGTCACCCATGAGTCCACCCTTACTTCCCTATCTTGTTACCAAAGAAACAGTTATCGATGTGAACATATCGAATTCTAATTAATTGTAATACATTATAAAATCTTCAATGATTATCTCATCCATATTCCACATCAAAGAGCTATACACACTATATGCCTCCTAAAATGTAGAATACCTAACTATACCCTATAATTTTAGTTATTAAGAGATAGGAATTAAAAAAATGGTTGCTTATTCATAACTTATAGAAAAAACAACTCTATTTTCCTTTCACATAGTATCCCTTACTAAATGATATTTTGCTATATCATTTATTATCTATTCATCATGATATTATACTTCTTATAATAGGTCCCTATTATATTATCATAAACTAAATCAATATGAACCTAGTCTCATGATTCAAAAAGGTCAATTATTATACATTGTTTCATAATCATGAATGTCGATAAAATAGTTCTTTTCACATAACCATAAAGGGTTTTGCATGTCCCTTTTTGTGGCATCAGACTACATTGGTTTTGATTCCCTACAAATGGGTATATAGGAAGCTCCTGTCAACTTTCCCAACCCCAACCCAAATACACCTACTTAATCCCATGATAAAAAATATTCTATAGTTCCTATAAATATAGATTTAAATCATTATATTACCAACTTATTGAATAAATGTGGAGAACCAATGATATATGTAAATGTTCACATTGATGCATGGTATTAATCTATCAATCTCAAGACAATGGTATCCAATAATTTTAATTGATAAGAATTCCATGATTGTATATTAAATATATATGTGAGTTTGTATTAATAAATAAACCCTTCATGGTCAAATCCAACCACCCATACTCTCTACCAATTTTTCATATAAATTATCAATAGTGTGTCCCTGGGACGACCTACCATTAAAAGGAAGGTATGCATAAACTCAAATCATTTCAGTGTAATGTATATGGGGGGACAATTATATTATCCAATTTTATGTTCATCATATTTATTATTCATTTAACATGTTTTATTATTTATATAGTTATCATTTTTGGTGTGACCTTCCTAGTATATAATAATGGTAATAATTTTATCCTTGTAGTAATTTTATTTACATATGGTTTCATTCTATTAGAAATTTTTCTAATTTTGGTTCATATAAATATCAAGTACTGTATTTCATTTTTACATTAATATATAACAATACTGATATAATTTATTATTTATTTATTTTTTTTGGTATTTTATGTATTAAAGACTATCAAATACACATGATTTATTTAAAAGTAAATACAAAATAAAATCATTGGTGATAAATTTTACCCCCCAATAAAATAAGTTTACCCTAAATTTTATATTACTCTAATAGAAATAAATAATGGGACTTTTGTCTCATTGCATAGTTTTTCCATATTGATTCACCAAATTTATGATTTCTCTAGATAATATTAATCAGTTGGGTGTTTTTATTTCTTTTTTACTTTATCTCTATAATAAAATATTTCTTCATTATGTTCACCATAAAAAAAGAGTAATTTATATTTTTAGTACAATTTATTTTGGTATATATGAAGGGTTAGGTATGTAATTCCTTAAAAGTGAATGATGGAACACATTGGTTACTTGTGGTAGGTTTAGTGGAAATTCAAGGTGTAAATTTATTATCCCTATATGATTAGGAATTTGGAATGGGCCAATGTATTTAGGTCTCAACATTACTTTCTTTCTAGATATAATAATCCTCTTTAATAATTATATTCATTGGAATTTCATATCTCTAAATTCTAACTTCAAATAATGTAGATGATTATTACCATAGATCCTTTGTTAACATTTCAGGTTAATAATTAATTATAGAATGGTTTTGAATTTTATATCACATTTCTTGAGAAACATCTAGACTCATAATCATTTACTCTCCAAATCCAACCCACTATGTTGGTGTTGTACAAATAATCTAATAAAGATACTCATAATGTGTTATTTGAATAATAAAATAAATGATGATTTTAGATGAGAACTATACTAATTGATGATTTCGATCCTATACATTCCAAAAATCCATCATATTGAATCTTATAATATCTTCTAGAGTTTTAATGGTTCTTTGATGTTCACCAGTAAATTTAAGGATGATAATATTTATGAAAACAGAACTAAGTATCAAATTCTATTAATGAATCGTTTAAGATATTGATTTATAACATATCTAAAAATGATACAATAGAAAAGTTAATCCATAAAGACTTACTAGTTACTTTATGTATATCATGGAATGATGATCATGCGAGAAGTATTATAAAAAATAAATGAAATGTTTCAGAATTATATTTTGAACAAATAAAATCCAAATGGATGTATGGACTTTAGAGGTCATTGGAATACATATAATTAAATCATTACTAATGTTATCTTATTTCCATATAAGAAGGGTTAATGGATCCATAATACCCTTAGATCTCTTTCATTCTTCCTTAAATTTATATCATACCCATCATATAGATATATTCCTTTCAAAATCCTCATCACAATCCTTATATTATTCTATTCATCTTCTTTTCTCAATGAATATATTAGAATAAAATATATAAATACTATTATGTTTCTTATACTTTGAGAAAAAATTAGTGGGGGTGTTGAATCCATGGTGATCTTTTACCATTTAAATTCACTAGAAATATACCCCTAGATATTTTTCATGATTTTATCACCTTAAAACTTTTATAAAAACCATTCAAGAATTAAATAAGTATTAAGTAAAGTAGAGAAAGTATGATTTACATGGTTTAACACACGTTTTTTGTGACTAAATCCTTTATATGGGGACTCCAATCGCTATATAGAAATTCACTATAAGACAAATGTGAATATACTAAGTCAAATATCATTAGACTTCTTATATCTCCTAACTTGAAATATTATATTTACTATATTTAGTTATAATGGTTACTATGAATCCCTTAAGTGATGAATGTTCTCTTATGAAATTGAGATAATGAAATATTTTGAAATATTTTAAAATATATCTCATCAATTTATCTATAAAATGTCTTTCTGATTTTCTCTTTCTTGTAAATTTTTACAGTGTGCCTTATGACTTCTTCTAGTATGATCCATCTTGAATACCTCATAGAACTGTGCAATTTTTTATTCTATATCTAAAGAGAAAAACAATTATGACACAAAACTATACAGTTCTAATTATTTCCCTATCTGATGAAAAAAATTCATTGACTCAGATGGTTTCTTTTTTTATATTTCTAATCAGGAAGCCTATATACATTAAATTTGATAGATATACCTCTGTCTGGTTGTTTTTTCTTCTTCAACCATGATATAAATTATTTGGAAACACACAATGCTCTAATGTATCGACTCTCCTCCACTCAATATTATTTTTCCTTGTATTAAAACATCTATACTGCTCCAAAATTCCCTTTTTTCATGGGAATAATGTTTTTAGGTTATACGTACACCCATTGACATAGGTACACCTTGAAGTACAAGTTTATTAATTGACCTATATTTTCACTCTCAACATAATTTTTGGTTTAAAAATTCTTGATCATTTCATATTCATTGGAAAATTATCAAATCTTATAGGGTATCATAATTCTACAAGAAAAATCAAGAATCTGTTGACTCTTTCAAACATCCATAACACTTTTCTTAAGGAACAAATTTAAATGTACTTATATTATATATAAAATGTATTTTTAATGAATATAATATAATATTTCATATTTTGGAGCATTATAATAATTTTGAATGTATTTCAAAACTCTATCTGATAAGGGTTTTTAAGATGACTTCAAAAGAAATCTTTTGTTAATATCAATCCTATTTAAATCCATTATGTCTGATATACAATGATTAATTGATTCATTTTGATGAAATAAATACTTCTCCAATCATTGGTCTTCTAATTACTTTATTTATTGATGAAATTAAATTTCTTAGTTGGGTACATCTTCGTGATTTTTTCAGTAACATCAAATTATTATTCTAATTATCATCCTACTAATGGTTGTTTGATTTCTCATATAGATTTTCTTATCTCATTCTCACCACCTAGTTGATAATTCACCTTCTTCATCCGATACACATACTTTCATTAGTTCATCTGATGATATTCATATTGATCTATACAAACTCGCCTCAAGTAAGAGGGAATTTACTTGTATTTGAACCAAACCTGTAGCAGGTGGTTCTTTATTTGATAAACATGAACCAATTCCTATAGACTTCATTTTCATTCATTAATTAAAACATAATGAATTATGTAGCTTCAAATGTGAAACATCAATAATCTAAAGCCAACACCTTTATCTTCGTACACCCACTCTGTCTGAAAAAATCATCTTCCTTTGTCTGAACATTAATATACACTTCATTTATTCATAGCTCCAAATTTGATCTCCCCCCATTATTCTGGAATAAATAAATTCACACTCTGATTTCTCACACTACATATATATATTCTCCTCTTAGCCTTATCTCACTTTGTACAAAAGAATGAAAACCTAATACATCATACTTCTTGTAGTTATCCATCTGATAAAGATGTTTTTGGTATATTTAGTGACCTTTTACATTGTTTTTCTTTTTAAATTACACATTGTTCATCCAATTATCTCGATCAGATAACATCATCCCAAGTCCATCTGGTGTAACTATTTATCTTTTGTCCTCTTGAATTAAAGAGTAAATATTTATGTTGGTTTATAATTTTATTCATGATGTTAGTAATTGGAATAGAGATATAAAATCAACTATCATAAAGAACATTTCATAATATTAGTAAGTAAAAATAATTTAACTCATCCCACGTTTCATAAGAAAAATAATTATTAACAAATTGGTAATTGTTTCCTACCTATATAAAAAGATAATTTACAACAAGATATATTGAAAAAAGTTACATAAAATATTTTGAAAAAATCCCAAAGGATCATCAATAACCCCCTTGGTATTTTTTTGAAAAATTCAAAATAAAATTGATCATTTTTAAAAAAAAACATCTATCAACTATTTATCAAACAAAAACATTTTTTATAAATAATATCTTAACAAAAAATTATTGGATAAAAAACGATTATATGGAATAATGTCCTTTTTTTAAAATAAATTCTATATCCATGATAATATAAACTACCCTATAATTGTTTCTCCCACTTTTTATGATATCTTAAGCTTCATATTCTTATAATAAATAGTTATACTTATTTTAAAAAAGGTATATATACTCTCTTCCTTTAACAAAATTATCCATGTAAATGTGGGAAGACTTCTTTATGAACATCAAAAAGTATTTGGTAAAGGATGAACATAAAGATACAGATTTAATATGAAAAAAATTTCCTTCATTATAGCTTGGCTAAAAATATCATATATTTGATACTTTATTAAAGTGTACTCAAGAATAACATATCCACTAAAAACATTTCATTTTTTGAAGTTGAAATACATATCAACATGCTTTTTTGTGGTATGTATTACAAGATTTTTAGAAATATAAATGTGATATTGATTTTAAAAAATAACCATCAATGGGTTTTTACATTTGCTCTCATATCATCAAGCTAAACATTTATCCATGTCATTTCTATAAAATCCTGGGGGAAGAAAACATATTTTCTTTTTTTTGAATCAAGTTAACATAATTTTATTTATTGTTATACCATCATTAAAAATATTCTCTGAAGAAATATTTTCCTCCTTATGTTGTATTTTTATAATTACAATCTTTAGCCCACTCATCATGAGTGTGTCAATAATGTTCATTTCAAAACATCTTTTATACAAAATTTCATAAGATAATGTTCCTTTAACATACCAGAGTATTCATTTATTTTTGAGAATGTGGGATTCCTTATGATATATATGAGGTTTTAAAAAAAGTTAACGGCATATAAATATATATCCACTAATCTATGATATTGATAAAGCTTCTAATCAACTTCTAGAAATCTTCCTGATTCACACTTTTTATTGATTCATCTCAAATCAACATTAAACCTACAAATATAGGTTTAGAAACATACTAGGATTGTTCTATGAAAAATTATACAATGAAACATTGAAATATTTTTCTTATGACATATGGATATATATTTCTATCTGCTGAACTTGAAATTCTAGAATTAAATTTAACTCTTGAAGTGTTGAAATTTAAAAACAATTCTCTATTTATTCAACAAACATATCACATGTTTTATCATTATCACCTACAAAAAATATATCATCAATGTAAGTGATGAAAACAAGGGTACCAATTCTTGTTTCCTAAACATAGAGGATTCTACAAAACTTTCTATTTTAAATATTTAATAAGAAAATTTCAAATTTATAATACCTCACATGAGGAGTCTATTTAAATAAATAGAAAGCTTTATTGAGCTTACACACCATGATTCCATTATTATAATGTAAAAAAACTAATATAATTATTATAACCATATTCTTATGTTTTTTAATTTATGAGATATGTCATAAAATCCATTAGATATACATTTTATCATTTTTTTATAACTACTAAAAATAATATTCTCATATTCTCATATCTTATAATAGGAGAAAATGTTTCTTCAAAATAAAAAACATTCACATGTGAGTAATATCATAAAAAGATTAGTTCTTTTCTTCTTAAAATCTATTTATGTTCATTGAATTTATTTTTAAAAACCCACTTTGTTCCTAAAACATTATTTCATACCCGTCATAAAATAATATTTCATATGTTATATTTCTCAACATTATACAACTCTTCATTCATCGTATTTATCCACTATTTATGTTCAAATACTTATTAATCTAACTCATGTTCCATCTGGAAGATAAGTGATCTCATATTCTCAACTATCATTTCCCTTATAGTCAAAACTGGGTCTTTCTAATTTATAAAGATATTTTTAGGTATAAACTATTTTGGTAAACTATTAAATTTTATATTTTTTTCTTTATCTGTCTCTTTTTTCCATCTCAAGATTCATTTGATTCCTATTGTAAACATTTTTTCTCACATTAATCGTTAATTTTATTATCTAAATTGTATATTCAATCTATTATCTTTAATATCTTCAATACCATTTTTGTAAGGATGTTGTATTTTTAGGAATATTCACATAATAATAATGAATGAATTTTTATAAAAGTTTACTCCAACCATAATAACTTCTTCAATCAGTTGAATACCACAGGTAAATTCATTCCTCGTATTTTCCATAAATCATTATAAGATCTATATTATTTTCCAAAAAAATAATGGTCTCCAAAAAAAAGTTGAAATATTTAAGCATTGGATCTTAATTATACCTGATATCATTGGAACACATTTGATGTTAATTGTGTAAAAAAGTATATTTTGAAAATGAGGGAGTGAATTTATAATGTATCTTCATAATAATTTAAATTGTTTTTATTCTATGATCATTATTCTTCCCATTTCAACAAAACATATGTCATTTATTTATACTACCCCATTTTTTAAAGAGTGTTTGAAGAACTATATTGGTGTTTGATTTTATTTTTATTTAGATAGGATTCAAAATCATATCTTTTGTACTCCATTTCAATAAAACTTCTCTACTTTAGTATATAAAAACCCTTATCACATTAAAACACTCTTATGAAACATCTAAACGTATTGAAACCCTCTGATTTATTCTTCATAAACATTGTGTTGGTCATCTAAGTGAATACGTCAATAAAAAAGATAAATTAAAAAATCCTTTTTTGATAGATATCTAATTATACAATAATGAGAAAATTGTATAATCTCAACATGTATGGTGTATTTGATTTCAACATTCTTATTCCTGTAACTAACCATCTTCTCTTTTTGAAAATTTCAACAAAAAACATCATCCTTCCACATCAATTTATGTATGTTTCAAACAAAATCTTCCTTAAAAAATTTTCTCATACTTTTCATTCCATGTATCTCATGTATTCAATGGATGAAATTATTTCCACCATCAACACATAAATTACATGATTTATAAAGATAATATACCAAGAAAATATTTCTGTATGTTTTTATCTATTAGAAAAATAATTTAAATCATTAAATATTTTGATGATAGAAAATTAATTCTTAAATATCACTTCCTAACAATTATCACATTGTTTTATGACACTTGGTATGTTTTGTTTGAGGCCATCAACATAAAAAACTTCCATTTATTTTAGTATCTACATTTCATTATCAGTAATTCCTTTTGTTATTATATTTATGTAACTTTAATTTATAAATGTTACTACTCATTTTTCACATTATTCAATATCATTCATGATATTTCTATCATGTGATGAATAATCACTATCAATAATTAATGGATTTTTTTTTTCTATATTTTAGAATTATCTCATCAAAAAAAGATCTTTCCTAAACATTATTCTTTCTAGCCTCTTTTCCGAGTGTCCTAGAAGTTTTTTCTTACATTATTCTGCAAAGTGAACTAGTTAGCCACATCTTCAACAGAGTTATTACAGGAAATAAAATCTGTTTTTATTTTGAGACTTTCTAGAACACATTAATATTGTATTTATTTCTTCCAAAAATAGTGAATTGTTTCCTTATTTTGTTCCATTATTCATCCCCCTTAGTTTATTCATTTTTCAAGCGATATAGAAATATGTAGAAAATTTAATGTATTGTGCCTATATAAAACACATCACTAAAAATATCACCTAAATCGTGATCTTTTATTGAATAATTGTCATTACTTGTATAAATATGGATAGGTTTCAGAACATTTTTCTATATTTGATACCCATATGATGTGTGGAATCATTCATGTTGTGTTTATTTTCAAATTTTAATTATATTATGTGTTTTACATAGTGTTTCTCAATCCAATATTTACAAATGTTTTTTTAATAGTTTCACGGATATAAAAATCAGATAAGCATTTAGGATTATTGGTCTAATATATCACCAGATTCATAGGAATTATTTTCTCAAAACCATAATATGTTTCATCCTTTACTACTAATCTGTGTTTTAAATTTTTACTTGTATTATTTATGGTACTTTTTTCCCTTATGAAATCTCTAATGAGTTTTAAAAACCTCATATTCCTTACATATATGTTTCTTAATAACATATTCCACTATTTTCCATGTTCTTAATCTTTCTGTTTGAGCTTTAAAATATCTTAAATGTTAATATATTCCTTAATAAGAAGATATTTGATTCTAATATTATTTTTCACATTCTCATTCTTCAAAATTCTATGTTTTTTCTTTATTTTTTAATTTTTATTAAAACATGCCAAATGTTCTAATTTTATCTAATATTCTCTATTAGTTTATTCATAATATTATACTTCACTTTTTGAAGAATATTCCATTATATCAACATTTTCAAATTAATATTGTGATATTTTAGAGATTTTCATATTCTAATGAAAATTATCAATAGTTTCATATTTAACTTTCTTACACAAAATACTAATTTTGATCTTTCCATTAAACTTTTTCTTTATTATAGTGTAATTATTATCTTCCGTAGATGTTTTATCCACTTATTCCACTGATATTTATCTTTTTAATCATATTCATATTATTTAACTATCTTATAATTTAAATCTATAGATATTACAAATTTTTCCCCACTAATGTTTTAGTTCTCCTCCATATTTTCCATTACATCTCTGGTAATTGGAGTGGTAAAGATATATTTTTTTTTCAATTTATAACGTCATATTACTTATCTTTAAAATCATTAAGGGATAAAATATTATGATCAAAATCTTCGATTTTCATCTCTCTAATAGCATAAAATAATAATATACAATTTATCTTCATTATAACTATTGGATATTTCTTCATATCATATGAAATAATAATTTCATGCAATTGATTAAGAGATAAATAAATTGATCTTCCAAGGAAGAAATTTTGAATCAAACCACTTTGCAATTATTCTCATATGTTTGTGAACTATGTTATATTCTTACAATACATCACTAAATCCTCTGATGTTGCTAAAAACATCATTAACTATGGTCAATAACTCATTAAAAGATTCATCATATAACATTATGATATCATAGAACCTGATTTGAAAAAAAATTATTTTTTATTCCATTACCTTTAAATTTCCCTCAAATATACTATTGACATTTTCCCATATTCTCTTATCAATCAAGGGACCCATAACCTTAAAAATAAAAAATTTCAAAACAAGAAAGAAGAATTTAATTCTATCTCTACCAACTTCTTTAAAATTTATTTTATGATAAAAATTCAATGGATAATCATTATCAATTTTTCAATACCCAACTATAGTTAAATAAATTTCCTCGAGGAAAAGAGAAAGAAGGTAGAGAATCATTACAGTTATTCAAATATGATAATTTTTCCATAGAAGGTATGAATGACTCTACTGTTATCTATGTTTCAATTATTCATAATAATAATTACATATATGAAATCACCCATTGATACCTAAAAAGTTAATAATGATCGTTATAATTAATGAGAAGGCAGGGGGAGCTAAATCTGTGGTGATATTTTATAATTTAATGTCTTTTGAAGTTAACCATTGTTGGTTGTTAGAATTTTTTATCCTTATCATATTTTTATAACAACCTCTCTAGAATGAAATTATAATAAATAAAATCATAGAATATGAGAATTAAATTTTTCGGCACATGTGTGGGTGACTAGAACCTTTACAAGGAAATTTCTATCATTCCATGTACATTTAGAATAACAGTTATGTTAAAACAATTATCCAACTCTTGTTAGACTCTTTATTTATTATAAAATGAAATATTTTACCAATTACCAATTAAAAAGACTATAATGACTTTTTTTAGTTATAAATTATTTCATGTGAAATTGATTGAACATAATAATGTGATATTTTAGAAAACAACTCTCAAAAATACCATCCTCAAGACATTTATCTAATTCTCTGAATTTTGTATCTCTATTTGGTGTTCATTTTGACATCATCTGATACGCTCTATTCGGTGAACATAAAAAACATTTATACTTTTCAATGATCTATCTGATGAATAGGACTTCTTCATCACACAAATGTACTCCTATAATTATCTATCAATTCAATAAGCACACAACAATAGCTCCCACAGGTTCTCATTCTTGTGACTCTAATCGGTAAGATTCTTACCATTAATTAAAATATATACACCTATGTCATGTAATTTCTTCATGATCCTAAAATTGACTAATTTGTTGAAAAATCACACTACACTAATGTATAATATCATCTTCTCAAGTCATGTTTTCTATGTTCAGTAAAATATATATCATACTTCATATATCTTTTTTCACATGTGAATATTATTTTTAAGATTTATAAAAAACTAATTCATATAGGTAAGACTTTTGGGAAAATAACAAGACCATAAATATTATTTCCTCATCAACAAAAATATGGTTTTTTATCATCCTCATCATCTCAAAATATCTCGGTGATTCAAATATTTTCTATAATATTCTGGATTCTTTCAAAAAAACCAGAATCTGTAGACTTCTTCAATCTTCCTTAACCTTAGAGTTAAAGAATATATTAATATATCCTTATAAGAATGAAATATTTTTTAAAATTTTATTGAATATCATTATAATTATTTTAGAGATCTACACCAGTTTAAAATATTCTAAAAACTCTTTCTAGTTTTTTCAATGAATTCGCAATAAATTCTTCTTCTGGATCTGCTATGTTTGACACCATTCTATTGGACTTGCATCGACCAATTCACTCAATCCAATAAACTTTATAATTATTTAAATATTTATATACTAATTCATTCTCTAACTAATGAATAAACATTTATCTTTTAGATACATCTTCATGAAATCATATATTTGATTAAATCACGTTATTTGACTAATGTTATTATTTCTGATGGTTCTTTAAGAATTCATTTTAATTTTTATAAGTATTTTGAGTTGACACATATATTATTAGCATTATATTTCCAATAAACAGAACTTAATTTTTTTCTCTATTCAAATTAATTTTAATATTTAATAACTCGACATTGGTTGAGGGTCATTTTTATCTGAGCCAAAACTCAGTCTAATGGTTTAGAATTAGATGGACTTGAACTGATATCTAATACCACAAAAACCTTCATGTATTACAAAATTTTAAATCATGATTCTTGAATATTGTAACATCAATAGTTAAACCTAAAACATCAACATTTCACACCATTTTATCCAATAACATCATATTCATTTGTCATATCATTATATCCACTTCATCGAATTGTGTCTCAAACTTTATTATATCCCCTATGTGTTTGAATATATATATTCAAACCCTAGAATCTCATTATATATACATGTTACCATCTTTTAATTATATAAATTTTTAAAAAATTATAAAAACTCATTATCTTAGTATTATTATTATTCTTTATCTGGTAATAAATTGTGTTGTCCTTCGATGACATTGTACATTGTTTATCTGGTGACATTATTCAATGTTCATCTAGTGATATCCATTTGATAACACCGTGCCTAGTGAATTTAGTGTAACTGTTGAAATTATCTCCTCTTATATTAATTTTTACATATTTATCTTGGATCATGAGTTTCTTCATGATCTTAGGATCTTATAATTAACAAAACATCATCTAACATAAGGAATATTTCTAATTTTTTTATGAAAAAAATCATTCTAATCCTCTGATACTTCATAAGAATAATATTTTAGAAATACATCAATAACCTTTGCATACCTATATTAAAAAAATAAGAGGATATATTGAAAAAAATACAAACCATGTCACAAAAATATCCCAATGTATCTTTAACTACCACCAATTTTTTGGGGTAATCTCTAACGATTATATCCATCAAATCCATGTTGATGGTGGGCGATTAGTATGTATGAAGGACATAACTGTTAATTAATAGTGTCTATGTCATGTATAAAATTATTTCATGTATATATACTATATTTCCTTACTTAATTGATGATATATAATATGAGATAATATCTCTGAGAGGTACTTATACCATCATAATTAATCATAATGTCTCCAATAAGAGGTAGATAAAACATTTTCTTGATCATGATCTTATGATGTTCATGATAATCAATGAAAATATTTACTAATCAGTATTACATATTAATAAAGAGGTCTAGTTAATCCCATTGGGAAGAACATGGTTGTATAATATCTTTATTCAAATGATCTTATGGTTACTTCATTAATTACTCAAATTCAGTTACGGATATTTTTTAAAGAGTATTTGATATAAGCAAAGAACTAGTTATGAGTTCAATTGATAACTCAACCACATTATATTGTATATGATAATGAAACTCTTATATAAATATAACCACATATTCCAAAACAATATACATATTTTTATTATTAAATTTTCCCTAACAATTTGAGCTAAATATCCATTACTATTAGATAACAAGACCCGTAAAATGGTTACTTACATAAAAATTCAATAGTCAGGCATGCACAAATAAACAATTATGGATAGATATGGTGAATCAAATTTTATTTACCTATGATAAAATTTAACACAAAATCTATGTAGAGATTTTTATCAATACTTTAAATTAAATCTAATTTGACTAAATGAAAAATAATAATATTTTATTAAAGTATATTCCAACAAACTTATATCGGTGAATAATCATTCAAATATAATTTTACATTGATAATATAATAACTAATCCTTTGTTCTATGAATTTATTCCCATATAAATATTCCTATCTATAAAAGAGTATATTGAAGTATAATCAAATATGAAATTCATATTTTTTGAATGTATAATGAATATACTTATCTTCACTTCATTTTCATGAACTGATTTAGTAGTATTGATTGGGGAACCCAAAACCTTATCTCCTTGAGTAGGTGGTAAAAAAATATAATTTACAATTTTATTTTTTAATAAGGGAGATTTACCACACTAATTATTTATATATTTCAACAAACTAAACATTATATCTCACAATAATCGCAAAAACTTGAGAATATAAGGTTTAGTTTTTTTTTTGAGGATTAGCGATATATGAAATATATATTACAAATTTCACAAATATTTATCTAAACTTTATCCACACATGAATCCCTTATATACTCCACATAATTAATCCTCATCTTCAGAACATGTGGCATGGAAAAATCAGAAAGGTATTATCATAGATTATTAGTTATTTTAAACATAAGAGATAATAATTGATTATCATTAATGAGCATAAGACAATCTTGGGGGTATTACAACATTATCTAGGTTTGAAAAAATAACAGTACAAGATAATACCCAAATAAATATGGATAATAAGGAATAAATAAATGATTTAAACCTAAAAAATACCATATTTGAACATAACATGAGTGTGATGAAAAACAAATGAATGAGTCTCTAACATTGGTCTATAAATAAAAATAATAATAATGTAAGAATACAAGCCCATTTCCCAAAACATTTTAGATCATTAATCATTAATAGATTACCAAAATATAATAGATAATTCATCATTACCTAATTACAAAAAACAAATTTTATCAGGTATCAGTACCTGATTCCCCTAAAATAATCAAGAAATCATCACTATTTTATTCCAATAAACATATTGCATCCTGAATCACTAAGTGATTATAATAAATATATTGGATACGACCTTAATACTATATTTTCATAATGAATTGATACTTCATCACAGAATACTCAATTAATATAAGATGTTTCTAATACATTAGTGAGATATATAGGGATCACCCATTATTTGATGATAAAATGTACATATGAGTTCCAAGGGAATAGTAAAACATTAATATTTCTCAAATAATTTAGTTAAATTAATGAATAGAGTGGAGTTTAATGAATACCTCAATAAAATACTCTCAATCCATCAAAAGAAATAAGGTCGAGTGTATCATAAAATATATCCATTTATAATATAAGGAATTCTAAATGTTGTTTTTATATAAGTAACACACATTTTTTATGATTTTCAGAGATTTTCCATTCAATAATGAGAGGTAATATCAACTATTAAAAGTCTCATAATTTCCTATAAATAATTTTAATTAAACAAATATTTTGATGTTGATAAAAAGGATCATAAATTAACCTTTAGAAAAGTGATTTAATAAAATATATTTTATAAATAAAATAGTTTTCCAAAAAACAAACTTCAATACTACATAAAAGACCAAAGGTTTCTTCAAAAAAACAACAGCCTCTAAAATCCGTTTTATATTAATGATTTTATTTTATTTAAATAAAGTATTTAGTTTAAATGATATAAAAATATTTACTTATTCCTAAATAATTATTAAGAATCAAACCCATTTAGATGTATATTTTCAAACTTATAAATAAATCTTCATAAAGAATAAGGGTCGTAGTAGTGAAATAATGAGTTCACTTGGAAAATGTTAAAAGGGATGCTATTGTCAAAAAGAAAATGTGTGGAAAACATCAAAAATAACCCTAAATTTTTTTAATGAAATTTATATATTATAATAATACCTTAATAACTTATTAAATAATGCATAAGGTCATCCATAAAGTTACTTTTTATTGCTAGGAGGAATTTTGTATACCAAAACCTATAGGCGGGGTTCATTTATCTCTAAAACATCACATCATGAAAATAATTTACCTGGGGAAATAAAAATTCATTTAGTACATGTAAAACACAATAATAACCATAGTAAATTAAATTGAATTTAGTTTTATAGGTAATTAATATAAAAATTTCTTGTATGGATTATCATTCAAAAACAATCTTGATTTGAAAATGGAACTGGCAATAAAGCCCTTGCAACTTTAATAAAACATGAACCACAATACCTTGAAATATAGTACATGAGATTGATGACTATTCCATTTAAAACTAATTAATAATATGATAAAATAAATTCCATTGTAAATATGTGAACCACATTATAAAAAATAATTTGTGGTTATGACATAGGTCTCAAAGAACAAAAATTTGGATGACCAACACCATACCATTATTCTCACCTTCCCCAAAAGTTTATAAAAATACTATATAATAAATATAATGATCATTATGGATTATTTAATATCCTTATTCATATATATTATCCAATTAATTATTTAATTATATAAATTTATTATACATTTATTCATTGTAATATATTTTCATTACTAAATGATAGAGATTTTGATTGTTTCGTACATGCTTCAAATTAATGATGGTCATTCCCATTCAATGATACAAAGATAATAATTTCTAGATTATTCTTGTTACCATAATAGATGTTTTTACAGTTATTTATAAATCTCAAATTATAATCCATGATAATTTTAGTCAAGATTAATGCATAAATAAATTAGTGATTTTCTTGTTTTGAAAAAAATTTACAAATAAATTAGTCTGTTATTAATTCATTAAATATTTATGTTATCCTTATTGAATAAATAAAAAACATTATTTACATAAAATTATCATATTTATTCATTAATTGCATTATTATGACCATCCTTGTAGGTTGGTGATGAAAATTGAATTGCATCATTCCTTAGAGGTGGTAGTCTGCATGCACATAAAGATGGTGTTTTCTTCTTTCATTGAATGAAAATAATTAATTTTTTATCTACATAAAATCAAAAAAACATAATAAATATCCTATTTTTTCATTATATATCCATTTTTAACTAGTATTGTATGCATGTGATGGAAAATGTATCATATCAATTCATGGATTTTTAGTGTGTACATATGCACAAATGACATTTTCATTTTTCTAAGGGAGAAGGGGAAAATGATTTATGTTTATTCCATAAAAATAAAGCCATGTTTTTATATAAATAATACCCATTTTAACATGTTTAAATGTTCTAGATTAGTGTAATTCCCCATGATTCAAAAACTATCTATTGTGTTTCATAATGCTTGGAGGTTTCAAGTGGGATTTTATAGAATAATTCCTCTAAAATTTCATTTTTTTTCATGGTCAATAGAGTAGCCATATGTTATTTTGGTTCCATAATTTGATTACATGGTTCATTTGTGATTTTGGTTAGTTCGTTTTTATGGTTGATAGGTTCCTTCATTGGATCAGTTTGTTATTTTATATAGTCAGTTTGTTCAATAGTGTGATTGGTTAGTTTCTTCATGAAGTCGGTTGGTTCTTTCAAGTGGGTGGTTGGTTCCATCATAGATCTAGTTGATCATTCTCATGACTAGTTGGTTACTTAGTATGGTCACTACTTCCAATATGTGGTAGGTTTATTTGACATATGATAACTTGTTTTAGTCTTATAGTTTGTCTAGTAGTTTGAAATGTTATTATTTTCTTCAAAGTACATAGATACTCATGAATATAATGGGAACATATATATCATAAAATTTGGAATTTTAGAATTAAATAAAATTTTAATAACTATTTTATGGAGATTAAATCTATTATTGGAATACTATAAAAATCATGGTTTTTATGTGTCTTTATGTTTTTTTAAAATGATACTTCATTAATGATATATGAAAATAAAATTTGTTTAATTTAACTCATCTTGGATCATCAGTAATCTATATCATGCATCATAACATATCTGATTTCATTCCATCAGATTCATCATGATTTCCTTATATTTTGGTTGATCTATAATTGTTGTTCCTAATATATATAGTAATATTATATTGAAACAAATCCTTTCTACTCACCATTATATGTGTTTCCAATAACTCTATAATCATTAATTTTCTATAGTGGTGTGACACATTTGAGGAAACAACACCATATTCATTTTCCCCAATTTTTGGTGCATCTATCTATGTGTGTGGGGAAGGGATTTTTTTCCCCAATAAAAAGACAGCTAGGAATGGTTGGATGATTACCACATCTTCCGCACTCTTCCTTCAGTGGTATTATGTGGAGCATGTACCTAGTTGGTGGTGAGTACTAACCAATGATGGCACAGTTGGTGGTGATTCATGGAGGCAAGTGCATGTGATATTTTGTGGGGTTCTTATGTGGTAGGAGGCTAGATTGATATTGACTTAATTAATGTTAATGATTCCTTACTACCCTATTTATGATGTTTCAAAATGATGATTGAGTATATAAAATTGGAACAAGAGATGTGGATGATGTCATTGATTATATCACTTGATGGTGCACCCTACAAGAGGCTGGTCTAGGTGGGGTTGTGACTCGACCTAGGTCATAGATTATTGGATATATAGTGATGAGTTTTCTTATAAAGTATGATATGACAAGAATTTTGAAATTGGGGCATGAGATCATAAACTCCATGGGGTATGAAAATGTGAGGAACCTATACCTATGTTCTCTTGATATTATTTTATTATACTCGATTACCTTTTTAATTGAGTGATCTATATGGTGATCAGGGTGGCTAACTGACTTTTTTAGGTTCTTGGTGGTTCTACATAGGGTTAACTAGAGTATTAGCATTATCGTTTTTCACTTTTTCATGGGATACATTCCATATGATCATATTTACTATACATTTTATACTCACTCTATAATTATGAAAATGATTTTATTTTTTAAAAAAGGTTGTGACTGAAGCCTCATTTATTAATAAATCAAAGCAAACACCTCTTTAACTTGGTAGAGGGAGACCCATTACATAGCCCAAAGGCCCAGTGGGAATTTAGCCCATTAAATGGCTCGTAGCCCCAATTTTTTTCCCAAGACCCATTCTGTGAATAGTACTGCAACAGTACCCGCTTGCTACAGTAACACACAGTACTCGTCGCCGCTATAGTGACCTGCCGCTGCTATAGTTCTTGTCATTGCTATAGTCCGCCGCTGCTACAGTATGCTACAGTACCCTACGCCAAATGGGTTTTGAACCCCCATTTTTCATGTAGGATTATGGGTTTCTTACCACTAAGCCAAACCCCAACTACAAATGATTTTATTAGTCGACATAGAGTTTTTAGAGCTAGTGGTAGACATTAATAAATTATATTTTTGAGCAAATGTGGTGTTTATTCTATACGTTTCCCCTATTATTTCTTACATTAAATACTTTTGTTTTACATTTTCCCTAAATTATGGGGTGACATAGTTTCTTTTAAATTATATAATGGATTTTACTAGTGGTTTTCTCATGCTATATTTTTATTCTATTTGTATTATTGAAGAAAAAAATTCTTCTATATGTGTGAATTTTATATATTTTATACTAATCCCAAACACATGGACTATTTTAGGTGGGATTTGGTGGTTAATTATCCATATTCATTCATTTACAACCAAAGAGGTGTAACTTTCCAATGAGGGGGTTCTAAAATATTTGTATCAAATTTTTTTCAGAGATATTGGATGATTTTTTAAGTTAAGAAATGCAGTGGTTTTCATGGAAATGTTAAGGAAAAAATATATGTCAAACATAATGTGTAATTTCCAATGATGAATAGATGGGGCAAAAGAGGTTAGGTCCTCATGTGATTAAACATAACGATATTAAGGTCACTGAACACCCTTGGTGAGATTAAGCTTATTGTGGGGGAAGAGACCTTATATAGGAACATGAATCATTATTATTGCCATTTTATATTGATCATTTTTTTGTTGGAAAATTTTTTTAATTTAATTAATTAATCTAAATAAATTCCACGATAACATGATTAGTCTTCGATAATTTTTTCAGGATATAGTTCATAGGAATTTTCTGTTTGCAGTTTAGTATATAGATGTTTAGTTAGTTAATCAAGATGAAAATTGAAGTATCAATATGATAGAAAAGAAAGAAACATGATATAGGGAATTAAATTATTTATAGTATCAAGGGTATATAAATTAGGATTTGATAATCTATTATTTTAAAGAAGGATTTTCAATAGAAGTTTGATATTTCCATTAGTTTAGTTTGGGACTGAGCCGAGTAATAGATGACATTTCCATTAGTCTGATGTGAGGGGTAGTGTGTTAGTGGTGGATACTAAAACATGGTGAGTGTAAAGAGGTTAATTTTTATTTGGATGAAATTTAGAATGTTTTTCACTTGGGGTTATTATTTATGATTTTTAAGGAAACATGGAGGCTAGAGATTATATCCTACCAATAAGGGATAATGAGGATTCAATAGTTAACGATTATTTTTAAGGACATCATACATTTCACCACTGATCTCTTTCCTAATGAGGATTCTAGATAAATATGTCATGAGGTAATTCTATATCAAATAATTTGACATATTGTGTCTCTATTTATTCTTTCTACATATTAGGAAATTTAAAATAAAGACAAAGTGATCAAGTGGATGCACTAATAGGGACGTGTTCTAAAATTGAGATGATAGAATAGCTTCTCTAAGTCCTTAGATTTTAATAGTGGCTTGTGTATTGTATGAAATTTAATATTTCATTCAGTGGGGAGTTGAGTACAATAGTATGCATCATACTTCCTTTAGGATAACCATTCCATAGCATCGATTAGGAGAATCCCATTTGTATTATATGACTCTAGATGTTATGGTCATCATGAATCTCAATGTGTGACAACACAAGGATGATTTTTTGGTTTTGAAATTGATATCCCCTATCATTATTATAGAAATAATTTCAATATTGTTTCTAAATGTTAGAAGATATAGAGATGGTAGGGAATATCCCTATAGTAGTCCGCATCCATAGGGACACAAAATAAGTCATTTCCATTGGGGTATTCAATAGTAAGGATATTTAGTTGGGTTTGTGCTAGTGTATAGAGTGGAGGTTCCATCGCTATAGGGAGTAGTTGTTTTTTGACGTCTCATTAGTTTATCATCAACCTTAGTTTTCAAATTGTTTGATTCTAGAACATCACACTCATTTCATAAAACTATTTTATTATAAGGATCAAGAAATTATGATCAGAGTCTTCTAGTGACCTGGGTTTTATCTTATCACCTCGAGTTCTTATAAAATATATTTTTTTGAATAAATTAAATTTCATTGATAGTTTTCATTACAAACAACATCGATTTTTTATAAACCATGAAAAACTCTTAATATTATTATTTAAAAATGAAATTATTAAAAATTCAGAAACCATGTTAATGTTCATAGGGAAAAAAATTTAAATATTAAGTGTAATGTTTTTATTTAAATAAATCACATTGATAAAAAAACATAATTTTTTATAAGGTCTTTATATGTTCCAAAAAAATCTAAATTATTTCATTATTTATTTTTTTGAATAACAAAATTAATAATTTTTGAAAATTTTATAAAATTATTTTAACATAATTAAATTATTTCTTGAAAATATATAGTCATTATTTGATTAGCGTAATTTTTCATTGTTTTCCAAGAAATGATTTAAATTTCAATGAATATTTAAAAATAATGTTTTTTATGGAAAACTGCATTTTTCATTTAAATAATTTATAAGGTTACTTTAGTTTTTAAAAAATAAAATTTAAATTAAGTAAATTATATATAAATTAATATAATTAAGTTCATTAGAATAATTTTCATAATGACTTTTTATATACAAGCTTTCTAAAATATTTGAGCATTTTCTCTTGAAAACTGCTTTGTCATCACGTCTATGGGTTTAATTTTAAATTAAAGTAATCCAGTTTTTTGAATTTAATTTGGAAAAATAGATTAAATATTTATAATAATAATAATTTGTATTTTTTAATAATAACGTCTTAATGTTTTACAGTAATCAATATTAAAAAAATAAGAAAAATTATTTCGTTTAGGTTAAAAATGAGTTTACCAGGGAGTTAAACTAAAATGATATTAGTTAAAAATGATATGAAACATATCCAACACCCATTATAAAGACTAATTTAGACATTATAATGTATAATTATTGAGAATGTTTCATTTTTACTCCATTGTAATTTGAACAAATGTGGTTAAAACTTTTTCTTTCTAAAAATTTCAAGTATTCCACTCACCAAACTTATAAAAGGCCACACATTCTTATCTTCCCTTCACACATAAAAACCATTTTATTAAGCCATTTCTTAACCAAATTTATTCCTTATGTCCCTGTTATAATTCTAGAAACCTATGTTTTGCTAGAAATCATACATCGAAATGATTTTAGTGAAAATATATAGATATTTCTTGAAGATGGAGTAATAGTCTTCAATGATTGTTTCAATTTTATTTCCCCCTCCATGTACTTAAATAATTATTAAACCATTATTATATAATAAAACCAATATCTTAAAATTACTGAGATATAATTATGTTATTTTAATTACCTAAAAAACCTCTAATTCTACTAAATGGGATAGGAAATCGTCATTATTGTGCATAACAGACTACCATATCATGAACTAATGTTATTAATTTTCCACCACCACCTCTTACATATGGAAATAAAAATGGATTAAAATTATATATATGAAATTATTTATATGATTATAATTATATATTTCAAATATCATTTAAACCTTCTTATATTCCATTCTATGGGAATATGATAAAATTGATCTTATGTGTGGGGGAATACCACCTTGAAAATCGATGTGATTCACTCACAGATTACAAGAAAGTTAATAAATATGGGTTTATTGAAAATATGTGTTATATAAGACAAAAAAATTCCCAAAATATTTAATATATTATTTTACTTTCTTTCTTTTAACCTATCCTGAAAATGGAAAAGCATTCATGCGTATGTATGACCAACTATCTCTATGAATGGTGTATTTTATTTTCTATATATAACATTTATTGATTATTCTAAATACATACATAATGAATATATATTATATTTATATCATTTTTAAAATTATAGAGATTATTAAATCATGATCAATGTATGGGGAAAAATAAAAAATATAAAAATATAAAGAAACAAAGTTTTTATTTTCTAATCCATGAGTTTAATATAAAATATTTAATAAACAGTTAATAAAAGGTCAAAAGTTAATCCTATATAGTTATATATATATATATATATATATATATATATATCTATGTATGTATGTATAGTTCTATATTATATATATAATAAAATTATATTTATTATATAGGAGTTTCGAATATGTATGAAGTCCAAACTCAAGGTAATAGTTTTTTAAAATAATTTTTCTTATTTTAGACATATTTTTTGTTATAAACCTATATTATTTTATGAGGAGTGAATATATCCCATTTTACATGTAACATCATGAATTTATTTATTTTTATGTTATTCTATATTTTATTTAATGTTATTCTTTCATGGGTCTTACAATTCAATGTTACCAAATTGGTATGGGTTTTCTATTACAATCTCATCGTTTATCAGGATTACTAATGATTATGCTTCCAATGGTGAAATATTAAGATATATCTCTTAAGAAAAAAAATTATTTACTTCTCCTCCATTTATTTTTTGTGAATTCAAATTACCCTTCATTTTCTTATATTTATATACTCAAGAGGGGAAAACTATTTTTTAAGAAATATCATCTTTATAGGTCTCTTTGATCAAAAACAATTTTTTTCTAAAATATTGTTTTTTAAAAATGTTACAATTTTTTTCATTCAAATTTTTTTTTCTTAGAGTAAATTTTAATCATTTTTTAATTTTTAAATAAACTTTTAAAGGAATCTTTATGTTTTTTTTAAAACATGGCCTTTTTTATTTTACCAAAAATGTGAATCGAATTATTATATTAACTTGTAAGGTTAGAATGAAATATCTAGATGTCATAGAAATTTTTATCATTGAATATTCAACAATAATATTCAAAATATATTTTCAAATTAAATGATCTCTAATGTTTTTATGTTGTATTGATTTTTCTTCATAGTTGTATTTCTATTTTTCTCAAGAAACATGCCGAGTTATTTTTCATTCAAAATAATTTTTTATATAATATTGTATCCTTTAATATTTCTTATACTTTACTAGGGATATGATCTGAATATAAAATTCATTATTATTTCCCTAAATTCTTTCTGTTTGTAATTAAAATAATTTTTCAATCCTATTTCTCTTCCACAAATTATACCATCATAAAATAATTATGAATATTGTTTCAGTTTACATGGGTTTTTCTTTGATTAAATGATGACATAATTATGAAACTTGTTTCATTTTCATAGGTTATATTATCATGAAATATTTATAGAACAAATTTCATTTCATGGGTTTTTATATCATGAATGTTTTTTGAGCTTGTGGAACCCATGTGTATTATTTTCATTATATGATGGGTGGGAAAGATATATCCCTCAAATGCATTGGGTAAATAATTATATAACATTAGAAAAATAAGAATAGAACCGTGAATTAAACCAACTAATTCAATGACTCTATCCACTATTATTATCTTGAGAGTGAACCTTTACTACCACGATGTTTTGGTAAATGAACCCATTCAACTATAATAGTTGTGTAAATGGTCCTTGGGCTACTAAAAAAATGATTTTATATGATTATATGTTTTTAATAAAATATAAAAAATGTTATATTCTTATAGTTTTCTTTCATTTATTTTATTAAAATTAATGTCTTATAAACTTCCATGATTTATTCCATGAATCATGCTTATGATCTATGATATATATTTTTTTTGCAATGTTATCCTCATGTACTCACACCCGTATGCTCATGATAATTTGATATATCAATTTTTTATCCTTACGGAGTATCTGATCTCTTCCTGTATTATATTTTATTTTCCTATATTGTGAAGAATTTTTTTAGGTAGGGTAGGTCTATGGAGAGTAAAAATTTGGAAGATCATTGTCGTAATCATTCAATATATTTCACCAAATAAGAAGAAAGTGAACTTTGTCCCAAATAGAAATAAACCATTATGATATAGAGTCATGTGTTTGTTTAATTTAATGAATATTCATCTAAAATAAATAATATCTATGTATGAGTAACTTGGGTTACTTCAGTTGGTATCGTTTGACCAGTTTATTTAACCATCAGAAAATAAGATGAGGAAATTTTTTTGAAAACCTTTCAGATAAGCCTATGAATATGGTAACATTTGAATGTTTTGGTAATAAAGATATTATGAGCTTTAATTATAAATAAATCACAATATACATACTACAAGTGGAAATGGGTTTATAAAATATGTATATATGGGAAATATATCTAAAAAAAGGTGCATCAGGATTGACACGAGTGTCACATGGTTGAAAACAGCGGGCCTTCTTTTGTACCTAGTTTGACACTCTTGGGATATATTATTTAGTTAAATAACATTTAATTTATGAACCATCATAAATAATTTGAATTTCTGATGATCATGGATGACTTATTTTAATCATAAGGTTTCATATATTTAAAATATATTTTATTCATTTAGATATACTAAATTATTTTGCATGACTATGTAGTTTTCTACTATGATTTGTGTTACCCACACTATGATTTTTGTTATTAGTCGATGGATGGAACCTGGTGAAATATTTTTAATGATAAATGTGATGGAAAATTCAATTATTTTACTTCTGAGAATCCTAATGCAATTTGAAATTAAATAAAAATATTTTTTTTCTGCTCACACAACATTATCAAGCTATGAATCATGATGGACTTCTAGAGGAGAAAAACATTCAATTGCGTTCTTCATGTTGAATAAACCAATTTATTTTAGTGTATATTATGATCTACTAGTTTCTAAGAAATGGATATAAACAACTAAAAATATATTTTCAGTTCTCAAGTGTTAGGAGCATGATAATGTCATTTTGGTCGTAATTATTTTGGAAGGAGAAGCATATCAATAGTGGAAAATTGTCAAGAATAGGAGGAAACATATGGAAATTGACATCATGGATTGTGAAAAAGTAAAGAACCTAGATTCCAATATACACATTCCTTGTATTATTCATTTGAGGATTTAGAAAGTGTTCTATTATCTTAGGAAAAAGAATGATGATTTTTTTTGTACCTACGAGGAAAATTTACAGTACTTATGATATAAACATATAGTAATATCATCCAACCTGAATGTAAGGCCGATCGATTCATCCCTGGATTAAAAAAATGTATCTGAAGGTTGTTATCCTAATGATATTATAGTAGCTAGAAGAACTTATCAATAAGAAATTAATGTCAGAATTTATGTTTCAGTTATGTATGAATCTCGCAATTTGGATTGGAAGAGAAAGATGGAATTCAAATAAAAATATAAAAATCATGGATATAAGAATATTGGTTTTCCTTTAAAATATAATTTTGGAAGGAAACATGAATATATTTTTAACAAATCTTATTTCTCCATGTATTACTTTTGGATATAATGTTTTTTATTTTTAGAGATGGGCGTTGAGATAGCATGAGAATTTGAGGCCCGGTGTTCCCTGAATTAATTATTAAAATATATATATTATTTTAATATCATACACTTGATGTATTCCTAAAAATGTGGAATAGATCTTGAATGGGGTATAAGATAAAAATACAAGGCCGTTGTTGTGTTCAGAACATGAGTTTTTTCATAGGAGCTGCATAACCTAAGTCATCATCCAAGTGTTGGGCTTGAGCGCCTTCATGGGAGAATAATTAAATTATTTGAATTATAGTTATATTGTTTTTAAATTATACTCTTTAACCTAATTTTATCCTATTTATATGGAAAAATTTCAAAATTTTAGGGTTATTCTTTAAACCCTTCAATTTGAGAGGATCTGTTAGAGGAGATCCAGGCGAATGGCATTAGATTGAGACTAGATTAAGGATCATTGCACCATAAGTGTTTGTGGATCATGACAATGATATAAATTTAGAACTACTCATCATTCTTGATTGCTAAGAATTCCAGGCCGTATGTTTGATTTTCTATTTAAATTCCATTATTTATCCTATGTCAAACACAAAACATTTCAATGAATAAGAATTTTCTTTTTCATCAACTATTGAATTATTTGGTGATGGATTTATATAGTTAATTTTTTTTTCTATTATTTCATCAAAATATATGATAATGGATTTAGGATGATTGAATAAAGGATAAGGTTCATTCCTCACATCCTATTTCTTATGGATGTCTCCCCTTCCCCATTTTTTCACATGTTCATTGTGGGAATTTTATTTGGCACGTGGTTCAATGATTACTTGGTAATTGATCATTGCATGGCTATTATTTAGAGAAATAGAATGACATCATGGGTGTGGTTCTAAACTAAGGGAGTGATTGAGGTGTGATGAAAATGGAGGATATTTAGAGTTGGATCAGAATGGATTATAAATTATCATTCATAGACGTTTCGACAATGCCACTATAGAAAATTCATGTAGGTTTTTTCCTAGATGATTCAAGCCTAGAATCCTTA
The DNA here is from genome assembly GCA_963277665.1 of Viscum album. Classification (NCBI taxonomy): domain Eukaryota; kingdom Viridiplantae; phylum Streptophyta; class Magnoliopsida; order Santalales; family Viscaceae; genus Viscum; species Viscum album. The sequence continues at coordinate 64,939,447 of OY728134.1, forward strand.
TTTCTGATGATGTGAATGTAGTCCAACCCTATATCGTTATTTTCTAGTGAGTTTTGATTTCATGGTTACCTGGAAGATGATAGAGGGGACTATAAGATATAGAAAATCATGGGTTACATGGCGTGTAATCTGGCATTACATTCGATATAGGGCACCATAGTTATGGCACTAGGGTTCTATGGATATTTAAATATCACACACCATATGACCCTTTTTACTTGATGTTGGACATATTCTTGTAATCCTTTCATGTAAATCTTAGGTTACATGGGCATGGACATGGATAGAGCACATAGACATGGCCATAGTACCCAAACATGGTCTGGTGTAATAGGGTATGGAAAAACGGCATGGGAAGAGTGACTAGAAATATCCACACACTATTTACTATTAATAAATTTCTAGTATATGGATATTTACATACTATGTATGGAAACACCACATGGTAAGACCATGGTTTGGATGGAAATGAAGTGTACCACCCTGTAAACACCGTGTACCCCCTTTGGGGGTGTTTAGAGCCCTTCATTTCTTTAGTCTTGACCATTATCAGTTGAGTGTATTCCTTGGTTCATCCAATTGAGTGCATAGTATATAATTGCATTAACATTTTTTATTGAGATCCCCTATAGAGGATTGTTATCATATATATTTTATGGTTTTATTCTTTGATACCAGAGTGCGAACCTCTACAATTTTATACCCTAGGTGGGGTCTAGGGAATCAGTGTGAACTCCATATATAGGGCATTAGTCCTTCATTCTAGAATCCCATATTAGTAAGGTTTTTAGTATCATTGAATTATAATCCTTACATAGGTAGATGATCTAGATTAGGCTCTTGGTGTCCCCCAATAATCATAAGTGTGACCATCTATTTTAGTATTAGGTTCATCAAGGTCTAATGAGATTCAGTGGGTGGGGATCAATGATGATGGACACTAGGATGAGTGTCTATAGTGATAGAATAGATCATGGAGTGTATTATCCCAGAATGATCTTTTCATCAAGTAGATTCTTCTTGATGGAAGTTTTTTTTCACCACCTAGAGGTGTGGTGTCCAATTGGGTATTATAATACTCAACTTTACATGGGATCTTCCCACACATGTCTTGTCTTATGCATAAGATAATCTATTTGATAATGTCCTAGGAGGATATGGAGTGGGTGGATCATAGCTTGATCTTGACGCACCGAGGTGTTTTCCAAGTTGTTTCATATGATCATAGTCATCACTTTTTTAGAATGATAGACACTCTATTGTTTTTTTGGGCTTGTATTTGGAACTCTTATATCGATTTCAGTACTTTACTATATCACTTTGATTATGGGATCACAAATATTGCATACATTATATCATTTTTTTAAAATTTAATCATAGTGTGTTCTTAAATATTTGTGTGTATGTGTAGGTACACTAAGATAATACCTCCCATGTTTCTGAAATACCAACATAGTGTTTTTCGCTAGCCCATAGATTATTGGAGGTGGTTTATGTTTAGTCATGTTTTGGGTACCATTTTGTCTGGTCATGATGGAGTCATGTAAGATAATTCATATCTACCTTAAGAACAAAGTATTTGATATTTTTTTTGGGAAATAGTTTCAAGTGTTTCAAGTTTATCTTTTAAGACAGGGTCTCGAGAGTTAATTAAGAAGCCAACGTAACCATATAATACAACTCTAATCACATTAATTTTGACTTGGTGCATGATTACATTTTTTGTAGAGAAAAAAAATTATAAAAATCATCAAATAGGAAAGGTATTTTTTTCAATGTACTTCTTCAGTTAGATCCCTATAAATACTCTTTGACTGAGGTACATAGTGTTAATTTCAAGATTCATGTGCAAATTCTTCCATCTAGGATTTCACTACATGATCATGAGGATTCTCTAATATTTCAAAATACATTAGTATATGGGCCTATAATAAATATATCACATCTTGGTAGTTTACTAGCTACACTACCACCTATTAAGTATAAGATAGAACTGGATTTACCAAAAGAGGATTCTCACAAGTTGATTTCATTTCATGAGTTCTAGAGGTAGCGACCTTCTATGTTTTGGATTGAGAAACACCCCCAGGATGCTCATTAGTTTCTTGTTTCAATCACTAGGGTTCTCTAAATTGTGAGGATTCCTACAAATCATATAGTAGTCATCACTGAAAGGATTATTTAGGAATCTTTTGTGTGATGGTGATTTTTAATGAATCAATCACATGATGAGATAGAAATCACCTTGTCAGACATCGATCATATCTCTAGGGAGGAGTTTTATTTGGACATTATGCGATTAGTGAGCATAAAAGAACTTCTATATTTATAATAAAGAATCCTGGCTATAGTAGAGTATTTAGTGTGGTTTACTGCTCTCTTATAAAACTCATGGGATATAGTGTGGTATCCATTCAAAAGAGTACAAACCTTTAAGAAGGTTTTATACTAGTATATTAAGGATTAATTGATATCTATATACATTTCCACCTATGATGGGGTGCTTTTGTGGGCCATGGTGTTGGAGAAAATCATGGATGAGCAGGTGCCAACGGAGAATGCTCATAGTGGGAATCCATGAGGTGAGATCTCAATAGAAAATATCTAATTGTAGTATCAAGGAGCAGGGCCTATTAGATGCTTTAGGAGATGATCCTAGGACATAATATTAGTGGTGTATGGAACTCATAATGGATTGAGTAATCCATAAGAGAAGGATTTTTTCTCCTAAGGTGGTCGAGTACATCTTTCATAAGATTATCCGACTCATCAGATAACTTATTGAGAGACAGCAATTGATCCAATGCATTTGAGATAGATGTAGGATATAGGTGGTCCACATTGTGGTAGAGATTTTAGAGGGTATGATATCGAATCAATAGGTTATTAGAGAATTATCCTATTACCACTACCACCCCAGGTGGTCTACGTAACACCCAGAGAATTTATGCAGTAGATTCTTTTTAATTTCATTGATATCGTGTATTGTATGCTACAACAAGATTATCTTGCGTTATATGCAACATCTTATTATCTTTTAGTATACTAAACAATATAATTGGCTTGTGTTGCACACAATTTCAATTTATTTTGATAGAATTGAATTCATAAAACACTGAGTAATGATTTTATTCATTGTATAAATGAACTATGTTTTAAATACATTATATAAAACACAGAAGGAAACTTTCACTACACAAAACACTGACTTAGCTTACAATACATGCAAGAGAAATCTTCCTCGATAACTTGCGTTGTACGCGATACGAGTTCCACTAAACAATGATATATTATTAAAATATTATTATTTAATTGGATATAAACTATAAATTATGAATAGTATAAACCACATTTTGAATTTTATAACATTATCATTCAACTTACACATTTTATAGAAAATGGTATGAGAACAATATAATTGTTTTGCATAAATTAAGTATTTTTCAAAAAATGTAGTTTTGCCACCTTTTAGTGGCACACCCATTTTAAATATAGTTTTTGACACATTTATAAGTAAAATTAGACAAAATAAACTTCTTCTTTGGAATCGAGATATAAAAATTTACTTTGGATAAAGTTTTGATATTTTTCTGATAACTTTCATATTTTGATGAATATTAAAAATACACTATATTTTAATTAAAAACAACTTTTTTTAATCGAGATAATTTATATGATTAAAATATAAAATTGATTGGTTTTAAAAGATAAATTGAATTTATTTTTACCATTTAATATAATGTATGTAATTATCATTAATTTGACATTGAATTCATATGTAAAAATATTTCAATTTTTTCAATGTTTATACTTTTGAAACACATTTTCCCAAAAACGGGATTAATTTTAAATTAATTACTGAAACATCTATGGCTTGAATTTTGAAAAATTTATTCCATATTAGGAATAATTATGAACAAATTATGTTAATTGGATACTTTCATTTTTTGGGAATTATTAATAATAACTTTGGTAATTATTTTTATTACCATAGTTAAAGGTAAATCAGGTAGTTTAGGATAAAAATAATATTATAAAATTACCCTAACACCTGCCAAAATTCTATTGGATGAATAAAAGAAGACCCATATCACCTAATAATCGGAATATATTCATTTAATGGACTTTTGTCCATGAAAGGAATGTAATTATTATTAAAACAAAAGGGAGTGACAACATGTCACTCTCTTATATCTTATAAGTGTAGTAATTTTAATTTAGTGATAAGCTTCATAAAACTTTGAAATTAAAGTAACTAGAAATATAATTAAATTATATACATCATGTGATTTTATTTATAAGTTTTATAGATTAATTAATTGTCATTAATGATGACACCATAGTGATGTAAAAATTATTTAATTAATAAAAATACCAAATAATTTGTTTTAAAAATATTAAAATAAATATCATATGAATTAATTAAAGTTAAACACGACTTTTCTATGTGACTATGACATGTTAGTAGTGTATTAAATATTTTTTTTTCAAAATTATCTTTTTTGGGGGATTTTATTTAAAGTCAAATAAATGAATTGTGTCAAAATTGACAGAGTTGATATTTTATAAAAATAACATTTTATTAAATTGTTGAAAAATCATAAAAATATTTAAAAATTACAAAGTGATAATTATAAGGTATAAAAGTTCATAAGGTATACATTTATGGTTAGTTAACACCATATAAGTAAATATTTATAACCATTAAAATTTTAGAATGTTATTACCATAATTAATATTAAATAGAATAACAAAGTGTTAATGAGAATGATAATGATTAAATTGACATAAATATTTGTCTAAAATTTATTGGATGATGATATTACAACCCTATATCATCTCATCTTCTAATTTGGGACATTTTGGATGTGTTTAGGTGGGGTTTAATTTTATTATAAATTAATATTTTTGAGAGTTTCCTAAAGTGCCCCTCAGCACAATTATAAAAGGGAACCTCCTCCCACTCTTCTTAACTAAATTTTGATCCTTAAATCTCATCCAAACCTTACCCATTACTCTTCTAAACATCCTTAGTAACATTCTATAGGTGATTGTATTCTCAAAATACCAACTCTAGTTCCCTAAGAAGAAATTTAAAGGAGGCGCATCGAGGAAGAGGTCATCTCTTATGCTGATTCTTTCAAATTTATTTATTCTTATACTTCCTCTTCTTGAGTTGATTCATTATAAAGTAATAAAATCAGTATAAATTATATACGTATATTTATTATAAATATTAAACAACCCTATTTCACCTGCTATCCATCCTATGAAAAATGAAATCACTGCACGTGTGTACGTACGAATTACTGTCTCCACACCATGGTGTAATCTGTTTTTCACCACCACCTTACATGGATGGGTATAATGGTAGAAGTAATAACTATATATGATTATTATAAAATTATACTAATTCTAATATATTATAAATCATTCACTTCAATACCTTTCAACAACTATGGGAACGATATCGCCGCTCGTGCGTACATATGACTTACAGTCTCCACAACGCGATGAGATTCATTCTCCATGTTAACCATTCAAGAATGATTTTAAAGTATATATAATAAATAATCATGAAATATATGAAATAATAATGTGACGATATTTATTTATATATATATATATGTCATTCACTTACTTCCATTCAATTTAATAAGGAAACAAAAACAGTGTTCATGCATACGTACGACCTACCATCTCCATGAACAGTGTATTAAATTACATTTATAGATCTATTATATATAGTTATATACTGAATATATATGATATATAAATCATGTTTTACATTTTATAAGTAAGTAAATCATGATCTATGTAAACATATGAAGAATAAAAATTCCAAATATGTATGATAAATCAAATGATTATTACCCAAAACGTTGCTTTACCATGGAATTGAAAAATGAATGGGTAATATAAAGTATTAAGTGAATAATATATGATATTATAAATATTATTATGGTTATTTTACAAGTTAATAATATGTTTAAACTCACTATAAATTAGTTTCGATCATATACAAAAGAAATCAGTCCAAAGGTAAGGGATAACTTTCCCAATTTGTTTTATCCGAGATTGTTTATTCGAAAGTGTCTACTGGGTATATATTTATCATCCATGTCCATGTTTTCTATAAATATTCTCAAAAAAATTGTAATATTATTATATGTATGTTTAAATTCATTTTTACCCATTTTTAATTTTACTACATGGTTTGGAAGGAATCTTTCATTTGTTTACCATACGAGGTACTTTTTGACATTATTGGAAAAAGTACGAGGATAATTTTTTTAACTTATAAGGAATGAGTGTAATTTTTTGCACTTTCATAAATAATTATTTCCATGAATATTCCTTTACAATTTTTCGTGTTTAATTTCAATTAACTTCTTTTCTAATAAAATTTCATGAAAAATTGAGAAAAGAAAATGTTTTTGAAAAAGAAAGGATGTTTTCCTCAAGAACTAAGTTCAAGTGTTTTATCAAAATTATTTTCCATATAAGATGATAAAGGGTTATGTTTCTCTCCCTATTATTATTTTTATTTTATTAAGTTATTATTGAATTATTTTTATGAAGTCCATTTATCTTATATGGATTATGTTATGATGGCATGATGTTTAAGAATCCCATTTTATTACATGGGTTATGCTATGATGTATGATTTATGTTTTCATGGCACACATAATAATGGTTTCATTATGATATGGGTAGGAGATATATCTACCTAAAATGCATTGGGTAAAGAATTATATCTCATGATATATACATGACTGGAACAGAAGGTAAATTTGGTTCAGCAATATAGGGTTGGAATGGCAAGTAAACTAAGTTCAGTAATGGACTTCATCCACTATGATGGTCTTGGAAGAAATGCCTTGGATACTATGAAAATAATAATATGTGATTATTAGTTTTATACAATTACATGTTTTATTCCAATGTTATTCTATCATGGTTAATGTTCCTTTATGATCTATGCCTTACGAACTGCCAATATTTATTTCATGACTCAATATTTTGATGTTTAATAATTATGTTCATGTTTTTATGTTCAAATGTGTATGGTTTGTTTTATGTTCTCTATGATTACTCTTGCTGATAATTTGAGCTCACTATTTTTATGTTTTCTCTTCCCCAAGATACAGATAAAGGTTTTAGGTAGGAAAACAAGAGGGGAAGATCTTTATGGGGGATTTTGAATATATTGCACCATGATTAGAAGATTATGTTCCATGTTTCCAAAGGAACTAAACTAATAAGGTATTTCAGAGTCTTTTTGTGTCTTGTATTAAAAATTCCGTAAAAGAAATATAATATCCATGTATGTCATGATTGGGTATCTAAATTATACAACTAGCTCAAGGAGTTGTTTTTCAGGGATGAGGATAGTTGCAGACTATGGTGGCCTATGAATCCAATTCTACAAGGATGATACAAGGTATGATCAATGAATTTTCCACCATAGCTTATGTATTGATAGAAATAGGTGCAAGTCATTCCATTCATTCCACTTCTCTATCTGGAGACATAAATAGTATATTTGAGCCTTTTCCTTAACCCTTGTGCTTGTAGATTCCGACTGGAGGTGACTCAGAAATTTCACACTTCTTTAGACTATTCAATCTGACACATACAAGAAAGTGTATTGTATGGGAAATCATTATTGTGGTTATGAGGCTATATTATGTCATATTATGTATGTACTAGATATTAAAAGTAAATTCCCTTATTGACTATTTTTGGGGGAGGATGTGTTATTTCCACAGTGATGGGATGGGGTTTTCATTTTGGAAGAAAAGGAAACCTTGGTGGAGGAGGATGATATCAAGAATATTAGAGTGTTTTCGATTACTCACCAATTGGCTATAATGAGTCTTAGATTAATGGATTCAACGGTATACCAGTTCTTTATGGTGGTGGTGCAGTATGAGTACATATTTCCTAAGGGAATTCTAGGATTTACTCACCATTGTGAGACCAAAATAATCATCGAGTTATAACCCTAGATGACCTTGATATTTTTACCTACATATCAGATGGATATCATAGAGCTTCATGAGTAGAGGGTGTAGTTAGAGGACTTGCAGGAGAATGGATTTGTGAGACCTAGTGTTTCCCCTAGACAACCCAAGTGTTTTTCACCTAGAAGAAGGATGTGAGATCGAGGTTATGTCTAGATTAAATGTGCTCAAAATAGGTGACCATGAAGAATAAGTATCCAGTATAGATAATCAATTTTCTCTTTGATAAGTTGAGATAGACGCGATAGTTCTCAAAGATTGACCTCAAATCATGATATCACAGGCTACAAGTATGGGAAGTAGATTTTATAAAGATGGAATTCAGATGTTTCTATAGTCACTATGATTACATGTTGATTACCTTCAGTGTGATGAATTCCCTAGTAGTGTTCATGTGAACCATAAACCAGATCTTTCTTTCTTTCTTATTCTAATTAATGGTGATCTTAATCAATTACATCCTACTTTACTCAATTTCTGATGAGCAGTAAAAAATACACTTAATGGTGGTCATATAGACACTTCAAGATAAAAAAATTCATGGTATTATCTCCATATGTAATTTTTTATTTTAGAGGTCCCCTACCTAGAAAATGTTATCTTAGAGGATTGAGTGGGACTTGACCAGGAAGAGTTTGAAGTAGTGTAAACTTGGTATCCACTAAATACTGTTACCATGAAGTGGAGGCTCCTTGGATTTTTTGGGTACTATTGGAGGTTTGTACCAAACCTTTTTAGATTGGAAGGACCCTTGAAATCTTGGACCAGAAAGGGGGAGGCTTTGTGTGGTTGGAAAGGTTCGATCTATTAGTTTAGTGGTTGAGGAAGACTTCAAAGGGAGCTCCCATCGTGATATTTCCAAAGGAGGGTGTCGATTATGTAGTTTCCTATAATGCATCAGGGACAAGTCTTTATTGTTTTCTAATATAGAGGCATGTGGTGATTTCTAATGGATCAGTTTAGTTGATAACACATGAAAAGAACTACACAACCCAATACCTTGAGCTAGTAGTTGTATCCTTCACACTTTTGATTTGGTGATAGTACCTAATGGTATAGTGGATTATCATCTACTCTGAAAACAAGAGTGTCTAGTATATCATCTCTCACAAAGATCATTACTTGAGATAATGGTGATTTATAGAGTTTTTACAGGACTATGAAATCGATATTTTATATTCTCTGGTGAAGGGGAACATAGGGGAAGACTCTCTCAATATGAGATCTTTTTTCCAGTAGTTGGACGATGCCAAAAAATAATTAGCCTCATTGTAGTTGACCTTAGTATACAAGAATGGTTCTTTATATCGATTGTTTATTTTTGTTACCAAACCACTTTTATAGAGTGTTGGTGATTATTAGCGTGAAGATACATAATATGAGACCATATATACTCAGAAATCCATGGGACAAGATCCTGATGGATATTGTCAATTAGAGGAAAATGTGATCCTTTAAAGGACATAAATTTGTACCATTGAAATTATGAAAGGAGATTATGTCAGAGATTCATAAATCACCTTTAGTGGTATATACAGGTGGGGAAAAGATGTTCCATGACCTCTAGAATCAGTTTTCATTTCTAAGCATGAATAGTGGTGTCTCATAGATTGTATCTCAGTGCCTCACTTGTCAGAAACTGAAGGTTGGGCACTAGTTTCCAGTAGGCTTTTCTCAACCCCATTGCGGTTACACAGTGGAACTAGTATGGTATATGCATATACTTTGTGATGGGGTTACCATGTACATATATGAGACATGATTCCATATGGGTGTTTATTGACTGAATCACCATGTTGGCTGACTTCCAAGATATATGAGAGTCGATATCAGTAGATATCATGAGATGAATGTACATACATGAAAAATTATGACTCCATGGAGTTCCCTCTATGATAGTTATAGAAAATGATTCTTACTTAATGTCATGATTATGGAGATGATTATAGGAGACCTTTGTCACTCAATTGCATATAAGTAAGGCGTATCACCCCAAAACTGATGATCAAACTGAGAGGAATTTTTAGTTCTTGGAGTACATAATTTGGGCAATAATGTTGCGGTTTTCTATAGTTTTGTGGTTTTTATACCCTTAGAGGAGTTTTTGTACAAAAAATACCAACGCAACATTATCATGGAACCATTTCAGGCTGGGTATGGGAGACCATGCAGGTCAGCACTTTTTTGGACTGATACAGATGAGTCGACAATAATATAACCAAAGCTAGTGTGAGCTACAATAGAGAAGGTACATATCATCTAGGAATAGGTGACGGCTGCATAGATTCATCGGACATCTTATGTGGACTTATGACAAACACCTCTATAATTTGAGGTGGGATACCATGTGTTCCAGAGGGTCTCCCCTCATTGTGGATTGTGATGATTTGTCCATGGTAAAAAGTTATCTATGAGATTCATTGGACCTTTACAGACATTTTTTAGAGTTTTCGAGGTGGCATATTGCGTGGTTCTACCACTACATTGGGATTAGGTTCATGACATCTTCCACATGTTGTAGCTAGGGAGTTACATGCATGAACAACCAAATTTTATCAATTGGGGTGAGGTGTAGATTAGGGATCTGTCCACCTTTATTGATAATCCATTGGAGATCAACAATTGGTTGGAAAGTATCCACTATCGTTGATCAATTCCACTACTTCATGCCTGGGGGAAACAGAAGAATCTTTAGGAGATCACCTTTGAATATGAAACCCAGATGTGAGCTCAGTACCCTCATATTTTGGAGTAGTTTTTTCTATTTTTAGGATGAAAATACCTATATTGGGGAGAATGTAATGACTCTAATTTTTCCATGTATTACTTTTGGATATTATCTGGATTATTTTAAGAGATATGAACAGACATACCCAGATATTCTAAGTCCCTATGTTACCACAATTACTCTTTAAAAACATTAAATATATTAATATCATCTACATGTAGTTTTCCTAAAAAATCAGAATAACACTTGAAAGGGGGTTCAAATAATAAATTTTATGGAACTTTGGAGTTCATAACATTTTTTTTGACCTAGGAATGATATAAAATTTTCCAGTAAAGGGTGTTGGACTTGAGAGACTTTATGGGTGGATAATTAAATAAAATGAATTATATTAATTTAATTATTAAATATAACTCCAAAACCTAATGGTATCATATTTATATGCTTCCATGGAAAAATTTTAGTGTTATCCACATGACCCTACAATTTGAGACAATCCATTGGGGAGAGTGTTATAGGAGATATTGGAAAATGGAATCAGGTTGACACTAGATTGTGGATAGTTACTCCATCAGAGTTCATGGATATTAAAAATGAATACAACACCAAACATTTAATTATTATAGATTGGTCCAAACAAAATTTATGATGTTTGATTTATCATTTATGTGATTTTCTATATCCCATGTCAAATAAGGATCAATTCCATGAACAAGATTTGATTTGTGCATCGATGGTTGATTTTTTTCTAATAGATTTATCTTATTCATTAGTTATTTCATCTTATTTCATCAGAATATTCCCTAATGGATTGAGGAAGAATGAAAAAGGGATTAGGTTTATTCCTCACATCTTGTATATTATAGATTTCTCTCCTAGTTTCATTGCATTTTAATCATCAGCATTTTTCTTAACTCATCATTCGATGACTACCCAGTAATTGATCATTGGATGATGATTATTCAACGCAATGGATTAGTTCCATGGGTGAAGTTCACAATTGAGTGTGAGATCACAGTGAGATGAAAATAGATTAAGATATTAAGTGGAGGGGAATAGATTTTTGAGTCCCATTCATCCTGTTTTTGATAGTTCAGTTACAGACTATGTCTATAGGAATTTTTTGAGTGGATTCGATGTCCAGAATCCTGGTATAAAGTGATGAGAAAATATTACAACCACATATCTACATTTTCTATTTAGTTCAAAGGTGATGGAAACCTAGAAAAATATGTAGATGATGAAACAAGTGGATTTAAAAAATCCATGGTTATAAAATGTGTAATTTGGATTTAAATTCCATATGGAACCCTTGACTATGGTGCTAGGGTTTCCACAGAGAGTTAAAAATATCACATGTCATGTGATGCTTTCCATACTTCATGTGACATGTGCTTGAAATCATATAATGTAACTCAGATGTTACATAAGCATACACACAACTAGTGTACATGAACACGACCAATGTACACAGACACTATCTGGTGTATATGGGAATAACCAAATGGAATATACAGAGTGGATGGAAATTTCTATATAAAATTTAATATTCCTACATGATATGTATATGGATATTGAAATGTTGTGTGGGCAAACAACACCCATGAAGATTAAGGATTGTCTTCACACATTACATACCCCCATGTACATGCCATGTACCCCCTTTGAGGGTGTTTAGAGCCCTTTATTTCTTCAATCTGAACTAGTATCAGTTGAGTTTTCTCACATGGTTCATTACCTTGAGGGTACCGTGTGTAATTACATCTAAGTATCTTGATTTTGATCCCCTATATAAGATGAGTCTCTTATAGAGTTTTTGTTTTCCCTCCATGATACCAAAGTGTTATCCTATATAATCTCATACCGTAGGTGGGATTCACGGAATCTTGGTAGAATCCTTATTGAGGGTGTTGATATTCCATTTTATTAGGTTTTATTAGTAGGGTTAATGGTATCATTGGAGTATAATCCCCAACATAGCAGGTTGATCTAGATTCAGTTTTTGGTGTACCCTAGTGGTCCTAGACATGATATCATATCTGTGTATTAGGGTATTTAGATACATTTCAGCCTTCTTAAGTAGGTCATAATGACTGTGACATCTTGTATGAGTGTATCTGGTTATATCATGGCTTATATATAGGATTATCCAAGAAGGAACATTGATTTTAGAAGAGTCAAGTGGCTGGTACTTTTGTTTTGAACACCTAGATGCACAATTTCTTTATAGATATTTTTATACACACCCCTATATAGGATCTTCCAACACATGTCATTTATTATTAAAATGATGACCCATATGATGGTATCCTTGGAGGAAGGGGAGTGGGTGGAGAGTATAATGATCTTGAAAGATTATGGTTTTTTTATAGGTGGCTACATTTGATCATAATCCTCCTCCTTTGAGCATGATGGAAAATCTAAAGTTTCAGTTCGTCTCTTATTTAGAAATATTTTATATTTTTCAATATTTTGTTGTTGTACTATAATTGTGGGACTATGGATGTATGCTTTCATTGGTATCATTTGTTTTACCTTTAAGCATAGTATAGGCTTGGAGATATCTTTATGTGTTTATATAAATTAGAAAAATACCTACCATGCATGTGATATTATTATTAGGCAATGGTATCCATCTCATGGCCTATTAAAGGCGGGATATAGGTAATCACATTCCATCCCTTTTTGGTTTGGGTCATGATATAAATTTTCTTTAGGGTACTAGTAAATGATTTATGTTTGGTAAGGATGGTCATCAGGAGAACAAGTATTAATGTGATGGGAGAATGTTAGATAATGATACAAATAGAGAAAACACTGCAAAGAATTATCCACAAACACACTAATTTTAAAAAATGTAAGGAGTATGGGAACTATGCCCACCTATTCACAAATATGAAGGTTAATGATTATTTTCTATGATAACTACCACTTATGTCAAGGGATAAGGGGAAATCTCATGTGATCACTGTTTATAATGAGGGGTGGGATAATAACATGGTGAAAGGTAAACTCACCACCCATTCCAGAACAGCTAATGTCTTATTGGACTCTAGATGTACAAATTCTATCATATCTGAATATTTTTTTATGGGTATAAAGATTTCACCCAAACGATTAGATACATAATCAGTTGTGAAAACCATTAATGGTATGATTATTGAATCTCAAGAATATGATTCCTCTCTGGTTGACATTTGTGGGATTTAGTTTCCTATAAATCTTTTCATTCTATCTCTAACTGAATTTTATATTATCTTAGGCATGTATTGGATTTCACTACATAAATTTTATATTAATTTTTTAGGAAGGGAAGTCATGTTTTATATTTCGAACCAAACTATGATCATTTATTAGTGAAACAATAATTATATTCTTTTGATGGAAATTATATCCATTGAATGATTCTTGATTACCATTAAAAAGGGGTGTTTATCTCAGATGGTTTGGGAGAAAATCATCATTAATGATATGAAAATTTTATGATAATTTGATTATGTATTTATAAAAGAGTTTCCTACCTTTCCATAGAATAGTAATGTTTAGTTTTCAATAAAACTCATACCAAGTTCCATGCCAATTTCAATGAATCCCTATATATGGAACTTAATTGATTTACAAGAATTGAAGAAAAACTGCAAGGGAACCTTGAAACATGATTAACTTTTCCATGTGTGTCAATATAGGGTGTATTTTTTATTAAAAATAATAATGGATCCATGAAAATATGCATTGATTATTGGAAGTATAACATGATCACAATTAAGAACAATTATCCTCTACCCTAAAATGATGAATTTATTTATTAAATAAAAGGGAAAATACAATTCCAAGATTTTCCATTATTCTATATATCATCAATTAAGGTTCAATAAAGAGAAAATACACAATACATCACTCTATATATGGTATTCACACTATTAATATATATTTAATTAATTTTTTTCTTCTAATTCCCTTGAAAACTTTAAGGATTTAATGAATACAGTATTTATTGTTTACCATATTTAGTTTGTGGTATTATTTACATTATATATTCATATATATAAAAAATTAATCAGATAGCATTATGATCACTAAAGGATTGTACTAATGACCCTAAAAATAAATTTGTACAAAAAATTTACAAAAGTTTGAATTTTTTATGCATAATGTTTCATATTTTGGTCACATAATCTCAAGAGAGGGAATATTTTTAGATCCATCAATGGAAGGGGATATTTAAAATTGGCTTAGACCTACTATGGTGATTGAGATATGAATATATCTCGATTTTGATGGATATTATCAATGGTTAGTGGAAAATTTCTCTTGAATATATCATTTACTAACCATGTTTACACGTAAGGGAGTTGAGTTTCTCCAGATAGATGAGTGTGACTAAAATTTCAAGGATATAAAGTGAATGTTAGTTATCTCCCCTCTACTTGAATTGCCCTATTTTATAGTAGGGTTTTCAATCTATAGTGATGAATACAAGTAGATATTTGGAGGTTTTATTATGTTGAATTATATGGTTATAACTTATGCCTCAAGTAAATTCATGATTCATGAGAAAAATTACTCAACTCATGATTAAGATTTAGTTGTCGTAATAATTAAAATAAAGATATGGTGGAGTTATATTCATGGAGAAAACTGTGATATATATAATTGTTTTGCGACGAATTGGGTGGAGTTGACCGACGCGCTCGTCTATCGATCTCACGGAGGGCTGAACTCTGCTCAGTCACTTGAATTGGGTATATTAGTCTTCATTTTGAAATGTCCAATGGTTCCATATCTGACGATATATGGACCGTCTTTCCCAAGGCAGGAATTCACTGGGTGATTTGGCCAGTGATGCTTAAAAACTCACATTGGTCAAGAGGATTGGAAGTCAGTCTCATCGCACCCTTTTAGGGGGGGGAATTATTGCATATTCTGGGACTCTCATATAGATTTAATATGTATTCATATGTTCATGAATCTTTGGTTTATACCCAGGCATAGTATCCATGGATTACTTCTGGTTGGCAATGGTCAGCTGAACTCAGGGGATTTGGAATCATTTAGGTCTGAGGTTTACCATCCCTCATTGGATTAATGACTTTGAGGAGTTTGGACTCATTGAGATGGCACTGGTTTGGATCCCTATAACTAGGCGCTCTAGAGTTTATTGTCATCCATGGGGGACAGATAACGACTTGAGAATTTGTATCGAAACCGCGATATGGGCTTCCTACATATCCTCATGAGAGGAATCAGAGTCCCCATAGTTTATTAATGAAATTTAACATTATGTGGGACGAAGGATCGGGGCTTACACTCTGAGGTGGCCCGATGAGATGGTGGATGTGGCTTACACTATGAGGTTTCCCATAGAGTTGGTGAACTGACGTAAAGGGGTCAAAATGACCGGGTGGTGGGCTTGAACCTCATGGAGCCTTCATACGTACCATGCCTTGACATGGATCAAAGTCCTCGTAGTTCTCAGGGGGTGGTGTCAGAGAACCAACATGAAGCTGGACTGGGGGTCTGATGGGTAACGGTCTTGAACCTCATGGTGGCTTCCTACGTACCATGCCTTGACATGGATCAAAGTATTCATAATTCGCAAGGGGTGGTGTCGGAGAACCAATGTGAATATGGATCGGGGGTCTGATGGGTAATGGGCTTGAACCTCATGGAGGCTTCCTACGTACCATGCCTTGACATGGATCAAAGTCATCGTAGTTCACAAGAGGTGGTGGCAGTGAACCGATGTGAAGATGGACCGGGGGTCCAATGGATAATGGGCTTGAACCTCGTGGAGTCTTCCTACATACCATGCCTTGACATGGATCAAAGTCCTTGTAGTTTTCAAGAGGCGGTGTCAGAGAACCGATGTGAAGATGGACCGGGGGTCCGATGGGTAATGGGCTTGAACCTCGTGGAGGCTTCCTATGTACCATGCCTTTACATGGATCAATGTCTTCATAGTTCGTAGGAGGTTGTGTCAAGTTCGGTGCTTACTCTAATCCCACGTGATTCATGCTCGATGTGAGAAACAAGAGGCAGGAGAGACCTGACTATCACGTCGCGAAAGGTGTGTCTGTGGGAAGAAGAGTGGGGCTTACACATGTGGTGGACTAGGGAAATGGAGATTGGGACTTACTCTGGGATGGAGGCCTGGGTTCCTTCCCCATGTCTGACCATGAGGGAATCCCAACTCACTAGTGGTTTGAGGTATATAATTGAGGCCTACACCTATGCGCAAGTGCACAAGTGGGATAACACCAAGGGCAATGGAATCAGTCCGAAAAAAGGGATATGAAAAGTGTGAATCACATTCCCGACATTTGGAACGCGGTGAGGGTGGCGTGACGATGGACGATAACTATTGACCGTGTTTGAAACACATAATCCTTATCACGTTAGCCTAGAATGGGGGAAGACAAGTGAGGGTTGACTGTTGACTGGGTTTGAAAAACAGGACCTGACTCGAAGTGTTGCCCAAATTCTTTCAAGGGCGTTGGACCAAGATGGTAGGTGAGCTGAGGCGGCATGGGACTAGGCCATTAGTGGGTCCCTTCAAACATGCAAGGGAATGAAGATCCGAATGAAGGAAGTGCAAAGCATGAGGTGGAGTGATGGAATGTTTGAATGGATTCCAGAAGTCTTGAAATTATGCAACTATAAACATGACATGAGGCATATTATGATTGGAACATATGGAATATATTTAAGGGAGAAAGAGACATACAATTATTGAATGATAGGGAATGCTACAGTGTATAGTCATATAGAGAGGACTGTTTCCATATAGTTTAACGTCATACGGATAGGAAAAGGGCCATATAGTTTAACGTCATGTGGTCAGGATGATTGCCATATAGTTTAATGTCATGTTTTTAGGACGATGGCCATATAGTTTAACGTCATGTGGTTAGGACGACTAGGTAGGAGAGACTAGCAATGGTTGGTGTGGGACTTAGGCAAGGGCGGCCTCTTTTGGATGAACCTAGCAAAAGGATCTAGGAAATTGGGATATAGGAGAGTCATGAGGAGTAGCTCGACTCATGGAATTTATAGGAAGGATGTTGGGGCGGTGTAAGGGTAAAATGTAAAATATTATATACCCAGTCTGAAAAGTTCACAGTGCGACTCTCCATTTTTCCTGGGGGTCAGTGACGGTAGTGAAGAGACTGGCCCGAAGTTCCGGGACCGCAGATCGGCACTGACCCCGAGCAGGGGTGCGGGGGCATAGCCCCCATGGTATGGACCAGTGAGTGCATGGGGTTTTCCACATGGGGTGGGCCACGTAGGAGCTGGCCACGGAGGAGCTGGTGGCATGTGGTTTGTGGTTTGGTGGTCCGTGAAGGGTGTACGTGGAGGAGCTGGCCACGGAGGAGGCGGGCCGCATAGATGATGGCTGCAAGGGAGCAGGCCGCATAGGAGCAGGCCACGAAGGGGTTCTCGCGGAGGGGTTCCCATGGAAGGATGCCCGTGGAGGATATGGCCACGTGCGGTTCATGGAGGAGCTATCCACGAAAGGATGCTCGTGGAGGAGATGGTCGCGTGTCGTTCGCAGAGGAGCTGTCTGCGAAAGGATGCCCGCAGAGGAGATGGCCACGTGTGGTTCATGGATTTGGTTTCTCCTCTATGTGGAAGAGTTCATTCGTGGATTATATGGGGTCCACAGATGGTCACAGGACTTTACCACTGGGAGAAATATCTTCAGTATCCCCCCACGGGTTTTCACCCGTCCTTTTTCTTCGCATTTTTGGTGCCCCTTAGTGACTATTTATAGAGTCACGAAGAGGTTGTATCAATGGGCACACGACACTTTCTGCAAAATCCCATGAAGTAATCCCCAACCGCAGATGACTCGGTCAACTGATATTTGATGAGTCGTGGCATGCGGGGTTGCTTCACGGAGGCACACCAATCCGCCTCTATTTGGAGAATGAAAACACCCACAACACCCAAGGCTCTACATCCATTCCATGAGCAATGAGGTCTGCGACAGTAGAATGGGCCAGTTTCATCGGTGGTCTTCTTGGTTCACACCCGCGTAGGCGCTTTGCCCCCATTTCACAAATGACAACATCTGCGGGAGGGCGGTTCGCCGAACTGGCCGCGTACTGTTACTGGGAGTCAGTACACGAACTGGTTCGGTCCTTTTCCACATTTTGGGTTAATTGGATTTCCCATTTGCAGAATTTTCAGGACCCTACAAATGCCCCCTATCGGAATGAGGTCTGATCAGAATGAAGAGGAGGTTATTCTGATGTAGAGTGGTCCTAAAAATCGATGAGTGATTGTACAGTACTCTAAATTCTTCCTGAGCCAAGGGACTCAACGAGCATAGTTTTACTTTTTCTAGGGTTTTGTAGAAAAATCCTACAATCTTTTTGTCTTTTCCATCAATACCCTAATTTTTTCTTGGGCCCATTTAGTGTGGAACCAGCGGGTATGGCCCAAGTTTTTCTTAGGTCTCCATTTTTGGGTTTTTGGCCTAACGGGCTTTCCGCCAATTTTTGCAAGCGGTTTAAAGTCCCACTGACAAGACTATCATTACAGATGTTTTAGGTTGAACAACTATTACCAGATATGGTGGCGTAAGGGCCCCAATGAGGTTTGGTTGATTAAAAGATGTCTCAATACCCATTAGACACACGTGGGGGGGAACATGATTATATTTGAACGACATGCAGGGCATGTCTCAAGGCATGGGAGTCGTATCGGTGTGCAGAGTTAGGAAAATCATCACCTAAAGAAGGCTTACCTTTGTTAGACAGGCTAGGGGTGATCAATATGTAGAGCTTCTAGGGGCATGGTATGCATAGTAATTAAAAGGTGTCCTTAAGTCAATGACTGTCCATTTATGATCGCCAAAGGACTTCATGGAAGTCCGGATTATGGAAACCACCATGGGTGGCTCGGAGAGTTATGAAAACCACCATAGGGGGATTGAACAAGCATGTGATGTCTGAACGGGTTTAGGGACATCTGTATTAATCCTGAGTGTGGTCGAGAGGCCACTTTCTTACGCATTTAGTTAGCGTAAAGGATGGTTGGATCTTGATGCATTTTAATGTCATGCAGCTGGGACATTCTTCAAAATGGAACGGCTTCCCCTAGTTCTTAGTGATCTCGTTAGAGACGTTCCACCATATTAAGGCAGGGTTGTGGAAGAGGTTGGTAAACTTTCGCTCTGAAGGTTTCTGAATCTCGGGATGGATATGGGGCTCAGAGGACAAGAGGCGTACAGAGAAAAGCATTGCCTAAGGAAATCTCACCTTTGTTAGACGGGCCAAGGACAATCAATATGCAGAGCCGCTGAGGGAATGGTATGCATAGTCATGCAATGGTTTCCTTAGGTCAATATTGGATTCTCTCGATAGCCTGGATACTTCAGGGAAGTTATGATTTGGGACCACAAGGGGTGGATTACAAGGTTTCGGATCCTTCTAGGTACAGAGTATGGTTTATGAGAAGATAGTGCATGGATACGGGAAAAACATTTGGGCTAAATTTCCCAGCAATGGGTGAAGTCATCCCTTCTCACGATGGTGTGAGATGGTGGTTTGCATAGGTTTAGCCCATGCACTGAGGGACATAGGATAGCCTCCATTCCGAACTAAACCCATGACAGGTTCGACTGTGTAATTTAATGTCATGTGGTGAGGACGGTGGGCATCTTAAATTCTGTGTAGTTTAACATCATGCGGTGAGGACGTGGAGCATTTTTGTAGATGTTGTGCAGTTTGACGTCATGCTGTGAGGACAAGGGGAATTTTTAAACCTGTGAAAATGCTTTCAATTAGAGGAATTTCCATGGATGCTTAATGCTTGGTCTCTATAACTTTATGCCAAGCGGAAAAGACATGCTCTATGTAGTTTTAATCATCATGCGGTGAGGACGTAGTTGCAAAGGCCACTCTTGATCAGAGTGTAATCGGGCTTGAACATCTCGGCATATCTGAGACATGGAGAGGGGTTGATGGTGTAAACCGTGGTTCTACAGATTCTTGGATCCGGAGAGATGTTATGGGGGCTCTGAGGCGGGTAAGTGTATAGGGCTAGGAAGAGCATGGCTTGAAGAAATATTGCCTTTGTTAGATGGGCCAGGGGTTATCAAGATGTACTGTTGCTGAGGGCATGGTATGCATAGTCATACAAAGGTGTTCACGGGTCGATGAATTTACACTTCTGATGGCCATGAATGATTATGAGGATCCGTGATTGTCCGGGCCACGAAGTCTGTCATTGGTAAGGAAATATCTATACAGGTCGGGGATGTTCGACCCTGGTTGCTATTAAAACTTGAAGAGTTCACCGTGCCGATTTATCTTGCGCATGGGGTACACCTTTACTCCATGAATTTTAACATGGTGCGGTAAGGATGAAGTACTTTTAGTTTAATAGTCATAGAGTTCGGACCATTGGGTGATTATTGCTACAATTATGTGGAAGGAAATTGAGTTAGGAGGCTCTGGTATACTTTGAACAATTGTGAGGGAATGAGGGTGTAAACTGTAACTCTGGGGTTTCCCAGATCATGAGGTATGGTATAGGGGCTCTGAGGCTAATAAGTGTACGGGGCTAGGAAGATTACCACCTGAGGAAATATTTCCTTTGGTATACGGGCTAGGGGATATCAATATGCAGAGCCGCTGAGGGCATGGTATGTAAAGGTGTCCACGGGTCAATGACATTCCACTTCTGATGGCCATGGATGATTATGAGGATTCTGGATTGCTCATAGTATAGAGTTCGGCATATGGGGATAATGGTGTCCAAGCATACAAGAAACATATTTTCCACAATTGCTCGTCAAGTCAAAGTAGCCTAGCCCTGACTTGATGTTTGTAGATGCAGATAGTCATGTTATCCATGGGTAGATACAAAGGCTAATCGGGTAGAGATACCCTGGCAACATTTGGATGTTTGAGGGGAATGATTTTGTAAACCACTGATCCATAAATTTTTGGATTGGGAGATATGATATGGGGGCTCTGAGGCCGGTAAGAATACAGGGCTAAGAAGAGTATCACCCGAGGAAGTCTTGCCTTTGGTAGACGAGCCAGGGGCTATCAATATGTAGAGCCGATGAAGGAATGGTATGCATAGTCATGCAAAGGTGTCCAAAGGTCGATAAATTTCCACTTCCGATGGCCATGAATGGTTATGAAGATCTGCAATTATCCGGGTCGTGGAGTCTCATGTATAGAGAGGATGCATCCAAATGCACAAGGAGTGTTCCCATATCGTTATGCCATATATATTGGGTGGTTTGTGACGATGAATTATCATTTTAACGTCATGTGGTGAGGAAGAAGTTTGTGCAGTTTAACGTCATCCGGTGAGGACGAAGGAAAACTGATGTGAAAAGAGGATTATGTGTAGTTTAACGTCATGTGGTAAGGACGATAGGTATATATACCCGTTTTTTCTTTTATTGGCGGCTTGGCTAGGTGGTATGATCCCAACATTGCTAAGTATCCAGCGAGGGCAGGAATCAAGCCACACGTAGTTCTTTTTGGAGTATACCCTGTGCTGGTCTGGTCCTTACACGGGGGGAAGGGGGCATATTTTCTTTTTTTTCTTTCTTATCCGTGAATTTTAAAATCATGCGGAAAAGGCGAGGAACACACCCCATGCTGGTCTGGTCCTTACACGGGGGTAACGGAGGGTATTTTTAGCTTCATTTGGGGATGCCTAGGCTAGGATGGGGGATCCTGGCGTCACTATGTATCCTGCGAGTGAAGGAATCAGGTCGTACGTAGTTCTCTGAAATGGGTACACCCCATGTAGGGTTTGTCTGTACACAGGGGAAGAAGGAATTTTTAATCCTTCTTATCCATTCATTTTAATGTCATGAGGTAAGGACGAGGGATACATCCCATGAAGGGCTGGTTCGTACATGGGGGAAAACGGAATATTTAACATTATTCAGGGGTGGCTAGGGCATGATACAGAATCATGGCATCGCTACGTATCTTGAAAGGACAAGAATCAAGTCATACATAGTTCTCTAGAAGATGATACACCCCGTGTAGGTATAGTCCATACACGGGGGAAGAGGGCATTTTTCTCTCTCTCTTTTTATTCTGTTTGGGGTGGCTGGGTCAGGATGGGGAACCCTGGCGTTTCTATGTATCCTGCAAAGGTAGGAATCAATCCTTACGTAGTTATTTGAAATCCATGAAGTTTAACATCATGCGGTGATGACTAAATACTCTTAGTTTAGGGTTATAGAGTTTGAACTGTTGGGGATTGGCAGTTTAACGTCCTGCAGCTCATACAATGGGTGTTTGGCAGTTTAATGTCCTGCAGCTCGAACGATGGGTGTGTGGCAGTTTAACGTCCTGCATCTCGGACGATGGGTGCTTGGAAGTTTAACATCTTACGTCTCGGACAATGGGTGCTTGGCAGTTTAACATCGTACAGCTCGGACGATAAATGCTTTTGATTATGCGAAATACTTCTTCAGAAATCTCGCATTTGTAGGAGGGGTAGTGAATTGCCCGTCCATGGAGATTAGGGAATACACTCCATTGGAGTAGACCTTGTGTATAACATATGGTCCCTCCCACTTTGGATCCAACTTTGGAGGCTTCTTTTCGGGTATCATCGGGGTTGAAGGACCACCACCAATTCTCCTTCCAAGAAAGACCAAAGATGAACCTTTTTATTGAAGGCTTGTGTGACACGGTTCTGATATACCTCCAGATGGTGCAAAGTGTGAAACTGCTTATCATATAGCTATTCCAATTCACCTAGCAGTTTTTCTGATTGCTCATTGTTGGATAACTGATCACAAATGGAAACACTGAGTGAGGGAAATTAGAGCTTAATGGGCAGGACAAATTCTATTCAGTATACTAATGAGTACGGAGTAGCCTGAGTAGCGGTACAGATCATGGTTCGATAAGCCCACAATGCATGGAGGAGTTTATCCGGCCATGATTTCTTGTCTTTGTCCACCATTTTCTAGAAAATGTTGGACATGGTCATGTTGAAAGCCTCTATCTGTCTGTTGGCCGCTGCATGGTAGCGGGATGAGTGGTTAGCCTTGATACCTCTTGGTACAGTTTCTCCAATTTGGAAGAGCAGAAGTTGGTGTCGTTATCCATCAATATGGTATAAGGGACACCAAATATGGTGATGATATTGGTTTTCACAAAGCTGACAAAATTTTTTGCCCCGACTTCCTTGAGGGGTACAACTTCTGCCCATTTGGAAAAGAATTCGGTTGCTGTGAGGATATACTTCAAATGTTTGGTCGTGGAAGGAGGATATGGTCCCAAAAAGTCCATTCCCCAGATGGATAATGTCCCGGAGTAAGTATCCTAATGAAGCAACTCTGGGGGTTTTTGTATGAAGTTGGCATGAATTTGGAAGGAGTGACATTTTGTGCTAAAGTGATCGCAATCTCGTGCCACGGTGAGCAATAGTACCCAAGCCTTTGAACCTGATGGGAAAGCTTAGATCCTGACTGGTGTGCCCCACATACTCTGTCATGCACTTCATCCATGACGGCAGTAGTTTCTTCTCCATCAATGCATATGAGGACTCCATCGAGGCCTCGTATGTAGAGGAACTCTTGCTGACTCGTGTCACCGTATAGGACAAAGTTAATTGCCCTTATCTGTATTTTCTCTCATTCAGCCCTGTCTGATGGAATTTCTCCCCTTTGAAGGTAGTTTGTAATAAGGTTCATCCAGCCGGTGGCAGGAGCGTATGGCTCAGGGACAGGACTGACGTCGTTGATTTCTTTCGTCTTAGTCTGAACAAATGGAAAGACCATTCGATGATGATCAATACTGATAATTGTTTCATCCCGGTCTAGGTTAGTGATGTCTATGGCCGCGTTAGCTAATGTCTCGGCCTGGGCATTCTGAGACCGGGGAATATAGGGCAACGTTGGTTCTGTGGAGAATTCTACCATTAACCCTCGGACATGGTCAAATAGGGGAATCAGCTCCACCTTTTTAATAGCATAGTAACCATTGACTTTCTTGATGACCGGTTTCAAGTCACATTTTACCTTACGGTGTTGTACTTGTGATTGGAGTGCCAGTTCCAGGCCTGCGATGAGGGCTTGATACTCCACCTCATTGTTCGTACATCCTTCTGACAGGAGGAAGGAATATGGAAAGAATTCCTTTTCATGGGACATGAGTATTATCCTCAATCCAACCTTGTTAAATTCGGTATCCTCCATCCTTTTCCCTGTCGGGATTCAGGATGCATCGTCAAAGTACATTTCCCATGTTGGGAGCTCCTCTTGAACCGAGAATATGTCTTCATCAGGTAACTCGACATCAATCATGGTGGTCCTTGTCGAGGTGTTCCCTGCTAGAAAATCTGCTAATGCCTGGCCTTTGATGGCTTTCTGGGGCACAAACCGGATGTCAAACTACTGCAGGATGACTGCCCATCGGGATAGGCGCTCGGTCCGCGTTGGGCAGATGAGGATGTACTTGAGTGGGTTACCCCATGAGACCAAATGGACTTCATGATGCTGCAGATAATGTTGCAATTTTTGAATTGCAAAGACCAAGTCCAAACAACTCTTCTCGATTTTTGAGTATCGAGTTTCAGTGTTGATCATGGTTCGGCTGAGGTAATAGAGGCTATTTTCACTACTGGCATCATTTTTCTGCATGAGGAACGCTCCTAGTAACCGCTCTAGGACCGTCACATATAGGATGAGAGGTCTCCCTTCAACTAGGGGCATGAGCATCGGTGGGCTTAAGAGGTACTTCGTTAGGCTATCAAATTTCTCTTGGAAATCATCTGTCCATTGGTACGTAACCCCCTTTTTCATTAACCTGGTTAAGGGAAAACATTTTCCCGCCAGGTTGGCTATGAACCACCTGATGTAGACCAAGAGCCCTTGGAATCCTCTCAAATCAGTGAGATTGCAGGGAGGTGGAAGTCCAAGGATATCCATTTCCTTTTCAGGGTCGACTTCGATGCCACGATGGCGTATGACGAAGCCATTGAATTTCACTGAGGTAACCCCGAAGGCGCATTTCAAGGGATTCATCTTCAGGCTATGCTGTCGAAGTTTGTTGAAGACAGTTTCAAGGTCTAACAGCTGATCTGAGTGCTGTCTTGATTTGACAACCAATTCATCCACGTATCATTCTACAATTCTCCCTATAAGTGGTTTAAATATACAATGCATGGTGTGTTGATATGTGGCTCCAGCGTTCTTGACACCAAAGGGTATGACCCTATAACAGAATATTCCTTGAGGGGATCTAAAGGCAGTGGCTTCTTCTTCTTCTCAGGCCAACTGGATTTTATTATACCCAAAATAATCATCCATAAAGGAGAGAGCCTCATACCCGGCCGTTGCGTCGATTAATAACTCGGTAATCGGGATCGGGAAATCATCTTTCAGGCAATGCAAATTGTGATCTCTGAAATCGATGCAAACGTGGATTTTTCCATTATTTTTCTTGACAAGGACAATTTTGGCCAATCAGGTGGGGTATTAGACCTCCCAAATGAAGTTTTCTTTAATAATCTTATCGAATTTAGCCCTTAAATTTGGCAGCATGTGAGGGGTGCGTCCTTGTGGTGGCCTGTTTATAGCCTCAGTGGTCTTCTGGAAGACCTAAGTGGTGTGTCACCACATTGGGATCGAGTCATAGCATTTCCGTGTAATTTTAGGAAAAAACATCCTGATGTTGCCTCAGGAAAGAGGTATATACCCCGTGCTCCTTGGGAGACATGGTTGTACTAATTAGAGTGGGCCTCAGGTCTGCCTCGTTACCTAGGTTTATTTCCTTGAGCTCATCCATAGTGGTGGAGATACCTTCCTCAAATGAGGGAGGTGAATCCCTAAGATCTTCCTCCTCTTCTTCCCCCATATTCTCATCTTCTTGATCTGATGGGGGGAGAGTTTCTGGCCTGGGCTCTTGGGGGTCTAGAGGTGAGTCATCACGGGTGTCCCAGCTCAAGGATTTGTCCCCAAATTGAGGGTTAGTAGTCGTTTTTGCACTGCTATGCTTGGTTGTTATGGCTTAAGTGATGAGTACAACTGAGTTTGTGTCCGGAATTGAACCCCTTCTCTCAACATGGTTGATGGGTAGAACATAGTCTCTGTCAAGCTGCTTGAGGGGGTTATCCGGACCCATTTCCAGACCATTTGGAGCGGGAATCCAGTCGTTACCATCAAGAAAAGGCTTCTTTTTCTTTTTCTCATAAAACCCGGTGTCAATGTAGTGTGACTCGGAGAGCTCTAAAGGGTCCTTATTAGCATGTAATTTCTAACTTTGTCCATTGACGCAATACTTGATACACTAGTGGTAGGATGAAGGAACAACCACGTGCTTATGGAGCCACGACCTTCCAAGCAGGGCATTGAATGTTGTGTTCTTCCAGACCACCAGAAATTCTGAGTAGGCCACAAGGTCACAAAAATGGTTTTTTATGTTGATTTTGTCCCATTGGATTCTATTCGCTCTTGTCATAACTCAACAAAGTTGTTGCATAGGGTATTAAGTCATCCTCACTGTAGACCAACTTACGGAGTGTCCGTAGGGGAAGGAGGTTAACTCCAGATCTGTTTTCAATAATTACTTTTTGAATCTCAACATCAATTAGTGTGTCGAACACATATAGTGGTTTGATATTTCCTTGAATGGTGGAATCTTCATCCTGATCGGTGAAGGAAATCACCGCATTGCATTCAGCCTGGCCGGTCTCCGTTCGGTAAATCTCGGCGGCAGCTACCTCATCTTGAAACTCCTGGGGACTGAGCAAGGCTTCTATAAGTGCCTCAATGAGATCTAATGACCAACTCAGGGCATCCAAGATTGATAGTTTGGCTGGTACTGATGCCAGCTGCTTAAGGATATCATACTTATACTCTAGAAGTGGACGCTTCTCCGCTGGCAGGAGTGTTTTAGCTGTTAGTTTGGGGTTGGAATATGTGATGAGGATGGACCGACCATGGGGTCAGATGTCGATGGTGTTCCCACATTCAGGGGACTCGGCCCGTCCGGTCTGTTTGTGCGCACCAAGCGGCTAGACACTTGTTCCTCCTCTGATGGGTACCGCAGAATGATGGGGCTAGAGTGGCCGCTTGTGGAGGTGTAGGCATATTATTTCTCCAGTTGAGTCTGTTGAAGGGATCTCCCATAGGTTTCTGCGACATTAACGGTTTGGGCTGGGGTAAAACTATAAGGTTGGTTTCGGTCATGACTGTGTCTCCCCTAGTATCCCCTACTTCTGCGATTCCTCCTCTCGGCCCCTTGTGTTGGGAACTTGGGTTCATAGCCATACCCTTTGTCAGGGAATGACTCTATTAGATGGATGATGTTGATGGAACCAAAGATTATATCTTTATCCCGTGATAGGTCAACCTGGTCGGTTGTCCCTGAGGGTGTGTTTGGTGGGTCGGTGCCTGTGGCGCCATGTTTGGGGGCATAAAATCTGACAGTTTCGGGGCTAACATCAGCCTCGTTGTGGACTACTCCTCTTGCTCTTGTCTCCCCCCTTATTAATTATGCATGTATGACCTGCTTGTGGAGAGTTGTGAGGACGATATTATCAGTTGTGTGGCATTAGGGGCTGTTGGTGGAAACACCGGCTGCTGTAGTTGAGCTTGGAGTATGCCCTGGGCTCAGTTGACAGTCTTCTGAGTCATCTAGTTAACAAATTTCATCTCCCTTTTTCTGGTGACTTCTTTTCACCCCTCCCCTTTGTCGGAGTCAGTGGTAGAAATATATGTCACATGTACTAGGGGTGGTCCCAGCTCGACCTGCCCGGATTCTACCATCCTTTGCAGGAGGTCTTTGAAGACGAAGATTCCCAGATATTGTGCCCTAACATTTAATGGTAGGGATAGTAATATAGCATGTCATCACGGCTGACTTCTTTGGGCTTCCTTGGTTCTGAGAGGTGGAGCAAGTTTCAATTCATGGAGGTGATGAAATAGCTGCAGACATGGTCCTATCGGAACGAATATACTTTGTGTCTTCGTTCCTCGAACTGGTTCCACTTTGATCCTCTTTGATCATCCTGCTTGGTTGGAGGTTGCCGCAGATATACAGGGGGACCTTGACAATTTGGTGGAGGCCTAGGTAGTGGAGCAGGCGCAGGGGATGGTTTGAGAATGATAGAGGATGCTTCAGCTCTAACTGTTCTCTTTGCAGGAGCCTGTGAGGCTATTCGGGACTTCAGATTAGTCCACTGTAGGGAGTCTTCAATTCTCTGGGCAATGGCAGAGAGATTACGAAACCCATTGGTGCACTCCACTCGTATGAGTGGTGTTTGTAGCTCATCTCGAAGATTATTGATTCATATGTCTAGAATCTCATCTTGGGGCATTGGCATGTTCAGAGAGTAGGTCAGATCCTTCCATCTGGCGATGAAATCCATGACCCTCTCGTTCTCCCTCTGTTTGCAATTCATGAGGTCGATGACCGTTGTCTTCGGCACCGTTGAGATGAAGTGGAACAAGAACTACTGTCGAAGGTCATCCTAGCTTTTTATAGACTGAGCTAGTAGATTCGTATACCAGATGAATGCAAATCCTTGCAAGGTCCGCATGAAGCATCTGAGTTTCACTACTTCTTTTTGTTCCGGGGTTCCCATCATAGGGTCGCAATAAGACGCATTGTGCATCAAGTTCTATTATGAATTGCCTGACCCATTAAATATAGGGAATACAGGGCTCCTATAATTTGGTGGAGGAGGCGTGTTTCCCACCCAATATGAGTAAGGTTTTCACTCTGGCTGTATCAGTGCGCGTCGACCTTCTATTGCTTCCAATCAAGCTATCAGTGCCTTGATGGTGCTTGTGAGTCCATGATTTACATCCTG
The DNA here is from genome assembly GCA_963277665.1 of Viscum album. Taxonomy (NCBI): domain Eukaryota; kingdom Viridiplantae; phylum Streptophyta; class Magnoliopsida; order Santalales; family Viscaceae; genus Viscum; species Viscum album. The sequence goes on from OY728134.1 coordinate 64,969,015, forward strand.
TTGGGCCCAGACTTGGGCAGGTGTAGCCCGAGGCGTTTCTTGAGGATCCGGATCGGCCAGTATGAAGGGTTCATATGCCATTTGGGACACCTTCGGAGGGTTCATACGTACTCACTCCAGTTGATTCCTGAGTGGAGGGAAGTCTTGGTATTCGCCTGAATCCATGTTCAGGTAGTTGGACGGACCTGGCACCTCATTGGTCTGGGAAAACCTGGATCTTTGAGGTGCACTTTCTGGAAGAGCATGGTGTGGCTCTTCATGGGAAGCGCTTTTAATAAAAAGATTCCTCTAGTGTAGCTCACCATTAATCTGCCTCAGTTCTTTCATTTCCTCTTCTTGTCAATCGAATCTATCTTTGAGCGTAAGTGGGTTGCTTTTATCAAGAGAATGAGGTAGGTTATGGGTAACTGGTCCTTTGTTCTTATCCTTGTTGGAAGAACGCATGGTAAGAAGAGGAGGGTTAACTGGAACGGCGTCCATATTTTGGGCGTCCCTCTGGTTCCGGGTGTGCACACCTGGTGGTTCATTGGGAGTCATAGCCTGACCGGAATCATCGTCTCCCGATCCATATGGATTTTCATCATCTCTAGTCTCACCCATGTGGTTAGCTTCTATGGAGTTGATGGATGCATATCACAGGGTGGAGGAGATATCATCTTCTAAATAAGAAGAGGATCTCCTACACCTTTTACTAGTCCTCCCCTTCCAGTTCCGGGATTTCTTTCGGACATCTTGACGAAGGGTGACGCAGAGAGTTCTTTGATACGACCGTACAGTATGCCTCCCTCTTGAAGGGGATGATGATTCAAAGGACCGGATAGGGCAGAAACCTCCTCTTCTGACTGTCCTCCCTAGACGAGAAAATACTGATTCTCATGGGGGAGGTTGTTGAGGTGGTAAAAATACCCCCTAGCCCTAAGGGATGGGGTTGGCTCTGTTCCTTGGACGCTGTGTCTCTTCCCGTTTTTATTGGTCTTATGGGGGCATTTTTTGTTAAAAAATCTCCCAGCCCTGTAGGCTGGGGTTGACCCTGGATTGCTGTAGTGGTTGCTGCTATCGCTACCTGTCCAAATTTGTGTGCCCCCATCCGGGGGTGAACTGGATCGGATTCCAAGTTCACCTATGAATAAATCTCCTCTTGGGAGGCAAGCAATGATTGCTTATTGGCCTCTCTTAGGAGGGAGGCTTGTTGTATGCTTTTTGTGGCCTGATTTAGGAGTTCTTGAATGGCTTGTTTCCGTCGGGCCTGAAGCTTCTGGGACTTACTCAAGGCCTGTCTTTGTTGGGTGTGTTACCTTTCGCGAATAGGGAGACCCCTCGATTGTTGTCTTGTCGTGATTACGTTGAAAGATATCACACCGAACGAGTTATTCTAGGTGGGGAGTGGAGTGAAATTCATAGCTCCATGTTCTCCCCATCCTCTGATAAGGACTCCCATTGGAGCATTACAAATGAGGTGGCACAACTAGTGCAGTGCATGGAGGCAGGCTAACTCAATGTTCCCTTTACACCTCTTCGGTCATGGTTTTCGCGCCGGAGGAAGAGCTTATAAGTCAATGTGATGCAGGAGGTCCCCTATTATCTTGACATGGTCTACATACCCTTCGTATGGCAGGAAGCTTAATTTCAACCGGCAGAGAGTTGTCCATATATTGGAGCAGATTTCGTGCACACATTCCTCTGACAACTTCTTGGGTATGTCGAATTGAGAGGTGGTTGTGGGACAAAACATAACTGTTATATCATATCTGGTCAGTCGTTTCCTAAGGTGCAACATGTCGACATACACCTCTGATAGTTATTCCTCTACCTGGTCAGCCCAACTGAGGCGTTCACCGATAGTTTGGTCGAAGGCAGTGGGGCCGGTAGGTATTAAATCATCATGTGGGTGATTCTGAGGTGGTTCGGAAGATGAACATGGCCCCTGACCATCTCCATATTCAAGAAGGGTGTCGTTGGTGACTAGCTATGAATCTGACATGCCTGATCCCATTCGTCTGAGTGCCTCGGAATATGAGGGCTTTTCTGTGCTTGATTTGGTAGGGGAGGACCTTACTGTCGATATGATATGTCACTGCGGGGAGGACCTTCGTAATGGTAGTCGTGATGGAAAGGGCTACCATCACAGCTGCCGTAGGGATAGAACCTATGGGGTACACCCTAGGGAGGGCCTTCAGAATGTACCGCATCGAGGGGAGGGCCTTCTCGTTGATCGACTTTTAGGCGGGGAGGGCCTCCGCTATCCGTGTCGTAATGGTGAGGGCTACCATTACAGCTGGACGCCTTATTGCATTGAGGAATTTTGCAGTGCATACCCTGGGGAGGACCTCCAAGGCGTGTCGCAGCAAGGGGAGGACCTTCTGGCTGCATAGCATTGTTACGGGGATGGCCTTCGCAACAACTTCCATTATGGTGAGGATGACCATAATGGTTTGATGTTTGATGTGTTTCATGGGGATGACCTTCAAGACACACTGCGACAAGGAGAGGACCTTCTTGTTGCTTGAGCCCATTGCGGGGAGGACCTTCGCAACAGCAGCCATGGTGGCGAGGAATACCATCACAGCTGCCATAATGGTGAGGACTACCATCACAACTGCTGTAGGGAGAATTTATGCGGGGTACTCCCTAGGGAGGGCCTTTAGAATTTACCACAATGAGGGGAGGGCCTTCTTGTTGATTGACGTCTCTACGGGGAGGACCTCGGTTATCAAAGTGGCGAGGACTACCACCGTGATCTAATGCCTGGCTACGTGGAGTGTCGTTGTAACGTAACCCCGGGGGAGGACCTTCAGGGAAAGCCACGACAAGGGGAGGGCCTTCTTATCGTGATGATACGTCACTGCGAGGAGGGCCTTTGTAGTTCCGATTACGATAGCGAGGACTACTATCATAATCTATGGTCCCACTGCACGGAGAGTGTTTGCAGTGTATACCCCGGGGAGGACCTTCAGGTGGACCTCAACAAGTGGATTTCCTTCTTCCTACTCGATATTCTGGTCATGCAGAGGGCTACTGTTACTTGCATCAAAATAGAATCTCTCATGATCGATAATTATATGCCTGTGGGGGAGGTCCCCACGGGTGCTCTGGGGAGGACCTTCAGAGCTGCTGGTAGCGATATTGCAGGGAGGACCTTCGCAACTGCTACTTCCACTCCCATAATATGGTAATGGGTGGTCAGGTTTCTTATCCTTCGATATGTGATTAGCGTTATTGGGAACCCTAGATTCCAGCAGAGCAGAGTCATAAACTCACTCTTTATTTTCCGGCTGCCTTCAGCGCGTTCAGGGTGCTTTCTTGTAGGCAGTGGGGACTGTCTGCTATTGATAATGGCCTTCCCATCTCGGTCCTTTTCTAATTGGGTCTCGTGATGTTGCCAGGATATGCCGATGATCATCTTGACTTTTAGAAGGGATATATGCCTGCTCTAGAGAATCCATCGTGATGGATGGGTGTCCCCCATTTGGAATGAGTGAAGTTGATCGATCTGGTTTCCCTTGTATTGTGGAATATGGCTGATGACCAACCAGGGTAGATGTAAGGATGCAGATCTGCTCTGAGGTAGCTATCTCATCTCTTAGATGAGTCGCCTCAATTGGGGAGACGGGCTCACAGGCCTGAGTCATTTCTATTTCCGCTGATGCAATTATATTCTGGAAAGTCTGCAAGATATGATCTGGGATCGATACCTAATCCTCCACCATTTCCAGGATATACAGAGAGACACCTTTGGCTGGAATGGGTATGAAGGCCCATTCCGGTATCAGAGCAGGAATATCCTGCTCTGGTCCTCCAGTGGTTAGTGGGTACTGACAATTATCCTATGTCGGGGTAGGTGAATGAATCTGCCCCTCTACCGGGATATGCTGATTTATCTCTCTGTTTGCTGCCACATTGGGATGGCGGACTTTACTTGCATCCGCAGGGAGATGGCCCTGCATATGTTGGTTTCCCACCATATCGAGTCAGTGGCCTTTGCTAGTAGGGTGATGTCCCCGCATATTAATTACAGCCACATCTGTATGGTGGGCTTTGTTGATCTCCATGACATCGGGATGGTAGGCATCAGGAGCATCTGCTAGGAATTGGTCCTGCAGGCGCTGGGTCGCCACCACGTCTGGTTGGTGGGCTTCATGACCCTGGGTAGGGAAAGGTGCATACCAGGTAGGGGTCGTCCTGTGTGAGTGTTGGGATCGAAGGAGCTCGTCGGGGATGTATTCCTGCTTGTATGATGCCTCCATGTCTAGATGGTGGGCTTTGGAGGAGCGGACAAGTGTATGTGCCTGCTTGCGATACATCTCCATGAGTGGGCAGCGGAGCTCCTCCTTAGGGACAAGGGTGATGATTGGTTCCTGGTTGTATGTTTGTTTCCCTCATCGGGCGGTCCGAGGGGCCGGAGCTCGGGGAGCGTGGGCCTGGATCCTCAGGGCGACATCCTCCTTGGCATGAGGATATTGAGTCGTGGCATAACCGCGATGACGTCTTCTGGTAGGGGCCTTAGAGCGGAACCCCCATTCAGCGGGGATGAAGTCCTCAGTGTCAACCTCATCCGCCTCCCAAAGATAAGGGAGGTACGCGTTGTCTTGTTCTGGGGATACACTCCCGAAATAGTTTGAGATTGCAACAGGAGTCATCTCGTTCTGCTTTCGTGGCCGCTGCTGGGCAGGCGACCGATGTGTCTTGACGGATTGGAGGACATGCATGGCCGCCTCCACCATCGGGAGTGTACCGTTCAAGTGGTACTCTTGTATCAATGCATCTGAAACCCAACATTGAAGACGCTGAGTCGGTGACAGGTTCCTTAGTTGGTGAGAAATTTCGTTCATTGTATAGATTGAATCACACACCTGTGAGTTCCTCTGTGATGCCATTGGATCAAAGGGAGTTCTGAGTGGTACCTGTAAAATATTATAAATAATACAAACAGAAAATCCATCAAATTATCATCTCTGTAGAGACCCAAATATTGACGTACAAGGACATTACATTAATTTTGAGGAATACTTAATGCATAACAAAAACAGATACCAATGGATCGTAATAGTTTAGTGTCTTTGGAAACTCGAAACATAATCTTTTAATCATAGTGAAATATCTTCAACATCTCCCATAAATATCTTCCTTTTTTACCTAAAACATTTATTTATATCCTGGGGAAAAGAAAACATATAAATGGTGAGCTCAAATGCTCATTATCGGTAATCATGGAGAAAATAAAACAAACCATATACATTTGAACTTAAAAACATGAACATAATCTTTAAACATCAAAATCTTGAGTAATGATATAAAACATGGGAGTACGTAAGGCATAGATCATAATGGAACATCAATCATGATAAAATAGCTTGGAAATAATAATTTTAATTGTGGAAAAACATTAAGCACATGATATGATTTCCATAGTATCCAAGTCAGTACTGCCAAGACCATCTTGGTGGACAAAGTCCCTTACTAAACTGTGTTCACTCCTCGTTCCAGTCCAGTATAATTGAACCGGATTAACTTGTCATTCCAGCCATGTCTATATCATGATATATAAATTTTTACCCAATGCATTGGAGGGAGATATAGGTCCCACCCATCTCATAATGAAATCATTCTTACTTGTGCCACAAAATAAACATAAATCATTCATCATAACCCAAAGAATAAAATGAGTTTCATAAACGTCATCCAATCATAACAAAATCCATATAAAACAAATGGATATTATTTCATCATTAGAAAATTGAAACCATTTAAATATTAGAGACATTATACTTTAAACATACACATACAAAATAATTTCATCTTAGATGTAAAATAGTTATGACAAATCACTTGAAATAAATTCTTCAGGAAAACATCCTTTCTTCTTCAAAATCATTTTATTTTCACAAAATGACATGAAATTTGAAAAGAAAGGATTTTTTGGAAAATAATTATGAAATATTTTAGAGTAATATTCATTAAAATAAGGCGTTATGAAACCGTAAAAATCATTCATGCTGTATAAGTTAAAAAAACATTCTCCTCGTACTTTTGTCGGAAAAGTAAAAAAGTTCTTCGTAATGTAAAAAAAAGAAATATTCCATTAATAACATGTGGTAAAAGTCAAAAATGGGTAAAAAGGACTTTAAACATACATAAAAACATTTTTAGAAAACATGTAAAAGGATGATAACAATAACCCCAATAAATACTTACGAAAAAACAATCTCGGATAAGAACGAGATTGGAATAATTATCCCTTAACTTATGTCCAATTTCTTCCGTATGTGTCTGAGACTCCTGTATAATGGGTTTAAAACTATTATTAACTTGTAACAGAATCATAAAAATATTTATTATATCATATATGATTCACTTACGACTTTATATTATCCGTTCCTTTGTCAATTCCATGTTCAAGCTGCGTTTTGGGTAAAATTGTTTCATTTATCATCCGTGTTTTGACTTGTAATTATTAATATGATTACTTAGATCATGAATAATTAATTAAAAAATATAAAACATGATTTATATATAATATATATTCAGAACATACATATATATAATATATCAATAAATGGAAAGAAATACACCGTTCATGGAGACGGTAAGCCGTACATACACATGAATGTTGTTTTTTGTTTCCTTATTGAATTGAATGGAATTAAGTAGATGACATACATATATATATACATAAATCCAGTATAATTATTATTTTATATATTTCATGATTACTTATTATATATACTTTACAATAATTCTTGATTTGTTAACATGGAAAATGAATCTCATCGCGTCGTGTTGACGGAAATCCGTACGTACGCACGAGCGATGATATCATTCCAATATTTATTAAATGGAATTGGAGTGGATGATATAATATCTTAGAATCAGTAATATGTTATAATAATCATATATAGTTATTCTTTACACCATTATAACTATCCAAGTAAGGTGGTGGTGGAAAAACTGATTACACCACAGTGTGGAGACGGTATCCCGTACGTACGCACGCGCGGTGATTTCGTTTTCCGTAGGATGGATAGAAGGTGAAATAGGGTTGTTTTGTATTTATAATAACATATCATTATATAAGTAATAATAATTTTATTACTTTATAATGAATCAACTAAATAAGAGTAAGTAGAAGAAGAAAGAATCTTGAAAGAGTCGGTAGAAGAGATTACCTCTTCCTCGATGCAGCTCCTTTAAACTTCTTCTTAGGGAAATAGAGTTGGTCTTTTGAGAAGACCTGAAACTCTATTATATAACTATATAGGTTGAAAAGAGGAATATTTGGGTTTTGGATGAGCTTCAAGGCTCAAAAGGGTGTGAAGAGAAGAGGGAAGGGGTGCCCTTTTTATAAGGGATGAGAGGGGCACCTTGGAAAAAACATAAAATATTATTTAATAATAAAGTCATATTCAGTTTATAATAGCTAAAAATTGATTTATTTATAAGATAAAGTGGTTATGGGTCAAAATACTCTCAAACAATAGGTTTTAGACAAGTTTAGGTTACTATTTTAACCTTATCATTTAGATTTAACTCTAAGTTAAATAATTTATCTTTTACCGTGTCTTCTTGTTTTCTTTCACTATATGTTTAATAAACTTACTATAACAAGACAAAAGAACCCCAAGTGGTTGATTATTAATATATATAACTGTATCTAAGTCATATGGACGAACCTTTGATTTTTTGGAATATAATAACAATTAATAATATAATATTTGTTTTTTAAACTATTTTATGTCAATTTTGACACTATTTGGTAATTTATTTTTGTGAAACTCATAACAACATTATTATTTCAAAAAAAGTTAATTTTATCAATAATAACATGTCATATTAACATATAAAGTTATTTTAATTTATAAAAAGTTTCAAATTACATTTATTTGGGTATTTATAACATCAATTATGTTAATATTTCATTAATAAGGTAATTAATGCATCATCATTGTGTCATAAATAACATAAATTATTTAATGTCTAAAAATTATAAATAAATTACAATTATGTAGGAAATAGTTTTATCTTTCTATTGAATATTTATAGTCAAATTTATATTATGTATAACCGTATATTAAAAATGTTTTAGTTATTAAAAATTGATTTTAACTATTTTAACTCTTCTTTAAATAAAATAATAATAAGTGTCCTAATCAAATACAAGTGGACCTTAAGGGTAATATTTTATTCCAAAGGTTGTTTTTGGTCGAATTAAAATTATACAATAGAATTAGGACATGTGTTAGGGTAATAATAATATCATTTTTACCCTTAATTACCCTATTTACTTTTAACCATGGTAAATAAAAGTAAAAAGTTACAATTCACCAAAAATTATTTTTATCTTATTGAACCACATTTTACTCCTTTATATTAGTATAATCTCTTGGATTTTTGAAATTCCACTCATAGAAGTGGTAAAATTAAGTTTTATGTAAATTTTCAATTTCTCCTAGGAGGTGGGTAAAAGATGGTGAAAAGTTCAATAACATTTTTATATATCTAAAATTATTATAAAATGACTCAAATGAATTACATTGAACTTATATAGGTATTATGTATCAATTTTGACCTAAAATAAATTTAAATAAAATAAAAAATTATTTAAATAAAAAAGATGGTTTTTAAATAGTAACCCAGTGTTTCCAATATTCATCAAAAATTGAAAGTTTTCAAAAAAATACCAACAATTCACCCTAGGCTAATTTCAATATCCCGAATCCAAAAATGAAGTCCATTTTGAAAGATAAAATTTATTAAATTTCAAAAAGTGGTTATTACTATTCATAACGGCTAGTTCATAATAATATTATAATAATATCACTTTTAGTGAAACTTGATATTGCGTACTATACAAGCTATCGAAGAAGGTCTTGATTGCATGTAATGCAAGCCAAGTTAGTGTTGCATGTAGTGAAAGCTCTATTTGGTGTTGCGTATAACATAATCAAAACTTATTTCATTTATACATTAAACAGAATCTATACATAATTTTGCGTAGAATAATTTCCACAAAATGAACTTGAATTTGTGTGTAACACGAGCCAAAAATAGTATTGCGTATACTGCAAGCTAATATGGTGTTGCGTATAGTACAAGCTAATTTTGGTGTCATGTACAACACAAGACATCAATGAAATTAAATAGAATAATTCTCATAAAATCTCAGGTTGTTACATTCTACCCCCCTTAAAATGAATTTTTCCCTCAAAATTCGTCAGGGTTATAAATGGGTTTGAATGTTTCTTTGATAGAAACCCACATCGTAAAAAGGAATACTAAAACTTCATTTTAAAAAGAAATCAAGAATCATAACGGTCACCCAAAGTAACTCAGCACTGGGTTTCCACATAAGACAACATAGGTGAAAATATGGATATGGATGAGAAGTTTTACCAACAAGTTATGATGGTGAGTGGTAGAGAACATGGATATGGAAAATCCATCAATCAAAAAGTCATAAATTTGTGATGATTGAAGGTACCATCTAATTCATCAGGTATAAGGGTACTAGGACAACATTTTTTAGTTCTCAAGATCATTTCCCTAATGTTGAAAATTGTTGAATTAAAAGAAATACTTACTTGATTTTGGTACAATCTCACTATTGTTCGTGCCTTGAACAATTTCCAATTCATCTCTTACAGAAATGAAGTTGAATTTATCATTCATGAAGTGTTAGCATATCTTGAAATAGAATGATAGGTCATTCCATTTATTTCTATCGCAAAAATTTTAACACAATTTATTAAATATACATAAGTCCATCTATGATGAGATTAATTGTATATGGTTGCTAAAATGGACTTATACATCATCTATAATACCACATAATAAAATAAAACTAGTTTTTACTAACCAAGGACTTCATGTAGGCCAGTGGTATGCAATAAAGGCTTGTCGCACTTCGGTTGGGGGTTCGATTCCCGTAACGTTGTCTGACGCGACGGGTTGTCGCCCATCCTGCAGGTTGTCCTTTTTCTAAAACTACACTATTATAACATTACATAAATAATACTATCTTATGTCCAACTTAATCCATTCCAATCTTTAGGCTTATCCAAAATACTTCAGTTCAAGATCATAGTATAAAGAAAATGATTACTTGGAAGGTCACATAACAAGCATGTGAATACCATCATTTATCCCCCATATATCATAAGATATATCTTGTTCATCGCATTCCAAACATGTGAATACCTTAATCATGTATTCTTTTGAAACATGAATTACCATAGAACCTTAGTGAAAACATGAATGCTGTCAAAAGTTAACTCTTTCCGCATACCAAAAAAATCCCAAAAATTATACCTACTCAAACCATGATATCACTTTTCCCTTATATCAGTCATGAGCTCATGAATACTATCAAACATTTCATTTTATCCTTATCCCTTCATTATGAACTTATCATCTGCTTTCGAAATATATTTCAATCACTTTTCATGGTTACCAGTACCATACAATTATTGAAAACCAATACATAGATATTCCAAAATTCCATGATACTACAAATGAGATTCCATGATAATATTTTGAAATCCCATTACATAAACACTTAATCATTACACAACATCATTTTCATACTCAACATCACAAATAGTGATCACATGTGACTTCCCTTTATCCTTTGCCTTAAGTGGTTTCTCACACTGATCATAATTAACCCTTGTATTAGGGCATTGATTAGCATAATGCCCCATTTCCTTGAACTTGAAGCATTGAAGTGTTGGTGGTGCATTCTCTGCAGTATTTTTTATATTCACATCATTAGCAACCATTTTTCCATTACTTCGACACTAAACTTCTCGATGACCTTCTTTTCAACACTTAAAACATTTTCTAGTCCCTTTAATTCAATCTCCACCATGCTTCTTTCCACACATTGTGCATAAAGAAACATTCACCTTTTTTTCACCATTATTCTGAGATTTCTCCTTGAACTCTATCTTTCGTTTCTTTTCAAAACCATGAGATGGATATGTAAAACCAGCATCCATTTCTACCTTGATAGCACAACACACAATTTATTCCTAGCTACTGAAGTCTCATATTGTTAATGCCCTTCGAAGACATTTTTTTAAGCCACTGAAGAATCGATCAACTTTACTTTCAGGTTAGATGATAAAGCCAGATGCATACCTTGAAAGCCTTGTAAAACTCGCTTCGTATATACCAACAGATTCTTCATCCTTTTTTTAAGCTCAATGAAATCCTTTTTCATCTTTGTTCAAAGAATATGAGGGATGTACTTATTGAAAAATAAGTTCTTGAACTCATCCCATTCCATGGATTTAATTTCATCTCGGGGACTCGTATTCTTAATTAGAGTCCACCATTAATCTGCTTCACCCTCTAAACGGTAAATAGCCAGAATGAATTTTTCATGTTCTGAATAGAGAAGTATGGAAAATATCTTTTCAATGGTACTGATCCATTATTCAGCAACAAGTGGATCAGAAGACCCGCTGAAAGAAGGTGGACGTTGCCTCATGAAAGAATCAATAGAATATTGTTCCCTTCTCTGCACACTTGGAAGTCCATAATGATTCATAGCTTTTGTAAGTATAGAAATAAGATTTTTCACTCCATCTCCCATAACATTGGTTTGTTCAGGAGTAAAATCATTGCATTTTCCATTACATTGATCAACACGGTTCTTTCGGGTTCTATCCATCGTCTAAAACCCAAAAAGAATAGTGTGAGAGGAAAAAATCATACTAGGGAAACCAACATAATAAAGGGGGAGTACCTTCAATATATAACATCTTAGGGTTAATTCTAAGATTTATACCATAATTCTAGGACTATAACCTATACTTATACATAACCTTAGGGACATCCCTAGACATACCTTAGAAATATCTCTAGGGATCTCACTAAAGTTTTCACATCCTAGTTTCCAAAGGTTAACTAAACCTTTCCTCTGATACCAACTGTAGATACCCAAAGCTTGACGTACACGGAAATTACATTACTTTTTTGGAATACTTAATACATAACAAAAATATACACCAATGGATCGTAATAGTTTAGTGTCTTTGGAAACTCGAAACATAATCTTCTAATCATGGTGAATGATCTTCAACATCTCCCATAAAGATCTTCCATTTTTACCTAAAACCTTTCATTATATCCTGGGGAAAAGAAAACATATAAAGGGTGAGCTCAAATTCTCAGTATGTGTAAGCATTGAGAAAATAAAACAAACCATATACATTTGAACATAAATACATGAACATAATGTTTAAACATCAAAATCTTGAGCAATGATGTAAAACATGGAAGTACGTAAGGTGTAGATCATAATGGAACATCAATCATGATAAAATAGATTAGAAATAAAACTATTAATTGTGGAAAAACATTAATCATATTATATGATTTCCATAGTATCCAAGACATTACTTCTAAGACCATGTTAGTGGACAAAGTCCCTTACTGAACCGAGTTCACTCCTCATTCCAGTCCAGTATCACTGATCCGGATTAACATATCATTCCATCCATGTCTATCTTATGAGATATAAATCTTTACTCAATGCATTGAAGGGAGATATAGTTCCCACCCATCTCATAATGAATTCATTCTTACTTGTGCCACAAAATAAACATAAATCATTCATCATAACCAAAAGAATAAAATGGGTTTCATAAACGTCATCCCATCATAAAATAATCCATATAAAACGAATGGATATTATTTCAACATAAGAAAATTGAAACCATGTAAATCATAGATAAATTATACTTGAAATAAACACATATGAAATAATTTCATCTTAGATGTAAAATAGTTTTGAGAAAACACTTGAAATGAATTCTTGAGGAAAATATACTTTCTTCTTCAAAATCATTTTCATTTCAAAAAATGACATAAAATTTAAAAAAAATGATTTTTTTTTAAAATAATAATGATATATTGTAGATTAATCTTCATGAAAATGAGGAATTATTAAACCTTAAAAATCATTCATGTCGTATAAGTTAAAAAAACATTCTCCTCGTACTTTTGTCAGAAAAGTCAAAAAGTTCCTCGTCTGATAAACAAAAGAAATATTCCATTAATAAAATGTGGTAAAAGTCCAAAATGGGTAAAAAGGACTTTAAAAATACATAAAAACACTATTAGAAAACATGGACATGGATGATAAAAATAACCCCAGTAAAGACTTACGAATAAACAATCTCGGATAAGAACGAGATTGGAATAATTATCCCTTACCTTATGTCCAATTTATTTTATATGTGTCTGAGACTCCATTATAGTGGGTTTAAACATATTATTAACTTGTAACATAACCATAAAAATATTTATGATATCATATATGATTCTCTTATGACTTTATATTATCCATTCATTTGTCAATTCCATGTTAAAGCAGCATTTTGGGTAAAATCGTTTCATTTATCGTCCGTGTTTTGACTTGTAATTATTAATATGAATACTTAGATCATGATTACTTAATTCCAAAATATAAAACATGATTTATATATAATATATATTCAGAATATACATATATATAATAGATCTATAAATGGAAATAAATACACCGTTCATGGAGACTGTAGGCCGTACGTACGGATGAATGTTGTTTTTCGTTTCCTTATTGAATTGAATGGAATTAAGTAGATGACATACATATATATATATATACATAAACCCATTATAATTATTATTTCATATATTTCTTGATTACTTATAATATATACTTTATAATCATTCTTGATTTTTTAACATGGAAAATGAATCTCATCACGTCGTGGAGACGGTAATCTGTATGTACGCACGAGCAATCATATCGTTCCCATATTTATTGAATAGAATTGGAGTGGATGATATAATATCTTAGAATCCGTATGATGTTATAATAATAATATATAGTTATTATTTACACCATTATACCCATCAAAGTAAGGTGGTGGTGGAAAAACTGATTACACCACGACGGGGAGACAATATTTCGTACGTATGCACACGCGGTGATTTCATTTTCCATAGGATGGATAGAATGTGAAATAGGTTTTTTTCATATTTATAATAAAATATCAGTATATAATTAATATGGATGTTATTAATTTATAATGAAACAACTAAATAAGAGGAAGTAGAAGAAGAAAGAAACATGAAAGAGTCGGTAGAAGAGATTACCTCTTCCTCGACGCACCTCCTTTAAACTTCTTAATAGAGAACTAGAGTTGGTCTTTTTAGAAGACCATAACCCTCTATGATATAACTATAGAGTTTGATAAGAGTAATTGGTAGTTTTTTTCTGATCTTCAAGGCTCAAAAGGGTGTAAAGAGAAGAGGGAAGGGGTGCCCTTTTTATAATGGAGGAGAGGGGCACCTTTGGAAAAACTTAAACTATTATTTTATAATAAAGTCATATTCGGTTTATAATAGCTCCAAATTGATTTATTTATAAGATAAAGTGTGGATGGGTATAAATCCTCTCAAAAAATAGGTTTTAGACAAATTTTGGTTACTATTTTAACCTTATCATTTAGATTTAACTCTAAGTTAAATAATTTTACTTTTACCGTGTCTTTTTGTTTTCTTACACTATATGGTTAATAAACTTACTATAAAAAGAAAAAACAACCCCAAGTGGTTCATTATTAATATATATAACCATATCTAAGTCAATTGGCAGAACAATAGATTTTTAAGAAAATAATACTAATTAATAATATAATATTTTAAAAAAAAACTATTTTATGTCAATTTTGACACTATTTGGTAATTGATTTTTGTAGAAATAATAAAAACATGATTAGTTAGAAAACATTTAATTGGATCAACACTAACATGTAATATTAACCTATAAAATTATTGTAATTCATAAAAAATCTCAAATTACATTTATTTGGGTATTTATAACATCAATTATGTTAATATTTCATTAATAAGGTAATTACTGCATCATCATTGTGTCATAAATAAATTAAATTATTTAATGTCTAAAAATTAAAAATAAAATACAATTATGTATGGAATATTTTTATATTTCTAATTAATATTTATAGTCTAATTTATCTTAGTTATAACCCTATATTAAAAATGTTTTAGTTATTAAACTTTGATTTTAACTATTTTAACTCTTCCATAAATAAAGTAATAATGTGTCCTAATATAATCCAAGTGGACCTAAAGGGTAATATTTTATTCCTAAGGTTGTTTTTGGTTGAATTAAACTTATCTAATAGAATTAGGACATGTTTTAGGGTAATAATAATATCATTTTTACCCTTAATTACCCAATTTACTTATAACCGTGGTAAATAAGAGTAAAAAGTTACTATTCACCAAAAATTGTTTTTATGTTATTGTGCCACATTTTACTCCTTGATTATAACATTGTGTCTTAGATTTTTTATATTCCACTCACAGAAGTGGTAAAATTAAGTTTTATGTAAATTTATAAATTCTCCTAGGAGGTGGGTAAAAGAGGGTGAAAAGTTCAATAAAATTTTTATATATCTAAAATTATTATAAACTTACTCGAATGAATTACATTGAACTTATAGAGGTATTATGTATCAATTTTGACCTAAAATAAATATATATAAAATAAATAATTATTTAAATAAAAAAATCAGTTTTTAAATAGTAACCTAATGTTCTAACTATTCATCAAAAATTGAAAGTTTTCAGAAAAATACCCAAAATTCACCCTAGGCTAATTTTGATATTCCAAATCCAAAAATGAAGTCCATTTTGAAAGATAAAATTTATTAAATTTCAAAAAGTGGGTATTACTATTCATAACAGCTAGTTCATAATAATATTATAATAATATCTCATTTAGTGAAACTTGGTATTGCGTACAACACATGATATCAAAGAAGGTCTTGATTGCTTGTAATGCAAGCCAAGTCAGGGTTGCGTGTAGTGAAAGCTCTGTTTGGTGTTGCGTATAACATAATCAAAACTTATTTCATTTATACATTACACAAAATCTATACATAATGTTGCGTGGAATAATTTCCACAAATAGAACTTGAATTTGTGTGTAACATGATCCAAGAATAGTGTTGCATATACTGCAAGCTAATATGATGTTGCGTATAGTACAAGATAATTTTGGTGTTGCGTACAACACAAGATATCAATGAAATTAAAAATAATAATTCTCATAAAATCTCGGGTTGCTACAATCTCATGATCCCATGCGTAATTAATGACCTTGATTGGACCTCCTTGTGAGTATAAGGGGGCACAGAGTGAGATTAGGTTAAATCTGTCAGGCTTGGTTAAAGATTCTCGTCGGGTTCACCATTTTTTTGTTTCGCGATGAATCGGGTGGAGTTGACCGATGCGCCTGACTGTCGATCTCACGGAGGTCTGACCTCCGCTCAGTCGCTCGAATCGGGTATATCGGTCTTCGTTTCGAAATGCCCAATGGGTCCATATCCGACGATACGTGGACCTAGTTTCCAAAGGCAGGCGTTGGCTTGGTGATTTGGCTAGCGACGCTTAAGACCTCACATTGGTCGAGAGGATGGGATTGCGGGATCATCGCACCCTTTTAGGGGGGGGAATTTTTGCCTATTCTAGGACTCTCTTATAGATTTAAGGCGTATTCATATGTTTGTGAATATTTGGTTTATACACAAGCATAGTATCCACAAATTACTCATGGTTGGAAATGTTCAGCTGAACATAGGGATTCAGAATCATTTTGGCCCAAGGTTTACCATCCACCATTGGATTAATGACTCCGAGGTGTTTGGACTCATTGAGACATCACTGGTTTGAAGCCCTATAACTTGGTGCTCTAGAGTTTATTTTCATCCAGGGGGGACAGATAATGACTTGAGAATTTTTATCGAACCCGCGATATGGGCTTCCTACGTATCCTCATGGTAGGAATCAGAGTCCTCGTAGTTCAGTAATGCAGTTTAACGTCATGCGGGACGAAGGATTGGGGATTACACTCTGAGGTGGCCTGATGAGATGGTGGATTGGGCTTACACTCTGAGGCATCCCATAGAGTTGGTGAACCAACGTAAATGGGTCAGAATGACCGGGTGGTGGGCTTGAACCTCATGGAGGCTTCCTACGTACCATGCCTTGACATGGATCAAAGACATCATAGTTCTCAGGGGATGGTGTCGGAGAACCGATGTGAAGATGGATCGAGGGTCAGATGGGTAACGGGCTTGAACCTCATGGAGGCTTCCTACTTACCATGCCTTGACATGGATCAAAGTTCTCATAGTTCTCAAGGGGTGGTGTCGGAGAACCGACATGAAGATTGACCGGGGGTCCGATGGGTAATGGGATTGAACCTCGTGGAGGCTTCCTATGTACCATGCCTTGACATGGATCAAAGTCCTCTTAGTTCACAAGAGGCGGTGTCGGAGAACCGACGTGAAGATAGACCGGAGGTCTGATGGGTAATAGGATTGAACCTCGTAGATACTTCCTACGTACTGTGCCTTGACATGGATCAAAGTCCTCGTAGTTCATAAGAGGCGGCCTCGGAGAACCGACGTGAAGATGGACCGGGGGTCTGATGGGTAATGGGATTGAACCTCGTGGAGGCTTCCTACGTACCATACCTTGACATGTATCTAATTCCTCGTAGTTCACAGGAGGTGGTGTCAGGGTCGGTGCTTACTCTAAGCCCACATGAGTCATGCTCGATGTGAGAAACAAGAGGCAACAGAGACCTGACCATCACGTTGTGAAAGGTTCATCCATGGGAAGTATAGTGGGGTTTATGCATGGGGTGGCCCAGGGAAATGGAGATTGGGACTTACTCCAGGATGGAGGCCCGGGTGACTTCCTCATGTTTGACCATGAGGGCATCCCAACTCACTGGTGGGTTGATACATATAATTGAGGCATACAACTATGCGCAAGTTCACAAGTGGGATAACACCAAGGGCATCGGAATCAGTCTGAACAAAGGGAGATGAAAAGTATGAATCACATGCCCGATATTCGGAACGTGGTGAGGGTGGCATGAAAATGGAGGATAACTGTTGACCATGTTCGAAACACAAAATCCATATCGCGTTAGCCTAGAATGGGGGCAGACAAGTGTGAGTCGACTGTGGACAGGGTTCGAAACACAGGACCTAACTCGAAGTGTTGCCCAAAGTCTTTCAGGGTCGTTGGCCCAGGATAGTAGGTGAGCCGAGGCGGCATGAGACCAGGCCGTTAGGGGGTCCCTTCAGACATGAAAGGGAATGAAGATCCGAATGAAGGATGTGAAAAGCATGAGGTGGAGTGATGGAATGTTTGAATGGATTCCAGCGCTCTTGAAATTATGCCACAGTTAACATGGCATGAGGCATCTTATGCTTGGAGCATAAGGCATCTCTTGCATGGAGCAAGAGTCATCCAATTATTGAATGATAGGGAATGCTACATTTTATAGTCATGTACAGAGAACTGTTTCCATATAGTTTAATTTCATACAGATAGGATGAGGGTCATACAGTTTAACGTCATGTGGTCAAGAAGATGGCCATACAGTTTAACGTCATGTGGTCAGGATGATGGCCATACAGTTAAACATCATGTGGTTAGGATGACTATGTAGGAGAGACCTAGAAATGGTTGGTGTGGTACTTATGAAAGGGAGATCCTTTCTGGATGAACCTAGAAAAAGGAGCTATGAAATGGGGTTATAGGATAGTCATGAGGAGTAGCTCGACTCATGGAATTTATAGGAAGGATGTTGGGGCGGCGTAAGGGTGCAATGTAAAATACTGTTGACCTGGCCCAAAAAGACCGCGGTGAAACTCTCCATTTTTCCTGGGGGTCAGTGACGGTAGCAAAGGGACCGACCCAAAGGGCCGGAACCACAGCCTGACACTGACCCCGATCAGGGGTGCGGGGGCACAGACTCCATGGTATGGACCAGTGATTGCATGGGGTTTTCTACATGGGGTGGGCCGCATAGGAGCCTACTGTAGAGGAGGCAGCCGCAGAGGAGATGGTTGAATGTGGTTCGCGGTTTGGTTGTCTGCGAAGGGTGTCTGTGGAGGAGCTGGTCATGGAGGAGGTGGGCCGTGTAGAATCTGGCTGCGAGGGAGCAGGCCGCGAAGGGGTGCCCGTGGAGGGGTTCCCGTGGAAAGATTCCCAAGGAGGAGATGGCCGCATGTGGTTCACGGAGGAGCTATCCGTGAAAGGATTCCCACAGAGGAGATGGTCACGTGTGGTTCGTGGATTTGGTTTCTCCTTTATGCGGAAGAGTTCATCCGCGGATGATATGGGGTCCGCAGATAGTCGCGGGACTTTATCGCTGGGGGAAATTTCTACAGCATCCCCCACAGGTTTTCACCCTTCCTTCCTCTCCACATTTTTGGTGCCCCTCGGTGACTATTTATAGGGTTTCAAAGAGGCTGTATCAACGGGCACACGACACTTTCTGCGGAAGCCCATGAAGGAATCCCCACCCACGGATGACTCGGTCAACCAATATTTGATGATTCACGGCATGCGAGATTGCTTCGCGTCGGCACACCAATCCGCCTCCATTTGGTGAACGAAAACACTCATGGCGCACAAGGATATACCTCTATTCCGCAAACAATGAGGTCCGAGATGGTAGAACGGGCCGGCTTCATCGGCGGTCTTCTTGGTTCACGCCCGCATAGGCGCTTTGCCCCCATTTCATGAATGACAGTGTCTGCGAGAGGGCGGTTCGTCTAACCAGCCGCATACTGTTTCTGGGAGATGGTGCGTGGACCGGTTCGGTCCTTCTCCAAGTTTTGGGGTAATTGGATTTCCCATTTGCAGAATTTTCAGGAACCTACAATACTGATCTCAATATTTTAAAGTATATTTTTACACATAAGGATTATAATATGTGCAAGATAATATGGTTAAAATGATTAATGATTATGACTTCTAAATACATTACCACCATGTGATGGAAAAAAAGATGGATGATACTTTGAGTTGAAATGATCCAGCTAGATTCTCCATTATGGGCATACCATAAGATCCAATACCTCTAGATTTTCAATGGATGGATCTAAAAAACCTGAAGGATGGGGAGAAATATTATCTTTATTTGTTTAATGTTCAACCAACTATCCAAGTAAATATTAATGAGGTATAAAATAAAGATAAAGGGCTAAAAAAGAAGTCTAGATATGTCCCTAATTTTAACTATGATCATGAAGGAATAATAACATCTAGGAACCATGTTTGTGTTCCACACATACCATATTTGAAGAAGGATCTGTAATAGTAATATCATATTTCATCATTATCTATCCATCCTAGAAGCATGAATATGTATAGTGATTTGAAATAGTATTTTGGGTGGGATTTCATGAAGTGAGATGTCATAGATTTTGTATCTTAATGCTTCTATAAAAGAAATTTATATATAAGAGACAAATATCTAAGTTGATGTTACATCCATTACCCATACCAAAATGGAAATGTGAAAACATCACTAAGAAATTTTTCATTCGGCTCCCCAAAACATATAAATGGAATAATGTTATACTGGTTATAGTTAGTCAAAATAAAATGTCAATACACTTCATTTTGATTAGATCATATTTCCCTCTAGTTTAGCTTGGAATGATAAAAATCAATGAAGTGGTATGGTTATCTGGAGTACCACATTCCATTACGTCTAATTGGGATCTAAGGTTTACCTCAACGTTCATGTGAAGTCTTCATAATCCTCTTGATATAGAGTTTTATTTTAGTATTGTGTCATCCTATGATATATGGTATGTTTGATATAACTAATATAACACTAGAGGATATGTTGAGATATGTTTCTATAGTTATCAAAGGTGTTTGTGGTCATTACCTTCCTGTAATTGAGTTTTTGTTTAGTAATTTCATTCACATCAGTATTCATATGGCTTCATATGAATCCGTTTACTGAAAGAAGTGTAGTTATCTAAGAATATGGAATGATGTTGGAGAAATAACTTTATTGGGACCTGATATTTATAAGGAAATGACCATGAAGGTTAGATCCATTCAACAACATATAATGGTGGCATAAAGTCTACATAAAATATATTTTGACAATTACCAAAATTATCGGCAATATGATGCTTGTGATAATATATTTCAAATAATTTATAATTGTAATATAATTATGAGATTCAGTATTAATGGTAGCCTTTTACCATGTTATATCTGTCCCTTTTAAAATCATGATCATATCAGGGCGACAACCTATCAGTTTTCACTTTCAGAAAACCACTCTCAAGTCCATGGTGTGTTCCATATATCTATCATGACGAATTACACTCGTAGACCTTCACATGTACTAAACTCAAATGTCATACTGCAATAGCACAATATTTTATATGGGGAATAACAATTGGAGATTTTTTATTTTATAATGGATGTTCTAAAAAAATAGTCACCTGGTAAATGTTATGTGGTGAAACCATTATTTTGATAAAGCTGTATAGGACAAAGAAGACATGATGATGCACAAGTATCCTTAACTATTTTTGTTATGGTGATGATTTTTTGATAGAGAAATTAATTTTAAGGGTGTAATAATGTAACACCTAATTTTTTGATGAGTTTTTTAAAAAAAAAAATCTTTGATAGCATGTGTTTCACACAATACATAGTTTTAACAAAATGTGATAAACTATTCATAATATTATTTTAAAGGGTTGTTATTACATAGCCTTCAAACATTCTGTATTTTATATGAATAATAAAATTTTAATGATTAAGAATATTTATATATATATATATATAATTTAATGATATAAAATACATAATTTTTTGGTAAAGTCATTATATGTATTGAAAATATAAATTTATCAAAAAATGTTATTTACTATTCTATATGAACAATAATAATTTTTTTGAAACTTTTAGAAGATTAACATGATAAATTATAATAAGTTTTTTAAATAATCATATAAAAATTATCTTAATTTTATTTTTTATTTTTTTCTAAAATGATTATTATTCTATGAATAGTGAAAAACAATTGTTTTTGTTAAAAAAATATTTTCTTTTAAATAATTTATAAGGTTCCTTCATTATTTAAGGGGATAAAATGTATACTTAGTCTTATTATATATCAATTAATATCATTTATTTCATTATAAAGAAAATTTATATAATTTTTTATATTTGTTTCTTAAACATTTGAATATTTTATCTTTTAAAACCCAATTTCTCGTCATGTATGCAGGTTTAAATTTAAATTAAATTTCATCACTTATGTTAATGGAATTTTTAAAATGGTTTATATATTTTTATTTTTCATAATTTAGATTTTCTAAAAGGGTAAACTTAGTTTTATACCACAATTAATAGTAAATACAATAAAAATTATTTATTGTGGTTATTGTAAAAATGAGTTTACCAAGGGTTAAAATGAAATGATTAGTGTTGAAAATTAATCCATAGTAGTTAAAACCCCATTTTTGGACACATATAGATTTTATAATGTCTAATCCTCAAGAATTGAAAATTTTAGTGCCTTTTTGAATTTAAAAATCACGTGTAAAACATTTTCTCACTAAAACGTACAGTTTCCCACTAACCTCACTTATAAAAGTCCACCTCTTATTATCCCCCCATTACACTTAAAAAACCATTTAGATCAGCCAATAATTTCCCAAATATATTCCTTACTTCCCTAGTATCCTTATATAATGGTTTTTTTATTATAAATCCAGACTATGATGGATTTTGGTAAAATCCTAAGGAGGTGACCCGAAGAAGATGTAACATTCTTTAATGGAATTTTTTTTTTATTTATTCATCAACCTAATTTTATTATTATTAAATCATTATGATATAATATCCTCATTATAATAAATTTATGGAGATTTTTTTATCTTAAGGTAATGTATTGAACCTTTTCCACTTCCATCAAATGGGATATAAATTCGTCATTCTTGTGTAAGGCGACTTATTGCCTCGTGAACCAATGTTATTCATTTTCCATCACTACCAATCATAGTTCGATAAAATGATGTAATAAGAATTTATATATATTTTTATTATATTATAATAAATAATTAATTTTTATGGAACATATAACTTCTTATTTATATTCTTTGAGAATATAATAACATTGCTTTTGTGTACAGTGGACTACAGCATTGTGAAGCTATTCAAATCGTTCATTATTTAAATGGAAGGAAAAAATTATGTTTTTAATAAAAATATGTGATATATATAAAATATAATTGGTAATTTAATGGAAATATATTATTTAACTTTAGTTTTTTATAATCAGTCTATAAAATGGAAACGATGTTCATGTGTACGTATGGCTTACCATCTCCATGAATGATGTATTTCATTTTATATCTATAAATCTTGGGGATTTCTATGAATACATATTTAATGAATATATATGATATTTATATCATGATAAAAAATATATAGATTATGGAAGCATTTTTAAATTAAGAGGACCATTTAAAATGAAAAACATACATGAAAAAACAAAGAAGATATTTCCCGAAACGTGAATTGACATGGAGTTGTTTATAAATGGGTAAGAAATGTGATAATTAAATCATATATGGTATGATATATATTTTTTTATCTATTATATGTATAATAAACATATATTTTTTTAAAAAAAATTTTTATCATGTATGAAGTAAGTCGAGACTTACAGAAGGTATTTTTGACTTAATTTTCCCTATTGAAACATATTATATGTTACAAACCTATCTGGTATTATGAGGTATATATACAGACCCATTGACATGTAATATTAGGAATTTATTTATTCCTAATATTTTAAATGTTTCATTTATTTTTATTCTTTTATGGTGATTATTATTCAATGTTACCAAAGTAGTAATGGTTATATGTTATAATATCATCATTTATTTATATAACTCGTGATTATGCTTCCAATAATGAAGTCGGATGACCTATATCTCCTGAAAGTCATACAGTTTATCATAATATTATTTTTTTCTTGAGAGTATATTTTTCCCTTTTATTATCCTTTCTTCATTCACTCATGAGTTAAAATCAATGTTTTTAAGAAAAAACATCTTTTTCTAACTTCAAATGAAAACCCTTTTTTGTCCAAAACCAGGTATTCTAATTTTTTTGAATTTTTTTAAGAATATTTCAAATGATATAATGAAGTCATTTTTTCAAATAATCACCGTTTAATTTATTTTAAATGAATATTCATCTTTTTTCCAATGAAGGCCCTTTTGGATTTTATCAAAAATAGTAATGGAAAATTTGTTTTAACATGTATGAATTGAATAGAATTTACCAATGTCATAGAAATTATTTTATTTTACGTTTCCATTATACATTACTAAATTTTATTTTCAATAAAAATTATTTCAAAAATAGTTTATGTTTTAAAGGATTTTTTTCAAAATTGTAAGTCTATTTTCCTCAATAAATATTCCAAGTTATTTTATATTAAAAATCGATTTCTATATAATAATACATACATAGATGTTAATTATGATTTTTCATGGATATGGTTCAAGGATACCACTATTATTCATTTCCAATATGGTTTATGTTTATGATAAAAAAAAATTATTAAACTAGTTTTACATCCACGTGTTATACAATGATAATATACTTATGAAACATGCTTCTTTTTCTATCGGTTACTCTTACATGTAATGATAAAATGAATATTAAACCTATTTATATTCAAAATATTCTATTATGATGAAATTTTTATGAAAAACATTTAATTTAATGGGTTTTGATATGATTAATTTTTTAAGATCTTATGGAACACATATTTAATATTTCCATTATGTGGTGGGTGGGGCCTATATCTCCCTCCAATTCATTGGGTAAAAATTGATATCTTATGAGATAAATAGGATAGGAATGGCGTTTGAGACCTATTAATTAAGGTAAATTGTCCACTATGATGGAATTGGGAGTGAACCATGAACACTATGATTGTTTAGGGAGAGAACTTAATCAACTATGATAGTCTTGGAAATGATCCTTGAACTACTAATTGAATTATTTTATATTATTATGTGTATGACACAAATATATTTCGATACTAATCTATCATGGTTTATGTTCATTCATAATATTATAATTCATGTCTTATATGTATCTATTATTTATTTTGTGATTCTTGTTTATGATCTATGATATGTAGGGTATGGTTTTTAAATATTATCCTCACAATATCTTACCCTTATACTCATGATATGATGATATCTTCCTCATTTTTCTTTAATGATAATCTTATCTCACCCTTTATTATGTATCATTTACATATGTTAAAAATAATTTTTTTTATTTAGGGTATCTATATGATTATAACTAAATGGGAAAATCTATTGGGGAAATATTAATAATCATTAAGTAAATAAGAATATTGGCTACCTAGTCTCCAAAGGCACTAAACAATTACGATCCTTATGTCTGTTTTTGTGTAATGAAATGAATGTTCATATAAATGAAATAATATAAATGTATGATAACCTATGTTTCTACACTTAAGTACCAAATTCAGAGTCCATTCAATCTTTTTAATGTTTTCTAGGTATGTAGATAGATTATGAGGATGTATAAGTAAGTAGGGAACTTCTTATTGTTATAGATACCTCTATATGGTTTCATCCTTGATAATGATTATTTTTAAACTATGTATGGAGTGGTTGATTATTTTCAAAGAATAGTCATGTTTTATAATTTGGATAAACATTGAGTGGTACTCATTGGTGAGTAGATATATTGGATGATAGGTATGGATGTAGAGCATCTTCTATCTTAGTTATCAGAGTTTTTAGTTGATACTTCATTGTAACAATACCCATGTTACATGACATTGAGTATCGAATAGAGTAACATTGGGGAATTATTCTATTTTTAGGGTTCATTATCAGATAACACCCACTGATTTTTAATATTTGAGGCTACAGATCAATGACTTATATTCAAAGGGATTTTTCCAACCAATTTTACACCTTTAGGTGAAACTATTTTGTTTAAATGTTGAGGAAAAGTAGTTTGAGGTATTATGTGGAATACAAGAGGTTGTACTCAATGATGCTTAAGAAACTTTATCTATTCTAATAATAATAAATCAACTTGATTGGATAAATGTGGCATGTTGGTTATTCAAGATCAATGTGTGGTCTAGATATCACCACATGAGGTTGAATGAGGAGGATATCAAAAATAGTGACATCTATAGTTGATATGATCACATAGAGTTATTGGTTATAATATCCAGTGTCATGAATGAATTTTATATGTTCATAGGGACCATGAGATATGTATTCTATGAGTTTCTATACTATTTCATAATCAATTTCATTTGAGTTATACTTATATACTCTATGATAGTGGAGGAGAAAACCTAGTAGCTCAGAATTTTATTAATGATTATTTGATACCATAAAATATATGGATTGTTTTCCAAGTTTAAATTTTAGATTATAGAGTTAATTTTCATTAAAATGTTTAATATTATTAGGGTTTTTCTATGGCACCATCAAATATCATGGTAGTTCTTTATTGGGAAACAACCTTGAACATGGAAGAGGTTCACAAAATCCTAAGAATCATGGGATACTACCAATGGTTTGTTTCTATATTCACTCATATTGTAGCACCATTTATAGTTATGATAAGAAAGGTCATGGAATCCATCTAGACTAGTTAGTGTTGGGTAGATTTCAAGTACCTGAATGAGTGGTTTATTAGTTCCAATGTGCTTTAGTTTCCAGTGAAACAGGTGATGTTTGAGGTCTTTTGAGATGTGTCCCATATGGGATTTGGTTTTATCTTGATGCACTAATTGGAAGTGATCATTTTTTTATTCTAGTATGATTTATATGCATGAGTGTATAAATTCCACTTATGACATTGAGTATTCTTTAGTTTTTATACCTTAAATATTTAGTGACATTACAACACTATTGAGTTCCTTGTGGTCTTCACAGACTACAATAGTCCAATGTATTTTTATCTCTATGGGATTCGAGACCGTGTGAATGGAGTTGGAAGGTGTTTCAATTATATTACGATTTTGAGATCTCATATACCGTATAAAAGGTAAATGTGGTTTTTGAAATACTGAAATAGATGTTATAATTGTATATTTTTTAGGAGTTTGAGTATATCTTTAATGGGATGGAAGATCTTACAACAATGAATCTCAATTTATAAAAATTCAATGACAGATGTTTATCTATCAGCTATAATGGAATCATCTATGATGTGAAAGAAAGAGGAATCTGAGTGGGGATAAATAGAGTTAGAGGTGATTCAAGACCATATCAATCATGTTGTTACTCTAGAGGGATGGTTTGAGGATTCCAGAATTAGATAATATTTTAGGGGTGACTGTTCATTTTGTTGACCATTCATGACTATGTTCTTCTTTAGTTTCACAACTCACACACGGTTGTGTGTTTGGGTGTGTCAAATATTTACCCTGGTTTCAGGATTCATCTTTGCTGGTCTAGGATTAATTGGTCAATGGATTATTTCCTAGAATTGTGCCTATTTTTTCAACTATTGAATGATGAACACCATGTACCTGGAGTTTTTTGTATACTCCAGAAATCCCTGAGTTGAGGTGGGATTAAATTTCAATGGATTTATTAACTGGGTTACCCAAGGATTATGTAGGTTTTGATTTAATTTTGGTGACGGTGGACCAACTGATGAATTTTACAATTTTTTGGTGATTAGGTAGTCAAGTGATATGGATTCTCTAGTGAAGCGATGTAGAGACGAGGTTCTAAGACTCTACAATGTACCACTAACCACTGCATATGTGTAAGATGTTCATTTTACATCACATTTATAAAGAGTATTACAAGATGATTTAGGATATTAGTTATGAATTAATATTACACTTCATCCCTAAATATATAGGAAAATAAAGGGGACAATTTAGATGATGGATGATATATTATAGGCATTTATCATAGACTTTTTTTATCCTAGGTGAAATAAAAACCATTGGTTGAGTTTTACAAAAAAAACTATGAATCAACCATTAGTATGGATCCATTGAAGGTATTATATGGATGGATGTATCTTTCCTCATTATACTAGATATATGTTGGGGAGTTAGCAGTCATTGGACCTAATGTGGTATAGAGTATAACCCAAAGATATATGTAGTTCAAGAGTGGTTAAATGTTCAGTTTGAATTTCACATGTCCTATATAGATCATAGGCTGAGGTTCTTGAATATTTAGGTTGGATACTATGTTTTGTTGAGGTTTTCTACTAATCATGGTCTATAGAGGTTTTATTGAGGGATTAATACTTCTCTTAGGTTCTTTATACCCTTTTGTTGTTAGATAATATTATCGATGTAGCAAATTAGATGAGGACCACCATGTCTTGACATAGTACATTATGAATTCTTTATGTCCCAACTTCATGGTTATCTTTAGGATGACTACCATCTCAATGATTCATGAGTTTTTTGCATCAAGTATGGTGTGTTGTTATTGGAACATCTGAATGAGATGAAAGTCCATTGGGATAAGGTGCTATATGGGTGAGTAATATTAGTTATCATGTATAGTGGAGGCATTTTTTCTTGTAGGAGAGTACATGATAGTAGGAGTCGTGAATTTTTTTTCAATACCCCAAGATATTCTATTGTTGATCTCTCTAGTTGTGATACTTTTAATCTTTTCCATAGAAGGAATGATGTTTCAACCTTATACTTTATATCAATTTGACACTCACCCTTAGGTTGTGATGTCATCTAAATATCTTTTTGTTCCTATGATGTGTGGATGTGTTATTATTATTTCTAGATCCTTTAGGGCTATGTCATAAGTGATTTTATAGAACCCCTTTCCCTTTTAAATCTAGTTTTTATTTCAATTATAAGTGAAATGAATTTCTTTAGAGGTATAAAGAATAACTCGCTTTATTTTTAAAACCCTATATTATGTTCCCTATAGTAAATTTTTGTTAGGAGGGAATTCATGGACTTTTTCATTAAAATTTATCTTTTTGATATAACAATCACTAGACTGACCATGATGTTAGTCATCTCCTTTATGAATTTTATTTGTTTCATCAAGATTTCAGTTAGTTATTTCATGTTGTCTCATATTCCCTAATGTCGTTGGTCTATTACATCATATAGTTAGTTGTTTCCTTCATGTGGTTGGTTATCATATTTATGCGGTCAGTAGGTTTCTTTGTGTGGTCGGTTGGTGGCATAACATGGTATGTTGTTCCTTTATGTTGTTATTTAGTTAATTCAAGTGGTAATGTTTTCCTTCATATTGTTTAATGATTCATCATGTGGTATCATTTTTTGATTATCTGTTTAGTCAAATTGTTTGAAAAAGATTTATTTTTTCAAATTACTATTATTTTCTAGAATTTTGTGAAAAATCACTTTTAATGTAAAAATTTGAATTAAAGGATTATTAACTTATTTTTAAATTTTTTTGATGTGATTAAATCTATTATTTATATCACTTAAAAAAATTTATATTTAATGGGGTTTTCAAAATGTTTTAAATAAAATTGTACTGATGATACATGAAAAAGAATGATTAATTATGTAATTTCATGATTATAATTGAAAATATATATGCAACATATTTATTTTATATATTTCCTCTCATCTAATTCCAATTATGTTACATTATGCCTGGATGATCCTGAATCCTTATTCTAGAGACATGGAGTCATATTCTTTTGATACGAATCCTTACCACTCTCTATTTTACAGTTTTTCAACAACCCTTTATTCCATTATTCTCTATAGTAGCATGACACATTTATGGCGACAACATCATCTTCATTTTTCCCTATTTATTGTTTATTGCATTTAAAAATTTCATTCCAGGTAGTGGATCATTGTCCCAACTTCTATTCATTAATATGTACAATTTTCCTTAATTTTATATATAGTAGGTGGGTAATATATATTAATTAATGAAGATAATGAATTATTTTAAATTTTATTTAAGTGGATTACTTTCATCACATAAAGATAATAATTTTTCATTATTTCACTTATTTATATATGCCTCGAACTTGATTATAGTCATGATTCTCTTATCATAACTACATTTAATTGATATCCCCTATATTAAATTTTTGTCTGAATCAAATTTCATAAAATAATAAGGGTTTATATAAAACAAATGAATTTATTTCCTATGTAAAGATTGAACTTTTTGTAAATAACCAATAATGAGATGATTAATAAACAACAAAATTTTCCCCTTAAATTATTATGGATTTTTTTAACTATAATTTTTTTGCTACTGTATTTGGGGTTTCCATGTAGTTGTATGTATTGTATGAGGTTTTACGTTGAAAATGTTGATTGTTTTGGATGTTTTAAATAGTGGGGGATGCCTATAATTTTGGGTTATGTTATTTTTTGGGGGTTGGTTTAAAGGTTTTTTTGCGATAAGGATAGATTTTGGTTTTAAATTTAGATGGATAATCTTGGGTTATTGTAGAAAAATAAATTTGTTTCTATGTGGATCCATTTTGTGGTAGCGTTTTAGTAATTGATAGTGAGATTTATAATGATTAAATTTTAATGGTGTGGATATGAATTTACCAAAAAAAAGTTTTATGGATTTTTATTAATGTACCTATTTTATGTAATTTAATAACTAAAAACATGATATACATAAATCGAACATAAATTCATATATTGGTCACAGAGGTCTGTTAATAAATAATTGGTTAAATGACTTAATTATTGAATAGTGTGTATAAAGTTAATAATCTATAATATGGTTGAATATCTAATTTAAAAGAAGTAAGGTCGATTGTGGGTGTTTGTTTAGTGTTCTAGAGTTATATCTTATTGTGGAAGTATATGGTAATAATATTGTGGTGTTAATGATATGATAGTGGTGATAAAGTATTGATGTAAACCCTTTATTCTATGGTAGTGTTCTTTCTATGTGTATATATTTATAATTGTATCTTCATGTTAATTTTATATGCACCACAATCATAACATGTACTATGTTCCAACACTGAATTGATTAACGGAGTGTTTTACTGAACACCCTAACAGTGTGGGAAAAATAGCTAATTACACTGTATAGACTCGAAGCTTGACGTACATGGACATTACATTAATTTTTCGGAATACTTAATACATAACAAAAACAGACACACAAGGACCGTAATAGTTTAGTGTCTTTGGAAACTTGAAATAAAATCTTCTAATCGTGGTGAAAGATCTTCAACATCTCCCAATAAAGATATTCCCCTTTTTTCTTACATAAAACCTTTCTTTATATCCTGGGGAAAAGAAAACATAAAAGGGGTGAGCTCAAATGCCCAGTAAGGGTAAACATAGAGAACATAAAACAATCCATAAACATTTGAATGCAAAAACATGAACATGAAATCTAAACATCAAAATCTTGAGCAAAGACATAAATCGTGGAAGTACGTAAGGAATATATCATAATGGAACATCAACCATGATAAAATATAATGGGAATAAAATAGGGAATTGTGGAAACCATTCAGCACATGTCATGATTTCCATAGTAGCCAAGGCATTGCTGCCAAGACCATCTTAGTGGACAAAGTCCCTTTCTAAATCGAGTTCACTCCTCGTTCCAGTCCTGTAACACTGAACCAGATTAACTTACCATTCCAGCCATGTCTATTTCATGAGATATAAATCTTTAACCAATGTATTGGAGGGAGATATAGGTCATACCCATCTCATAATGAAATCATTCTTACTTATGCCACAAAATAAACATACATCATTCATAAAAACCCAAAAAATAAAATGGGTTTCATAAACATCATCCCATCATCACATAATACATATAAAAGAAATGGATATCATTTAATAATAAGAGAAGTGAAACCATGTAAATCATAGAGACTTTATACTTGAAATATAAACATATGAAATAATGTCATCTTAGATGAAAAATGGTTTTGATAAAACACTTGAAATGAATTCTTGAGGAAAATATCCTTTCTTCTTCAAAATCATTCTCTTTTCAAAAAATTTCATGCAATTTTAAAAGAAAATGATTTTTTTTAAAATAGTCATGAAATATTTTGGAGGAAGCTTCATGAAAATAAGGCTTTATAAAACCGTAAAAATCTGTTCATGTCGTATATGTTAAAAAAACATTCTTCTCACACTTTTGCCAGAAAAGTCAAAAAAGTACCTCGTAACGTAAAACAAAAGAATGATTCCTTACATACCATGTAGTAAAAGTCAAAAATTGGTAAAAAGGACATTAAACATACATAAAAACACTTTTATAAAACATGTACATGGATGATAACAATAACCCCAGTAAATACTTATGTATAAGTAATCTCAGATAAAAATGAGATTTGCAAAATTATCCCTTACCTTAGGACCGATATGCTTCATACGTATCCGAACCTCCTGTATAATGATTTAAATAATGTCATTGACTTATTACAGAACAATATTCATTTTAATGATATCATATATGGTTCACTTGTGACTTTATATTACCCGTTCTTTTGTAAATTCCATGTTAAAGAGCGTTTTGGGTAAAATCATTTCATTTGTCGTCCGTGTTTTGACTTGTAATTATTCATATGATTACTTAGGTCACGATTACTTAATTCCAGAATATAAAACATGATTTATATATAATATATATTCAGAATATACATATATATAACAGATCAATAAATGGAATTAAATAGACCGTTCATGGAGACGGTAGGCCATATGTACGCATGAACGTTGTTTTCGTTTCCTTATTGAATTGAATGAAACTAAATAGATGACATGCATATATATATAAATAAATCCAGTAGCATTATTATTTCATATATTTCATTATTATTTATTATATAAACTTTATGATCATTCATGTATGGTTAATCATTGAGATTGAATCTCATCGCGTCATGGAGACGGTAGTCCGTACGTACGCACGAGCGATGATATTGTTCCCATAATTATAGAATTAGAGTTGATGGTATAATATATCAGAATCCGTATGATGTTATAATAACCATATATAGTTATTCTTTACACCATTATACCCATCCATGTAAGTTTTTGGTGGGAAAACAGATTACACCACGGCGTG
The DNA here is from genome assembly GCA_963277665.1 of Viscum album. Taxonomy (NCBI): domain Eukaryota; kingdom Viridiplantae; phylum Streptophyta; class Magnoliopsida; order Santalales; family Viscaceae; genus Viscum; species Viscum album. The sequence continues at coordinate 65,002,023 of OY728134.1, forward strand.
GAGACGGTATTCCGTACGTACGCATGCGCGGTGATTTTGTTTTCCGTAGGATGGATAGAAGGTGAAATAGGGTTGTTTAATATTTATAATAACATATAATTATATTATGGATACTTATGTTATTACTTCATAATGAAACAACTAAATAAGAAGAAGTTGGAGAAGAAATAAAATTGAATGAATCGGTAACGGATATTACCTCTTCTTTGACACGCCTCTTTGATTCCTCTTCATAGGGTACTAAAATTGGTCTTTGAAGAAAACCAGGACCTCTAGGATGTTTCTAGGGAAGTTTAGAAGGGAAATAGTCTGTTTTGGCTGAGCTTAAAGGCTAAAATTGGTGTGAGGAAGAGAGGGAGGAGGTGCCCTTTTATAAGGGAGGAGAGGGGCACCTTTGGAATAACGAAAAATAATCACTAGTGGAAATACGGGCTTTAACGTCGTCGTAATAACGTCGGTTTTTTAAAAACCGACGCGAATAGTATATGCGGGGAATTTTTGGCGTCGGTTTTACACAAAACCGACGCCAAAAATAATTATGTTTTTATTTTTCACGTCGGTTTTTCTCAGAACCGACGCGGAAAATCCGGTCGAGGAGGTTTTCCGCGTCGGTTTTTCTAAAAACCGACGCGGAAAATCCTGTTTTAATAGGTTTTCCGCGTCGGTTTTTAGAAAAACCGACGCGGAAAATCCTTTTTTAATCGGTTTTCCGCGTCGGTTTTTAGAAAAACCGACGCGGAAAACCTCTTCGACTATATTTTCCGCGTCGGTTTTCATGAAAACCGACGCCGAAACTCATAAAAAAAATATATTTCGCATCGGTTTTAATGAAAACCGACACGAAAAGTCTTTTAAAAATATTCACGGTCAGAAACCCTCATTTTGTTCGTCCGCCGAAATCGAGTTCCGCTGTGGCGCTTCGGACTCCCGACGACCTTCGAACTTGATTTGCGATCTTGAACGGCCATTGTTGAAGGTTTTTTGTCGTCTGCACGATTTTGGGTATGTGTTCTTCCTATTTATCTCTTGTTTCATATCCCATTGTTTATTTCTTTATCAATAACCCTATTTTGCGTGATTTGGATTATTGGTTAGATTTTAGTTGTAATTTATCATTATTTTTTGTTTGTATTATCATTGTTGGTGTAGATTTGATATTGTTTGTTTTTGGAAGTAATTATACCGGTCGCAGTTTGGATTTAACATCTCAATTCGGGTTGAATAATTATGTAAGATTTTATATTATGTTGGATTTTAAATAATTATGTAAGATTTTATTTTATTTTATTTCAAACTAGATTAAAAGGGGCTTTAATTAAAAGTTAGAAATTTTGTAAGGTGAGTAGTGGCCTAATTAGTATTTGTATACTCATGTTTATCTACATTTCAGTTTTAGGATCTTATCCAGTTCTTTTTCCCTCTTAGGATGCATTCTGTTTCAGTTTGGGTTAGTGATTAGTGGGGACTTGAGCTCAGTTATTGTTTTACTTATCAAATTATCCCAAGTGTGCCTATTATAGGTTTTTTACGGATTTATTTAAATAGAATATGTGTAAATTTTTTCCATTTAAATGATGTTTTTACTACTTAAAATTATGGTTAAAAGTGTATTGAATTACTTTTGTGAGGACTAGGTGATTTAGGAGATGAAGTGTATTGAGGGAATTTGTGGGTGAGTAGAGGGAGTTGGCTAGGTGAGGGGGTTTAGAAGGTGAAATAAGGGATTAGTTTATATCTGTTTAATGGATAGATATCTTGGGTTGGTTCATGAAAATGGTATCAAAACCAAGATTTTTCAGAGGGTTTGGGTTTCCAAGTTCCCTTTGTTATTTGGCATTATAATGTTATTATGGATATAGGTTATAAAAAATCTAGTGCTACACATTGGGAAAAGTGTCATAATATCTTTTCCATTTGAATCCTCGAGTGTTTATGTAATTCTAGGATTTATTGTTGGATTTTGATATTGATTTTGATTGGTTTTATGTGTTTGATATAAAAATGATGATTGAATTACCAATGATGTGTAATCTATTTGGGGGTTCACTTAATATTGGGGTGATGGTGGATGAAGATTTGTAGCTATAGGTCTATCCCCCATAGTTAGGCCAACCATATGGAGCCCTTTTGAATAGTTTTAATGACTCTTCAAATCCCACAAGTAGTTTTGTTAATCGAGTTCCACATGTGTGTTTTAATACACATTTTTTTAAATAAGGATAGTTATTGCACTATTTTTCAGGCGGGTGTTAGTATTCGGAAGGTTTTTGGTAAGAGTAAGCAACCAAGAGACCCGGAAATTGAATCCTTAAAAGAAGAGCTGCAGGATATGAAACGGTCTATGGGTGATCAAATTCAAGCAGCAGTACAGAAGGCTTTATTAGAACACTTGGCAAGACAGTCACAGTCTGCTCATCCTTCCGAGGTATATTATTTACTGTTAACAATTTTTCTTTTCTATAAATTATAAACACTGATATAACTTTTTCATTTTTCAACATTCTCAGCCTACTCACTCAGACTATCATGCCTCATATGCTTACCCAACACCGTCTGGGCAGCCTTCCGAGGTATATTATTTAATGTCATCAATTTGTCTATTTTATAAATTATAAACACTGATATAACTTTTTCATTTTTCAACATTCTCAGCCAACTCACCCGGACTACCCTGCCTCATCTGCTTACCCTGCCCCGTCTGCGCAACCATTTGAGGTATATTATTTAATTTAATTTTTAATCAATTTTTCTATGTTAAAAATTTTAAACACTAATATACCCTTTTCATTTTTCTGACTTCTCAGCCTGCTCACCCTGACTACCCTGCCCCACCTGCTAACTTTGAGCCTCCACCTCCTCCATCGGATCAAACCTTATATTGTGAGTTGTTTGCGGGAGATCCTCATGTACATATTGTTGCGTTAGGACAAGTGTATTTTTTGGGGGACTCGGTACATCATCAGCCTATGCAGATGGGTCAGGTTAGAGTATCAGTACTTTTTATTATAGATCCTACTGCTCTACTACCATTTCCTACTGCGGAGATCACCAGTGTTGGGGAATGCATGGGCCATTTTTTACTTTGGCCAACTGCACTTCTTCGTTATATTTCACATGAGGTATGAGTTTTTTTAACTAGTAATTAGAAATGATTCCAAATTACTTATAATGTTTTCTGACATTTAACTTATATAGGAATATCTGAAAGCAAAAGAAACTGTACAAATGCAGCAAAATGTTCAAAAACAGTCGGCTGTAGATACTTCTGATATTTCTTCTGGGTTGAAAAGATTATCTCAGTGCTCTTCTTCCTTGAATTTTATCTATGAGTTTCGGATGACGCCCGATATATGTGGAAGAAATTATAAATTGAGAATATTGAAAGAAGATATCATGAATTTAGTTAATTTTGAAGAGATCGGGCTGAATGTGGTGCAGTTGTTTTCCATGTAAGTAAATTGACGTCTGAATTGCTATTTCTTTACTAAAATATTGTTATGTCATTGACTAACTATGTTTTCTTTTTAAATTAGGTATCTATACAGGATTCTTTTACAAAATGAAACTACAAGCATTTATAGCTTTATAGATCCAGAGTACATTTCCTCGGAAGTCAAACATGTGAAAAATGATGAAAAAGTTAAATATATATCCGAGAGATTATCACAAACAGAGATTCAGTGCTGGTTTTTGCCATTTGTTGATAAGTAAGAATATCAACATAATTTTGAACTCATGATCATTATAATGTCATTAATTATGAACTTTTTGTATTATAGGGGGCATTGGATGTTAGGTGTATTTTGCCCAAATGAATGCACCTTATATTGGTTTTGCTCTTTATTAGGAAAAGTGCGTAAAACGTTTTCCAACTTATTAAACAGGTAAGTTGTTTTTTTATTTTTAGAAGTTTGTTATGTTTAATTTTAATTGTTTACACAAGTTTTATTAGTTCTTATATAAAACAATGCAGTTCATGGAAACATTTTACAAATGAAAAGAAACCAACGAAAATCAAATATGTGGAAGTACAGGTAATTAGTTTTTATATTTTTGTTATATATTGGGTTTCATTATTAGTTAAATGTTTTATAACTGCAGTGTCATCGTCAAAATGGAAGCGTTGAATGTGGTTATTATATTCTACGATTTATGTACGAGATAATCACAACTGGGGAAACTACTGATTTTCATAAGGTTAGTTGTATTAACTTTTTTATATATTTTCATCCACTTTCTTCTATTTATTAATTTCATATCATTCAATATTATTGTAGGTATTCAATGATTCACAGTCATATTCTCAATCTGATATGATTCATATTCAATCTACTTTTGCGGACTATTTGTTAAGTCTGATTAAGATTTGAGGTATGTATACTAATATTTATAAATAATATTATATATGGGTTTAAAAAACTAACTCTTATGATATATTAGGTGTTTGAACCTACTAATAATCAAATGAATGCTTCAACAATAACAAACAATGAGCATGTCATATATTTCAGGTACGTGTATTTTAATTCTGATTTACTGAGTTTTCTCAAGTGCCTCTGCAAAAACTGTTTTATTGAATCTACTAATAATCAAATGAATCCTTCAACAATAACCAACAATAAGCATGTCGTATATTTCAGGTACGTGTATTTTAATTCAGAATTAGTTATTATATTTCTTTTCATTGTTATTTCTTAAAATCATTTGTCTGTACAGTGACAAATCTGTAGGGTGGTACTTGGATCATGAACATAGAGATTCGTATAGCGAAATAACATTCACAAACACTAAAAATTGTCTCCCTTGAATGCACAGCAATATCTTCTAGGCCTTTTTATTTTTTATGAAAATAAATATCGAAAAATGATTGCCGAGAAGCATATCACATAATACCTGAAACAGCGCTTAGTGGGTTTGCACAAAGATAAAATAGAAGGCGTCAATTTTTAAGGTATGTTTCTTTATGTATCTTCAATCTGCATTTGATTTCAATTTTCTAACCTATTTTTTGCACTCAAATTTATTTCTCTGTTATTCCATAACTTAAACAAATAACAATAGTGAATGGGTAATGCACGTCTATACAGAGCAAATATAAAAACCTGAGGTTGGGGGTGGTGGGGATTCTATGGTGAAAAGACACCCCCAACATCTTCAGTGGGGGAGGTGAGGAAGAGGTTGCATCGGCTGAGTGTTCCTGAAATTTTGATCAGGAGTCGTAACATTTCATTTTGGTAATTTACTTTGTGAAAAAATGAATGATTCAAATAAATTACACATTTTCATTTAATGTTTATTCATTGCACTAATAACTTGGATTGATTTTTTCACTCACATATCCTTAGTTTCATTACTGTTTTGACAGGATTGGTGCTATCTATGGGAGGAAACTTACAATGATTGATACTGAGTATGGTTAGATTAAGAAAATGCACCATGTAGGTACGTGTATTTTAATTCTGCTTTACTTTGAGTTTTCTGAAGTACTTCTGCTAAAGCTGTTTAATTGTTTTTGTATACTTCGTTATTTTTTTTCAGGGTTCCGATTTGTTTGGAGGAGAAAATATATGTATTTTATTTAAAAAAAAAGAAAATTTACGGCGTCGGTTATTTTAAAAACCGACGCCGAATATTTTTAAAAAATTATTTACGGCGTCGGTTTTTTTAAAAACCGACGTCGAAAGGGTTTTCCGCGTCGGTTTTTAGAAAAACCGACGCGGAAAATCCGGTTGAAAGCGGTTTTCCGCGTCGGTTTTTTGAAAAACCGACGCGGAAACTCCGGTTGAAACCGGTTTTCCGCGTCGGTTTTTCTAAAAACCGACGCGGAAAATCCTGTTCTAATCGGTTTTCCGCGTCGGTTTTTTAATGAACCGACGCGGAAAATAATGTCTAAATGTAGCTTCGGCGTCGGTTTTATAAAAAACCGACGCCGAAGCTCATAAGCGAATTAATTTTCGCGTCGGTTTCTATGAACCGACGCGAAAACTCTATTTTTAACGTCGCCTATAAAGACGTCGGTTTATAACCGACGTTAAAAATTAAAAAAAACCGACGCGAAAAAGTGTTTTTGCACTAGTGATTATTTTATTATAAAGTCATATTCGGTTTTTAATAGCTCCAAATTGATTTATTTCAAAGATAAGGTAGGTATGGGTGTAAATCCTCTCATCCAATATAATTTAGACAAGTTTAGGTCATTATATTAACCTTAACGTTTAGTTTTAACTCTTAGTTAATTAGATTGACATTTACCATGTCACTTTGTATTTTTATATTATATAGTTAATAAACTTACCATATACATCCAAGAGACCCCCAAGTGGTCCATTAATGATACACCTATAATGATATAAGTATATTGGCCTAACATTAGATTTTTAGGAATATAATAACAATTAATAATATAATATGTTTTTTAAAAACTATTTTATGTCAATTTTTCCATTATTTGGTAATTGATTTTTTTGAAACTCATAATAGAATGATTAGTTCAAAAAAAGTTAATTAAATCAATACTAACATAACATAATAACATATAAAATTATTGGAATTTATAAAAAGTCTCATATTACATTTATTTGGCTATTTATAACATCAATTATGTCAATATTTCATTAATAAGATAATTACTGCATCATCATTGTGTTATAAATAAATTAAAATATATTAAGTTTAAAAATTAAAAATAAAATACCATTATGTAGGAAATCTTTTTGTATTTCTAATTAATATTCATTGTCAAAAATATCACTTATACAACCCCTTATAATAATTAATTACTAAAAGAGTTTTGTTAAAGTCAATTTTGTCTTTACATTAAATTAATTAATCCAAATTGTCATTTTCACTACCAAGTGGCTCATTGAGGTCCCAAAATCGGCCCAAGGATTCCCATGGTCGGACACTACTTATAAAATAAGGTTAGGACAAGTTTCACGGTAATGTTGAATTATTATAATATTCTTCTAACCTTTAATTATCCTATTTACCTTTAACCGCAGTAAATAAAAATTACCGTAGTTACTATTCATAATGCCCAAAAATAAAAAGTAGCTTATTAACATAATATGGACCAACTGATTCCAAATATGAAATCAATTTTTCGAAATTCAATACACAAAATTTGCAGAAATTAAATTAAAATTAATCCCGTTGTCGAAAGAAAACGGGTTTTTGTTTAAAACATTGCAAAAGATTGAATTGATTTAACCTACGAATTCAAGGTAAAATCAATGCTAATGGAATAAATTATATTAAATGGTAAAAATATATTCTATTTATACTTTAAAACCATTAAATTTTATAATTTAACCACAAAAATTATTATGATGAAAATGTTTTTTTAATTAAAATATAGCGTGTTTTTACTATTCATTAAAATATGAAAATTATCAGAATAATATGAAAAATTTATCCAAGGTAAGATTTTATATCCTGATTCTAAATAATAATTTTATTTTGTAAAATTGAACTTAAAAACATGTCAAAAACTAGATTTAAAGTCGGTGCACCATCAAAAAGCGGCAAAACTGCATTTTTTTAAAAATACTTATTTTACCCGAAAAATTTATTTTGTTCTCATACCATGTTCTAGAAAATGTGTAAGATGAATAATAATGTTATAAAATTCAAAATTTAGATAATACTATTCATAATGGCTAGTTCATAATAATATTATAATAATATATCATTGTTTAGTAAAACTCGGTATTGCGTACAACACACGCTATAGAAGAAGGTCGTGATTGCGTGTAATGCAAGCCAAGTTAGGGTTGCATATAGTGTAAAACTCCTTTGTTGCTGCGTATAACAAAATAAATTGAATATATATATATATACTCAATGTTTCGTAGAATAACTACTATCAAAAAAACATGAAATTTTGTGTAACACGATCCAGGATTAGTGTTGCGTATACTGCAAGCTAATATGGTGTTGCGTATAGCGCAAGATAATCTTGGTGTATCGTACAACAGAAGATATGAAAATTAAAAAGAATATATCTTATAAAATCTTGGGTTATTACATTATACCCCCCTTAAAATGAATTTCTCCCTCGAAATTCGTCGGGGTTATAAATGGTTTTCTACTTGAAAGTTTCTTTAATTGAACCCCGCATCATAGAAAGGAATACCAAAACTTATCTTTAAAAACTAATGTATGAAACGTAACGGTTGCCCAAATAAACTAATCATTGGGTTTCCACATAAGAGAACATAGGTGAAAATATGGATATGGAAGAGAAATATAACCATCATATTCTGATAGAGAGTGGTAGAGAACATGGCTATGAAAAAGCCAACAATCACAAAGCCATAGATTTGTGATGATCTAAGGTACCATCTGATTCATAAGATACAAGGTCACTAGGATAACATTTTTGGTTTTCAAGATCATTTACCTAAAGTTGATGAATTAAAATAAATACTTACATGATTTTGGTATAATCTTACTATTGTTCGTGAATTGAACAATTTCCACTTCATCCCTTAAATAAATGAAGTTGAATTTGTTATCTGTGATGTGTTAGCAGATCATGTGATAGAATGATGGGTCATTCCATCTGTTTCAAACAAAAGGTTAGAAAAAGTTAAAAGTCCATCATATGGATAGATTAATCATATATGGTTCCAAAAATGAACTTATACTTCATATATAATACTTCTTAATAAAATAAAACTAGTTTCTACTAACCAGGGACTTCCGGTAGGCCAGTGGTAGGCGATAAAGGCCAGTCGCACTTCGGTTGTGGGTTCGATTCCCACAGCCTTGTCTGACACGATGGGTTGTCGCCAGTCCTGCAGGTTGTCCTTTTTCTAAAACTACATTACTGTAACATCCCATCAGTAATATCGAAAAAATTTCTATCCTTAAACAATACTAACTTGTGTCCAACATAATCCATTCCAATCTTTAGGCTTATCTAAAATACTTCGGTCCAAGCTCATAGTATAAAGAAAATGATTACTTCAAATGTCACATAATAATCATGTAAATGCAATCATTTATCCCCCATATATCATAAGATATATCTTGTTGGTCAAATTACAAACATCTGAATACCTTAATCATGTATTCTCTTGAAAAATGAATACCCATTTAACCTTAGTGAAAACATGAATGCTGTCAAAAGTTAACTCTTTCCACATACCAAAATCCCAAAATTTCTATATACTCAAACCATGATATCACTTTGTCCTTATTTTAGTCATGAGCTCATGATTACTATCATATTATTTTCTCTGTATCCCTTCCATATGCACATTTCATCTGCTTTCCAAAAATATTTGAATCACTTTTCATGGTTACCGGTACCATAAAATTATTGAAAACCACAATATACTAATACAAAAATATTCTAATACACCATAAAAGTACCTCAACAACATTATTCTTGAATACCAATACTATAGCATCCCGTCTTTTTATAACATAACTTTCATTCCATTACACGGAACTGAGGATCTTTAAGGTTTAGTGTCTTGGAAACAAGGAACATAAAACATGAAACAAAAAAAACATTCTTCTTAAACACTTTAAAGGCTTCTACTCATGTTCACCCTAGGCTCATTACTGCATCTCATAACCTGGGGACATACATCAAAAGGAAGGGTGAGCAGAAGTCCCAGCAAGGGAAACAAGTGTAACATTTTACATATGAACTTGAGATACATCAATAAAGTCATGAAAAAAACTTTAAGGCATGAAAATGAAATCATGAGGCATATCATAATAAAAATAAAACTTTTTCATAACTTGAAGATGTGGCTACATCATTTAACATAGACAATCATGAACATATCACCAAGGTCCATCCCCAAGGTGTCATTTTAAAATTACCAAGGTTATTCACCAAGGTATCGTGAAAATTGTAATCTCTAGTGGTTACATCATTACCCAATGTATTGGAGCGCTATCAGGGCGCACCCTTAAATTTGCCTTTATTATCATGTGAGCCACATATATCATCATAAAACATTTCATAAATAACCCATATAGCATAAAATAAATGGGTTTCATTTCTTAATCATAACGTTTTAAAAACTGCTTTAAAGACATGATCTTTACATCACTTTAAAACCCACAGAAAAGGAAGGTGGGTCTCATGTATGTAAATACAAGAATTTAAAATAGAAAATTTTGGTATATATGTGAATACCCCTTTATAAGAAAGAGCTTTGAGTATTCACTTAATAATATAAAAGAACTTTAGAAAAAGAGAGAGACATTTTGAGACGGAAATTCTACAGCATAACGGTTATGTTACGAGGTTTTAGAAGACATTAAAAAGAGAGGTAAAATGGGTAAAACATTCATAAATGACCCATAAAATAGTAGATGGACAGAATAAGAAGTATAAATGATCATGGTAATGAAATTTCAAGGACATACCATTTTAAATGAAAAACATGGACGGAAGACAAAAATTAGATTTCTCTTATGAAAGTTCGGCAGCCTAACGGCGTTACTTAAACTTCAACAAAAATGATTTGAAAAGATCAAATAGGGTCTCTAATCATGTGAACATAAGAGTTCAGTATGATAGATATAGAGATAATGCCCCAACATAACAAAAAGTAACTTGAAAGAATTGACATGAAAGTAGAACTTCAAAACGAGAAGGGTGAAGAACCACTTAAAAATTCGGCAGCCTAACGGCGCCACTTAAAACATCAAAATACTGAATTGAAGAGATCAAATGGGGTCTCTCATCATATGAACATAAGAGTCCAGTATGATATATATTGAGATAATACCCCAATATAACAAAAAGGAACTTGAAATAATTGACATGAAAGTAGAACTTCAAAACGAGAAGGGTGAAAAACCACTTAAAAATTTGGCAGCCTAACGGCGCCACTTAAAACATCAAAATACTGAATTGAAGAGATCAAATGGGGTATATCATCATATGATCATAAAAGATCAGTATGATAATTTAGAGATCATACCCCAACATAATAAAAAGGAACATGAAAGACTTTAATGAAAATAGAACTTGAAAACGAGGAAGGTGAAAGAATCCCTTAAAAATTCGGCAGCCTAACGGCGCCACTTAAACATTCTTAAAACGAATTGATGAGAGCAAGGGGGGGTCTCTCATCATATGGACATGAAAAAGTCAGTAGGATGAATATAAAAGAACATCATCCGACATAAGAACATGGAGTATAAAAGAAATGACATAAAAGAGATTACTTGAAAAGAAAGAGAGAGGTCGGATCCCTTACCTTAAAATGTAACTCTTAAACCTCAAACGTTGGGACCTTGAGGGCTTGGGGGCACCTTGGGAGGACTCCTTGGGAGGTAATGAGACCAGAAATTCGTTGGGAATGAGTGGGGAGTCGAATGGATGAGAGGAGGGCTTGGTATTTATAGGGAAAGTGAGGGGACAAGGCATTAATGGCCAAGGGACACCTCACATGTGCTTTTCTCAAACCCATGTGCTCTCCCTTGGCATTTATCATGGAGTTAGGCCACATGGTGCCCCCAAAACAATAATTCATCACCCTTGGCCGGACAACCCTTAAAAGATCTCATGACATCATCATGACACAATTATGATGTCATTAAACATACCGAAACCCTAAAACTGCATTTTTACTAATCACTAAAAAATTCATCTTTCTCAGAAAAATCCCAAACTTTCACCTTTACTAAATATCAATTCTCCGATTTCAAAAATGAACTCCATTTTATAAAAATAATTTTCTAAATATTTTTAATTTTATTTTTAAATAAATACACTATTCACCGAAAATTCATTTTTTTCAGAAAAATCCCCAAAGATTACCATAACATAATATCGATGCTCTGAGTTCAAAAATAAAGTCATTTTTATAAAAGTAATTTTCTAATTATTTTTAATTAAATTTTTAATTAAAAAACACTATTCAACCGAAAAAAACTAATACTTGAATAATAATTTATGAAACCGTTATTTAACTATTTTATTGAATCACATTACTTAATCAAGGTGCCTAGATTATTTTAAAACTTTCTTTAAGTGAGATTACTAATCCATTTGGTCATATTACTAATCCTAATCATAAAATCACTATACATAATTTACTATTCATCAAAAATCAAGTTGATCTTATTAGACTCTAAATTTAGTACTGAACATAATTGCATAAGACCATTTTTTGAAAATCATTACACATTTTTAATTATTTAGGGTTTACATAAACATATTTAAAATATCCTTTTTCTAAAATTCATAAAAAATATGCATACTATATTTATCCGGTCATTTCAAAATTCATAAACTTCATCATAAGAAGAAATCCCAATTTTTATTTAAAACAAGGATTACACAAGGTAGTTACGGTCTCGTTACATAACCCCTTATAATACCAGCATAGGACCTAAGAGTAAGGTGTGCTAGGGTGATAGAAGCTTGGGGCGGCTCAGTCAACATTGCCCGAGTAGTAATTTCTATCAGTTTGAACTTCTCACGAAGGCGATTCCGTTCCAGCTTCACATGATGAAGTTCGGCTTGGATTTGATCTAGAGCAAAGCCCAGTTGTGCTACCTCTTTCCCAAGCTCTATTAGATGGGCTTCGATCGGTCCAAGACTACTAGGTGAGGCCATCGAATCTTCTTTCTATAATAATTAACCGAGATTACTTATATTTAGAGACAATAATCAAAACATTTTGTTCACAGCGGTCATATTGACCGATGGTTATATAATAGTCAAAACCCACTGATCTCATTTTAATTATAATCATGTTTATCAAATAAAACATTTTTTTTGAGTATAACAATAACACATAAAATTAGGAAACAAAATTTATTTAAAAATTTCGGGTCGTTACAATCTTCCCCCCTTAAGAAATTGCATCCTCACAATTTTAAAATTGGGTTTTGAAATTTCATTGAAAGTCCCACATCGGAAAAGGAGTCAGTAAAACTATTACTTTAAAATAAAGAAAGGGAAGTACAAAGGTCACCCGAGTTAACCCACACTAGGGTTCCATGTAGGAAAACATGGACATGGAGGAGAAAACAAAGGGTCAAGTTCTGATGGAGAGTGATAGAGAACATGATTAGGAGAAAGTTAACCATGAGAAAATCCCAAACTTATGATGTGTGTAAACGGTCTTTGATCACCTAGTAGGAAACGTAAACCAACAACATTTTTGTTTTACATTTCTTTTCATAATTTTGAGGATTTCATTTACTACATAGAACAAAAACATAAGAAAATATACCTACCTTCAAGTAGAGTTTCTCCTTTAACAAGTCCCTACCAACACTAATCTTTTCTCCAAATGATGAGAATTCAAAACCATGTGGTCTCATAAAAGCACAAGAATCATCTTCTATAGAATCACATAATCTACAAATGATTTACTATCTATTTCTTCTATCTTTAAACATTATCCCAAAAACAGAAAGGTTAAGGTAAAACAACTCTTTAAAAAGAAAGAATCCCATAGGAATGGAAACTACTTTTAAATCATCAAAGTTCCAGGGTACTACCTAAAGTTCATCATAGACCATTCCATAAATAACGGTCCTTAAAATTCTTCAAAACAAACCAAACTAAGATTGAAACCCAAATACAATAAGGATTTGATAACATAGTCTTCCAAAACAACTTCATTTTTCATCTCCAGACAACATCAACCACTCCTAACATCTTATAAAAAAAGTATCTAACCTAAAAATATTTTACCCAATATAGGTTAGTCATTCCCATAAGTAACCTAAATTACTATAAGTTCACCTTAAATTCATCGATTCTTCAAAATATAAGTCAACCTTACTCCTCAATGAAAATACCGTAGTAATCTATTTACCTCGATCAAATATGGTTCCCAAAATAATGAACGTCTTCCAAAATAATAATCATATTTTAATCCCCTAATCATCCCTGTCATATTAATACGAAAATCGTCGCATTTCCTATCACATTGGTTTTCGGAACATGTTCTTCCATTTCCCACCATTAACTAAGAAGAGAAAGCATAATTAGGGGCTTAAGTACTTAGCTAATAATCATGAAAAGGAACTGAGAGCATATAAGGATAACTTGTATATGAAAGGTATACCCTAACTTGTGATCTCCTAGGTTCCCATCTAGGTTATGAATGATAATATATTCTTATGTGAACCTTTATTTTATTTTATCTTTGTTCCTTTAACAATGGTTCATACCAAGCTTATGAATTTACCAAAGCATATCCCCCGGGAGTGTCGTAACCAAGAGTGCAGCAAGGCCCGTTGTCGTGTACCAGTTCCCATTTGAGTCTAGCTCAAAGCGGTGTTTTCGGGTTTTACCCCTATGTACATCTGTGCCAGAGCCACCTCTACCTGCTCGTATCCAGACAGGGATGTATTTGCTTGGCAACCCCTTACTCAATACTCACCAAAATACCAGGAAGATTTCCTATATTAAACTTTTCTATAGGGTTCCTCCTAGATTTTTCATATCCTAATTTCCACAAATAACTAAACCATCCTTTGATACCAACTATAGCATCCCATATTTTTATAACATAACTTTCATTCCATTACACGGAACTGAGGATCTTTAAGGTTTAGTGTCTTGGAAACAAGGAACATAAAACAGGAAACAAAAAAACATTCTTCTTAAACACTTGAAAGGCTTCTCCTCATGTTCACCCTAGGCTCATTAATGCATCTCATAACCTGGGGACATACATCAAAAGGAAGGGTGAACAGAAGGCCCAGCAAGGGAAACAAGTGTAACATTTTACATATGAACTTGAGATACATCAATAAAGTCATGAAAATAACTTTAAGGCATGAAAATGAAATCATGAGGCATATCATAATAAAAATAAAACTTTTTCATAACTTGAAGATGTGGCTACATCATTTAACATAGACAATCATGAACATATTACCAAGGTCCATCCCCAAGGTGTCATTTTAAAATTACCAAGGTTATTCACCAAGGTATCGTGAAATTTGTAATCTCTAGTGGTTACATCATTACCCAATGTATTGGAGCGCTATCAGGGCGCACCCTTAAAGTTTCCTTTATTATCATGTGATCCAAATATATCATCATCAAACATTTCATAAATAACCCATATAGCATAAAATAAATGGGTTTCATTTCATAATCATAACGTTTTAAAAACTGCTTTAAAGACATGATCTTTACATCACTTTAAAACCCACAGAAAAGGAAGGTGGGTCTCATGTATGTAAATACCAGAATTTAAAATAGAAAATTTTGGTATATATGTGAATACCCCTTTATAAGAAAGAGCTTTGAGTATTCACTTAATAATATAAAATAACTTTAGAAAAAGAGAGAGACATTTTGAGACGGAAATTCTGCAGCATAACGGCTATGTTACGAGGTTTTAGAAGACATTAAAAAGAGAGGTAAAATGGGTCAAACATTCATAAATGACCCATAAAATAGTAGATGTACAGAATAAGAAGTATACATGATCATGGTAATGAAATTTCAAGGACATACCATTTTAAATGAAAAACACGGACGGAAGACAAAAATTAGATTTCTCTTATGAAAGTTCGGCAGCCTAACGGCGTTACTTAAACTTCAACAAAAATGATTTGAAAAGATCAAATAGGGTCTCTCATAATGTGAACATAAGAGTTCAGTATGATAGATATAGAGATAATTCCCCAAAATAACAAAAAGTAACTTGAAAAAATTGACATGAAAGTAGAACTTCAAAACGAGAAGGGTGAAGAACCACTTAAAAATTCGGCAGCCTAACGGCGCCACTTAAAACATCAAAATACTGAATTGAAGAGATCAAATGGGGTCTCTCATCATATGAAAATAAGAGTCCAGTATGATATATATAGAGATCATACCCCAATATAACAAAAAGGAACTTGAAATAATTGACATGAAAGTAGAACTTCAAAACGAGAAGGGTGAAGAACCACTTAAAAATTCGGCAGCCTAACGGCGCCACTTAAAACATCAAAATACTGAATTGAAGAGATCAAATGGGGTCTCTCATCATATTATCATAAAAGATCAGTATGATAATTTAGAGATCATACCCCAACATAATAAAAAGGAACATGAAAGACTTGAATGAAAATAGAACATGAAAACGAGGAAGGTGAAAGAATCCCTTAAAAATTCGGCAGCCTAACGGCGCCACTTAAACATTCTTAAAACGAATTGATGAGAGCAAGGGGGGTGTCTCATCATATGAACATGAAAAGGCAGTAGGATTAATATAAAAGAACATCCTCCAACATAAGAACATGGAGTATAAAAGAAATGACATAAAAGAGATTACTTGAAAAGAAAGAGAGAGGTCGGATCCCTTACCTTAAAATGTAACTCTTAAACCTCAAAGGTTGGGACCTTGAGGGCTTGGGGTCACCTTGGGAGGACTCCTTGGGAGGTAATGAGACCATAAATTCGTTGGGAATGAGTGGGGAGTCGAATGGATGAGAGGAGGGATTGGTATTTATAGGGAAAGTGAGGGGACAAGGCATTAATGGCCAAGGGACACCTCACATGTGCTTTTCTCAAACCCATGTGCTCTCCCTTGGCATTTATCATGGAGTTAGGCCACATGGGGCCCCCAAAACAATAATTCATCACCCTTGGCCGGCCAACCCTTAAAAGATCTCATGACATCATCATGACACAATTATGATGTCATTAAACATACCGAAACCCTAAAACTGCATTTTTACTAATCACTGAAAAATTCATCTTTCTCAGAAAAATCCCAAACTTTCACCTTTACTAAATATCAATGCTCCGATTTCAAAAATGAACTAAATTTTATAAAAATAATTTTCTAAATATTTTTAATTTTATTTTTAAATAAATACACTATTCACCGAAAATTCATTTTTTTCAGAAAAATCCCCAAAAATTACCATAACATAATATCGATGCTATGAGTTCAAAAATAAAGTCATTTTTATAAAAATAATTTTCTAATTATTTTTAATTAAAGTTTTAATTAAAAAAACACTATTCATCCGAAAAAACTAATACTTGAATAATAATTTATGAAACCGTTATTTAACTATTTTATTGAATCACATTACTTAATCAAGGTGCCCAGATTATTTTAAAACTTTCTTTAAGTGAGATTACTAATCCATTTGGTCATATTACTAATCCTAATCATAAAATCACTATACATAATTTACTATTCATCAAAAATCAAGTTGATCTTATTAGACTCTAAATTTAGTACTGAACATAATTGCAGAAGACCATTTTTTGAAAATCATTACACATTTTTAATTATTTAGGGTTTACATAAACATATTTAAAATATCCTTTTTCTAAAATTCATCAAAAATATGCATACTATATTTATCCGGTCATTTCAAAATTCATAAACTTCATCATAGGAAGAAATCCCAATTTTTATTTAAAACAAGGATTACACAAGGTAGTTACGGTCTCGTTACATAACCCCTTATAATACCAGCATAGGACCTAAGAGTAAGGTGTGCTAGGGTGATAGAAGCTTGGGGCGGCTCAGTCAACATTGCCCGAGTAGTAATTTCTATCAGTTTGAACTTCTCACGAAGTCGATTCCGTTCCAGCTTCACATGGTGAAGTTCGGCTTGGATTTGATCCAGAGCAATGCCCAGTGGTGCTACCTCCTTCCCAAGCTCTGTTAGATGGGCTTCGATCGGTCCAAGACTACTAGGTGAGGCCATTGAATCTTCTTTCTATAATAATTAACCGATATTACTTATATTTAGAGACAATAATCAAAACATTTTGTTCAAAGCGGTCATATTGACCGATGGTTATATAATAGTCAAAACCCACTGATCTCATTTTAATTATAATCATGTTTATCAAATAAAAAAATTTTGTTGAGTATAACAATAAAACATAAAATTAGGAAACAAAATTTATTTAAAAATTTCGGGTCGTTACAAATACATAAACACTTCAATCCAACCTCTTCAATGATTGTCCTGGAATATGTCCTTCCTTGATTAAGAAGTAACTTTTTAGGTCAGGGCATTGAGTTGGGTAATGCTCATGTTCTCCACAAATAAGACATTGAACTCCATAACAGTCTATCACTCTATGACCCTTTTCTCCACACAGATAACATTTATCCCTCCATTTGAGGTATTCCTCAAGGTTCTTCTTCCCTTCTTTAGAAATCTCAATCTTCCTTTCCTTATGCTCCTCAACATGCGAACGTACAAAAAAGTCTATCTTCCTCTTATTTGATGAATTAGGCATACCACTAAATTTCACCTTGTTAATCATATATCGCGATGAATGATTCGGCATAATCACAATATCTTTCTCTCTAGGAATTACACAATTTGGTTGCTCATAGTCACCAATTGTCCATTGGATTCAATGTTAACTGAATTCCTTCTGGTTCCCTCCATTGACTAAAACATAAAAAGAATTCTGTGAGAGGAAAAAATCATGCTTGGGAACCAACATAGTAAAGGGGGAGTACCCTCAATATCTAACATCATAGGTTAAATTCTAAGATCGTTACCATAGTATTAGGACTATATCCTATATGTATACTTATCCTTAGGGACATCCCTAGACATACCTTAGGAATATCTCTAAGGATCTCACTAACGTTTTTGCATCCTAGTTTCCAAAGGTTGACTAAACCTTTCCTCTGATACCAAATGTAGAGGCCCGGATCTTGACGTACATTGACATTACATTACTTTTGCGGAATACTTAATACATAACAAAAACAGACACACAAGGACCGTAATAGTTTAGTGTCTTTGGAAACTCGGAATAAAATCTTCTAATCGTGGTGAAAGATCTTCAACATCTCCCAATAAAGATCTTCCCCTTTTTTCTTACCTAAAACCTTTCTTTATATCATGGGGAAAATAAAATATAAAAGGGGTGAGCTCAAATGCCCAGTAAGGGTAAAAATATATAACATAAAACAATCCATAAACATTTGAATGCAAAAACTTCAACAAGAAATCTAAACATCAAAATCTTGAGCAAAGACATAAATCGTGGAAGTATGTAAGTCATATATCATAATAGAACATCAACCATGATAAAATATAATGGGAATAAAACATGGAATTGTGGAAACCATTCAACACATGTCATGATTTCCATAGTATCCAAGGCATTGCTGCCAAGAACATCTTAGTGGACAAAGTCCCTTTCTGAATCGAGTTCACTCCTCCTTCCAGTCCTGTAACACTGAACCGGATTAACTTACCATTCCAGCCATGTCTATCTCAGGAGATATAAATCTTTACCCAATGCATTGGAGGTAGATATAGGTCTTACCCATCTCATAATTAAATCATTCTTACTCATGCCACAAAATAAACATACATCATTAATAAAAACCCAATAAATAAAATGGGTTTCCTAAACATCATCCCATCATAACATAATCCCTATAAAAGAAATGGATATCATTTCATAATAAGATAAGTGAAACCATTTAAATCATAGAGACATTATACTTGAAACATACACATATGAAATAATGTCATCTTAGATGAAAAATGGTTTTGATAAAACACTTGAAATGAATTCTTGAGAAAAATGTCCTTTCTTCTTCAAAATCATTCTGTTTTCACAAAATGTCATGAAATTTTAAAAGAAAAATATTTTGTTGAAAATAGTCATGAAATATTTTTGAGGAAGCTTCATGAAAATAAGGCTTTATAAAACCGTAAAAATCCGTTCATGACGTATAAGTTAAATAAACATTCTTCTCGTACTTTTGTCGGAAAAGTCAAAAAAGTACCTCGTAACGTAAAACAAAAGAAATAGTCCTTATATACCATGTAGTAAAAGTCAAAAATGGGTAAAAAGGATATTAAACATACATAAAAACACTTTTAGAAAACATGGACATGGATGATAACAATAACCCTAGTAAATACTTACGTTTAAGCAATCTCGGATAAAAATGATATTTGCAAAATTATCCCTTACCTTAGGTCTGATATGCTTTGTACGTATCCGAACCTCCTGTATAATTATTTAAATAATGTCACTGACTTATTACATAATAATATTCACTGTTATTATATCATATTTGGTTCACTTGTTACTTTATATTACCCGTTCATTGTAAATTCTATGTTAAAGAGCGTTTTGGGTAAAATCGTTTCATTTGTCATCCGTGTTTTGACTTGTAATTATTCATATGATTACTTAGATCACGATTAAATAATTCCAAAATATAAAACATGATTCATATATAATATATATTCAAAATATACATATATATAATAGATCTATAAATGGAAAGAAATACACCATTCATGGAGACGGTAGGCCGTACGTACACATGAACGTTGTTTTCGTTTCCTTATTGAATTGAATGAAACTAAATAGATGACATACATATATATATATATATATAAATCCAGTAGCATTATTATTTCATATATTTGAATATTATTCATTATATAAACCTTATGATCATTCATGTATGGTTAATCATGGAGAATGAATCTCATCGCGTCGTGGAGATGGTAGTCTGTACGTACGCACGAGCGACGATATCGTTCCCATAATTATAGAATTAGAGTGGATGGTATAATATATCATAATACGTATGATGTTATAATAACCATATATAGTTATTATTTACACCATTATACCCATCCATGTAATGTTTTGGTGGAAAAACAGATTACACCATTGCATGGAGACAGTATTCCGTACGTACGCACGCACGGTGATTTTGTTTTCCGTAGGATGGATAGAAGGTGAAATAGGGTTGTTTCATATTTATAATAACATATCAGTATATGTGGGATACTGATGTTATTACTTCCTAATTAAACAACTAAATAAGAAGAAGTTGAAGAAGAAATAAAATTGAAAGAATCGGTAACGGATATTACCTCTTCTTTGACACGCCTCTTTGAATCCTCCTCTTAGGGTACTAAAATTGGTCTTTGAAGAGAACCAGGACCTCTAGGATGTTTCTAGGGAAGTTTAGAAGGGAAATGGTCAGGCTTTTTCTGATCTTAAAGGCTATAATTGGTGTGAGGAAGAGAGGGAGGAGGTGCCCTTTTATAAGGGTGGAGAGGGGCACCTTCGGAATAACTAAAAATATTATTTTATTATAAAGTCATATTCGGTTTTTAATAGCTCCAAATTGATTTATTTAGAATCTTAGGTAGGGATGGTTCAAACTACTCTCATCCAATAGAATTTAGACAAGTTTAGGTCATTATATTAATCTTAACTTTTAGTTTTAACTCTTAGTTAATTAGATTGACATTTACCATGTCACTTAGTATTTTTATATTATATAGTTAATAAACTTACCATATACATCCAAGTGACCCCCAAGTGGTCCTTTAATGATAAAACTATCATGATATAAGTATCTTCGCCTAACCATAGATTTTTAGGAATATAATAACAATTAATAATATAATATTTGTTTTATAAACTATTTTATGTCAATTTTGACACTATTTGGTAATTGATTTTTGTGAAAATCATAAAAGAATGATTAGTTTGAAAAAAGTAATTTACCTCAATAATAACATATCATAATAACATAGAAAATTATTTTAATTCATAAAAAGTCTCAAATGACATTTATTTGGGTATTTATAACATCAATTATTTCAATATTTCATTAATAATATAATTACTACATCATCATTGTGTCATAAATAAATTAAATTATTTTAAGTCTAAAAACTAAAAATAAAATAAAATTATGTAGGAAATCTTTTTATATTGCTAATTAATATTTATAGTTGAAAATATAACTTATACAACCTCTTATAAAAATTAATTACTAAAATATTTTTTTAAAGTCAATTTTGTCTTTACAATAAATTAATTAATCCAAATTGTCCTTTTCACTACCAAGTGGCTCATTGGGGTCCCAAAATCGGCCCAAGGATGCCCATGGTCGGCCACTACTAATAAAATAAGGTTAGGACAAGTTTCAAGGTAATTTTCAATTATTATAATATTCTTTTAACCATGAATTACCCTATTTACCTTTAACCGCAGTAAATAAAAATTACTGTAGTTACTATTCATAATGCCCAAAAATAAAAAGTAGCTTATTAACATAATTTGGACCCACTGATTCCAAATATGGAATCCATTTTTCCAAATTCAATACACAAAAGTTTCAGAAATTAAATTAAAATTAATCCTGTTGTCGAAAGAAAATAGGTTTTTGTTTAAAACATTGCAAAACATTGAATTGATTTAACCTACGAATTCAAGGTAAAATCAATGCTAATGACATACATTATATTAAATGGTAAAAATATATTATATTTATACTTTAAAACCATTCACTATTATAATTTAACCAAATAAATTATTATGATGAAAAAGTTGTTTTTAATTAAAATATAACGTGTTTTTACTATTCATTAAAATATGAAATTTATCAGAATAATATGAAAATTTTATCCAAGGTAAAATTTTATATCCTGATTCCAAATAATAATTTTATTTTGTAAAATTGAACTTATAACCATGTAAAAAACTATATTTAAAGTGAGTGTGCCATCAAAAGGTGTCAAAACTGCATTTTTTGAAAAATACTTATTTTACCCGAAAAAATTATTTTGTTCTTATACCATGTTCTAGAAAATGTGTAAGATGAATAATAATGTTATAAAATTCAAAATTTTGTTAATACTATTCATAACGGTTAGTTCATAATAATATTATAATAATATATCGTTGTTTAGTAAAACCCGGTATTGCGTACAACACACGCTATCGAAGAAGGTCATGATTGCGTGTAATGCAAGCCAAATCAGGGTTGCGTATAGTGTAAGACTCCTTTGTTACTGCATATAACAAAATACATTGAATATATATATACTCAATGTTTCGTAGAATAACTACTATCAAACAAACATGAAATTAGGTGTAACACGGTCCAGGATTAGTGTTGCGTATACTGCAAGCTAATACGGTGTTGCATATAGCGCAAGATAATCTTGGTGTGTCGTACAACAGAAGATATGAAAATTAAAAATAATATATCTTATAAAATCTCAGGTTATTACATACACCATATTCCCTAATCATCCTTTAGGAACTATATGTGGTTTTGGTACCCTTATGATGTTGATTAATGATAGATGATGGCACGTTTGGGGGTGATTCCCAGAGATGAGAGGATTATTATGAAGTGGGGGTATTGTGTAGCTGGAGGAGGGAACATGGTTGATGTCTTTCATGTTAATGATACCTTAAAAACCTATTTATGAGGATGAAGATAAATCATGAATTATTATGAAGATGCACAAGATATGTGGATGATGAAACTAATTTACATGATCCTAATTAATATTGGATATTGGGTAAGGTAGAGTTGTATCCTGACCCATAACAGAGGCTGTTATATTCTTTGTGATGAATCAGAATGGAAGGGATGTGATCACATAAATTTTTTAAATGAGTTGTGAGAGTGGGAATTAAATAGGGGTAGTTGATAAGGTATTAATTAATCTATATTATCCTTATATTGCTTTATTATACTCATTTTCGTTATTTGGACAGAAAACCATTGCGTGGTCAGGATTAATAGTTTACATGTTTAGGTTCATATCAACTCTATATTTTGTTCACTGGATCATTAGTGTTATCTTTTGAATATTTATATGATATAACTTGGGTATAATAATAATGAGTATACATGTTATGCTCAACCTACATATATATAAGATGTTTATCATGTTTCCCTGAATGTTTTGGAGACAGTGATGAACATCACTAGCTTGGAGGTTAGATCTATTGTAATTTTGTTATTTTTGGATTCCATTTTTCATTCTACTTAATATATATATATTGACATTTTTAACAAAAAATTAGTTTTCATGGTTTATTTTATACAATGTATTGTATTTTATTAGTGGGTTTCCCATTCTATCTTCTAATCACATTTGTAATATTGAGGGTAATGACTAACATATATTTGAATTATATACCCTCAGTTCAAGTCCAAATCCCAGGGGCTACTAAAGGCAGGATCATGTGGTCATTATAACACTTATTTAATTTATATCCAATAATGGGTACCAATGGTTAGAGGGGGTTATGAATTTTTTTTGGAGGAGAAATATAGATAAAGAAAATATTAGAGATTAATTAATACCTATGTTGAGAATTCAAACATTATCTTGATTTATTTCTATAAAATAACGGAAAAAATAACAACTTAATGTGATCAACGTCTTATAAAAGTGGAATAGGATTATATTGGTAGTTAAATTAGAATGGGTTTAAGGGAACATCTAATTTTTGTAGTTTCTTTGAAGGGGTGGTGGAATGACCCTTTTATAATAAAGGATAATTACATTTATGTATATATAACCTATTAACATAAAAGGAACACATGATTATTATATAAAGTGGATTATGATGTTTCCAATAATGGATATGATATAATTCATGGTAAATTTACGCCTAAAAATTCATTTGAAGTCATGTTTTTAATATTTTTATGTCATTTAACTTATGAATTTATGAATTAATTATTTTTTGGTTTCTATCATGGTAACTTTTTTTTAAAAGATTAATTCATTTGTAATTTCAGAAAATAAAATGGACCTCATTACATAATTTTCACCAATTTATTCAAAATATGAATCCCACTTAATTGGTTAAAATTTATACAGGTTATGAAAATTTAATTTATTACTAGCATAGATAGTACATAAAAATTATATTTAAAAAAAGTGTATTTTATTGAAGAAAAATTATTTTTAGAATGAAATTATCAATGTTGTTTACTCATATGAAATTAATTCGTTTATTATTAACTAATGAAGTGTTTTTCATCATATATATTGAGCCAAAACCCAATTCCTCCATATATATAATTAATTAAAATGAACTCAATAAAAATATTTTTTATTAAAATGAATAATAAATATGTTTGAAAATTTTAATAATTTTTTGTTTAAATTAAATATCAAATATTCAAATGAAATATTTTTCAATGTAAATACATTTTTGGAAATGAGTATTTTTATATTTTTAATTTCATATATGGATTATTATAATTTCATAAAATATAATTTATTAGTAAAA
The DNA here is from genome assembly GCA_963277665.1 of Viscum album. NCBI lineage: Eukaryota > Viridiplantae > Streptophyta > Magnoliopsida > Santalales > Viscaceae > Viscum > Viscum album. Next base: position 65,027,050 of record OY728134.1, read on the forward strand.
ATTTTATTTTCATATTCACTTATAAATAAATATTATAAAAAACACCCAAAACTCATCCTAAGATAATATTTTTTTGATGATTTAAAAAAATGAAGATTATTTTATCTAATTAAAATTTGATAACTTATAAATTTATTTTCTAAATAATAATATAATGAAAATTTATTTTTTATAGGAAAGTGTCCTTTTAATCATTAAACATTCAAAATCACAATTCATATCAAAATCTAATTAAATTTGTGTTAATATATTAATTTTAAATAAAAAATATTATCATAACAAAAATATAAATGTTATAAAATTAATTTATTATGTAAACTAAATGTTTCTATAAAACTTTTGGTTGAAAAATCATCCCCTTTTCATTTTTAATAGTCAAAAATTGTATATCAATAATTATTTATTATATAAACATTAGATTTAATTTATCAGTTAGACTTTATATATGTCACCCATTATTTAATTTTTAATTAATGTATATATATTTATATAGTAAATTAGTTTACTGTGTTTTAATAAATTGAGGATTTATTTATAATAAATTTTTCATATTGATGCTTCATATAAAATTTCATTATTTTAATAATGTATTTTATGGTTTTTTTGTTTTGGTTTTTTGTGCATCATGCGAAATTATAAATGAAAATTATATTATCACAACCAAATAAAAATATAATATATTTAAAATTAAATTAATAATAAAATATGGGGGTGTCATATTTCCTCCTATTATATAAATTGAATGAAATATTTAAGCAACTCAAGATATAATTTCTAAAGATATATCAACCTAAAAAACGTTAGAAACATATATTTTTCCTAAGAATAGGATTATCCTTAAGATTTAGGTTGTCAACCATTTGATCTAGTATTCTATATTTATTTAGTATGAAGATAAACATTAAAAAATTGTATTCTAAAGGGCGTCCATAATCAACATCTCATTGATAGACTATACTAGTTATTATCAAATTTTATTTCCTTATTATAGTAAATAATTTTTATTCTAATTATAGATAACTAATATATTTTCAAAAATCAAATTAAATTCATCAAAATGAATGTTAATGTGATTTTCAAAATGTATATTCTCATAAAAATTAACTTGGGAAATAATAATCATATGACTATATTTTTTATCAGACAATCAAATTTATAATCATTATAGTGATGATTTTATACTCTCTGAAATCTTCATAGACCTATGAAAGTTACCATAAGATATATCAAATCAGATATCCACAAATCTATATTATAGGAGAAGTGTATCTTAATTATCAGGATTTAGTTTGTTATCGTGATCTAATTTAATAATAGTGAATGAATATTATTTTATTTTTTCCCAAAGTTTTGGATTTTAAAAATGACTATTATCCCTATAAAACCATGGATTAGAGCATGGATTTATATAATACCCAAATTCCTTGCATTTGATGTATTGATGTGTGTGTGGAGAATTACTTGGCACCTTTATACCTTCCATTATGTAAACTGAACACTTAATCTCCCTTCAAGAATCTTGTGCTCAATGACACATCCATCCCCACATTAAATATTTAATTTTGATTGAGCCATTCCCTTGGAGGCTTCTTCCCACATTCACGAAATATAGGAAGTTGAATAATTATTCATATTCCAAAAATTCTAGGAAACTTTATTATTATCTAAATTATTTATCATGGGATTTTGGTATTGTTCCATTTGATAATCATAACTCGTGAATGTTGGGTTAGAAATACTACCATATTTTTTCAACTAGAATCTGTATTATTTATCTTCACATTGTGAGAAAAACTAAATTATTTATTATTCAGATTTTTAACATGGTTTTTTTATGATTCATCCATTACATTATATAGTAGAATATTTAGGAATAATAATACTTAAATAATTTTTTTTAAAGGAATGATATAAGCTTAGAAAAAATAACTCATAAATTAAATGTGTAACTTAACTTTTGAATCTATAGGTTTCAATTTAGTTTATCCACCATAATTTTCCTATTTTTAATATAAGATAAATATATATAAATCCCAAAAAATAGTTTATAAAGTTCATTTGAATTACTAAATAATATCCTATAGGATTGAAAAACATGGTTTGTAGTTTGGAACCATTATCAATTTCAAACTGATGAATGATTTAATATCCAATACATACCTTTTACTATAACCACATCTCAACCCAAATGTAATAGAGCCCAAAAAAACTTATTTTATCTAAAAATGGTTATCAATGATAAAAATACCACAGAATATCATATGTCTTTAAAAAAAGGATTTTAAAAAATACTTATATTTATCCCTAGGGTTTTTATTAAGGTTATGTAGTCCTTATACCCTAAAACCCACATAAAATAATTCTTACTATTAACTAAAAAAATATTAACAATGGATGAGACCCAAAGTTAAAATATATTTATTTACCATCATTTTATATGTTCAAAATTTTATCTCTCCCTAGTCAAATTATCCATATAATGGAGTGTATATTGTAACATAGGATTATCTGAATAAGAAACTTATTTTTTGATACTCATGAACATTTCTATATAAATTAACTACAATAAACTCAATAATAGACTCCTAAAAATTATACTCATCCTTATGACATGGGTAATATAAAAATAAGAAAGTGTAGAGATTAAAATATAAATAAGAGTAAATATAAAAGATAATAATTTATAACCACATGTGATAAAAACATAAACATATGTGTATAGTAATTTAACCAATGTCTATGAACATAATAATATAAGATCATACCAAAATAATCATCAATAATAATATAAAAATGAAGGATATAATAAAAAAATAATACATATTTAAATATACCAATTTTATGATGAAAAATATATGAATGTAGTAGAAAAAATGTTTTATAATTAATAACATGGTTGTTCAGTAATCACTACTAGATTTTTATAAAATAATGATACATGAATCATTACCTAGTTCATATAACAGAGTGGAGCAGACGTCAATGTCATAAAAGAATAAATGTAGCATCGTTTGAACCATTAACATATTCCCGTGAAATTATAGATAAGGAATCACTATATTATTCCTATAAACATAATGGATTATGAATGACTACCTTATTCATAATCATAGTAGTGCAAGAACCACTACATGATTTCTATAATAGAGAGAAAAATAATAATCAATTACCATTATTATGTCATGTGATCTAAAAAAATTACTCAATGTATTAGAGTTCTATATGGGTCCCACATATCACATAAAGATAAAAAATACATATAGTTTCCAACAGAACATTGAAACATTCAAATTTCATTTATCACTTATTAAACCCATTGAAATTTTATGGGTTTAATGGAAGGTTTAATAAAAAACTATTTTCCATAAAGAGAATTATGGTTGATAATATCATAAAATCATATCAATGTGTGAAAAAAATGTTAAAGGATTTTGAGATAGAGGTAAAATTACATTTTTAAGATTATTAAATAGTTCACTTTGAAAAACCAGAAGAAATATCATTATTTCAAATACTTTAGGACTCTATAAAAATTATTAATTTAAAACAAATACTTTGATTTTAATAAAAAAAAGTTTTAATAAATTACCTTTATAACAAATATGGGTTCTAAAAAATTAAATTTTATGAATTAAATATTCTTTATAAATAATTCTTTTAGAAAATTAAATTACACTAAAGTATTATTTAAAAAAATCATCCTTAAAATTAATTTATTAAATCAAGAATTGATTTATTTAAAATCACAATTTTTATTCTAAAAAATATAAATAAATTTAATTTCGCTTTCAAAAAAATTACAAATAATTTTTTTTGAATACCATTTTAATACTTGAAAATAAATAATATGTTCGGATCAATAAATGAATTAGTTCTCACATAAAACCATAAATGAATGAGTTCTCACATAAGACATTAAAAGGGATGAATTTTTCCAAATGATACAGGTGGGAAATGAGGAAATTTTAATTCCAATAATTTTTAATAAATAATAGAAATTAAAATAAAACATTAATAAATTTTGGATTCAAGGATAATAAAATTGATAATGTAGATTTCAATATAGGTTGTGATATTTTTGGACTATAAAGAATATGTGGGGGTAAGTTTCTCTCACAAACATCACATTGGGTAAATTATTTTTCATGGGAAATGAAAATAGAGGTAGGAAATTAAAAACCTAAATAATAAAAATAGTATAATAAAATGTTCTGTGTTTTAGAGAGAAATAGAATGAAAAATTCCTATATGAATTATCAGTCAAAATTAATCTTTATTTTAAAATGATATTAGCGACTAAACCCTTTTGGCTTGGTAACCCTTGATCCAAAGATCCATATAATAAATTACATGGGATGGATATTTAATAAATTTGATAATAATTAATTAAATGATAAAATACATCCATGGGTATTATAGTTACAACATAAATAAAAATAATTTTTGGATACAGCATAAGTCTCAATTAAAAAAATGAGATGAGAAACCCCTTTTCATAATTCGTAGCTTACATTATTGTTATGAAACTTCCTCTATGGTAAATATAAATATCATAATTACTTATTTTAGAAAAATATTTACATATATTTCCTTATAAAACTGAAAATACTATAATTTATTATACATTTATCAGTTAGTTTTATATTATTTTCATTATCAGATAGTAGTGAATTTGACTGTTTCGGGCATGATTTAAAATGTTGATGTAGATTTCAATTCATTTATATGAATTTAATAATTATTATATTATACAAGGTACATTAGTAAATTTTTTATATTTATTTATAACCCTCAAATTTCATTCAATTATTATTTTGGTCATGATTCCTAAATACCTAAATCAATGTAGATTTTCTGTCATTAAATTTAAATGAAAAAAAGTATGTATATCAATAAGAAATTAAATATTAATATAAACCACGAAAAACCAAATAAAAAATATTTACCTAAAATAATTATCTTAATTTATTTATTAAATTCATATAATAATACATTTTTTATGGTTATTATAAATAAATTGCATCATTCCATTATGGAGGAAGTTAGCACATACACATTATTAATGTTTTTATTTTCAATAGAATGAAAAGAATGTATGAAATAGATTATGATTATAGATTCTTAACATTTTATAAATAACATATATATTCATTAAATACATATTTTTATGCATTAATTTATGTTTCTGAATGAAAATGGAACATACAGTTTTATGGATGTGAAATTATACTCATATGAACAAACAACATTTTCATTTTTTAAAGAATAATTTGAAAAGGGAAAAGTTAGATAATTATGATTACATAAACATAAGAACATGTCAGAATATAAATAATATATATTTTATCATTTTTAATGGTTTTGATATTTATAGATGAGAATGATAAGAAAAATTATTAGAAAATGATTAGTACTTATGTTGTGATTTTGAAAATTCTCTTGATGTACCTCCTGAAAATGGGGGACATGGGTTAGATTATTCTTACCAAAGGATTAGGAAAGTGGAAGTGAACTCTAAAGGAGTTATAATTTCAATATATTCAATGTATAGTCATTATTTTTTAGTGTTTTTTATAGGTTGGTATAATACCCATTTTAAAAGTGATGGGAATGACATTTTTGTAAATATAACCACATAATGTAAAAGGTCTAGATGTTTCACATGGAAAGTGGACTCAAATTAGAAAATAATGTAGAGGAGACAAGTTGTGGTCAATATAAACCTCACCGCCCAATATAAGGCATGAGTTAACCTGTTTTATATGTATTTTAACTATAAATTCCATGCATTTCTATTTTTTTGTTTTTATTATGCTAACTTTTTTAACATATAAATTTTTTTTATAAAATAAAATAAAATAGACCTTTTTACATAAATTATAACTACTAATTACAAATATTAAATCTATTATTTCAAATAAAATTTATATGGTCAAGAAAAAATAATATTAATATTAGTGTACATAATGTTTAGAGAACATTTTTTAGAAAAAGTACCTTTTATTTATAAAAACAATTATGGAAAATTATCATTTTTGATTACTTACATGACATTAATTTCTTTATTTCTAAACAAATAGGACTTTTGGGGCCTTATAATCTATTAAAAACCTAATTTCACATTCTAGATACAATATTAATTGTAATGGACAAAAAAATATTAATAATTAATATAATTATTACATACAATTCAAAATATGAAACATAGGTTCTCTAAATTCAATATAGAGTTTTTCAATGAATTATTTCAGTACATAAGTAATTTTTTCCTTGAAAAATAATTTTAGATTTTTTATTTCAATAATATTTTAAGATAATATCTTAAATGATGATTTGTTAGTAAGCTATGTATTTTACACTATACAATTTAAATATTTCATTTGATAAATCTTCCAACAAATAATCCAAGGAAAACATTTTTATAATGATTTAGGAAATGATTTAATTTCATGAAGTTAAAATTTTAGAATTTATAAATATGTATTTTAATTTAAAAATATAATTAAATAATATTATTATAGAAAAAAATATTTTGAATATTAAAGATACATATTATTATTTCATAACAATTTCTGATTAAACAAGTGTTAGTATATTTCATTTGAAATATTACATATTCCTAGAATAATATTTTTAAAATTGATGGATTTTATTAATTATGTAATATATATACCAAATTAAAAATAGATCATTGAAAAATATCCCCATTAAACATTTAATAGGTTTAAATCACATTCAACTAATTATTTATCTTCTAATAATTAAATTTAAATGATTAATTAGTATTAATATATATATATATATCTCTTCCTTTCATTTTTATGTAATTTAATATTATGTTTTTCAAATAAATAATTCTATTATATTTTGGTTTAGGTGAGGCTTTATTATTATTGTAATTTTATTATTGATGTTTCATGTCATATTGAATTATTTTAATAAGGGTTTTCAAAGTTCATTTATGTTTATTATTGCATGCATCATAAGCTAATAAAAATAAAATTTATTTGTTCATAAGTTAATAAAAGTAAAAATTATTTAAATGGAAATTAATAGAAAAATATCAAATTGTTTTAGTGGTTTCTTAGTATTTCCCTTTCTTTTTTGGATTTAGAGGTTACACGCATTTATTATTTTCATTAACCCTTATATATTTTAACTAGTTGGGGGGTAATATATGTACTTCTTATATAACGCCAATATATTTTAAATTTGGAACATCATATTCGATAGCGTATATAACAAACAACACCCTTTTTACGAGATAATTTTATACCTTTTTACATTATTATATATTTATTTTAAAATAAATTAATTCCCTTTGCTACATGTCATTGCACACAACACTGGGTTCGAACAGAATGTGATATTATAAGTAAATATATTCATTTAAACATGACCATTATAACTTAGCTGTAATATTGATGGTTATGAATAGTAGTAACTAAATTATCTATATTATATTATTTATTTTTGTATAAAATATATTTAATGGTTATCAATTAATTTGAAAAAATTAAGAACCACTTGAAAATAATTGAAATTTTTTCTCAAAAACTATATTTTTCTAAAAGGGGGTATTATCAGGACATTAAAACATAATTTAAAATAAACATTACCAAAAAAATGAAACATCATTTTTGAATTATACAAGTCAAAATTTTCATCAGGTAAATTTTCTAGTAGTTTTTGAAACATTAATTTTTTATTACTAGTTAAAAAGTACTTATTTTTAAAGAAAATATCTGTTTAATTACAATTATTTAAAAGGTTAAATTATATATTAAGTTTGTTTTCTTATAAATGTATTTATATTATATTAAAATTTAACTAATATAGGTCATTTTAATGAATTTAATATTGAATTTGGGTATTATAACATTCTATACTTCTAATAATTTTCTCTTTGGAAAACCATTCTTTCTTCAAGTATATGGTTTAATTTTAAATTTAATTATAACAATTTTTTTAGTTTAATTTGGAAAATGAATTTAAATGATTTTGATCAACATAATTTATGTTTTATAATAATTTCAACTTAATTTTTTACAATAAAAAATAGTGAAAATAGTAAAAATTAATTATCATGGTTAAGAAAAAAATGATTTACCAAGGGTTCAACTAAGACGTTAAGTGTTAAATATGACCTAAAACTAGTAAAATACCCATTTAATGGACATATTTAGACCTTATAACCTGTAATTTTCTATAATTTTTCATTTATGTGGATCTTGGCATGAAATAAATGGTTATTACTTTTTCATTTCAAAAATTTCATCTATATCCTCTCCCCAACTTATAAAAGAAAATATCATTTTCTCCCATATTAACACATAAAAATCCATTTGGTTCATCTAATTCCTACCAAAATTAGTTAAATAATCAACTAAAAACATCATAGATACCCTTTATTTTGTTATAAATCTATCCTATAATGGATTTTGTTGAAAACCATAGGAGGTCATACGAAGAAGATGTAATTTCTAAAATGATCATTTTTATATTATTTTTTCCGAAACCTACTTCAAATTTTATTTAATAAAAACAATATAATAACACCAGTATATAAAATATATGGGTTTATTATTATGTTAATCTCATAACATAGATCCATCTCCACTTCTATTAAATGGGAAATGAAATGGTTGATTGTGTGTATGGCTGACAACCTCCTCATGAGCCGATGTAATTCAATTTCCATCAACACCTTTCATGGATGGATATAATGATTTATTTAGTGTATATATATGTATGATATTTTTTAATTATTTTACTTCATTAGTTTTTATATCACATATAACTTCTTACTTTCCATTATGTGTGGGGACTTGATATCGCCGATATTGTGTATGACCGACTACCACCACAAAAAGAAATGTGATTCATTATTCTCTTAGTCTTTACCTAAAATGTTTTATGGTTAATGTTAAAGAATATAAGTGATATTTATTGTATTAAAAATAATTATATAGGTACAATATTACAGATAACCTATTATGTTACTATCCATTGGAAAAAAACAATGTCGCTCATGTTTATGTGTGGACAACCACCTCTATGTAGTAATGTGAAATGTTTTCCAATTAATTTTTACATGGATGGTAATGAGGATATATTTTATTAATATAAATTCTACATATTAAATAATAATTATTGTGAAATTTTGAATTAATATAATTTTTTTCTCTCCATCCCTTAAGAAATATATAAATAATGTTCATGTGTGTGTACGACCTACCATCTCAATGAATTGTATAATCCATTTTATATCTCTAAATTTAATAGATTACTATAAAAAATATGTAATAAACACATATTATATTAATTTCTTGGTTAAAATTCTCAATATTATGTAACCCTCTTCAAATTAACGGATCAAAGTCACTGTGATACAACATACATTAAAAGTAAGCAACTATCACATCAAACATTGAATTTAAAAAACATTATAAGTAAAAGGGTTATAAAATAATATAATTAAATCATATATAGTATGATATATATTTTTATGGTTCTATAATATATTTATAATAAACCTATATATATTATATTTTAGTTTTAGACACGTATGAGTAAGTTGACCTGATGTGAGGGTTTCTCATCCTACTATTTCTTCCATGAGATATACACGATATTCCCCACTTATTACATTGTGTGGTTTATATATTGAACATTATGATATTTTATATCATGAACATATTTATCTTCATGGTGATTAAATTTTCATTTAAAGTTATTTCTTTCATGGGGATTTTGATTCAGAAGATACCAAAGTGGTAAGTGTTTATTTCACAATATCAACATTATTTGGGATTATTTTTGTTTAAGTATAACTAGGAAGAATTATTTAGTATTTCTGTCATAAAAAAAATATATTTCCTTATCCTTATGATTTTAAAAAAAATTCAAGTAATATTACCATTTTTACACTCGTTGATACATAAAATGATTGAGAAAATATCTATAAGACAAGCCGAATTCATTTCTCTCTTTTTCCAGAAATCATTCATCTTCTAAAACCTGGTTTTATAAATTTATTTTCAAAAAAATATTTAAAATTCTCCAAATAATTTATTAATAAAATTTTTACCCATGATTGAATTTTTTTTACAATATTTTCTCAATGGAATCATCATTTCATTTTCCAACCATTTTTATTTTACCAAAAATGTTATTGGAATAATTTTTCAAACTTGTATTGCATGAAAAAAAATTCTTCCACCATGAACACTAAATAATTTAATGATACATTATATATTTTCACTATTTATTTTCACTGAAATTATTTTTAAAACATATTACATTTTAATAGGTAATATTTTATGGGACCTGTTGTTTTTACACAAAAAAATTTTATTGATATTTTTATTGTATTTCTATTTATCAATGACATGAAACGTCCATTTTACATATGATCAAATAGTGATATTTTGTATTTATATCAACGTTATTATTTAATTGAATTTATTATGATCAGTCTGACTATGGATGTTTATTTTTATTAATATCCTCCATATAAATGTTTATGGTTTATGGTTATATTAATTTTATTAGGGGTAAGTATTAACATAATTAATTTTAGTATTTCAATAAGAATGTTTATATTGATTATGTATCACCCATTTCAAACGTGTAATTTATTATACTAAGTATGTAATTGGTGGAGCCCTGTTATATATGCCCCTTTACACATTGACATGACTCTTGAGACAATTGAATTGGGAAAATAAGACAAGATTCCACCCACAGATTTAAACTATTTATGAAGGGTCTTGACAACATATTTTATATGTCTAAATTTTTTCATTCCATCATCATGTGAGAAATTATTTATGTTCATATAATTTTAATATTAGTTATAATATCCAAGGATAACTTTAAATATGGTTATATTATTTATCTAGGTTTATTCAATCATCATTAATTTCTACCATATTATGATCATTTTATTGATTAAAGTGAATGAGTTTTAGTTATTTACCTTTTACTATTGATTATGATTAGTTATTAATGATAGAATTCGCAGTGATCTAACCCCTATAGATCATTTTATCTAACCCCTTTCTTGTGTTTTATTTTACCCAAAATTATTATAATTGTTTTATTAATAATATATAGATATATAAAAAGGGTAATAATAAAATTCTCAATGAAAAACATTATATATTTGATGTTTTAAAATGTAATGTGAATTTTAATCATGTATCTAGTTTACCATGGCTAATAAACTATCTAGTCCTCTAGTATTTTATTCCATGTATATTAATATAATATAATAATGTATCAATTGAATATGTGACATCCAAGACCCGGATGCCACTAAATGGGTTCCCTAAGCCCGGTGGGAAACATGGCGTCATGTGCATCTCCCCGAATGCCAGAGGTTGCTGACTAGCAGTGAGGGCCAAGGGTGTGTCTGTGGGAAGACTATGCCATCATTACCAAAGTGTTGCGCTCTGATGGATGTAAACATAGGTAAATGGTGGAAGTGATATATATAAATAGAAGTCACAATGGAAAATAGAGACAATAGTAACAATAACTAAAACAAATGTAATAGCATTCAATTAATGAAGATATGTCATGTCACTGGAAAACTATAAATCATGGATACAAGATATTAGGAATAACATGTTCCACATTAGTATAAATGAAATCAAAGACTATCCCAAGAATCCTGATCTCTGGATCGGTCATCTACTATCAAGATTCAGACTAAACAGTAAACAATCAAGTGTTTTAAGACGTATGATTCCCTTTTTCAACACCTTCAACCATATAATCTATTCCGGGTACCAAACGGCACCCAGAGAGGGTGTGAGATAAATCTTAGTGGTCCACCACCAATGGTGTCTATAATATCTGGCCCATGTAATGGAAATTTAGTAGGGTGAAACAATACGTATATAATGTAAATCAATACAATGTAACTAAATACCCCAATACCTAATTCAGCCTTGGAATCATGTTTGAACATGTCAAAAATTATTTATTTTAGTATTACCAGTTTATAAATAAGTCACATGTAAGAAATTGCAAAGGTTCCAAGTTGTAATAAGGAAACCCGTAATGAGATTTCATAGTGAAGTCCCAAGGTAATAACCCCAGAGACATAAACCTAAAAGATCACTAACTTAGTAATAATTGTATCCTAACATGGTTTGATAGTGTAATCCAAGGAGCATAGTTCAAGTAATTCCACAATATGGTACCAACCGAGTCCAAGGGGATCGTCCATGTTCAAACGGGGCTAATCATAGATAGGGCCTTATGGGTTGTAACCACAGTGCTTACTTTTCAATGTTGCATCTAAGGGGTGTATCCAAGGAATCCTATAATGATATTGAAGGGATACTAAAGTGTCATACTAGGAATACAATAATATACAAGGATCGGTATCTAGGTGGGTCTCAACAGATGAAAGTTGTATCCTTGAATAGGAATGGGGTTCCTGAGTGGTCATGGAATTCTCCAATCAGAATCCAAGGCGAGCTTGAGTCAGGTCATTCCTATTTGATTATGAAGTCATGAAATATTTCATTTGTTCAAGCCTTTCCTTTCATTATTGTGATAAGTTTAAGTGGTACTCAATCATTGTTTCCTTCCCTACATTTCATTAGAGTGATAAGGTTAAGAAGCGTGCAACCTTTTAATTAAGTCATAATTAATGAATAAGCCGATTTGGTTCAAGTCGTTCCTTTCATTAGTGTGACAAGGCCAAGTAGCATGAAACTATTCATTTAATACATTTTTAGCATATTCCATATTCATGTTTCATTCCAATACCTTACATTAATGTGGTAAGGGGTTCTACAGATAAGAAAACCTACTATTCATTTACATTTAATGCCATGTTATCTTCTTAGTATACTTGCTAATCCACATTTCACATTTCATTTTCAAATTGAAGCACTTATCTTAGGTGGGTAAAGTGGTGAGAATACATGGTACTTTACATTATGAAATTCAAAATATAAATCAATCCATTTAATATAGAATTTCTTACCCTTTATAAGGTCAATCCAAGGCACACCCTAACAGTGTCTCAAACGTGTCAAAACACTAAAATGATAAATATGGCATAATATCCTACATGGAATGGATGGAGTTAGGGTAGTAACCACAAATAATTTATCACATATATTGAAAGTGCATAACCATACAGTTCTAATGAGTATAAACATGGAAATGTATTCTATAAACAAAACCCGATGAAATCGGTGGGCCCCACACAACAATTCCAAAATCCAAGAAATCGAGGGATGAGTTTTAGACCACACACCTTAAGGTTTTATAATTAACATAATCTAATATTGGCCCTTTATTTGGCTCATATAGGAGTATATCTAAGAAAAGGAGAAAAACACTCATACCCTGATAACTAGGTTGAGAGAAAGAGATAAGAGGAAAGGCTTAAACAGACTCAAGTAATTACCATTGTGCATACAACGTGATGAAATGAAGCTCAAACGAATCTTGGATTAAATAGGGATCTTTATTCCTACTATAGGTGTTCAAAAATCATCAATTTGAGAGAGAAATTGGTTAATCCTGTTGGTTCTCATATTAAGAGGAAGAAGGATTATTAATAGATGATTAAGGGAAAAACTGGAAAATTTCCCTTGAAAATGGAATGTGCACAGTTTGTCTGCACGGATTGATAAATCATGAAAAAACCATGCATGGTTACCTGGGTAGAAGGGGAACTTGCATGGTTAGGTTGCACGGTCATGCGACAACCATGCGAGGAGGCTCTTTCCAGAATAAAATCATCATTATGGTTAGGAAAACCATGCGCCAACCATGTGCTAACCATGACACTTGTCCAGTTTCCCCAAAAAGATGGATTCTAGGATCCAAAATTTACTTGGATATCCCTAAAACCTTTTCTAATAGACTGGGCATCGATATTAGGTCCAAAGTAAAGATTTAGATTAAAATTTGAAGGATCCATACCTAATTGAAAAAATAGGTTCTTACAGTCTTCCCCCCCCCATAAAAGAACTCATCCCTGAGTTCACCTTACAAGGGTGTAGAAACACTATCTGAGAACGATTATGGTCATTGGGTGCATACATCTTCCACCCTATCCCATGACTTGTCCTTTACGTGGAAATTATACTATAGCACCCATACTAACATGATAGACCAGCCTCATAGAGCCTCCGTGCTCTAGTCAATGATGTGTACTAGATACTCCTCAAAGGTATCATCAGAATCTAACTCAACTACCTCAGGATAAAAGGTATGAGATGGGTCGCATTTTATTTGAGAAGATGTAAAACATGGAAGACTTCATGAATGGAATGGTACCTTTGAGGTAGTAGCAACTGATAGACTATTGGACTGACTCTCTATAAAATCTTAAATGGACCTATATAACAAGGATACAACTTTCCCGTCTTTCAAAACCATAAACTCCCTAGCATAGGTGATAAACAAAGAAAAACATGATCCCTAACTTCAAACTCAATAGGTCAGTAACAATGATCATCATAAGATATTTTTCTAGACTAAGAAGTGGTCTTATGCTATTTGATCAGCTAAACCTGATTTGAATTCTCTTAAATGAGATGAGGACCTAGTAGGGTTGCCTCACCTGCCTTAGCCAATATTGGGTGAATGGAAGGGCCTACCATATAAGGCCTTAAAAGGATCCATTTGAGTTTTTGCCTAAAATTTTTTATTATAGGCGAACTCGGAGAGAGGTATATGCTTCTCCAATGAACCACTGAAATCAAGGACACATGCTCGGAGCATACTGCAAATAGGTTCAGGATTGTAGCAAACTAGAACCTAAAGAAATTTATTAAAAAACAAGAGAGAGTGGTAGAATAGGGGGTTTACAGAGATGGGAGTAAAAAACACCATGCACATCCAAATCAACAAGATAAGAGAAAAAATCAGGAACAACAAAGGATCATCCCATGGAGGCCTCCAAAATAGCTCTATTTGACCGAGCATCTTCAACCTGATTGGACTCTCTGTAGACATGAGTGGCATTAAGGTGGATATTCTCAATCATCTAAAGTCATTCAATCCAGAAGAGAAGGATTTTTCATGGAACTAATATGGAGGGATAATACCTATCTAAAACGATAGTATGTGGAACCCATGGAGTCATATAATCTCATGAACATACAGTCTTTCTAGCTCATCAACTAAGAAAGCCTCCCAAATAGGAATGAATTGGGATGATTTCCTTAATCGGTTAATGACTATCCATATATCATTGCAACCCCTCAGTGACCTAGGTAAACCAACTAAAAAATCCATGGCAACATCTTCTGCTTCCCATTCTGGGACTATAAGTGGTTGTGACAAGCCTACAGGTCTCCAATGCACCATATTCACCTGCTGATAGGTGGAGCACCTAGTGAGAAGCATGTTATCTAATGTTTCATCCCATGAAACCAATACTGGTATCATACAGCTTCGAAATTCTAGGATAAACTGCCCACTAATAAGTGTGTGACTCTTTTATCCACTCCTCTCTTATATCTGTAGGAACCCAGATATGTCCACATAGACATAGGAAGTCATCTCCATCCACTGACCAATCTAGAGGTGTGTTATCTCCTGATATAATCTCCCAGAGAACTAATCCTTCTAGATATGAAAATTGTCAACTCTTGACTATATAAAGGAGGGAAGAGGTAAATTTGAAGGATGAGATGTAAGACTACTCATTACTATCATGAAACTCTAGATGAAGCTCATAAAATAGAACTATTTACTACCATTCATCACTGGCTTCCCATACTAATTGTGCCTGATTTTTCTGAATCAGTGCATCTACAAACACATTTTCCTTCCCAGGTGTATAGGCAAGCTCAAAATAAAATGATTTTAGATATTTGAACCATCTTATCTATTTGAGGTTCAATTCACGCAGAGAAAAGATATATTTGAGGCTCTTGTGGTATGGTACACTACAAATAACTCACCTAACAGATAGTGTCACCAGCAACGTAAAGCATGGACAACTGATTCTTGTTCAAAGTTGTGTGTTATGAAATTTATCTAACGAGGCCTCAACTCCCAAGATCCATATGCGATGACTTTGTCTTACAGCATCATTATTGCTCTTATACCAATTCTATATGCATCATAGAAGACGATATAACTTATTCCTAGCTCCGGAAGAGTCAAAATAGGTGTCAATACAAGCCACCCTTTTAGCTCCAAAAGGCTTTCTCACATGCTTCTGACCATATGAACTTGAAAACTTATTTGTAAGACTAGAAAGAGGTCAAGTAAGGTGGGGAAAGTCATGTATGAAAATCTTGTAATATCCTTCCATCCCCAAGAAACATCTGATATCAAAAATGTTCTTGGGATGCACCCAATAAACTACAAAACTAACTATTTCTACCCTACTGGAAATTGACTCTAAGCCAACGGTTCTATAACCACGATTTAAAAAAATCGTAGGTATAGACCATTTTTCAAAAGCAATACCCATAGTGTGCTAAAAATCATCGGAATAACCCTTAAAAAAATGACCCTCACTCGGGCTTTCCCCCACCCTCCCTCTCGACGAGCCCTATTCTCCACTCCACTCCCCTCCCCTCCCCGCCTCTGCCTTAACATCCCGTCCTCTGCATCTGCCTCTGCCTCAACATCCTAGCCTCCGCCTCTGCCTCGACATGCTGACCTCCGCATCCCATCCCCCGCCTCCCTCCCTCCACCTCAACCTCCCGGCCCCTACCTGTCGACCGCTGCCTCCCTCCCTCTACATTCACCTCCTGGACCATGCCTCCCTCTCTCCACCTCTCGGCCCCCACTTCTCTCCCCCCTCGTCTGCCTCCCTCCCTCTGCCCCAACTTCCTGTCCTACGCCTCTCAGCCCCCACCTCCCTCCCTACACCTTCCTGCCTCTGCGTCTGGATCAGCATTCGCATCTGACTCCCTACCTCGGACTCTTGCTCCTCCTCCCCATTATCTCCCTTCCTTACCAGTCCATAACCCCTAATTTACTTGGGTCACCTCACATCACAGGTAAGTTTGATTCAAATGTTCCCCTAATTTTAAATTCCATCTAAAATCTCAAATATAAAACCTATTATATTTGATGAAGGATAATTTTTAGAACATGTTTTGATAAATAATGAATTGTTTGAGAAGGCATTAGATTAATCCAAATAGTTTTTTATGTCATTTGAGGGAAATATGGAATTAATTTTTCTTTCATTGAAAAATTACATAGTTTGAAACACACCATCTGCACATACCACTTTATTTTTTGCATGAATATAAATTTTTTGATTGCCTCAATATGAATTTATAGGGAGCTTTGTACTACTCTGAGATCTAATGTGCATGAATTTAATTAGGCTTTTTAAGACATTTCATGATGCATAAGACTTGGGGAATATGATTTTCAGTGTGTATGAATTTATATTTAAGATTGAGGTATATCAATGACACATTAAATTAAAAAAATGAAGATGATGAAATGGGAAGATGAGATAAACCATACTATAGTGAAGGTTTTGGTCACTATAAAATTAATATGACATCACCATGATGAAATAATGGTGGAAGTTTTGTTCATCATAGAGGATTAATGAATCAAAGGGAGTGTTGAAATGACATGATAGTCAGTGCACCAAGAATTGTTGAGGTCATGGGGGAAAAATAGGGAAAAATAACACCAAATAATTGATGTGAATTTTAGGAAAGATGATTATCTGTGAGAAACATAGAATAATTTATTCTATAGTGAATACGATGTTCAATGTCATGATGATGCACATATAATATGAGGGATGATCTTCAAATTGTGAGGACCACACTGTGGTAATTTCTAGGTTACTGTTTTTATTATCCTTTCAAGATCGAATTTGATTGTGCTCTATCATAGGTAAACCCACACCTATGTCTATGTTGTGTTTCTAGGTCATTCAAACATACATGATTTAAATAGATTTAAATCAGTGGGATCTATAGAGATGATGAGGAAATGATAATTCAAATATTACATGGAGATTATAATCAAAGTCTATAGGAGATATTATTGAAAATAATATTGTTTTTAAATGATTTTAAATTATCATATATTGAAAACTGACCCAACATTTCCACTTTTTTGATAATTAAATCCAAACTAAAATGAATGGAAAACCCTAAAATGAATCACACATTGATAATATATAACTAAAATAAATTGAAGTGAAGTGAAGTGAATTAAACACAATCAATTGGATTTGGAATGAAATAAATAAAACAAAATTGAAGTGTACAAAAATAATGTAATGTGAACTGGGCCAAATAGAAATAACCAGTATCAACAAAATTAAACTATACATAAAATAACTGAGAAAAATCATGCCTAGCTAAACAAAACCAAAAAATAGATGGAATCACATCCTCTTGAACTAATATAATTTGTTTCCCCCTTTCCTGAAGGAACATGTTTTGTCCCCTGGGTGTTGTGGTTCTTATATTGGGGTAGTGACTTTTATAGTCACAAGAGACATGTATGCTAGAGTTTAGTTTTTATTTTATTTTCTTTATCGTATCATCCACTTAGGTTTTTTATAGCTTTCTACGAATGGAGGGTAGTTATATTCTGAGAAGGGGGATAGAAGGGCACTGGAGGTGGCTAGGCAGTTTTCTTTGCAGGGGAGGGAGACCAGGGTAGTGGAGATATTAATTAGTTTGTTTCATTTTTTTCTACCTTTGTACTATGTTGCTTCTGTTTATTTTCTTTTCCTTTGGTGTGGACATCCGACGTACGGATGAGTCATGCCAAAATTTTACTTATTCGCTGCCATTATTTTAATTAATTGTTTTTGGGTGAAACAGTTCCCAAGTGGTGATTCCTTGATGTCTTTATGCTTGTCCCAACCTATGGGCATATACCATCGACCTTAGTTCATCCTAGTATTCCTCTATTATAGTCTATGTATGAACCATGGGAAGGCCTAGAAAACATGTATAATTAGGGAGGGATTAAGAATGTCTAGGAATTAATTGTGAATTACCATGAATAAGGATTGAGGACATTGGAATTTATAATGAGCAGATTTGGGAGACTATGTAATATATATTGATTCTGGAAATGATTTGGGTATAAATTGTGGTGAAATGATAATTCATTGGGACTAATAAATGGAAATTCACATTCATAACCAATTTGATAATGTAATATCAGATCATGAGCTACTTTAAATTGTTGGAGTTAATGAATAGACTTCATTCCAATGCAACTATAGAAATACCTTGGTGCCAAAAATACTCTATCATATAATAGTTACTTTGGTTTGAAATTCCCAGTAAAACCTTCATTGACCTCATGGAAGGACCCATGAATTTTAAGAAAATCACAACTGGGGGAAAGTAGTTATTCCCTTATCACATACACTGATTGGAGTTCCACACAACCCTAAATACAACAATATCTTCAAAATAAATACCAGAGGTTGTCTGAAACTACCTTCGTTCTCCGATACAATGTTAGGAACATGGTGAATCCTTCCACTGGTTCTTCTGTGAAGATTTTGTTCATTCGTAGAGCCACCCAAAAGAGTTTTGTTTTTCCAGGGAATCCCACTCATCTGGAAAAGGATTGGTAAATGCCTCGTGATAGTTGGGATCTCTAGATTGACTTGACTATCTCTACAGGGAAAAACTAAATGCCCCCTCTAAGACTTTCAACTTTCAAAAATATCATACCCAGGACCAGGGTGATCAATCCCTTGTCCGAGACACCAAAGGGAATGCCACATAACACATATAAAAGAAAGTTTTATATTTTTCGTCTTCTCTATACTCTGGTTTTATAGGCATGAAAACCTTTACTGTGGTCAAATATGTGATCTATTGAAATCTGCGAATATCCAAAAATCTTCATTCATAACATCATTGACATGAGACCTGAAAACTAGATTCATGCAACCATGTGAACCATGAAAGAGTTTCATTCACATGCTACATGTTTTCCCTTATAACACTTCATATTATCCTACTTTTCCACACCTACAGCCATAGTTCCCATTCTATAACAGCTTCATGGAAGCTTCTGACTCTTTATACAGGCCATTGAAATGTTGTGTAACCTCATCCTACTAAACTAGTTAAAAATTTCTCCAATATTCATGTATTTTAAATTAGTTCCAAACTTCAGATATTAAGATCAATTCCATCCTTAATATATCAGCCCACTACAATGTTGCTGGAAACCCATATCAGAAGGCATATCCTTTTGTCCAAATTAGGCTAAACAGCCTGTATGAATAAAGTTTCTAACCCCCCTTAATGCCTTCATTTCCTACCACCACATGGTGGAATGATTTTACCATGATAGGCACTTTCTAATATTGTCTTCTTCAAGAATCTTCAAGGTTATCTTGGAAAAACCACTCAGATAATACCATCGTGTTAGTGAAAAATAAATTTACATGAAATATTAAATAATTCTACTTCCTCATAAATGTGTGCAATCACTTAACCAAGGTTTTCCATCATCACATAGGGCTTAAACCCACTTTTGGATTCTTCCAAGTTTGTCACAAAAATGTTGGGGGGTCAAGGTACATGACTTTGACTCTTGGATCACCTCAAATAATCCTTGATATTCACTATTTTATAATATTTCAGCATGCACAGACATATTCTAGAATGTATATACAGATTCATCATAGTTTTCTCCATGGAAATGTATGAGGCAATATTGTTTCAAATATTTTCCTTACCACTAATTTCATAATATCCTTTCACTTCCAATCTTTATAGACATATTTCAGCATAGAAAACACAAATTCTAGCAAATACAATCAGATTCCAGCATTAAATCCCCAAGAAAACATATTTAACAATACAGCTGGAGAGATTCCAGCTTGTATCCTTCAAGGTGATATATTTAAACAGCTCTTTCACTTAAATTATTCCTCAAATAGTCAATAATTCTTCTTTTTACGCAAACCTAGTGCAACTTCCCCTTGGATAGAATATCCCCTAAATCAATACACACATCTGTTTAAACAATACAGAGCAAGTGGAGAGGGGGTATCTCCAATATCTTAATTATGTGAAATGTGGTTGGTCCTTGTGAACCAACCCCTTCCATTATTCTTCCAAGTTTTTCTTTGATGTGAAACACTTGGACAAACCTCCTCATTGCATTAATTGGAATTAACCCCTTTTGTAATGACCAACTCACTGATAAATAATTCTTCCTTTGAAGCATGATATTTTGAGTTTTTTTATCCCTCTTTCTCCATGTAAGAGATGCTCATAGTGGTATGGTCAAAATGTCATAGACATGTCATTGTGGTAACATCGTTCTATGTTTGTCTTCTTAAATTACCAATGGATTTGTACCGCATACTTCTTGAAGCCAAAAAAAAACTCTTCGTGCTATTTTCTATTTCACTCACTAAATGTAACTCTTCCTCCAGCTTAGTGACCCTCAACTACTTCACCTTTAGTATTTCTTCTACATTCTCAATGGGAGAATTATTTTCATCATGAACTATTATCAAATTCTCTTCGTGTTGTTTTCTAAGAATATCCATGGTGACTTCATGTTTTTTTAATTTTCATGCTTACTTTCTATAAGCTCCAGCACAAGGCCCTTTTCTAATCATTTAGCTTATGAATAATTCTGTTTTTGTTAACTTTTTATCTTCTAACTTTTAGATATTTATATTCTACTCATGAACTTATTCAACATCTAAATTAGTAAATAAAATATTCAACACTCAAAACACTTTCAGATTTACATCAACTGAAGTAAAAAAGAATTACTAACTTCTAGTCTTCCACAACAACCTCTTCAATTTCTACTTTACCTTTTGGAATTTCTTTCTAGTATGTGATGCGCTAGGAGAACCCTTAGCATCTATTGATTTAATTTCTAGATTAACATTCCAAACTCTTTATCCCTTATGTTTTTGGTTCATTTTTTTGAATAGAAACATTCAGATACTTCTCCATCAATCATAGAAAAAATATTTCTTCCATACTTAGCCAGAATCGTGAACTATTTTCAAATAGTCATGATGATTGTAACATTAAATGATCATTATAAAATCAAGAAACCTCAAATAATTCCAAACAGATAAACCTAATGTATCGCTTTGATTGTAACACATACATATTATCTTCTTAGCTATTACGTAAGAAACCGTTAATCTTATGTATCACTATGAGAATTAATTCCATGTTTTTAAGATCTTTTATCTTCTAGTAAAGTCTTATGAACTTTTTCAAGGTTGTCTTATTTAGCTTACATTGATGCCTCTATTTTGGTGATCAGTACTTTATCTTTTAGATAAACAATAGCTTTTGTCTACGAATCATCTTTTGAAAATATATCTTCATTCTTTCTTCACTTCATTATATCTTCCAAATATGAACCTTTCTTCATCTATCATCTTTTAGATTCACTTCATATTAGCATCAATAACTCATCTTGTAACTTTTGGAAAATAAATTCTATAATGCTTTAACCGCTATGATGGGTCGAGTACTAGAATTGATTACTCATCATTTAGATGGGTTTAATATGAGTGTATTGAGAAATCAGTTTTTTATGTCGATAATTATTACCTTTCACTTTAAATTACAATTCAAGAAAAGAGTGAGGTGTTACGGAAAGGAAACATATAAACACATCTGATACTGTACATATATTTCCAAATTCTCCCAAGTACTTGATATCAGATATCCCAATACAATTCTTCATTAAGTAAGAAGTCTATATGCTCCTGAATATGGTTTCTGAGTTGACCTACAAATGCATCATTAATGGATTTTTTCATCATTTTCATGATTGATACAATGAGGTTCACTGATATAGTGATAGAGTTCTTGTTTATGGAATCTTTGATGGACTACCAGAAGGAAAATAGTTCAAACTATATAGTAGGATAGTTTTGATTATAGTAGTTGTGCTTACATTATTTTTTATTATACTAGAAATGCTTCTTGGACGGAAGATGTTGCCCCGTGGATGTCGCTGGACCGGGCCAACTGACCATGGTCACGCGGCGGCAATGCCATGATTTGGTCCTGCTCCAGGACGACACCCCCAATTGTTCGCAATCCTGTTATAATTCAATCTATGATACCTAGATAGAGTTTTAGATACATTACCCACCCATAGTTAATGGGGAGGGAGGCCCCTAGGTAGAAAATCTCTTTATTGAGTCTCTCATGAAAATATTTAGTCACCTGTAGACAACATTTGAGATGAGGGTGAAGCTTGATACTTGTATTCTACAAGGACCATCTAAGTGCTCGAGGGAAATCATAGTAAATGTTGGACAATAAGAATACTTAAGAATACTTTTATAATGATATTTGTATTAGGAAAAGTTTCCTTCAGAGTTTGATATTTTTATGATCTCAATGATCGGATGTGTGTTTTGAACCTTGTAGAGAAAATGATTATACATTATCTTTTTTTTCTATGTGAGAATAGTAAACAACACACACCTCATATAGTGTAGTTGGATATTTCTAAAACAATGGGGAATCTGATTTATGATCAACTCTTTGATAGTATTCCATGAGTCTTGTGATCAATGTTGAGACTGACTAATCACAATTTCTACCGGTGGGGCGACAACCGGAATGTTGCCTCGCCTCCTCCTGCTCCCTTTGCCCCTGGCTGAAAGATGATGCCCTGTGGATGTCGCTAGACCGGGCCAACACGTCACAGTCACACCGTGGTCATTCCGCAGTCACGTTGTAGTCACACCGCGGTCACGCCATGGTCATGTTGCGGTCACGCTGCGGTCACGCCACAGTCATGCCATAGTAATGTTGTGATTTGGCCCTGCTCTATGACGACACCCCGCGGCGGTTTGCATTCCTATCAGAATTCAATATATGATACCTAGATAGAGTTTTAGATACATTACCCACCCATAGTTAATGGGGGGGAGTAGAAAATCTCTTTATTGAGTCTCTCTTGAAAATATTTAGTCACCTGTAGACAACATTGGGGATGAGGGTAAAGTTTGAAACTTGTATTCTACAAGGACCATCTAATTTCTCGAGGGACATCATAGTAAATGTTGGACAATAAGAAGACTTGAGAATACTTTTATAATGATATTTGTATTTGGAATAGTATCCTTCCGAGTTTGATATTTTTATGATCCCGATGATCGGATGATTGTTTTGACCCATGAAGGGAAAATGCTTCTACATTATCTTATTTTTCTATGTGAGAATAGTAAACAACGCACACCACATATAGTGTAGTTGGAGCTATCTTTAACAATGGGGAATCTGATGGATGATCAGCTTTGTGTTAGTATTCCATGAGTCATGTGATCAATGTTGAGACTAACTAATCACAATTTCTGCCGGTAGGGCGATGGTTGGAATGTTGCCTCGCCTCCTCCCGCTCCCTTTGCTTCTGGCTGGAAGATGTTGCCATTCGAATGTCACTAGACCGGGCCAACATGTCATTGTCACACCGCGGCCACCTGTAATCCATCCCACACCAGCCACCACACCAGCCACCGTACTAGCTCCCACCACCCAGCCTCCTGTAAAACACTCATGCTATCCCTTTTCCACCTGAAAAACAACCCCAGCCACTAGTGCTAGCCCCCACCAGCCCCTTTCCATCCCCATGTCGCCTGCCTTCCAGCCCGCACCTTCCACCACACCAGCCCCCAGCCACTTGCATTCCAGCCTGCACCAACCCCCTAGCACATACAAAACAACCCCATACCACCTGTTCCAACCTAAACCAGCCCCTTGCCAGCCCCATGCCACCTGTATTCTAACCTACACCAGCCACTCCATCCCAAACCATCCACAGACACCAACCACAACAGCCAAAAACCAAAGCCCCAGCACATCACCAGCCCTCACCCAACTCCACAACAAACCAACACCCCATCCACCAGAAAACCACTACCACTACATATATCCAAAATAACCATCCTTCAAAACCAGTACTCTAGACCCCATCCAAACCACACCTCCAGCACAGAAAAAATAGCAGGCCACCCCCAGAGTAAGCCAGTGAAGGACCTTTCCAAAGAAAATTCCTAAGGGTGGATTCAATGTATTTGACCACTCTCTTGGGTAAAATAAAGAGATAACACCAATAAGCTTTCATACATAAAAGAACCAATTTAAAAATCGGTAACCACCCAACATAGGAGAGAGTGTTATTAGTCCAAACTTTAACTTTTTGAACAATTTTCTCTTCCGAGACCACACAATCAGAAGCTCTATGCTTGGAAGTGATGAGGGGAACTCCCAGATAACAAAGAGGAAGAGACCCCTTCCTAACCCCCATAATAGCCTCAATATAATAAAAAACATCAGTAGAAATAAAAGTTGAAAACATTAGGGACTTAGAAAGATTAACATTCAATCCAGACAGGGAAGAAAAAAGATCCAAAGCATGCGGATGAAGGCATTTTTTTCTGGATTACCACGGTTCTCCTTTTTCCCTAGGTAGATTATGTTTCAGTCATTATGAGGGGGTTTTAAATGTAACTTCTTGGTTTGGTGGATCAATAACCATTGTATTCCTATGAATGAAACTATTAGGAGCAAGGGGGAGGGTGCAGGTGGGGTGTCTAGGAGGGGCTATCCAGGAGGTGTCCAAGGGTTGTCCGGGGGGTTTGGGGGTCTATAGGGTCGGGGGAAGGGTGCAGGTGGCGAGTCTAGGGGGAGATGTCCAGGGGTGTCCAAGGGTTTTATGGGGGGTCTTCAGGAAAGGGGGAGGGTGCAGGTGGGGTGTCTAGGAGGGGTGTCCAGGGTCTATCAGGGGGTAGGGGGTCCAAGGGGGTTGTCCAGGAGGGGTGTCTAGGGGGTGTCTATGGGGGAGGGGGTGTCCAGTGGGGGTGCAAGGGGGTTGTCCAGGGGGGGTGCAAGGGGGCTATCTAGGAGAGGCATGGGGGTGTTCGAGGGGGGATATCCAGTGATGGCATGGGGGTGAAGGGGGGTGTTCATACCTTCTGAGCATTTCCAAAATAAAACTCCACTTTATTGTATCAAATTCCTTTGAGATATCAATATTTAAAGAAAAGTTCCCATGTTTAACCTTTTGTTTCATGATGTTAACACATTCCGAGGTAAAACTAAATATTTTTACTAGGGATAAAGCCAAACTTATTTGAAGAGATAAACCTGTTGAAATTGAAAGTTTGAAAAGAAAGTTTTGAATAAAACAAAAATACTTAAACAAACCTAACTCCCCCTAAATAAAAACAAAAAATCACCGGGGAGAGGTTTTTGGAACCGAGACAAATTTTGGTCCGGTGAGACTCGCTAAGAGGGATTTTTCAATCCACACTTGTCTTGTGGCAGGTTTTCTACTATAAAATTCATCGTTAAAGAAAAAAGTTTTGGGCCTTCCATACCGGGCATTTTTGCAATCACATTCATAAATCATGTGCCCGGGTTTTTTACAATAATTGCAAAATTTATATTGGGAGCTCCCCCTTACAAAAATAGTAGGTGCATGGGAAGAGGAAGCTTGCTTGGAATAGCCAAGCCCTTCGGTGGTTCTAGATACACGTTGGGAACCTAGGAGTTTGGTCAAATTTTGTTCCCCTTGGGTGAACTTGGCTAGGGATTCCCTTAAATCTTTGATAGTTGATTCCATGGAATCAATATCCGGAAGATTTTGGATTTTGAGGGTCAACTCTTCCTTCTCTTTGAGAAGTTGTTCTTTTTCAGAAGAGAGTTTTTTGAAATTCTTTTTTAAAGAAACAAATTTGGAAGAAAGTTCGTGAAAACCTTCCTCCAATTGATCTCCCGCATGTTGGAGATCCTCATAGGATAAATGATTGAAAGAATTTGAATTTGAAGAACTAGAGGATGAGGAGTCGGAAGACGTTACCTCATGGAATGCCATTAGGCATTTGTTACCGTTGTCGCTCAAGGAGGAGGAGGAGGATGTGGAGCTATCACTCCATGTGGCCTTGAATGCCTTCTTCTTCTCCTTTTGCTTGGCCTTTTTCTTGTTGAGTGGGCAATCGGGCTTGTAATGGCCTTTCTCGCCACACCCGTAACATTTTACCTTGGGCTCGGATTTTTCGTTGGGTTGAGCCTTGCGGGCCTTGCGGGATTTCTTCTTTTTGTGCTTCTTCATGAACTTGTGCATCTTGCGGGAAAGATCCTCCATTTCGGAATTGCCGCTTGAAGAGGAAGAAGATGAGGAGGATGAGCTTTCTTCGTTTTGTACCTTGAAGGCGATGTTCTTTGGAGTTATGATTGGTTTGCCTTCCTTTTCAGCTTGCCTCCTCATGGTGATCTCGTAGGTCATTAGGGATCCGATGAGCTCTTCTACCGGCATGTTCTTGATATCTTTGGCTTCTTGGATTTCCGTGACCTTCGGTGCCCATGTGCTTGCAAGGATCCATAGGATCTTCTTGACCATCGTTTCTGCAGAAATATCATCACCAAGGGACATTCTCCCATTGCAAACATCAGTAAAACGAGTAAACATTTCAGAAATAGATTCGGATGGATGCATGGAAAATGACTCAAAATCTTGACGATACATGTCCAATAGAGTATCCTTCACTTTGTTGGTCCCCTCATGGGTAACCTCCAAAAGTTTCCAGATTTCATGTGAGGAGGTGCATGTGGAAACTCGATTGAATTCATTACGATCAAGGCCGCAATGTAGAGCGTTCATGGCTTTGCCATCAAGCTCGAAATTTTTAATATCGGCTTGGGTCCATTTGGATTCATCAGGGGAAGAGAGAGTGTAACCTTGCATGAAAATTTTATAAATGGGATCACCTATACTTCTAAGAAAAGTGGTCATGCGGGTTTTCCAATAAGTGTAGTCGGTTCCATCAAAAAATGGAGCACGACCCAAAGAATATCCTTCGGGGGCGAAAGAGGTTGAAGCCATCAAAAAAAAGATCTTGAATTTGAAACCGGTTAGGGTATTACTCAAATTTTCCCTTTGATACCAAATGTTTAAATTGAAAGTTTGAAAAGAAAGTTTTGAATAAAACAAAAATACTTAAACAAACCTAACTCCCCCTAAATAAAAACAACAAATCATCGGGGAGAGGTTTTTGGAACCGAGACAAATTTTGGTCCGGCGAGACTCGCTAAGAGGGATTTTTCAATCCACACTTGTCTTGTGGCAGGTCTTCTACTATAAAATTCATCGTTAAAGAAAAAAGTTTTGGGCCTTCCATACCGGGCATTTTTGCAATCACATTCATAAATCATGTGCCCGGGTTTTTTACAATAATTGCAAAATTTATATTGGGAGCTCCCCCTTACAAAAATAGTAGGTGCATGGGAAGAGGAAGCTTGCTTGGAATAGCCAAGCCCTTCGGTGGTTCTAGATACACGTTGGGAACCTAGGAGTTTGGTCAAATTTTTTTCCTCTTGGGTGAACTTGGCTAGGGATTCCCTTAAATATTTGATATTTGATTCCATGGAATCAATATCGGGAAGATTTTGGATTTTGAGGGTCAACTCTTCCTTCTCTTTGAGAAGTTGTTCTTTTTCGGAAGAGAGTTTTTTGAAATTCTTTTTTAAAGAAACAAATTTGGAAGAATGTTCGTGAAAACCTTCCTCCAATTGATCTCTCTCATGTTGGAGATCCTCATAGGATAAATGATTGAAAGAATTTGAATTTGAAGAACTAGAGGATGAGGAGTCGGAAGAAGGTACCTCATGGAATTCCATTAGGCATTTGTTACCATTGTCGCTCAAGGAGGAGGAGGAGGATGTGGAGCTATCACTCCATGTGGCCTTGAATTCCTTCTTCTTCTCCTTTTGCTTGGCCTTTTTCTTGTTGAGTGGGCAATCGGGCTTGTAATGGCCTTTCTCGCCACACCCGTAACATTTTACCTTGGGCTCGGATTTTTCGTTGGGTTGAGCCTTGCGGGCCTTGCGGGATTTCTTCTTTTTGTGATTCTTCATGAACTTGTGCATCTTGAGGGGGGGTGAATTGCCTTTTAAAAAATGATTAACAATTTAAAATCAAAGTGAAAGTGCAGCGGAAATAAATGAGGCAAGACACGCAGAATTGATAACGGAGTTCGGCCTAAAACCCGGCCTACGTCTCCGCTCCCAACTCAACCGTTGAGAGATTCTACCGCTTGCTTTTCAATGGTTTTAGCAAGAAACCCACTAGCCTTTTTACAGGTGAAGGCTAGCTCACCTATTACAGCTTGCTTTTTAATGGTTTGAGCAAGAAACCCACTAGCCTTTTTACGGGTGAAGGCTAGCTCACCTTTGACTCAAGCCTTTTAAAAGGAAAGGCTTGACTAACCTCTTCGCACCATAAAGGTGATGTGAAAACCCAAAAGAAAGGATGAGATAAAGAGATGGGGTTTGTAGGCACAAACCCAAAATGATGCTCAAAATAAATAAAGCAATAAAAACCGTAATGGGGAAGTCTTGGGCGCCAAAGGTTGATGGAGCTGATGAAGGGCGCTCCCAAGCTTCTTTGGAGGTGCTCCTTGGATGTGGAAGTGTGTTGGAGCAAGTGGGGTTCCCTTGGAGGAATCCTCCGGAGGTTCGCCAAATGATGGGAAATGTGTCTGTTGGCTTCTCAATAGTTCCGGTTATGTTCCTTTGGCTTCCGGGGGTTCAAGGTCCTTTATTTATAGAGGGGGAACCCTCATATGGCCTTTGGAGGTCTTCGGAGCCGTTGGAAAATGCTTCGGAGCCGTTGGAGGCCAAGTGGACAGGCTAGTCAAAAGCCCAACGGCTAGTTTGACTGGCTCCACCGGCTGACCGGTACAGAGCCACCGGTTGGCCGGTGTGTGCAAAATGGAGAGGCCTTCGGGCTCAGGTTCCACCAGCTGGCCGGTGCTGAGGCCACCGGTTGGCCGGTGCTGAGGCAGTGGCTCAGCCTTCTGCCCAGGGTCCAGCGGCTGGCCGGTGGTGAAGCCACCGGTTGGCCGGTGGACTGAATTTCAGTCCACTTTTGGCTTTTTGCCTTCTTGGCCTTCTTGGCCCAATTCCTTGGAACCCTGAATTTATGCCTATCATCCAAAAACACTTAAAACAAGATTAGATAAAATAAGAGGGTGATTGTGATCATGAAAATTAAACCACGAGGGGTACGAGAGGTACAACAATGCGCCTAACAAAACCCACTGGAAATGGGACCTAACCTCATAGAAATAATTATGCTAATGATTTTTGGAAAGGTATTCCCAATAGCTATAGGTATGAAATCCTTTACATCCACAGAAGTTTCCTTCATTGGGATCAGGAAATAAAATTGGAGTTGATTCCAGAGGGCATTAAGGCATGGTTAAAGAAATCCCTCATAGCCTAAAGGATATCACCACAAACTATGTCCCAATAGAACATAAAGAATATCGCAACACTATATTCTTCATTTAAGACTCAAAATACTATAGAATCTATATTAACAAAAATATTCATTAAAAATAATGCTGACATGAGACCCAAAAACTTGATTCATGCAACCATCTAAACCATGAAAGAGTTGCATTCACATGTTGCATGTTTTTCCACATGAACACTGCCTGTTAGCCTGCTTTTCCACACCTACAGTTGTAGTTCCCATTATATAATAGCTTCAAGGAAGATTCTAACTCCCCGTGAAATAATATTTATGCATGCTATTGAAATGTTGTGTAACCTCATCCTACAAAACCACTTAAAAATTTCTCCATCATTCATGTATTTTAAATCATTTCCAAATTTCAGATATTAAGATCAATTAAAACATTAATATATCATCCACATCTTTAATTCAACTAGTGAACATGATGCACATCCAATTTCCAACCTGTATCAACTGTCATCCATGCTCCAAACACATATCAATATCTCCAAATCATTAATGACATTTCATTATGTAATTATTCTTTTCATACCTTCACCCACAGTCCTCTTCTAAGACTTCTTCTTTAGGTTAACACATCGAATGCACTCTTCATATATATATTTACAACACATCTTCATGCAATAGATCTTCATGCCACTGTTCTTGACAAATTCCATGCCTCTTTAATCAAAAATACCTCATTCATACCTCATATATTTTCCACAAATCCAACCAATCAAGCCTTAGTTACACCAATCCCCCCCTTTGGATGATCATGTTCTTGAATCTCATCCCCTACTCTTGTTTCTTTATTAAGGGTGGACATAACAAAGATTCCATTTCCTTAACCCTTTCACTTAATGTACAATGGGTAGGGAATGTTACAGCCTTGTCTTACAAGTAGTCTACTAGTGACAATACTTCTTCCAGTGATAGTCTTGGGGTTTCATCTTTTGAGACTCCCATGAGAAATAAGGTAGAGAGTAAATTAGGAACATACTTGGCTCATCATGTTAAGGGGACTCAAAAATTAAAGTTGAGTATTCACAATTATTTTAAATTTATGGCATCATGAAGTAGTGAAGAGGATGGGAAAGCAAACAACAGGGTTTAATGACACAACTAGTTGATGTGGAAATTCTAGATGATTGAGATGGGATATGGATAGTGGCCGCCTCTTTAGGAAATACATTTTTCTTATTACAAGTTTAAAAATGATGTCTTAGTATACTTGGCATCATCTTAGTATACTCAGCATCATCTTCTAGTGCAACAATGATATATTTTTTGCATCCTCTATTATAACTTCATTAGATTTAATAAGAGATAAATTATTGTGATGATTTGTCATTAATAATTTATTTAGGAATTTTTTGATAAGATGTTTTTCCTTATTTGGACACTCTGTCCAGATCTTCTTATGTTTTAACAGGTGAAAACAATGAATTGTGGTTCCATTGTTTTTTCATTCTGGTTTTCATTGTTTCACAGGGGGTGGGGGATGGTTGCAGGGAGGGCGAGCTGGGTGCAGAAGGGTTGGGGGTGAGTGGGGAAATGGGGGTGGAGGTGGGTAGTGGGGGAAGTGGGGGGTGAAGGTTGGGGGGCAGTTGAGGTGAAGGGGGAAGGGGGTGTGGGGGTGCAGGGGCGGGGGGTCTATCTAGGGAGGGTGCTGCAGGTCCGAGGGGGTTGTAGGGGGGGGGGTCTGTCCAGGGGGAAGGGGGGCTGCAGATCTAGGGGGAGGGCTACAGGTCTAGTGGGGGTTATAGGGGGGAGGGGATGCAGGTCTAGGGGAGTCTTTTCAGGGGGGAAGGGAGGGGCTGCATATCCATTAGGCGTTTGTAGGGAGGGGGTCTGTACACAGGGAAGGGGGTTGCAGGTCTAGGGGAGTCTTTTCAGGGGGAAGGGAGAGGTTGCATGTCCAGTGGGGGGTTGTAGGGAGGGGGTCTGTACAGGGGGAAGGGGGGTTGTAGGTCCAGTGGGGGCTGCAGGGTGGTCTATCCAGGAGGGGCTACAGGTCTAGGGGGTCTGTCCAGGGGGAAGGGAGGGGTTTCAGGTCCAGTGGGGGGCTATAGGGGGGTCTGTCCACGAGGGAAGGGAGGGGCTTCAGGTCCAGTGGGGGCTATAGGGTGGAAGGGAGTAGCTACAGGGGGGTTGCAGGGGGTCTGTCCAGGGGAGGGAGGGGATTCAAGTCTAGTGGGGGTGTCCAGTGGGGGCTGTAGGGGGGGTATGTCTTTGAGTAAGGGAGGGGTTGCAGGTCCCCATGGGGAGGGGGGCTATCCAGGTGGGAAGGGAGGGGTTGCAGGTCTAGTGGGGGGCTGCAAGTTCACTATTTCACAGTGGTTAATGTGGGAAACTTCTTTTTCTGGGAAAACCATATATACCCATGGTTCAACAAACTGTGGCTATATATATTGATGTGAAACTATCTATACCAACGGTTTGTTGAACCATGGGTATATTTTCTGTGAAAAAAACTATCTATACCCACGGTTTACTTAACCGTGGGTATATATTTTGGGCTGTAAAAATTTATACCCATGGTTCTGTAAACCGTGGGTATAAATGTATACCTATATTTTACCGAACCGTGGGTAATATGAGATTTCAGTGGGATATACCCACTGTTTCTACCGAACCATGGGTATAGGGCTATCCCGACGCCTTGAGAGACCAATGTTCATGAAACTGTGGGTATAGGCTATACCCACGGTTTCTTGGGTTGTACCCACTGTTTGAAACAAAGGGTATAGGGTTATCCTGTTGCCTCAGGAGCCCACGGTTCATGAAACCATGGGTATATGCTATACCCACGGTTTCATGGGCTATACCCATAGTTTGAAAATGTGGGTATAGGGAAATTTTCTAGTAGTGCTAGGTCAACAGATACTCCATATTCCGATATTATATGACCGAAGAAGTTAAATTTTTTGATCCAAAAGTGGAACATAGAAATCTTAGAATAAATCTAATTCTATCTCAATTAATAAAAACAATCTAAAGATGTTTGGCATGGTTTCTATGAGTATGAGAATACTCCAAGATTTCATCCACAAATACCCCAACAAAAGTGTATAAATAGGGGTGTAACATCCTATTCATCAGTTCTATGAAAATGGTAGGCACGTTCATAAGACTGAACGACATAAGAAGGTACTCAAATAGACTATACCTACTATGAAAATATTTATGACGTATTTATGATGGTCTGACTCACACCTAATGATAACCTGATCTCAGGTTGATCTTGGAGAATACCTTTGCTCCTTAGAGATGGTTGAAGAGATAATCTATTCGGGGAAATGGATATCAGTTCTTTACTGTATGTTGGTTCCACCATCTATAATCCCTTTATAGATGTTAGGTTTCTTCCTCCTTCTTGGAAAAATGCACAGGCAAACCCCAAGAGGATATCTTGGGTCATATAAAGCCTTTGGCCTAAAAATACCATAACTTTTGCATGAGATATTGAAGCTATGTTGGTGTTATCCTGTACGGAGGAATGGACACTATTGTTTCTCCTAGAATAAGATCAATTTTAAGCTTTACCTCTCTCTGAAGAGGTATGCCATATAAATTTTCAGGAAATACATCCCCGAAACGATCCACTACTGAAAGGAAATCATCTTGTAGTAAACTCTGATCCTCCATGAAGAGATTTTCAATCTTAGCAGTCACTCCACATATCCCATGATTCCCATGTAAATCTCTACTAGCATGGACATCCCACTCATCCTTATATAGATAACTACTACCCTCTATTTATGTAAAAGATACCCTGCAATGATAGTAGTCTACAAAACCATGATAGTGAACCAACAAATCCATATCGAGTATGACATTGAATCCCATCATCATGAAAATGAATGGATTCCATAATAAAGGTTAACTTTATTTCCTTAAGGGGGAAGTACCTACATTAATTTAAGCCTTCTATTTGTTCCCCTAATGAAATATCTAGGGTCATTACACCATAGTAATAGTATATCTCCAGTTAGAGACTATCCACGATATATATAGAGATAAAAGAGTTTGAAAAACCTATTTGAAATATAATAGATACTATATTATATGCTAAAATAATAGTACCCCATATTTTAAATGGTCCTATAGCCTGATCCTTGGGTATCAGTTGTAGTGCATTCAACTGGCATGATCCATGACATTGTGCAATAGATAGACTATCATAATCAAAACTAATATGCTGGTTTTACTGGTGATCAAGTTTCTAGCAAAAATGGCCACTTCATCCACCACTTCCAGACCTACTTGTGATATTACAACTCCCTGCTTGATGCAGTGTAAAAAAGCTCACTCCCGAAGGTGGAGCTAGTGCGGATCCTTTTCCACTCAAAGCTGGTGGAAAGGTCTTGCAGAAATGTTGAAGATGCCCCATACGGTCGCATGCCCAACACTCCAGTGGGTCTCTATCACACTAAGGATTCAAATTCCCCCATATTCCACACTGATAACACACTTTAGGTCTATTAAAACGAGCACTCTAGTTTTCACTTCCCTGATGGGAAATGTCAAGGGAATATTTCTTTCCACCAGAAGAACTACTAGCCTGTCGAGGCATAGATCCTCTATACCCGGTACTACTTGTGTCCCTCAGGATAATCTCGATGATAAGATCCTGATTGAATATATCAAAAAATTATTCAGGTTAAATATATTCACCTTCATATGAATTTATTACTAGATTCCATCCTCAAAGCATCTAGCATGTGAAAGCTCATCACCATCTATAAGTGGTGCAAAGCGCTGAAACATCATGAAATGCATTGAATAATCCATAAATAAAATAGAATCATGATAAAGATTTATAAACTCTCTATATCTATCATATCTCAACATATGGGGAAATTACTGATCATAGAAGGAAGTCTGGAAATCAACCCATAACATGCCCTAATGACAATCGGCCTGGGAATTCACATCCCACCAACGCTTGGACAAATCCTGAAGCATGTGTGTAGAAATCATGACTCTCCACTCTGGAGGTGGTTTTAGATGTTCATTGATAGATAATATGGCTTCTAGTGAAGACTCAGTAGCCTTTAAACCTCTATTTCCTGAGAAAGATGGAGGAATCTACTATTGGAACTCATGAGTTAGATCAACCATCTTAGGTACAAGCCATGGTGCACCATGCAGGGACTGCATCAAATGTAGGAAACTATCACAAAATATGGACTTGGTTCCCAAATCAAGTACATTAGGTGGTGACTCAAGTGGCACTCATGGAGGTAAGAGTGTAATCTCGGGGCCCACCACGTCTAAAGCATGGTCGTCGCCACCATCCTAGCGTACGATATGAGGCCGTCATGGCAGCATTGTTCTACAATTTCCAAGCACACACCTTAGAACAAGATTAATCCAAAAGATATAATCTCTAGCTGATGCTGAACGTAAGAAAACACACTACCCAAGGAATAATACCCCAACTACCCACTTAGAGATATAGGTATCGGTAAGTTATCAAGTATAAGTTTCATTTCATTTTACATTTAATTACCAGGTTCACTCCTTTAACTTTCATAAACATGAAACAATGGGATAAGGATATGTAACCAATTCATTTTATATTTCATGATTCAATTTATAATGGGTATCCATTTCTGATGAATCAATTCTCATACACCTATCACTTGAAACAACACCCATTTACTTATAGCATAATGGCTGGACTCGGTAAATTACTCAACCCAACCCATGAGGGCTCAAACACCTCATGAATTGATATTGGAAATCACTCACTTATATCCAAGAGTAATACAAGCATAAGATAACTATCACAACATCACTCAATAATCAAAGTCATATCAAGAAATGAAAAGTAGTGAAATTCACTTATATGGCATGGAAATATGATGACATGCGAAATCTAGGTGGCTAATATGATGTATGTAATAATTTTCTTTTACCTCATATAATCGGGCCAAGGATGAAAGAGAATCCTCAAACAAATTAATAATAAATAGCTCTACACAACATGTGCATCACCGAATAGTGATATAATATTAATTGTAATAGGAAAACCCCAAACAACATTTATAATTTATGAAAATTGGTTTTTACCCTAAACATGGGTTCGTGATTCCAAAGCACAACTTATGACCAAGTCTGAGGCATTCATAATCTCCAATATATTGTCTCTAAATAGTAAATCTAGAAAGGAAACTCCTTTGATACCACTTTGTGATGTCCTAGGATCGAGGCATACATTGAGTGGCATATGATTCTAGTACGTTACAGAATATGGGCTAATAAGGTCAGGGTCTTTACAGTTGGTAATAAAGGATGATTAGTAGAAAACATAGTAATTAGATCTCAGAAAAAAAAAAGATTTACGAATATAACCCTATGACATAAATTAAGGATACATCTATGTATAGGTTAACATCCTAATGTTTGGGTAAGTTATAAATTATATAGTTTTCCTTGAAATACATCACTGTTTGGATACTTCATGTGGACATAGTTCTCGAAAAAATATACATATGGGTAAAAACTCTGAAAAAGATGCATTGGTATTGACTCGAGTGTTACTTATTACATGACTATGTGACTTAATGAAAACTAGGTTTGACAATCCTGGGGGATATGATTTGGTTAATTTAAAATTTTTAGAAAAATCATAACGATGTATTTGAAAATATGGTTTTCTTATTTGAAATCTTCTATAAAGAAACCATGTTTATGATTATGAGATTAACTATGAATAAAATTGTCAATTTAAGTTATGTATTTCACTAGTATTGGAATTATACATTATTCTTCATGTTGTTATGATCTAATTGAGTGTAAACTAGTGAAAAAACTATATATAAAGTTGTTGTTTGTTAATTTTTGATGTCGTTTTTTAATCGATGTCTTTAATGGTGATGTAAAAAAGTAACTTTTCAGCATTAGTTTTTTAAAAATTGAGGTTGAAAATTGAGCTTCAACGTTGTTTTTTTTTAAAACTCACGCTAAAACCCACATGGGGGTCTGTTTTCAGTGTCAGTTTTCATAAAAACCAATGCCAAAATCCAAATGGTATTTTTTTAATGTTTTGGAATCAATTTTTATAAAAACCAATATCGAATGTTAAAACAAGATTAGAAAATTCAAAATATTACACTTCCCAAATAATAATAATCCATGTAATAAAAAACACAATATATAGTAATGAAACAGTAGTATTCATTGACTAAAAACTAATAAAACTTATATCCTTTTATCTAGTTAACCAAAAAATTATCTATACACTTTATTATAAAGCATATTTAAAATACACATACCTAAAATTTACAACATGCACATTTTTCTTTATTGTTGAAGAATTAATTTGATATCCTTTTGATAAAACACCTATTATGACAAAATAATTAGTTTTCTGGCCACATGTTATTAGAAAAATATAATATATTATTCATAAACATTAGAGTATACATACCTCAAATCGTAATCAGACTCAACAAATAGTTCACAAACAAAGATTGAATATGGGTAAGTTTAGTTTGGGTATAATAAATTGTATCATTGAATGTCTACAATAACATTGATTTATATTAGATTAAAAATATAATACTATGATAGAGAATATTTAAAAATTTATATAACTAACCTTGTGAAATTCAGTAGTTAGCCAAGTTGTGGTTATCTTGTACAGGAATCGTAGAACATAATACCCAGATTCAACATGCCCTTGTTGAATATGACACTATAATTATAAAAAATTAACTCATTAATAAAAAACAATATATATATATATATATCAAAAAAATAGAACAATATCTAATATAAAAAATAATTACCTTTACTTTCACATAATTTATTGTATTTTGTTTCTTTATCGACATGTGTTCTTTGTTAAATTATTTCCATAGACTACATTTTCATATATATGAACTAATAATATATATATAAACAATGAGAAATAAACATAATAAGATAATGAAAAACAAAAAAAATTACCTGTCTAATAAGGTGGAAAAACTCTTTTAAACACTCCCTGATAAAGAGAAAAACAAATATAAGGTGCATTCACTTGGGAAAACTATACCTAACATCTAATGCCCCCTACAATACAATAAAAACAATTAATGACATTAT
Organism: Viscum album; assembly: GCA_963277665.1. NCBI lineage: Eukaryota > Viridiplantae > Streptophyta > Magnoliopsida > Santalales > Viscaceae > Viscum > Viscum album. The sequence continues at coordinate 65,065,414 of OY728134.1, forward strand.
AATGATCATTAGTTAATAATTGTGTTTTTGTTCTTAATTATCAAGAAATAGAACAAACAAACAACCAATATTTTTTTGTGATAATCTCTCACATATATATGCAACGATACTGGAATTCTTCACATGTTTCACTTCCATGGAAATATATTCTAGATCTATAAAACAATAAATGATTGTGCTATAATTTTTTACAAGAATCGTGTGTAGATACAAAATTTAAAAAGAAAATATAGTTAGTCAATTTAAAACATTATTTTATTAAAAAATAAAAATTCAAAAATCAATTTACATACATGGAAAACAAATGCAACACATTTAGGCCTAGCACTTGAAATTCAACTATATTCATGATATATTCTTTGAGTAATATCAATGGATAATATCTTTTTCATATATCTTAATTCATCCAAAACTCGAAGATATTATTAAAGGAAGATGAAACCTGAGATAATCTTTGTATCCTATTTGAAATATTAGAAGTATCTACAGACTATTATTCTGGAACGTGTTGTTTTAATTGTGAAATTTATTTTTCTTTCAGATAATCCTATATAAGTTAAATTTTATCAAACATTATATATAATTTTCAATCATATATAACTAATATTTAAAAAAATGAATACCTCATATGAAATATAATGAATAAGACTAGTTTGACAAACTAATAAATGACCCTGAAAATCCCCAACTCTGGTAATCTCCATAGTATAAAATGGTAGTAGAGTATTAGGATCAATAATATCAAGTACTGATACTCTAACCTGCACCATTTTCATAATATGATGATGTACTGAATCCCCCAAAAAATATATGAGTCCTAAAGTAAAAATATATATAGATATATTGTGTGAAACTCCATAAAACAACTCACAGTATATGGTTTGGTCTGAGCGAGGAGGTGTAGGATCAAAGTAGGAAGGTTGGGCAAGGTAGTCCAATTGGGATGGAGGTGGAGGATCAAAATAAGCAGGTTGTGCCGGGTATTCTGGCTGGGATGGAGGTGGAGGATCAAAGTAAGCAGGTTGGGCAGGCTGGGAAGGTTGGGTAGATTTTGATTGTCTTTTCAAGTGTTCTTACAAATCCTAATGCATGACTGCTTTAATTTGATCACCCATAGACTATTTCATCTCTTCCAGCTTAGATTTTAAGGATTATATTTTTGGATCTTTTGATCTCTTAATCTAACCAAAAAAATTCTAAATACTAACACCCACCTGATATCCTCTAACATGGTCACTGTGCTCTGCATTTCCAAAAGTAGTTGTCATGATGTCTATCCTACCCTCAGTGATAAAAGATCCATGTGTCTCTTGCTTCTGAAGTTGATCCTAAAATTGAAAATGAAAAAATTATATTATTGTTTATAATTTATAAAAAATAAAAATTCAATCCAAATAAATAATATTTACTTATCAGCTACTTATTGAGATTCCTCTATAAAATACATTTTATTTTCCCTTCTTATTGCTCGTTTCCATTTTTCATGGAGAGTGGGAGGATATGGAGGACCAAACTAGACCTCTTTTGAACCACTACTAGATTGATCCTTTAATGCTTAAAATTTTTCTTCAATCATTTTCTACTCCAAATATGGATACCCACCACATGATAAATTATGAGGCTATACATTTTTAAACTTGATCTCTTGAATAGATCTCTTGGATTCATCTTACATAAAAATAAACTAATAATTAATTAGATAAATATATAATAAATTTTACAATATAAAATAATTATCATACCAGAAATTTTTATTCATGATGGTTGTCAACAAATTTCTTCTATATATTTTCATCTATATATTGATACTTTAGGCATGTGTTTTCAAACTTTTTCTTTCCAAAAACATAATTTTTTATTAGTTTTGTTTTAAAATATCTCCATCAAACCGTCACTAATGATAGATGTCTTTATTAATTTTTTTTATTTCCTAAAAATTGAATGTCAACTATAATTGAATAAATGAAAGATGTTATTTAAAATATTTTATATTCAAAAAATGAGATAAAATAAATCAATTAATATATTTTACCATAACAGTCTCCCAAAGGTGTTGTTTCATAATCCTATACATGAACATCCAATCAAGATATAAAATATTAATTCTACAATGGCTCTGCATTTATATATAACAGATGAATTGGACTGAATTTGGGCTAGATGCAATATTATTATCATCAAAATTAATATGTAATCTTTCATCTGAATAAGCAAGTGATAGTTTTGGTAAACGTGTAATACCATGTTTAGAAACTTGAGAACTTGATTTCTCTATAGTAATAGGAGTTCTCTCCTCTTATGAGTACGCATCAGTAGTCCTACATAAAAAATTATAAATTAAAAGTTTTATTTCATTAAATAAGTATATTTTAAATATTTAACAAAATGAAAAAATAGATATACCGCAGTAACTGATCCTCTCTCTCTGTATCTGACATTTCAACAATAAAATGTAATGAAAATTTATATACCTACATATTATTAGAAAACTGAATATTTAGAAACAAGAATGACAAAAATAAGTTAAAAATTGGCATGCATTTTTATGTTTCAAAAAAATAAACAAAATATAAATAATTACCAAAAATAGGATACTAATTTAGTTTTTTCCTATATTCCTTCATCATGATCGTTACATACTGCGTGAACTATGTCTTCCTTGTAGTCATTATAATCATCCAAAAATCATGTAATAGATGAATAAAAATCATGTAAATAAATAACATCACCAACATCATTATCATCACCCAAATGGTGTCTTTTTTCTTGCAAAAACGATGGACCACCGATCATTTAATGGATCGATGACATAAAATATCTTCTTTCCATGTGTCACCATGACAAATGGTTATTCATTGTAATTAACTATTTTCAAATCAGCCAGTGTAAATCCACAATCATCATGTTTAACACCACTATTTCTGTCAACCCAATTACACTTAAACATAGTGACTAAAAAAATTATAATCATTTTCTTATATATCCTCAAGAACACCAAAATATGCCAACAAAGCATAAATTGGGTTTTTATCTTTTTCACTTGAAAATGCACTGCTTCAGCGATAACCATCACACCAATTTTTTGAACGACACTCTTATCATCCATATTTTTTGTCTAAAATGTGCACCCATTAATATCAAAACCAGACCATGTTATCACATTAATAGATAGTCCCCCTACCAACTATTTCAACATTTCTCATATAGATATATGTGTTCTCAAATTCTCTTTAAACCATGAAACAAATGTATTTTTATGATCAATCGTTAACCATTTTTCATTTATTTCTAGATATCTTCTCTTTAATTCATAAATTTGTGATGATATATATGATTGAAAATCATCAGTGTTGTTCAAAATATATAAATGTGCCTACATAACCTCATCACGTGGAATGAAATTTAGTTTTAAGCCTTAAATCCCTTTACTTTCACTATCAACTATCAAATATCGAGATACAGGGAGACCAATATGCTCTACTTCATACAAATATTTAGTAAAAAACTCAATCACCTCTTCTGATACATATTTTTGAACAATAGAGGCCTCCAATTGATAAGGATTTTTAACATATCCCTTTAAATGTTTTATATATCTTTCAAAAGGATACATCCAATGTAAATAAATAGTACTACATATTCTTATCTCATGCACCATATGAATCATCAGATGAACCATTATATAAAAAATGTAGGTGGAAAATAAATTTCTAGTTGACAAAGTATAAGAGAAGATTCATTCTCTAACTCATCTAACAAATATTGGTCATAACTTTGATACTAGTGGATTTGAAAAAAATTACATAACCCGATGATAGTCTTTCTGATATTTGGTGGAAATATACCACATAGTGTGACCAGTAGCAGTTGCTGCATCAGTATATGACAGTCATGAGATTTCATACCTATTAATTTTCAATCCTTCACTAAAATTAAATTCTTCACATTTGAAGAATTGTCACTGGGTAATTTTATACCATACAGACACTGACAAAAATTCAACTTCTCACTCTTTCTTAATGTGTGAAAAACCAGAGGTAAATATGTTGTGTTTCCTTTAATATTGGGAGTTAACTCCAAACTTATTCCCATTATTATCAAGCCCAATATAGAATTCTATCTATCTTTTGTTTTTTCTTTTATGTCTAATAAAGTTCCAATCAAACTGTCATGTATATTTTTCTCAACATGTATAACCTAAATGTTATGTTTAATCTCTAAAAATCGGCAATAAGATAGTTCAAAAAAATAGACCATTTCTTCCATATATTTTTTTCAATACCAGAACTACTTTTCTTTCCAAATTTCGAATAAAATTTGTTCACCCTATTGTAATATTCTTTAACTAACAATGGTTGTGGGGGATGATTGTATTCCTTTAAACTGTTAAATTCCTTTTTCAATCTATGATAAATATGATATATTTTTAAAAATCATTTATGTCCCATGAACACTGTTTCTTCCATTTTGAAATTGATAATATAAAGTCTCTTCTTCACTAATTGGACAAGGTTTATGTCCCTTAACACTATATCAAGATAAGTTTCCATATGTAATAAATTTATTTATACTAAACATTATCATAGCATGCAAAAGAAAATACTATTTCTTGTATACATCAAAAACAATTACACATGCCTCCCATAGAAGTTTCAAATCATCAATAAATGGTGAAAGATATACATCAATATTGTTTCATGACTATTTTGTTCCAAAAATCATCAAGCTCATCATAACATATTTTTTCTTTATACATATCGGTGGGGATAAGTTGTTAACTACCAATAAAATAGGCTACGAACTATATTGGCTACATAAGATCCAATAAAGATTCATTCCATCTATACACACTCCCATTATGATATTTCTAACTTCACTTACAAAATAAGGAAATTAATTATCAAATATCTTCCATAGTGATGAGTCGGTAGGGTGATGTAATTTACCATCAGAGATACGTTAATCTGAATTCTAACTTAACCTTTTTGAATCAATTAAATTTGATAATAGACACTTAAAGAGAGGAATTCTGGGAAGGTACCAAATTTCTTTAGCAGGAGATTTGATTTCGATACCTGAAAATGAATTAGGATTAATTTATTGAAATTATATGAAGGGATTAATGGAAGAAATTATTTTATTTAGCATGAGGTTATTTGTCAGTACCAGAGAATGAATCTAAATTTACATTTTCATCCATCTTATAGCGTGATGTTCCATGTGTAGGATAGTTTGATAAAAATTCATATTCTTTCATATACAACACACAACCATTAGGGAAAAAATATATCTTTTTAAACCCCAATCCCATTGGGAATAATATTTTCTTTGCCTCATAATTGGAATCTGGAAGCCCGTTGTCTTCTAGAAGTAACACCTTTAAAAGCACAAATAAGTTAGAGAAAATTTTATCACTCCAACCATTACTTGATTTAAAGTTAACCAATATTAAAACGGGTGATAACACTGTATATTTACTACAACAGGGGAATAATGGTTTCTTAGAATCTCCATACAATAATTCAACACTTTCTGTTTTTTCAATGGTTTCAACACTTAAATCATGAATTATATATTCAATACGATCCTTTATCACATTATGAATATTGACATCAACATTATTTGTTGAATTTATAATTATTTCACTATTCTAGGTCAAAAGTGTATAATTAATGCTAAAACCATAACAAATTCGATGATCCTTGATTTCTATAGAGTTTAAATTTATCATATTCAAACACTTTAAACATGGACCAAAAATAAAATCAATATTTTGACGATTTTGTTTAGTAAATTCCATTAATTCATCAACTCCTTTTTCATATTCATCAGTGGTTCTACATAAATTTATCTAATTACAATCCATTAAATACTTAATATTACTATATAATTGGTGAAAATATTAAAACATATAAACATTTAAATATGTGTATATATATATATATATATAAACTGATAAACTGTAAACATAAACACATTTAATAAAAACTATTAATAGTCAAATAGAAAACATCATATACAAAACACAATTACAAATAGTAAAGTTTTTATTTTCATATTATATACATGTATCTTATTGATATTATAATTTCATTATTTTCTATCATCTAACATTTATTAGTTCATTTTACAAAGTTGTTGAATTAGTTCGGTGTTTTATGTGTCAAAATTATTGAGGATTTGATTAATTTATTTGTTCATTTCACATAGTTTTTACTAAAAAGTGGGGTATGTTACAAGTAAAACTCACTAGTCATAATAGATATGGAATTATCACATCTTATCACTACACCTCATATAGATTGGAAAACATCATTAATACTATCACATAGCTACTGATCGGGATGTTGTAATATTATAACAATAACACCTATATCAACATTTGATGTTACATACTCACTCATACCATTTGGTTGTTCAACTGGTGGTCATTATAGTAGAATTATATTACAATAACAATATAGAAATATAAATCACATATACATACAATATGAATATACCACATAGTATATTCAAAAAAATTAGATCATATCACTATTATAAGAAATTATGACTTTTTTCATTAATTTTTTTGTAGAATTAAATTAATTTATGATGTCTTGTATAATTTTTGTACACATTATAACATATTGATTAATTATGTTGGGAATCAACCATGAGTTTATAAAATGCATGAACTCTTTTAACCTTATAAATTAAATTAAGTTCTATGTAAAGTGATCCAATACACATAAAGATAAACATACTGGTGTTATAATCTATAAATTGATCTATATTTACCTCATATTTTATTATTTAAAAGTGGTTATGACACTATTTTTAAATATACAGAGTTTTTATAATTATTAATTTTTATTCTATATGTGGTGGATTACTAGTGGACACAATAATCCTTTGATTGTTTTAAAGTAACCACATCAAAATAACTATGAAATTATGTATCAATAGTAAGGGATGCTCTATATTTCTATTTATAATATATTTTACCATATATTATTTAGAATTATCTTAGGAAAACAATTTTATTTAGATGTATTTTATATCTACAAAACCCATCAATATAATCAAATCCAATTCAATTAAGATTCATAAGATTATTAGATTTAGAAAACTTGTATATACCAAGAAGATCTGGATTCAGGCGAACCTGCTCCTAGATAAATAAATTAAAAAGATAAAAAGTATGAAACAAGACATTATGGAGTTGCTCTACAAAGACAAGTGTACACCTCATCATTGTAATCAAAATTAGAAAGACTTTTAAAATACTCAGGTAAGACAAAGGACCAATTAGAACAGACCTCGTAGATTTTACCCTTTGAGAGAGCATCTGCAACTTGATTGGCTTCACGATAAATATGCGTGAATTCAAGGCAGAGATAACCAATGAGTCAAAGACAGTTAGTCCAGACTGGTAACATCTTCCATGGCACATTTTTTGAATGGTCTTTGAGAATTTGGACTATAATAGAAGAGTCTGATTCTATCCATAAGTTATGTCAACCAAAATGGATGGCATACCTTATTGCATTTATCATAGCCTCGAGCTCCGCTTAAATGGAAAATACATTACCAATGAAATGGAGAAACCACCCCTTCACAAACCCCCTATAGGTATGGAAGACACCACCAAAAATAGAGTGACCTGGAGCACCCGAAGTAGATCCATCAACATTAACTTTTATCCAGCATGGGAGGGGTGGTATCTGTTGAACATACTTCATCATCAGAGGCTTCTTCATCCTACCATTAACACCAAGAGACCTCAACAGAATAAGGTTTGAGGCATCATTTCTCATAGAATCAGTTTGAATGTTTGAGTAAATTCGGAGGGCACAATGAATAGATAGAACACCCACATGGAAAGAGAACTTTGTGATGTTGAATATCAAGGCATTCCTTTCCTTCCATTAAAAGTCTAGGATCGTGGTAGCCGCTATTAACATGATGGCATGAACCTACTCGCTGCATTCATCACAATAAACAGACTACAGTAAATCCTCCACAGACCGGAGGGATAGTTGGCATTGAAGAATTCCCTGCATATATGCCCACAACCTACAAGCATGGGTACAAGAAATAAAGACATACAGCATGGTTTCATCCACTTATAAATAGAAACTGCAGGCTATGACCAGCTGAAAACCATAGCGTTGCATCATGTGCTGTAGGGGAAGATGACATTTCCATATCCTCCAAACCAGAAGTGAATTAGATGAAGGGATAAACGGTTTGTAGAAATATTTAACCCAATTAGGAGACCACAAAAAATCACCACAAAGAGGTCTAAAGCACTCCTTTGTGGTGAATATTCCATTCATGTTAGGCATCCAGACCAACACATCACAATCCTTAAAATGGTATCGAGAGGCCTCAAAATGAAGGTGACTGCTTAGAATTTACTAAAGCTCAATATTTTAATAAAAATATTCAATCATTGCAAGCTTTACCGAAGATGGAATGATAGTGTCATCACATATTGGTCAGGAGACCCAAGGGGTGGTCCAACAATTCAGATTTGACTGTTTGGACACCACCCATTTCAAGCAGACCATGAGTCTAGATAAATCCTGCTTTAAAGCATTCCAAATAGAGGACATGAGGTAACTGGTGCGGCCATTCTACAATTTCCCAACAAATATAGATTCCAGGAAGTCCATGGATGAATTCAGGTTCGATATAATATTCCAAGTGAATTTTTTGATCAATGAATCATTGAATAAGCTGAAATCTTTAATACCCAACCCACCCATTTGGACTAGTTTAATACCATCCTTCCAAGAAACGGTCACCATATTCCTCTCATGAATAGAACCAGTCCAAACAAAATTCTGGATTTGGCCACTTAACTCCTTAAGCAGACTTTTGGTCCATCTGTACAAAGAAAATGAGTATAAAAACATTGAAGTGATGACTACATTGACCAGACATATTCTCCCTTCTTGAGACATATTTTTCCTCTTCCATCTTACCAAATGATTAGTAATATTTAAGGAAATTATTTCTAAATGACACCTTTTGACTCTGCCCTAGAAAATAGGTACACTAAGGTAATTGAATGGGAGAGACCCCCTTCGAACTCCAAGCCTCTTAGGAATTATATTTGTCCAAGATATTGTAATACCTTCACCAAATAAACAGATGATTTTCCCCAAATGATGACTTGAACTGCAACCTAATCATTGTATGAGAAAATTCTTTTATGCAGGAGATATTACCTTAGTCTTCTCTTCTAAAGAGCAAGTTGTCATCAGCATAAAATAAATGTGACGGAGCACACATGTCCTTTCCAATTCTCATTTGTTGATACCAACTAAAGTTAACCAGATCTTTCAGGCACCAACTAAGATAATATTCCACAATAGAAAATAGCATACCAGAGAAAGGTTCACCTTGTTTGACCCCTATTAAACATTGGAAAAACCCTCTAGGGGATCCATTGACAAGAATGGATAGCCTAGAACTGGTGAGAATTGAGCCAACAAGATCAATGAATTTCTACGAGAAGCCATGCATTTTTAGAATGGTAAAGAAAAAACTCCATCTAATGGTGTCAAAAGCTTTAGAAATGTCAATATTCAAGGCCACTTTTCTATCCTTCACCTTTCAATTCATTGCATTAACACATTCATAGGTAGTGAAAAGGAAGGTTTGTATATTTAAACATGGAACAAAACCAAAAAAGTTACTTAAAATGACCCCCTTGGAAACCTCACCCAATCGTTGAGTCATAATTTTACTAATAACTTTTGGTATGGTATTCCCATTGGCGACAGACCGGAAATATTTAATGTTAAGGGTATTTCACTTCTTAGGGAAAAAGTTTAAAAAATTGGAGTTTATCATAAAATTCATGTATGTTGATTTAAAAAAATCCATCAAAGAATTTGTTACATCAATGTGGACAATGTCCCTGTAAAACATACAGAACTTATTGGTGAAGCCATCTAGACCTACAATACTATCAATATTCAAAGAGAAGAGGGAACCATATACCAAATTTTCATTAGGGATGTCCACAAGACTCTTGTTCTAATCCTATTCATTGGAAGGATCAAAGCACTGAATAATTTTCTCAGAAATTCCTTTTCTAGAATTTGAATACAAATTCTAAAAATTGGATATCACAACATCCACAATCGTATATTTAGAAGAGAAGGCAGAGACAGTACCATCAATACTCAAATTTTTGAGTCCCTCTTTGTCTTCTTTTCTCTATTAATGAAATGGAAAAATCCTGTGTTTCTTTCCCCTTATTTTATCCATTTTATGTTATATTGGTTCTGAGTTAGTTTCTCTTTTAGGATCAATAATTTATCTAGATTTAATGCAGCCTAAATTTCCTCTTGAGAGGGCAGTTCCTAAATAATATTGTTGACTTGGTATCCTGACAAGATATTTTCAGCCTCTCTAATGTCACTATCCAAGGAGGAAAAGGAATCACTACTCCATTGTTTTAGCCTTGCCTTGGCTTCCTTAAGATTACAGCATAAGATGCGAGAGACACTCCCCAAATAAACCATTTTCTGGACTTCCAAGATAATCTCTCTACATCCAGGGATAACTAGCCAAGAATTTTTAACTAGAAGGGAAGTTGGTTGACCTTATTATGTTGATATTTACATCAATAAGGATGGGATTATGATCAGAGTGCAGTCTTTTAAGAGTCCTCCTAGACACATCAATCCCCCCATTCCTTCCATCCACTTGTATAAAACACCTGTCCAATTTACTTTCTTGTAACCCATTAATAGTGTACCTACCCCACATATATTCAGCACGAGAGAGGGGGAACTCAGAGAGACCACAACTATAAATGCAAGATATCAGGTCAGAATTTTAAACATGACAAAAATTTTCACCAGTTTTTTCATCAAGCCTCATAACTATATTAAATTCACCAAGGAGAACCCAACTGGTATTCATGATCTCAGATATGTTGACCAAATTTTTCCACAAAACTATTCTTCTTGTATAAAGGTTAAAGGAATAGACAAAGGTCACAGTAATAAATGAACTATCAATATAACATGATATGATGACAGATTAGAATTCATCCAGAATAGTTTTAATAGTGATGCTATCATGATTGAGAACCCATAAGGATTCAGAATTTACATCAAATTGGTTGCTTGAAACAAAGGATTATCCCAGAGAATCCCAGTTAAATGAGTTCCAATTCTCAAATTTTAATTTTTATTTAGCAATACCAACTAACAGGGGTCTATAGGTCATAATAAAATGTCTAAGGGGAATGATCATTAGAGGATTCCCAATCCCTTGATAATTCCAAAATAGGATTTTATTTTTTTGGACCGGAGCCTAGTGATGGACCCATCATTAATTAGAGTAATTTCCTTAACAAAGGAGAAAACTACAGTATCATCAGAAGTACCTATCATTTGATCAGCTGATGCAGATTCATCCTCCTCCCCAAAAGATTCATCAATATTTAGCTAGGATAATCTGTTAGTCGAATCAACTTGGGAAGATAGAAAGCTTGTAGTTACCATTATTTTAGAAGCCTTTCCAGCTTGTACATACAAGAATTCACATGTATTTGAGGGTACATATCCTAGTTCTTGAACTGATTCTTCTTGTACGGCATTCTAATTTTTTGCATCATCTATACTCGATTTAATAGGATCATTAATAGATTCTGTAGGATCTACCACAATTTTATCAAGGATATCGGCAGGATGGTCTAAATCTATGATAGGGATAGTATCCAACATTCCATAGGTAGGAGCCTAATCTGTAATCTGATCTTCATATGCCTTTATATCCACTCTAGGAAGAGAGACCACAGGCCCTAGAGAGTCGGATTCCTGTGCACAACCAACACTGGATACCTGTACCTACTCATCCCCATCTTTCACATTTTTTTGAGTATGGTAACATTGATTGAATTACAACATATAGTAACTTTATAAGATATTTCCTTGTTCATGATGCACCAATTATTAGGATCTACATTCGAGGCAAGAGTATCAGAACCAGCAGAGGTCATTGTATTCCCCTTGCTTCTCCTATAACATTCCTCATCATGGCCTTGAGCTTTACAAAAATTGCACAACTTATTTCTATTGCAGTATGAGGAAACGTGGCTAAAGAAATTATAGTTTAGAAAAAACATAGGTTTTCTTTCATAATAAATACCAATAGCGAGGCTATCATCATGAGTGGTCAGTAACACTTCCTCAACTAGTGTTTCCAACATGTCAACATCAACAAGAATTCTCACATAATGCCCGAAGGTAGGGTTCTCAGTCTGGCTATACAACCTTATGGGATTTCCAATAGATGAGGCTATATCCCATAGGATTTTAGGGTGCTAGTACAGTCAGTTTAGATTACATACACATATCCAAAGTTATGAAAAAGTGTTCTTAATAGCATTGGGATAAAAGTTTCGGCCTCATTCATGGATTCTGAGGAATCCTGTCATTTGGGGAACCAAACCATAACTCCAAGAATGTCACTTCATCTCATCAAAAGAAAATAAAACATGGTAAAACCCACGGCCCATCATTTTCATCTTCTAGTCAGAATAACCTCAAATTTCAACCATCTTCTCAATGAGTTCCTTTAATTTCCATGGCTTCACTCCCTTAGGAATAACAACTCGAGTGATGATCGAGTACCTATAGAGCTTAATTCTTTCTTCCACTGCATTTGGGTTAGTAGAAACATGGGAAGTTCACCCTTTTCGTATTATCTTTTTTAAAGAAATAGCCTCACAGTCAGGAAATTGTGATTTTTCATTACCTTTGATAGCGTCTATGAAGCTCTTGTTATTTCAATTTTTTCCCTATGAACATCATATTTTTTTCTTTGCATAAAGATTTAAGAGGTCTTTATAACCGAATTAGTCATCCACTATAAAATATTATATTTTTTATGACTATATAGAGATATCATGGGATAAAATATATCTTGACTGAAAGAGAACCAATTGAGATATTTATTTAAAGGATTGTTTAATCATATTTCATGTTGTAACATTCCTAAAAATGGGTTTCATAAAACAAATTTCAATTTCACAAAAGTGATATAAATATATTATATATAATTATATAGTGAATTTATTTAGTTTGAGTATTTCATCTGAAATTACATATGTGAAAAGGTTTTATAAAAAATTATACTTTTTTAGGGGTTGGATCAAGAAATTCAATTCCTTTTACATTTTAACATCAAAAAATTTTAACACATGTTAAAGAGAATGACAAGATTGATATACACAAACCCAAAAAAACATTAAGGAATAAATACATTATGAATAATAGATTTTTATAAGTTTTACTACATAAAATGAGCATCTATAACCTTGAAGTGATCTAGTAAAACTCATGATCATACATTCCACAAAATTTAAAAAACAATTTACAAAATTCAGAGTTCAAATTATCCTTGATCCTATATCTGAACTTTGTCGCTTGAATGTGTTGCAAGAATAAACACTACCTAAATTATCGAAATGAAATTGATTGTAAAAATGAACAATAAAGACAAAAAAAATTAAATCAAACCATTGTTTAGGTTGTAAATAGGATTTCAAGAAGAAAATAATTCATAGATGATGAAGTAATTGAAGAAGATGTAGAATGGGGACCACAGATAGTGAAAATTGAAGATAATAAACAACAATGGAGTTTGAGATCACTAGGTGGCCTTCGAAGTCATTGTGATTTGGGAGGGATTCATCGCAGGCAGGATGGTTTCATAGATCCAAAAAAAATGAGGTTTTCCTGATAACACATGAGTTTTAAACATTTTTGGCATCAGTTATTAAAAAAAAATGATGAAAAGTCCGAGAAAATATTTTTTGTGTCAGTTTTTTCAAAAATAGACATAAAAAATATTTTTTTTAATATTTTTCACGTCTATTTTTGTAAAAATTAATGTGAAAATTAATTTTTTTTTTATTTTTGGAATCGGTTTTTAAAAAAAATTATGCCAAAAATAAATTCTTCCATGGTTTTTGGTGTTGGTTTTACTAATAACTAGCACAAAAATGGCGTATAAAAATTTTTGACATCAGTTTTTATTAAAACTAGCACCAAAACTCTCCCACACATACTTTTTTCATCGGTTTAGAAAAACTGAATCTATTTCTCCAATGTTAAAAATACTATTTCCACTAGTGGTAAACCATTTTTTTTTAATGGTTCCTTGTGGTTGTTATTATAATGTTCTCAATTCACATACCTCATTTTGGGATTTCTATCCTGGGAATGATAGTGGAGAAGAAGCTACAGCTGTTGCTAGAACTGAAGGAATTATAACCATATTGGGGTAGCTGACTCATGTTATAATAATAAACCTTTACCATATAGAGAGTCTTATTGATCTACCATGTGTTATAACAATGGTATACTACATTATGTTACAAAAACATTCGAAATTCAATGGAATAGAAAATCTATTTTTCATTAAGAAAAGGATAAGTTCCATAGAGAATATATTTCTATCTTTTATAAGAAATAAAAGGGATAAGGTTTTCATATTAGTTTATCATCTCTCATAATATTTAAATCAATGGTGTTAATTTACTCAAAACATTAAGGATGATGAAGTAAACGAAAATATATAATTAAATGATTTTATGGTACTCTTCTTAGAAAATTATTTTCCCCATGAGCAATGAGTAGATATGGAGAGGCAATTATTAAGTCCAAGACAAAAGGGAGATTAAAATTTAGGTAAGTATGAATACAACATTACATGGTTATAAAGTAATTATACATACAACATATGAAATCTAAAGAGTAAAATTGAAAATTTATTTGATGGGTTATTTGCAATCCTTTTATGTGAATTAGTATCCCAAAGATTTCCGTTATTAGAGGACAACTTTTCATTTTCTATAACGACAAGGAAGTAATCCTCAATTTATTAGGTATTTAATGGGATGAAAGATAAAAATAGGATTATAGAGAAAAATTATAGATAAATGGAATAATGTAAGGAAGGATTTTCCCACAAGTGATGATTTTGAAAAATCATCCTAGTACTTTCTTGAAGGGAATGAGTGTTTCCTATGAAAGTAGAGAAAAAGGAAACCATACATGTTATTTAAATGGAATTAAATAAGTTTCCAATGTTAAATTATTAAACTATATGTATATATGGGAAATATGGAAATTAATATCCCAAGAATAAACGGAATATACCTCACGAATAAGATATGGAATCAAGGTCATGCATATGTTATTAATGCAACTAAAGTGGAATGATTAATGTGATTTAATATATATTTAAGAAATAATTTAAAAAATTAATTTATAAATAAAATTTTCATTACAAGAGTCATAAAATATATAAGGATTTAAAGATTGTAACTTTTCATTATGGATCCAAATCATATGATGAATTGTACTGATAACCCAGAAAAGTGATTATGTGGAAAGTTGAACTTTGTGGGAAACACCTAATTGAGGGAAGATAACACTTAATATGTGGATTATTTTGAGTTAATAATGATAATGTGATTTCTATTGAATAGTAATGGTAACCATGAAATTTATTAGTGATTTATATTATCTTTGTTTGAGTTTACTACATGTTTATATTTATGGAATATATTCAGAATCCTAAGATTTTATTTATGGAGGGAATCATGTTTTCATTAAGGTTTTACCGTGGTTAAGGTATTAATTTATTTAGAATGTGACATTAACATCAAATTTATATTATTTGGGGATTTTAGTTTTGATTTAGTGAATTCCATCTAAATTTGGACTGGTATATTATACAAAAGACTTAAGGGTAAATATTTATGGAATTGATTAAGTTGAAATATTTTGTTATAAGACTAATCTACCAAACCATTTTAATTTTATTAAATATTAGAGGAATAACTTGTTACTATATTAAGGATATTATGATTTTTTAAATGTTAATTTTAGTTCTCCAAGAATACAAAATTATTTTATGGATATTGACTTCTTGAAGTAGGTGATGAAGTGGAAATTGATCGAAAGATAACCAAAG
This sequence comes from Viscum album, assembly GCA_963277665.1. Lineage (NCBI taxonomy): Eukaryota > Viridiplantae > Streptophyta > Magnoliopsida > Santalales > Viscaceae > Viscum > Viscum album. The sequence continues at coordinate 65,081,410 of OY728134.1, forward strand.
AATGATATTTTTATTTTGAAATATATAGATATTAGAAAAGTATATTTATACAAATTCTTATACTATAAAATAATTCTTCAACTCATAAAACTGGATCATGAAAAAAAAATTATACTAATACCTTAACTTTTGATGAACATGTGGTCTTTTAATCCTTTTAAAATTTATAGTTTTGTTATCATTAACCATATATAGATCACCTACTTTTTATGATCAATGATATATATCACTTTCTATAATTATTAACATTTTTCTTCCATGTTCATATCATAACATCTCACTAATGTTCTCATACATGGAAACCTAGCTATGTGATTATTCTAGATTAACATCATACTCCAATTTCTCTCTTATCAAGAGAATGTTTAATTAACCCTTCTCATGATGTGGTATTTATATAAAGGTATTTTCAAATTTCAAACCCTTCATTAATGAGACAAAGATTAAATTTTATGGACATAATTTATTTAAGGTGGGTAGAATGTAACACCACAAGAATATAAAATAGGAACATCATATTCGAAAACATATATGACATAAAAAAATATTTAAATAAATTTTAACACCCTGATAATTTATGATATATTTTTTTTAATTAAATCCAACATCCATGATAGATTTTAATATATGAAACACCAGATTTGAAAAAAAATGTGACACACTTTTAATATATTATTATTTATACAATTACATGATAATGAAGACATTATACTGGAATTTATGAACATTAATAACTAATATATGAAAAATTATATTTTTGATGTACATATAAAATAAATTGAATGCTTATAAATTGATTAGATATAAAATAATAACCATTTGATTGAAAAGAACAAATTTTCTGAAAAAATTAATTTTTCAAAATGGTGGTAAAGTCTAACTTTTTGAACATAAATAAAGATTATTTTGTGTTAAATTTAGAGAATTTATTTTAGAAAAATATTCAATTTTGAAATATACTTATCAACCTTATATGTGGGTTAATTTTTGATAATTTATTGAAAAGATTAATTTTTTTATGAAGAGTGAAATATATTCATTTTTATTGAATGAATTAATTTTTTTTAAATTATTTAAATTGATAAATTTTATTTTTTATTGATCTTAAAGTTAAATTAGTTAAATTATTATGCAATATCACTAATTTTTTTAATTTTAATAAAGTTCTTATGGAATTTTGAAATTAAAACATTCAATACTTATGTGAATTATCTCATTGTAAAACTACTATTTTTTTAAGTATATTGTTTAATTTTAAAATTAATTCTTCCACATATGTGAGTCTAATTTAGAGAAATCGATTACATATTTAGAATCATAATAATGTATATTATATAACAAGGTCAAACTAATCTTTGACAATAATGAATAGTGAAAACATGAAAAATTAATCACAGTGGTCAAGGTAAAATGGGTTTACTTGTGTGTTAATATAAGATGATAAGGGTTAATAATTACCTAAAACTTATATAGAACCCATTATATGACCATTATAAGACCTTATGGACTCTATTTATAAATAATGGACCATTTCGTAGGCTTTTTTCATGAAGAAAATGTGTATATCACTATGTTTTCAAACAATCCATGTGTGTCCTCTCCCATACATTTAAAAGTACAAAACCTTTCTTACCCTACTCAAAATTAAAACATCATTTGGAACATAAAATACTAAAAAAATAATTTACTTAATCCACTATAAAAATTCTAGAGACATTTTTTATAAGAAATCCAACCTGTGAAGGTTTTGGGTGCAAACCTAAAAAGGTGTAATGAAGATTAGGTAACATTCATAAAAAATATTTTTTATTTTTTTTCTCACTTACAAATTTTGAATATTTTATTCAACAATGATAATATAATAACACTAGTGGATAACATATACTATGTTATTATTATGTAAATTAAAAAATCCAGATCTCTCTACCCTTACATCAAATGGGAAACAAAATTATTGATCGTGTGTATGTAAAACTAGAACCTCACAAACTGATGTAATTCATTTTCCATAACCAACTCCATAGATTGATAAAATTATAGATTTAACATATTTATATGATATTTATAATATTATTATAATTATTTAATTATAATATGTCATTTACATTCTTGTTTTCCATTCAGTGGGGGATACGATAACATCTCTCATATGTACGGGAGTCTACCACCTCACAAAGTGATGTGAATCATTTTTCACTCACACTTTACATGAAATTTTATAAAGTTAAAATTTATGAATATGTATAAAATTTAAAATATAACAATACTTAGATAAATTTAATATCACATATAACATCATACCTTCCAATGCATTGAAAAAAATAACTTCACTCGTGGGTACTTTCTCCACAAAGTGATGTGAAATGGTTTTGATTTCATATTAATATTGATGTTAATAAGGATTTATTTGAGTAATATTAATTCAATATATGAAATAATAATGATTATAGAAAGATTAATGAACATTTATTTTCCATTCATTCCATCATTTGAGAAAAATGAAAATAACATTGATGAGTATATATGGACTACAGTCTCTATGAATGTTATCATATATTTTATATAATTAACATGAATATATTACTCTAAAAAAATATATAATGAAAAAAAAATATGATATTAATTTTGAGATTAAAATTTGGGAAACTAAATAACTATGATCAAATTATAAGTATCAAAATTACCAAACAAAAATATACATGTAAAATGAAACAATTATCACACAAAATAGTGATTTTTACAATGAATTATTAATAACATAGTGATAATATTCTATAAGTAAATCTTTTATGAAATGAGATATATGATTAGAATTTCTAGATGTATATTAGGGGGGAAACAATGTAGTAATATTTCATGAAAAGACCAGTTTGAAGTCTCTGAAGTATCAATTTAGTTTGGAATCTTTACCATAACTGTGGGTTGGTCTTTACAATGAGGCTCATGAGCGGTGGTCTGAGGGACATGGACAGGTGGATTTGATGAACATAGTAGCCATGGGATAGTGAGGTGTACTAAATGGGTTATTTTTGTGATGAATGTTTTGGTGATAATATAATTATCATTCAATAATGGAAGACCCAAATCAACGGTAGTGATGGCAGTGGGTTGTCTCTAATGACGGGGCATTGGTGGCCAGATGAAAAAATAAGTAGTGATTGGCCATAGAATAATTGTAACAATCCTCAGTAGAAATTAGGGTGATTTTAGATATGATGGGAAAAATATATCAACATGATAGACTCCTAGGTGTGGTCCTATAATATTTATAGAGCTGAAATCGCCTCTAGAAAAGCTAATTTGAATAGAAGAATGAGGGGGAAAAGATTTTTCCATTAGTACTCGACCCCATGTAGTCATAAATGGTTGTTCTTCTATTTGATTCGAATTTTAGGCTAGGAACATAGTAGTATATTTAATTAAACAGCTAATGGAGGGATTTTTTATGGGTGTATTGTATTTGGGCCTTCAAAGGCTTTGTAATTGGCATAGTTCCTATGGTACAACATGCCAAGTAACGTTACCCCTCAACAAACATAAAAAAAGTTAATAAATTAGTAATAAAATAATGTCCTTCAGAATTTCAAGAATATATATGATTATGGTTCTTTAAAAAAAAACCAATATTTATCATACATGAGGTTCATATATATACTTAGGAAGAAAAACATATATAAGGGTTTTCTCATATCCCTTTTACTTCCTTGATACATATGCCACCATCACAACTTATTCCTTTATATAGTATATATACTTACCATTATGATATGTAATGTCATGAATATATTTATATTTCACATAGTTTTATATGAAGTTTCATTTTATGTTATTTCTTTAAAGGGGATTATGATTAAAATGTTAACAAAGTGGTAATGGTTTATTGCATAATCTCATCATTATTCAAAATTCTTTTTTTAGTTCTTCTATGGGGTAATTTTTTAATTTCTAAATTAAAATCAATATATTTCCTTAACCATGGTTTATTCATGAAATTTTCAATATATGGATTAATTTTCATGACTCATTAGAAAATTTAATGATAGAGAAAATGTTTTCAAGAATATCTGACTTCATTTCTCTCTTCAGTCAAAAATCATTTTTCATACAAAACCATGTTTTATAAAGCTATTTCCAAAATTGATATTAATCAACTCTAAATATTTTTTAAAATAATATTTGAACCATTTTTTAATTTTTTTTAAACAATTTAAAATTAATATTCATATTATTTTCCAAACAATACTTATTTAGGTTTTAATAAAAAAAAGTTAAAAGAATAATTATTTTAACTTTTATGGAATGAATGTAATTTCCCACCATCATGACTAGAAAATTTTTAAAATTAAATTTTATAGGTTTTAAAAGGTTATTTTCAAGTAAAATTATTTTAAATAGGTATTATGTATTAAAAAAATATTTTAAAAAGGTTATTTTCCTCTAAAAAAAATTTAATTCCATTTTTATGATATTTCAATTCTTCGATGACATAAACTATTTATTGTTATTTTGATCCATTGAGGATATGTTTTATTTGCATCATCCTAATTCTTTCATTATATGGTTTATGAAATTTTTTATTGAGGATGTATATTTTATTTAACATTCTGTGTATTACATTGGATAATTTTGATTATATTTATTTGACTAGGGTATTTATTTTCATTTCATATATTTTTTCAATAATAATATTTAAAATTATTATATTTTGTCCCTTTTATATAATTAATGCATTGGACTTACTAAGTGATAGGTTGGGCCCTGTTATAGATAGTCCCTCGATGCATTGATAGGTCTCATGAGACAAATTAGTTGACCATATTAGATGGGATTTAACCCATAAATATAAATTATCTTATGAAAGGTATTGATAGTATGTTTAAGATGTTCAAAATTATTCACTTCTTTATTATATGATTAGTTAGTTATTTCCATTATATTATTTGATTAGTTAGAATTTCTAGAGATGTGTTTCAAGTTCATGTGATTATTTATTTGGATTTATTTGATCATAATTTATCTCTACCAAGTTATTATCACCTTATTGATTAAATGGAATGTGTTTTAGTTATTTACATTTCCAAATTTATAATTATTATTTATTCTTGATAGTTTCCATTGTATGATTACCCTTAATGAGCATTGAATCACACCACTTTATTCTATTTTATTTTCCCCAAGATACCTTGAAGTATTTTATCATTTATATACAGGGGTATGCAAATGGGAATAATTGAATTATAAAATAATACACTTTTTTCTTCTTATTTGTTTTAAAATGTAACGTGAATTTCAAATCTATATCTAGTATAACCAAACTACAAAACTAGTTATTTCATCGGGATATGATTCCTTGTATGTTATAATAATGTAATAATGTAACCACCAACTCTAGGATATTAGGTCTTGGGCATTACACCTTAGAATTAAAAACAATTATGTGTATGTAATTAATTTTTTGATCTTTATTCTCATATATTTCACTGGTTGGCCTCTTCATATCACTTATACATTCATTTTCAAGATCGTAGTATCTTCACACTTGATTAATTTCACAATTTCTATGGGATAATTTCCTAAATTTTAATCTTATTGTCTAAAAAACCATGATAACAATGGGAGTATCAAATTTATATTTCCTCATTTAGAGCACATCAAAAAAAATATTCAATTTCACTAAGTATCATTATATAAAATTTCTTTTAGAAACATTATTTTAAGAGACTAATTAAATAATTGATTCTTTATTCAAGGTCAATGATAATACAAAAAATCTTACCATTTATTAACTATGACATTTTATACTTAATTGTTGATGGATTCATCCTACCTTTTATTTATTTAAATAACATATATCTCTGTTTTGTAGAATGATTTTAGGAAAAATATTAATTTAAAAATATTTTCTGAAACTCATGTCATTTCATGATGTTGATTACTCTCTCATACTTCATATTCTAAAGGAGGCTCTACCACTTTCCATCATCATCTTCCAAATAATAAACAAATAAATAAACATTTTTTTTCTTAAATAATAGGATAATGGTAAATATATTTTTATTGTGAAGATTTATTTCCTTGAAATTAGTGGATTATAATAGAAAATAATGAAGTGTGGTCATTTTGCATGAAGGACTCAACATATACTTTTTCCTTATATGTAATGTTCAGAGTCCAATATGGTACATCTTATTATAAGTATTTTTAAAATGTACACTGAGAATCTCATTGAGTTTTTTCACTCTAACTCCCATTATTTTTAGTTACTCTTTAAAATAATCAATGAATTTTTTATCACACTCATGGTTCACTCAGTACAACATTGTTATAACCAATGATTGAAACTAAAAGGGTATTTGTGAGTATTAATACATAATATTTATTGTAAAAAAAATTAACGTAAATCAATCCTAAAATTACTATAATTATGTAACCTTCATTTCAACCAATAACATATTAGTTTCAACTTATTAATCTCTTGGTAAATCCTATTACACTATCTTATTCAATATACATTTATTTAAATTTTTTAAACTTTTTCTTAAAAAATATTCCATAAAATTAACCATACCCCATTATGATACAAACTATGATGGCCTAACCATATCATACCTATATATTACAACATTTTATGCTAATATTCATTATATCTCACAATAAATCAATTGAAAATACCTATAGGTTTAGTATCTTTGTTTGTTTGAAATATAGTAAACTTATTTAACTGGCTTTCTATAATATATCCCACATATAATATGTATACATAATCCCATATATAGATATCATACATAATACTCTTCTCCATTTCATAGGGAATTAAAACATAAGAATGAGTGATATAAAATACTTAGTATGGGGTGATCATAAGTGATATAAATCAATGATAAAATATGAAAATAATACGAACCTGTGGGTATGTGAAAATATCATAATGAAATCATACCTACTAAAAAATGGATCATAAATCATGAATCATGATATAAATACATCAATATAACATGAAAAATGAGGCATGAGAATGTGGAATCATGAGATAATTATTAGAATCCAAGGAAAAATTAAATAGTATAGTGGTATAACATAAAAATATAGTAGAAGAATGTGAAACATATATAACTATAGATACATATTTATTATGATAATCCTCACATGTAATGGAATCATCACATAGTGGGTAGAGTCTTATAGTGGATTGGGTTCACAAATCATTCATATGACTATAGTGGATTTAGTTTACTCCCTAGTACATTTTATTTCATCCAATAGAATTTTAATAGTTTTGAGTGCATTATAGGGATATATAATTATGGGACCACCAATCACATAATTAAAACCAAACATATATTTTCAACATGAGCATGAAAACATATAAAAATATTAATAGTACAATTAAAAAATAGAACGAAAAGAGTATCATATGAATCATTAAAATGAATAAAAAAATAATCTTCGACAGAATGAATTTGGGTGATTCTAATTGAAATATATACCTAGTGAGTCATAAAAAACATTAAAGTATATTGATATAGATGAAAATAAAATTATCATAGAATTATAGTAAGTGTATGAATAATGAGAAGAAATATAATTTACTAATTTATATAATTATTTTAAAATGGAATAATTTATAAAAACATATTTTTTTAAAAATACTGAGAAATTAAATAAAATTCACATTGAATAATTATGAAATTGTGAAAATTAATCTTTCTAGGGAAAACCAAAATAACGTTTGGAGAAAGTGATCATAGAGAAAAGTAAAAAATTATTCCAAAAATTTGAGAAGAATATAAAATTCCAAAGAAAATGACTTTTTGGAAACCTAAAATTTAGGATAAAGACATCCATAAAATTCAAGGATGAACATAGGTATATAAAAAAATATTACTAAAAATGAACATATAATGTTGTACGCACTTATAAAAGTCCTTTAGGTTGTGTTATGAACCAAAGGTATATAAAATGCCATAGATACATGAAAAAACTATAAATCAAGATAAGATAAATAAAAAATATTTTTAGAGAAATTATATAAAATTTTCTTGAAAGGTAATTTAGAAAAAGGCATTTATATTTTATAGTGAGATTAGAAAAGAAACACTTTTTACTAGTGACTTAAACAAAGGAAATTAAAATAACATATTATAAATGAAATTATATTAATGACTTGTTTATGAAACATATTAGTATATAATACATTCTATACTCTTCAATTATAATTTTTTATTAAACATATATAAGTTTGTTATTTTTTTAGAAATTAAATGTTAGTAATTTGTATTGGTTTTCATGTTTAGTAATTGTGATGTCGAACCTCATTATTCAAGAAACAATTCATAATTCAAAAATTATTTATGGTAGTATGATCCAAATGATTCAATAATTTATCTAATCCCATGTTTATTTAATTGATGTCATGTTTATATTTCCCATGAATGGAATACATAGTAAGCATGTTTCAAGAAATTTCTAATAAGAACAAGTTAATTTATAATGACCAATCATTTTTGTTTCACTATTAAAGAACTATATACACTATATAAATTAAAATGTAATATCACATATGACTAATATTAATATATTTATACTCATAAATTATGATAATGATGGTGTTAGTATAACGTTAATCACGGAAGTTATTAAACTAATGAAAAATAAACATGTCATAAAAATTAATGAGTGTTAGTATATTTTTATATAATCATAATAAAATTATAAAAAATTACTAATGATGTTAATATATAAATATTATAGTGATGAATATTATTGATAATGATTTATATGGTAATTAATTTTAAGAATATGGTGATGAACTGGATACATAGATTAAATCTCACATTCTTGAAACCAGATCCTTCAAAATGAATGATTTTGTCACCTTGTTTGAACTAATGAATACCAAAAATGTGAAAAGGATTTAAAAGATCTGAGTTTTTTATTTACTCAATATATAAATGGTGGTAAAATGTGTGTTGGGATGGGAAGATGAGGGTTACTTTTAAAGGTGATTTTTGAGTGGTACTTTTAAAAATACTCATTCCCTAAGGTGTAAATTTCTCAATTTACATGGAAATTGAATCCATAGTTGAAAAAAATAAATATTTTTCATTAATTAATTCATCTAAATAATTTATATATAAATATATATTTTTTTAGTCCTCTAACCAATAATTTAACCATTTTACCACATTTTACCTTTACCTTATTCACTCATTATTTTCCTTAGTAATATATTTTGAAAAATAAAAAAAATGAAGGTCTTACATAATTTGTATGTCCTATTTTAATATTTGGAATCCATTTCATAAAATTATATTTCAAAATAATACAAATTTAATATTAAAATAAATATAGAAATAATATAGAAATAATATTTCGTAGAAAAAAGAATAATATTAATACATTTTTATATACATCGAAACATTAAATTTTATTATAATAATAAATTAAAAGTGGCCAATTTAATTTATTATGTGAATGTTCAAAATATTAATAAATAATAATCATTTATAAAATATCCATTTATAACATTAAATGATTTTAATCACATCCCTAATTATTTATAATTTTACCATTGAATTTTATCATTGGGTTTTTATTAGAATCATTATTTAAATTTTATTTATGAATAACATAAATCATTAATAATAATAAAATATAACAAATAAAAACTTATAATTTAATAATATATCATTTTTATTTATTATTATCTTTGTATATAATTCCATAATTATTTATTATATTTGAATTATATTATTTTAATTATTAATTAGAAATTACACAACATTAAAAACACAATTGGATAAAAGTATATATAATGGATATATATCAAGTGACCATATATCAAATTTTTATATGTCCAATGATCTTATATATTGCAGTCAAATTATATTCCAATATATTATATTAAATAAATATCTAAAATCATTAATTATATTCATTAATTTATAAGTATGGTTATTTATTATATATATAACATTTTGTATTCATTCCAAAGTTGTTATTAGTAGTATGATCTTCTTGGAAGATTACTATGATGATAATTTCAACCATTTCATTTTTTATTTTCATGTGGTCTAATTACTTTAGTAATATTATGAATTATGTTTCATTTAGATATATTTTAATTTATTTCATTTTTTTGTAATATTATACTGTAATGAAATAATCTATTTTTAGTCTTAATTTGGAGTTTCAAATTTGAGATGCTATAAAACATAAATGATTTATTTAAAGTGAAATAAATATAAAAATGAGGTATCCTTACATTTTATCTGTTTTCTTATCAATTTATGGTTACAAAAAAAATTAAATGAATTTCAAATTATTTCTTTTCAAACATTTTTTGTTGAACAGTTTGAGTTTATTATTGCATGAAATTTGTTAGAAATTTGGTGGTTGATATAATTTTTTTATAAATGGTGGTCTTGCTATCGTATTTTATTCTCATATCTATATTGGACATGAAAATTGGCTCTCTAACCATAGTTGGTTATGGGATGTTGAGACTATCTTTATTGATTGAAAGCAACTTAGTTTTTAGTATCCTACAACTTAATATACTATATTTGAAGTGATTTTTTGATGATAAAAGGCCATATAACATTACTATTATTCATCAATGATTTTATTTCTCAAGATCCATTTACCTAACCAATGTTGTTAGTTACTAATGTTTAGATTAAATTAATTAGGATATAATAGATCATACCTTTCACAATAATATTTTCTTAGTATGTATTATACTAAACTATTAAGATTTTGGAGATAACATCTCATTGAGTCTGTTGGTTTTATATAGTGTCTTTTCAATGAAATATACTCCTGGTGATTCATCAATAAAATTCACATAACCCTCAAGAATTAATTCGTAGAAGAAAAATAATAATTTCATGTTCCAAAATTTTATGGAATGAAAAACTTGTAGGAATTTATTTGGATATCTTATACTAATCATAATTGGTTTCCTATTATGATTTTGTGAGTGTATATATCTCCATTTTTAAGGAATTTATTTTTGTCGTTGTGAATAATATTTTAATAAAGAATCATTTTATTTTACCCAATTTTTCTTATTTCTCCTTTATAGAGGTTGTACAACCATTCCACTCCCACTCCATTAGAAAAGTAAGGGATTCCTCACAATTTCAATTTCTCATACATTACTCCTATTAGAATTAATTTCATTAAAACCATTGGTGAATTATTTTATGTTCTTTTCTGGATCATCAAAAGAAATACCAAAAAACATGGACAATGTTATATTAGAAAATAAAATTACTTAAATATTAGATTGTAAGGTAGAAATAATAACATCATTATATTGATTTATTAAATTATATATACAATGGTCCATAAATATTTTGTTTGGATTTGATTACATGATCTCAGATGTGGAGTTAGAGTGATAAATGTATGTTTTGGTTGATTTATTCTATATAATTTTTTCAAATTCAAATGTAAGATTATAATTTTTTGTGAACTCTAAAATTCTAGATACAAATATTAAATATAGCTCTTGATCATCAGTGAATAGATTCTCTATGATAGATATAGTATTCAAAAATAAATTTTTAGATAATTATTATTAATCTGTAATTATATCCCCAACAATGACGCCAATATATTTACACTATCAATTCATAGGTATGCAAAAATAAATTAATACATAATAATAAAATACATCATAGTAGATATTTAAGGTTTAATCCAAAGATAGTGGCAAACCTTGTCTATCAAAATTATCAAATATGTTTTGAGTTCGTTTTTATTTAAGATAACCAAACAATTATGAATAATTTATAAAGATAATGATTAATTATTACCCTAGTGGAAGGATTACCCATTCCCAAGCTATCCTAATATTAAATTGATTAATTATTGATCTTATTAATTTATTAATGAAAGAATCCACAATCACTTATCCCCCATATATGGTAAAAAAAAATTTTGATACTCAATTAATCAATGAACATTTCCAATCAATCATCCTTCTTAGGTTTGTGGGATTATATCAAAAAACACTATAATATCTCAATAAAAAATATCCCTTAATCACAACCATAAACCTTTTTCATATAGAGGTATTCACAATGAATTAATTATTTATTTACTTCCTCTATTGCATGTATCAAAAATCACTACATACTTCTACAAAATATTTTGTTGATTCAATTTAAATACGGTATAATAAGTTGAAGGTTCATTATATTTATTAACCAAAGATGTATACAGTTCACCAAGATAATAACCTAAATACAATAATATCTATTTCAATATCTCATTACTAATTATTAAAATCAACTAAGGGAAGAATAATTTAATTTTGGATAACCAAACTCAAGATATAAAATTATTCTCATCCATTCTATCCCATTCTCTAAAATGGTTTCATCCATTTCTATTTTGGGACATAGTAATAAAAACTAGGAATATATAACAAGAATAAATGAATAAAAATAAAAATTGAACCCCATTCCACTGTGGAATAAATATCATTTAATTTATTCACTATTCCATCAATAATTTTAGTAATGATTACTCATGTATCAATAATATCATTATTTCATCCAAGATGATATTGAATATATTATTTGGGACTTCATTTTATTTAAAAAACTAAACTTTAGAATTTATTCTCCCCTCGATCAAAAGATAGATGACCTATGAGCTACCTTAATTCCTTATTTGGTTAATAATTTAATTATAATGACCCCAACCTATCCCCTTAGCATGAAAAAATCTCTATATCATCAACATGAACTTCATGTCTAGAACTCCTCATAGTTGAATGAAAATATTTTATTCCTATAGGACTTTCCTTCCTTTTTGAACAACATGATTTAATAAAGTTAATGACACATATTTTTTTATGTGTAATGTTTAATCTGTAATTTTTAGTGATTCATAACTAATAATACATTTAGTATTACATATCCCTTTATAACATTGAGTTACAATTATATATCACTTAATTAAAAAATATACGTATGTAGGCTCTAAAATGAATCTTACAAATCCATTAGAGAATATATAATAAAAATTACGCATTGGATGATGATTCATATATACTATCTATTCTTAATCCAAATTTTTAGATGGTATAATTTGATCTATTCATACATATCTAGGATCTAAATTTCTATAAAAAAATAAATTCTTTTTGTAACTCATGATACGACTAGTTTATACAATGGATTTCTTTACGTTCTTCAGACATATATCGTCACTACATTAGTTTCTTTCTCATTAGCCTTTTAGAATAAATGCATACCAATATATCTATAGATGTGTGAATATATTATACATCATCATCCATTATTATATGACACGTGATACCCATGTAAATTAATATTTACAAAATAAAAATTAATAATCCTTTAATCTAATTCAATACTCAATAAAAATTAATTAATAAATGGTAAAGAATATAAATGAATTGAATATCGATAAAATATAATTAATTAATTACTTGTGTTGAGAAATTTTATTTTATGTATAAATATATTTGTCTATTATTATTATTACTTTTAGTGTGGATTCATAATAAGAAATATTATCTATATAATATTTATATATCAACATGTAGAACTATATAAAATTGGTAAATGATCGAGAAAAAAATATATTAAATCATTAAAATAATTCTTAAATATATGGAAGTCTTGAGATGCATATATAAAATTGTTATATTTTGAAAACCCTTAAATAACAAGGTGTTATATTTCTTAGAAAGTAAACAAAATAGATATCAATAATCAAAATGAGTAGTTTATTTCAAATCTATGTACACATAGATTATTTTTTAAGGCCTGATAAACATTGGAGATCGTAATTTTTAGGTACTTGTATTTAATTATAAGACTTGTGATACATTAGGATGGGTGCAACTAACTATTATTTTCAAAATAGAATGGATTAGGGATAATTCTTTAGATGAATTATTAAAATATATTGTTATCTTAACTATTTACGAATTAAGTATGATTTAATTTGAAAGTTTCTCCACCTAAATAACTATGACTTGTGAGAAAATATTCATATAAAACAAAGTAGAATAAAATATATATATTCAACCATTAATATATATGATGTTATAGGACATCATTTTAGTGGGATCAAACTCAAAATAAATTATTGGATATTTTTATAAACATTATACTTAATAGATCAATATATTATATTATGGAATATAATCACAATAACATCAAACTTCTTACTAATACAATATAATTTATAGTTGTTTTTTATGTTTATTGATAGTTAAAGAATTTATTTTCTATTGTAATTAATAATAGAAGATATTTTAAAAACTTGAATGTATTTTATATGAAATTGTGAGTATGGATAATGGTTTATACGTTAATGAAATATTTAATATAGTTTATTACCTTTCAAATAAAAAGTTTAAAATAAATGATTCCAATATAAATTATATATGGTATTCTCACATGGGATATATAAATTGGATATTCATTTTAAGAAAATATAAATATATGTTATTTAGAATCATTAGATTATAAATAATTTAATACATATGTATCTGGTTTATTAAGAAAGACAATTTAAGACTATTTTAGTGGGGCAGTAAAAATATTAATGATCCATTGATTTTAATAAATATAAATGTATACAGTCTAATTATCATACCAAATATTTTGTATTTTCATTACATTGTAATAATGACTCGTGATTTATATAAATATGTTTATATGTTTCTATGGAAACTCGTGTTTAAAACCATTAAAATGTTCAAGTTATTCAAATTATGATAAATCTATAAGGAAATATATACAAAACCATATTCATTTAATCCTCTTTCAATTCATAGGGATATTAGTGATAATTTATATTAAAATATTATCCAACATAAATGTAGGTATATTTTGAGGTTCTGTAACCCAATGATATATTTACCTCTCAACCATCACTTGGTGAAATAAAAATAACATTTCTCTATTATTGGAAAATTATATCGCTATATTATTACACTTGTAAAGTTCCCATATTTCCCTGCACATCATAGTGTAATCAAGATGTATATTGAAATTTTATATATGAGAATCATCCTATTACTAATTATTATACTCTTATATAGAGGGTAGACATAACTTCATTCAAAAACTCAATAATTTATTTTTAATTTTAAAATATTCCATATTCCCATTTTATATTGTCTTTGTTTTATTTTTTAGGCCATTTACACTTTATGTTTATTTTTATCCTACAATGTATATAAGGATTGAAAATAATATAGGAATAGTTGATTTATATACATCAAACACAATTCTTAGGATTACCCTATATACATTCATGAATGTGGTATGATTCTTTTTCATCATCATGGATAAAAATCAATGTTACTTTTTTTCTAAATCAATCTATTGTTTTAATTTATATGGATATAACAAATAAAATGGTTATGATATTCATGAAACTATAGCCATATCCTTTACCTCATGTTACATTCCTTGTGTTTGAAAATATACATCTAAATATTGTAATATATATACATATATATCACACTTAACTAATTAAGGGTAGTTAATATATATCATTGATGAAATGAGTATCATTTCTGACTCTAAGTTGTATGTTGCATTTTTTTTATCATAGGGATTTTACTACCACACTATAGAGGCCACCACCTTTCATTGTATATTAAGACACAACCAATATATTTTCACTATACATTAACAAATTTGAAAAATATTTCCTTCCCTATTAACAAATTTAAAAAAGGTGAGTTATCCAATATTTCCATTATCTCATATAAACCATCATATCATTCCATTACACATACCAATTCAAAACCCTCTTACATTAACTTGGTTAATAAATTATCCAATACATAAATCTTATTAATAAAATTTTTGATAATAACCATATATGAAATGAGAAAATTGTATTTTAATTAAATTTATTATCAATAACTATTAATTAACTAAATTTTTATTTCAAGGGTAAAAATATTCAATTTCAATTGAAAAATTGACTTTGAAATATAATAAATTAAAAGGGAAATTAACACTTTGTAAACATATCAGCTAAATTCTTTTCCTTTAGTGTATCTATAATATTTTTTATGTGGATATGATGCTCTAAATAACATGTAGGGTTTATTTGGATGTTATCAATAAGTATCACTATAAATGTATCAATATAATCCTCAAAAAGCTATAAATTGTACCATAAAATAAGAAGGGACCACATTTTAAATGAAAATGAATATATTTGAATGTATAGATTCTATTATTTATAAAAAGTCTTTTTGGTATATTCAACTTATTGAGGACTAATTAATGGAACCAAAAACAAATATGAGTTTTTGAGAAATAATAACCTCATAATTTTAGTAAAATTTTTCATCAATACCAGAAACGGGACATTTATTCTTTGAGGTGATGTTTTTAGTCTCCCAATAGTCACTGAAAAACCTTAGTAAACTATCATTATTAATTACATGAAATAATTGTGATTCCTAGAGATAATCACATAGTTAAATGAATCCATTATCAATAAATATTTTAGTCATTTCATCAACTATAAAAACTCTATCATCTACATTATATAAGGATTCATTATAGTTGGGGTTTTACTTGAAATAATTTCAAAATGAAATTCTACATCATTATGTGAGTAAAATATATAAAATTTATATAAAAATATATGACTATAGTTATTCACAATAGGTATTATTTTTATTATTATATCCTTATTTCCCATCATTATTTTGTATTTTTATTCATTTTTGTTAAAAATTAAAATTAGATGTGCTATGTGGGGTTATTTTATACCTGATTTAGTTGATGATGTATATCATATAAAATTGAGTGTTTCTATACGAGCCTTATAGATCATATAAATATTTATTTATAGTGAATATATATTTTTAATTGGACTTATAATTCATCTCCAAAATAATATAAAATCATATAATCTATATGATGATCATTTTTTTAGTTATGAATCATCCTTTTATAATAATTTAAAAAGAACAATATATTTTTATTTTCAATTAATTATTTATTTGGAGTCTAATGTTTTATTTATTTTATAATTTTATTTTATGTTGAAGCAATATACATTGAAAATATTGAGGAAATAAAATAATCCACAGAAGTATTCAGAATAATATATAAATTACATTGAATATACAACCAAAGTATATGTGATGAAAAAATTTGTAACATTAAACACTAGTTTAAAAAATAAAAATGTGTGACTCTATTTTTGGTAAGCCTTCCTGATGAATAGAATACCAATTATAATAACAAACCTTATCTATATAGTGTATAAATTATATTTAATTTGGTTTTATCCCCACATTATCATGTGATCATAGTGGAAACTTTATCAATATCTATAGCACATACATGAACCTTTAATAAATGATCTAGTCAATTTCTTCCCCAAATTTCTATCTATAATGAAAACCACTCTCCCTTTTATCCCCTTTCTATATTGTACTTTTATATATATATATATATATATATCTCAAAAAATTTATTCTTCTCTGTATTTCCCTTGGGAATGTGTGATATGGAGAACTTCTTATTTATCTTGATATAAATCATCATAATCTTCTCATATTTAGAATATGTTTAGGATACTATGAGAATTCATGTTCTAGATTTTAAACAATCAATGAATTGGTTTATATTTCCAAGAGTTTTGGATATAATCATTAAAATATCTTGTCATCCGTTTTAAATAGGACTCGTATTAGAAAAGTGTAACTTAATCATTATTTTATAAAGTAAATATCTTTCCCTTTAGGAATAATTATATCAATATAAATACTTTAATGGAAAAAAGAATCAATAATTCTTTCTATTCCATGATTATTATTTATACTACCTTAGTGATTTTTTCAATATAACTAATCGATCAATATACCCACTTAAATGATATAATTTTATCCGAAATTCTCCTTTTTTAGGAATTTCATATCAATAAAAATATTTCATTAAGATATAACCCAGTCTCTACTAATAATAGATTAATTGTGGTATATAAAGATATTTTATGTTTCCTCTATAATCATTATAATGTAATTAAGCCTCATTGATGGGAAACTGGGTACTCCATAAAGGTAAGGTTATTTTTAATAACCAATTTTAAAAATACAAGAATAACATTAATTTATTCAATTTAAAAAAATATCTATTAGCTTACTAATATGGGAAATCCTAACACAATCCTAGAATATATTCATGGTTTCTATATCATATAATAAGAACCATTTTCTATACATTAACATACAATAATTAGTTGTTAAGTAACATTATAAAATTTAAATAATAGTAATAAATTTAGATATCCATATAGTAAAATTTGAATTTTATATATATGAAAATTAAATTATAAACTATTTTTATATCATTTTATAAAATTTACCACATGTTTATTATAAAATCAATTTTGTTACACCAATTCTATAATAATATGAAATCATATGATTCTTTTTCAACAAACTATATGTAATAAAAAGTGAAACATTCTTGACTCGATTGACTCAGATATAATGTCTCTTTATTAAATTGGTAACAGATTATATATATACATTCATAAGATCAAATTTCTATAATTAATTTATATATCTATATAATAACTAACACTTTTAATCCCACATTATATCTGTGGATATTATCATACATATTTTAAATTCTTATCCCAAAATATCTTAGATTCACATTATACATAGATATTAATAAAAACAACTATCATATAAAGTGTTAATTTAAAAAAGAGTTTTTTAGCATATATAGGGATATAAAAATGAACTTTGATGTGACAGAATGGTAAAATCTGATGAAGAAATAAATATTAATTCATTTGATATAAAATAATAATTAATGAATAAACCAAAATTTAAAATTCATTCATATTATATAATTATAAAAACATAATGAAGGGATTGAAAGATAACCCTTAAATTATGCTTCATATCCATAGAACCAACCCTTTAGGGATTGAGAGAAATATTAACACAAATGAAAAGAGAGACAGGTTTAGAGATTGAATGACAATTTCTTTTTTTATTATAAAGAATTGGAAGGGGAGTAAAAATATTATATAAATACACATAAGAAAATAAATCATGAAACTATTATATAATAAATAATTCTTATATACATTATTTTACCACATTTTTTCATTATTTACCCTATTTTATTTTTCTATCAAAAAAAATCAATATTACACTTCTAGAGACCCCAATCCCAGTGTCCTGAAGCCAGAGCCTTATTATTATAGTAGTATTGGTACTAGATTAAAATACCAATAGAATGAAAATTTTAGTAGTTTCAGAAACTATATACAAACATGATACCCATTTTTCATTAGAATGTAAAATTAAACATAATAAATAACAATTTACAATTCTCATCATCCCTAAAATCTCACTCCAAAATCCATCTTCACGTCATGGTGAAAGGAAAAAACATAAGTGTGAGATCATATTCTCGGTAAGGGTAAATTATAGTAGAATATATCATAAATCATTAATAATAATAATTTTGGTAATTTAAATTCCTAAAACACATGTCAATTAATCAATAAATTCATCTTAATATTGTAGGAATAAATGATGATCAAATAATTTCATATAAATAATCACAAGATCTTGAAACATGACTATAGATAATATATCTGATAAAAGTAACAAGTAATTAGAATAATTATGGAATTAATATTGTGGAAATTCAAAAATATCAAGATATATCTTCAAGATAATTAATTCCAAGATCTATCCTCAAGACAGTTTATGTTTGTGCATAGAAACCCTTATAATTTTTCTAACTGATCCATATCATTAGACTATCAATTCATCGAGGGGATTAAAATAACTAGTCCCTGAACCATTTTATTATTTTCCAAAACATTCCACTTATATCGAATAATAAAATTAGATTTTAAATAGTGTTCCATATCAAATATCTGTATTGGGTAAAGGATATAGATTTATCAATATTTCCCCCATAAATCATAAAACATTCAAAGTAAACATTGTATATAAAAATGATGTATGGTTAATGAAATAATCATATTAATCATACTATATTATGAATATTTAGAATAAATATAATTTCAAATAAAAAAATTAAACAAAGTGATTGTTTCAAGAGAAATATAACAATCTCAAAAGGAATTGAGATTGTATATTAACATTTACCACATGGTATTTTTCAAGTCAAATATTTTTAGACAAAAAAATTAAAATTAAAACATAAAATACCATGAATTATGAATTAATAATGATATTAAATTCTAAATGGGATTTTTTATACACCACATAAAATTTAATTAGTTTATAAGAACAAATAAGTCTCAATGGAACATATATTGAGATGAAATCATTTACCTTATGATCATTTTTGATTGATTGACATTTTCCTCCCATATAATTATTTTAATAATTTCATAAAATTTTAAATGAACTATTTTTAAATGTTGAATTCCATATATGATCCTTTTATAAAATATTATCACCCATTTATTAATAATACTTCATTATTTTTATTATTTTCAGTGTTAAATGCTTTATTTGAGTATGTTTTGACTTGTTATTTTTTGTTACTCTTACATAGATCATGAATTCTATATATAATAAATTTAAATAATTATGTAAATATTATATATAATTAATATATATTTATGTAAATTAATCCATAAATTTTAGTGATAGAAAATGAAATGCATTGTTCATTGAGACAATAAGTCATACGTATGCATGAATGAGGTTTCCATTTTCTTATCATATTTAAGGTATGTTTAGTAAATTAAAAAAATACATTAATATATATTATCATTTAATCATCCCTTTTATGTCATTTATTTCACATATTTTTATTAATCACGTCCTTAATATATTTTTTGTAAATCTTGAATGAATCGCATAGCTTTGTGAGGTGGTAGTCTGCCGTAAACATGAACGAAGTTATCTTCTTCCCAAAAAATGGAAATCGTGATGTTATATGATATATAATTAGTAAATAATCATAAATAAATCATAAATATCATAAATATAATATATAAATAGTATTTACATCATTATTACTAACTTTGAAAGGTGTTAATGGAAAAAACGAATGACATCGGTTCGTGAGGCGATAGTTCGCAGTACACACAAAAGAAGATTTCATAACCCATTAGATGGATGTGTGTGTATGTAATAGTACCATTAAATTAAAAACATATATTTATATTTAAGGTACTTATTTTATTTTAAAATCATTATATGAAATTAATTGAATGGTTTTTTAGAAAAATAAAACAAAAATGTTTTCAGTGAACATTACTTCTTCTCCAGGTATATCCTTTTAGTTTGAACCAAATGCCTTGATTAGATATATTTATTACCTAATAATGGAATATAGTATTAGTGTATGTATTTTTTAAGATATTTTTTAAGGGTTTGGTTGATAAAAATGTTTTAGGAGGTGTGAGGAAGTGGGGAGAGTGAATTCCCTTCTATAATGCACGGGGAGTGACATTCTTATAAATACCAAAATTTATACACTATTGGGAGTTATCCCTAAACTCATGTGTCTTGGATATTCTAAAATAATGGATTTAATGGTAATTATGGTAAATAAATGCCACTCCCACACAAAAAATAGACACATTTTTATCATTTTATTCCTTAACTTCTATGTTTCCCCACTTTTAGAATTTTTGTTTTTCAAAATGGTAACTAGTTTTATATCCTTGGTAATTTGTCATTTAAGACTAACATAAAGTGACACATATTATAAAATTTATACCAGATGATTCATTGATGTTATATATAATTAATAAGAAAAAAACCCCATTTGTTTTGGAAATTAATTCTAACAGAAGCGCAATTAGTACGAAAAAACACTTCTTTAAACATATCCATGCTACAATGTTTTTAAAATTCATTGGTCAACATGATAATTATAAAAGATAAATTGGTATATGAATGAATTATATTTGAAATTTATTATCATTCAAAAATAACTTGTATGAATATTGAATTCTTAGTTATATTTATTCTTTTAATAAAATATCATTTATAACAAAATAACATTAATATCAATTTTGACATTATTTATTTACTAGAATTAAAAAATAATAATATAATGAAAATAAAATATATTATTTCAAAATAATATAACAATGTGTACTCATAAACAAAATTTAATGGAAGAAAATAATTCATTCAATTTACTTTTCTTTTAATAATTTAGTATTATTTATTTTCGTCGATTATTAACAAAATAATTTATGTATTGGAATTTGATAAGAAAATAAAGTAATTAATTAATTAATAAAAATTATAAAATAAATTATAATGATATAAAAAACTCAATTATCCTTAAATAGGATATACATAACTAAACATATGTTATATTTTCCTCTATCCCAAAGCTTTATAAAAAATCAAATTAAGAAAATAAATTTTTTTATCTTCTTCTTTACTTAACATATTATATGGGTCATATTAATTAAATAGTATCCGAATAAAATATTATATTTAAAAATATGGAATTCACTTATACATATTATAATCATATAATTGGAGGTAATTAATTTATAATTAATTACACCATCATGTGGATAAAATAAGTTTTAAAAGAGAAAAAGATCAAATGTTAATAATGTTTTTATATTAAATTCCTACATTAAATTGAATTGAATGAAATAAATTGGATTAATATATGCATAATTGATGTATTTTTTACTTTATAACTAATTAAAAATATAGTTTATAATTATAAATTATTTATATAAAATGCAATTTTTCAATTAAAATTTAGTATTTTCACTATTCATGAAAAAATTAAACTCCTAAGAAAATTTTCAAAGATTAAATCTATAGTAATTTTGGAATTAAACTTTCAAAAATGAAATTTATTTCCTCAAATAAAATTTAATAAATATTCAAAATTTGGTTTAAAAACAAGTGTTCCATTAAATGGAGGCAAGACTACCTTTGGAAAAAAACATATTTTTACTCATAAAATTTTATTTGTTCATATCTTATGCCAATATAATAAGTTTTTTGAATGTCAAAATATTTTATTAATTATGTAATAAATAAATTTAATTAATCTCATCCATTAATTTTAATTAGTTTAATTTATTTATTTTAAATTTCTTTGGCACATAAAATTGATTTTTATAAAATCATTCCCTTTAAATTCCATTGGTTTTTATATTAATTTCTAATTAATTGGTCCCTAATGAATTCACCCATATATTTTCATAATTCATATAATCCTATTTATAACCCTAAATTTTATATCTAGGATATAGTTTTCATTTTAAATAATAATATTTACAGTAACTAGTAAAACATAATCTTCCATGTCATGTAAGTTATTAGATAGTGTCATTGTTTTGTGTAATGCAAGATAACTAAGTATTGTGTGAATTTCAAGATAAAAAATATATTGAATTTATTTTAAATATTAAATATAAACTAATTTATTAGGATGTTATATTCCCTTATACACTTGGTTTTTTGTTTCATAAAAGCTATCGAAAACAATGTTCTAATTTTAGAATTTTGGGGTGTTACATTCTCCCCATCTTAATTAAACTACATCCTCATAATTTAAACCTGATCTTAGTAATCAAGGGTTTTATATTTGAAATTTTCTTTATTGAAAAACCCAAATAAAAAAGGTTAACAAAAAATCCTCTTAATAATTGATAAATGAAATTATATATGTAATTTGGAAGAGTCACATAACTAGGTGTCTGAGTAAGAGAACATGAAAACATGGTCATGGATGACAAAAATAATACAACAATATTAATTGAGATTAATAAAGAACATTTATCTCAAGAATTTCTTGGATCTAGATATGGTTAACTACCATAGAACCATAATCCATATTTATGTGAAAATGGTCATGTATATCATCAAGAATGATTATAATGGGATTTTTTTCAAGATCCTTATCATAGAGTTGAGGAATTATTTTATAGTATAAATATATAAAGAAATATACTAACATAATTTGTTAATATTTTACAATACTAATTCAAAAATTTCTTGTGATTTTATCAATTTATAATTCATCCCTTACTCTAAGAAATTAATTACAAAATATAAATTTTTTAATGGATAAATCAATAAAATTAAATTTTAACGGACTTTAATTTCTATATAAGATGGACAAGTCTTTCCGAATGTATCTAAATATTTTCCTAAATAAATATGGAAAAAAATTTACCAAAAATACATAAATACTCATATGGTGATGTAATATAATAGTCTCTAATAACTTTTCCAAATTTCACCCTAAACAATTTCATAAATTATTAACCTAGTGAACCTTACAATAGATTATGATCCAAAACATTAGAAATAAGGTAACTAAATTTACAAAATTAACTTACCATTATTCCCTCAAATAATTCCAATTAGATATTAATCATCACATTCCAAAAAAGTGAATAACTTATTATTATAATATTTTGTAAAAGTTAATTACCATAAAACCTTATTGAAAAAATGAATTCATCATTATAACTTAAGTAAAATATAGATTATTGGATATATTCATTAAATCCAAAAATGTTGGTAACTCTCTCAAGAATAAACCACTTTTTCAAAAAAATCAATCATTAGATCCATGCATTTGAGAAATATCATATTTAATTTATCTAAATCAATCATATCTTTATCATACCATCATCATCTCAACACTAGGAACATATTAGGGGTTTTCTTTACCTCAATCGTATATTTTCTCAAGAAGTTCAACTTGTCTCTGAATCATTTTTCTTTGTTATCAATAACATTCGACACATGATTTAAAATATATAATGAAAAAGTAATGAAGAAAAGTCCTTATAAATTTCATAATTATTAAAAACTGGATATGATTGATAGAATACAAAAATTAAAAAATTATTAAATCTAAACACAATTACATTAATTATTCAAATTTTTATGTGCAAATAGAACATGTTTTATCTAGATCAATTAGCTTATTTAGATGTATATTCCTTTTATGTTTGGGGGATTTATTTGAGTAGTTACCTATCTCTATACAGTTAATCCATTATTAATTTGAAAATTTTCTATTTCCCTTAAAATAACATCAAGGTGGCCTTTCTCTCTACACTTTTAGAAAACTCCCAATAATTTTAAGAAAATACTAGGGTGTTTCTTTACACTATTATCACATGTGGTAAAAAATCCCTCCCTTATTACCTTCATCCATTTTTTCCATATTTATTGTTCTTCTCATGCTTCCCTCTAAAGCCATAATATATATATAACTCTTTTTCTGTAGAGTTTTCATATAATACTATATACTCATATGATAAAAACATTTTGGATACTAGTTTCCTTAAAATGATTTGATTAATCCCATAAAATTCAGTATCATTTTTACTCTTTGAATCACATTCATTGGTGAGGTTCACATTCCTTCTTCTTAGAACCAACTTGAAAAATTAATGCATAGCTAATCTCATCATAATAATCATGTTTTCTTAGGGATGTCCTTATATACTTATACTTAAATCTTATAATAGGGTTATGTTCTAAAATTATTTATTCCTAAATATAGCTTCCAAGTTTTCTAAGAAACTTTCTCTAATAACAACTATAGATACCCCAAGCCTACTAGCCTTAAGAGAGTGTCTTACTATACTATATTTGTATAGATAAATGATTTAAATAATAATATAATTAAAAGTTTATTATTTTGGGAAACCATATAAATACATGATACACATTTTACTCTTTGACTAGAAAAAGAAAAAATATATAAAAAATTAAAATGGTCATCATCCATGAAAACTCATTTCATGAATTTATCTTCTTATCCTGGGGAAAGGAAAAAACAATGGTGAGAAAAAATTCTTAGTAAGGGTTAAGTAAAGTGGAAGATATCATTATTCAATAAATAATAATAATCATTTAAAGGTAAATGACTAAAACACTTGATAATTATTTAGTAACATGATCATAATATTACATGAATAAAATATGATCAAATAATGATATATAAATAATCACATGAGATGGAAACATGACCATGGATATTCTAATTAATAAAAAATAATATGGAATAATAATAATGATGGAATTCATATTTTTTGATGTATGAACTATCAAGATCTATACTATAGATAGTGACTATCAAGATCTATCCTCATTATAGTTTATGTCTATGGGTATCAACTCATCTAATTTAGCCAACTGATCAGTCTCATTAGAATATTGATGCCTTGAGGGGATTAAATTAACAATTCACAAACCATATAATTATTTTACAAAACATTATTCCTATATTGAATTCTAAGATTAAATCTTCAAAAAATTTCCTTATCAAATATCCATATTGAGTAAAGGATTCTAACTTATCAATATTTCTCTAAAATATCATATAACATTAAAAGTAAAAACTATATGTAAAATTGTAATATGGTTTTGGAAATAATAATATCCATTATAAAAGAAAATATATATTTAAAATCAATTTAATTTATAATGAAAAATTATTACTAGGAAGTTCTTGTTTCAAGATAATGTTAACAATCAAAAACGAAATTGAGATTGTATGTTATCATTGACCACTAGGTAATTTTCATGTAAAATATCAATGGATGGATAATTAAAACTTTAATATATAATTGAATTAAGTATTAATTAATCATTATATTAAATGTAAAAGATGAATTATATACACTACATAAAAATGAATTGGTCTATAATAACAAATAAGTTTCAATGGAATGTAAATTCAAAAGAAATCCCTTACCATATGCTCCCTTTAGGTTGAAAAAACTTTATCCAATTGTATAATAGTTTTTATAAAGTCATTTACTTAAAAAACATATTAATATTTATACACACATATATATATAATCCTTTAATAACATCTTACTACCTGTTTATTTATTATTTGTTATTATTTTCATTTTTTAGGTGTTAATTTCCCTTTTTTTCAAGTATGTTTTGACTGTTTATTTTTTGGGTCTTAATTAGATCACAATTTCATCATCTACAAAATGTGACCTATAATTTAAATATCATATATATTAATTATATATTTATATATATTAATCCATAAGATTTGGTAATTAGTAAAATTTTATCAGACATGATTCACCCCCCCCCCCAGGGTGTCCGCATATGATCAACAAGGAATTTTTCACATTATTACTTAAAAATACATCTAAAATAATTGAGTATAAATTCAAATTCACTTTGAATTTGACCATAATAATAATTTATTAAATAGTGATATTTAGTTTCTCGAAGTAACTAAACAAAGATCTTTAAATTTTTATTTATAGTTACATATCCTAAACTCTTAATGATATTAAGTGAAACTAACTATTGAAATTTATCTGGTTTAATAATTTATTTGTTAACTTTAAAATTATTTATGTTCATACATACTCTCAATAGTCTTTTGGATATTATAATCTTTTTATAAAATAATTCTGATAAACACAAACTCCTTTGTGTTAGGAAATAACTTGTATTTCCTTCTAATATAAATATTTAACAAATAAACCAATTGTTCTATATCATATATGTTATTCTATGTGTTAGGAGAATTTTCCCTCTGAAAATAATACTAATCATCAAAATATTCCATTGATGGGTAGAAAGAACATATTCCCTCATATTTTAACAAATATTTGTATAGACACTTAATCTGGGATAAAAGATTTTTATCCTTGAATCATTCTCAAAAAACATGTTATATAATCTAATGAATCGTAAATTATGTCTACAAAATTATTCATTTTTTGAAAATAAATTTTTTTAATGAAAAAAAATTATATTATCACATAAAAGAAATGAGATAAAGATACACACATTTTCTTAAATTCATTGAAGATTATTTTATATTCAAAAAAATGATGTAGAAACTCTTTTCTTTATCACTGGAATGTGAACTATAATCTCAATCAATTATTCCCTTGATTTTGGATTCCTGTATATTTACAACACTTTTAAAATACACATTTGATATCACATACCCTTTAAAATTGAATAATTGATTTATATAACACTGATACCTAATATGTAATTTCCATGGAGTTTTATAAGGTATCTAAAACAATTCTATCCTATATAATCATCACTCCTCCTTCCTAATAATACCACCAAGTTTTAATGACCATGACTGGATACTTGAAGAAAAATTGTTAGACTCTCTAACTAACGTTTATTTTTTTTAGTTTGATCTTTTACCCACTCATACTATCTACACATTAATAGAAATTAGACATCGCATACCTATTTCATATAATCTCAACACTTGATAGTATCACGAAAACTCTTATTGAATTCATTAATCTTGTCAGAACATTTCCATAGATGACAAAAGAATGAATTTCTTAAACAGAATAAGCCTTAAGGAAACCTCTAGTCTCACCAAGTCATTAGTGTACTCAACTATATTAATTATATGAGTATAGTATATAATTCCTTAAGTAATATTTTTCTAATTATTTTTAAACCATAAGTGAATCATCTTATGCTTCATATGAATCAATATCCACTTGTTTAAAAACTTCAACACTTGGTTACTCATAAAGGTGTTTCTCTAACACATAAATTATTTCTTATTCTTTAATAAATTTTTAAATTACCTATCCAAGAATTTTCATAGATTAAAATTCTTCTTTCTAAGGATTAATATCAGATTTGAGTTTGAACATAATGATTTTAATATCTAAAATAACATATTTTATCATATAAGTATCATGTTTTGTAACCATTTAATAATTAATTTTATTAAATAGGATTCCACTAAAATGATGACCCTTTTTAAACTCATCATATACATGAGTGATCCAAGATCCATATTTCAACATGAATTATAGTAATTTGGACATGTAAATAATCCATGACTATGTAGGGTAGAAAAAACGTTTCAATCATATCATATATGATTCTTGTACATTAAACCAAATAAATATTTATTCAATACATCAAGTGGATAACCCCAACTCTATACCACTGGTATCTTAATCTTTAGGGTTTCCCAATTAAGTGTAACCTAAATAAAATTACAAGATTGAAGAACTTAACCACTAGGTCCACTTAATTACTTTCTTTTTTTATACAAGTTAATTCATGAGCACCTAACAATTAAGGTCACCCATATTAAATGATCTAAGTATTGATAAGTGTCAATTTAAAATAATCTCAGAATTAGTATTTTTAAGGGGGTTTAATATCACCATCTTATCTCGTGTTATTCCATTTATGTAGGAATACTTCTAATAATTTATTTTGGAATCATATTACCTCTACCAAATCAATATTTTCAAATCATATTAACAAATAACTCCTTATAAAACCCACAGTTTGTGATACTTAGTCAAAAAATAGAATCCAAACATGTCAAAAGTCATCTCATACATGAGTTACATTAACTATTCATATAAAGGATTAGAGTTATATTAATTGGCAATCTCTATATGAGTAAGCCTAGAGCTATAGATAGTCAACCAAAACATTTCTAGAATAAGGCATAAGCTTTCAGGACAATGGGAATTCTGACCGAAATTCCCTCTTCCAAGGGAAACTTTTTTCTAGAGAGAATCCAATTAATCATAAATATAATATCTAATATGTATAAACTATATACAGTAACCAATTACAAGCTAATAACTTTAACTAAAAATTTAGTTCCAGGAAGATGAAAATTAAATCTTATGTAATTTTACCTAGCATTTAATTCAAGTCATGACACTTTTACAAGAATAATTTTAACAACTTAAACTAAAACATACACTTATTCATAATATATAAAGAATTTATAACTATGAATAAAGCATAAAATAATCTTTAAATAAATTATAACATCAAAAAATTTTACATGAGATATTAATATATGAATAATTCATAAAATCTAATTATAAAACTTTATAATTTATCTTTATTTATTAGACATTGCATAATTTTTAATATGAACACTCTACATTTATTTCATAATATGAACTTTTCATATTATTCATTATATAGAACTTTATTAAAATATATGATATTTCTATGAATTATATACATTTCATAATACAATTTATATTATGTAAACTATTTACATAATCAAAATATCATATACTTAATATTATTTAATCCTTTGATCAAATCAAATATCAAAATTATTTTGATGAGGTTTAAATAATTCACCAAAAACAAAATTTTAATCTAAACAATTAAAATAAATTATTTATGGAAGATTTATAATTTAAATATAAACACTTTATATTTTTCATTATTTTTTAATTTATAATATATTTATAAATTACCCTTATAATTACTAAATAGAAAATTTATTTCTAATCCATAAGGTATGCCATATATTTTTGAAAAATATATTTTTAATATTAATAATAAATATATATTGGGAAAATCCCTCGAGGTGTTGTCTTGGTGTTTTGGGGTGATTATGTTTGTTGAAAAATCCATATAACTATTTTTTATTATGGTTGGTGTTGCCGAATTAGATGAGTTCAAGTTGGAATAGTTTCTCATTGTTGGTTAAATTTTTGGGCCTCAAAATCAGGAGTTTGTTTTACATAAAAGGAAATATTTACAAATAGAAGTTTCCTTATGCGGACTAAAAATGAGCCTTCAGACTATAAATGAGGTTCACATACCATAAAGGAGTTGAAAGCTTTGCGGATGAAGGTAGTGAATTAATCCTTCCACATAAGACTCTACGCTATAAGAAACTCGAATCATGCTACGTAAACCACATATAAAAATTAGTTTTCAAGAGAATCATCATTCATAGTAGGCTCATCATTTGCAGTTAGTGGTGGTGATTTTAGGATACTGCCAAGGGTTTTCATTTTTGGATGAAATCATCTACTATAAGGGATAAAGATTCTATTTGAACTGTATAATGAGTTCTTCTTGAAGGTTTTACCACAACATAGTTTTCAATAATTATGATTAGTGGGTTTTTAGAATCTATTTACCTATACAAATACCCATAATCAGATCATTAGAGCATAGAAAAAATCATTATAGAAGATCATCGATGGAATAATTAAATGAATTTCAAAGTGGTCCATGAAGGAAAATTTCCCCGAAGCACGTGGCTCATGAGGGAAAAATTCCATGAAAAAAGTCATTCGTGAGGGAGAGATTCCATGAAGAAGAAACAGGCTCATAAAGAAGAATTTTGTGTATGAGAAAGAGGTTCACAAGGGAGGATTCCACAAAGTCATAATCTTTGAAGCGAATGAAGATTATGAAGCATAGGTCATTCACGAAGTGAAGGAAATCTATGAATCATTAGTGGTTCACAAGGCATTTTTTATCCATGAAGCAGATGCAATCTGTGAATAAAAGGTTTTTTGTGAATTACTCATGCCACACAGTACAAGGTAGTCTACAAAAGATGCAAGATAGCTCATAGAGAGTACATGGATGTTCTAGAAGGGACTAAAATATTACGTTAAAGAAATTTCTAAAAAATAAAAGTATGTCAAAAAGTAGATTTCATCTATCGGGTAAAAACAGGACTTCATGGTGTACTCATATAAGTGTGAAAAAAAATTTAAGGTGATTTAGAATAGCATGACATTATTCAGGAGGAGTGAGCTCTCTTAAGTTGAGAGATAGTAAGCTTTGAAATTTTGATTGATTGTAAACCATGAGGGAAAATGAGTCTTCTCATAACAATATAAAGGTAGTGATCCAAGGTATAGAAGTGATATATCCCAAACCTTATTTTGGAAGTTATCCTCAGTGGAATTTGAACGTCAATACATTACCATTGTATGATCCTTGGACGTAGCCTAGTGTGGGTGAACCAAGTAAAATTTCTATATCTCATTCATGATTTCATTTCTATTTATACAGTTCTAAGGGAAAGGGAGAGAAGAAAGTTTATTTTAACAATTAAAAAATATCTTAAGGGGAAGTTTTTATAATCTATCATACCCTAATTCACCCTTACTAAAGTATTTAACCTAGTTAGGATAACAATATTAATGAAATATTTATAATAAATGATTTAAAACATTTAACTAATTATTCATAAACACTTTATAATAAAATAATTTATAAAAAACATTTATAAATAAATATATATCCCAAAATATCTTTTTATATTATTTATAATCGATTTATAAATAATTAAATTCAATTCATAATTTAAAATTAAAAAAATCATATTCGTCATATTTCAAAATCCCAATGGATTCATAAGATAATATTTGAATCATATTTAATGATTCGGATAAATCATATACTATGTTAGATAGGTTTCACTATTAGTTGTATTTTATGACCAATAGAGTAATCATCTCATATGACTGCCACATTTAAATCAAGTGTAAATAGGTTTTATGGGATTTAGGGCATATCATCTCCTTCAAATCATGTCTTGGTTCTCTTAATAAATGAATACATTGTAAATAAGATCTAAAATTAGTTTAGAAGCCTCTAAGGTAAGTGATTTTAATGTAGGGTAGTATTTCATGTCATAGGATTCAAAAAAATGGACTTTTATAAATTTCCCACACTTTGAATTTGAAAAAAAGTTCATTTAAACATTCATATAAATTTAATTCATGGGTAAAATTAGTTTCTCACATTATTATAGGTTCAAATTTTATAAGTGCATTCAAATTGACCTCTCTGAATTACAAAACTCAAAAAAAAAGTGAAAGAAAAATAGAGATTTGAAATTATTAAAACTAAAAGTTTCCCTTCCCTCATACCTGAATGATATAGTTCCCTCAATGTATTCTAAAAGAAATATAAATTTGATCAAATTGTAAAGAAGGTAAATAATCAACAAGTTTTAAAGGTATAACTTGGGTATGTTATTAGTGTATTGGTTGGAGGATTTTGACCTCCTCTACTGGTTCATGTGGAATATTTTCATAGTACTTTTTTATCCTATTCCCATTGATAGTGAATGGATTTTTCCCTCCTTCTTTAATTATCTACACAACATAAAATGGGTATAAATTAAAGACAATAAAAAGACCCTCCCATGTGGAATTATTTTTTTGAATTAATTTTAGTGTTTAGTTTTAAAGTGACACGTTTTCCTCTTGATGGAAGACTTCTTACTTAATTAACTTTTTATAGACAACTATTTTCCTCTCATTTTTAATTATTGAATTTAAAAATGATTCCATTTTATTTTATTCTAGTTTTTTAGTCTATAAACTTATTTACTATATAGATATTTCTAGATCCATATCCATATCTCTTACTATCCAATAAGATTTTCCTAGTTCCATAGGTAGATGATAGCATTTCCCATAAATCAACTGGTATGGACTCATTCTAATGAGAGTCTTATAGGGTGTTCTATAATACCATAAGCTATTTTCCCACCATTTTCTCTACCCCTTCCTATTGGGATTCACAATATTCCCCTGGATTCACTTTATCTCTCTATTTGAAACCTCACAATGTCCATTGTTTTGTAGGTGGTAAGGGTTATATGTGTTGTGATGCACTCAATACTTCCCCGTATGAGCTTCCAGGTTCCTATTACATAAGTGGGTTCCTTGTTCACTGATTATTTACCTTGAGACTCCAAATATAAAAAAATTGTTCTAAAAAAGAACAAATAACATTAGCATCATCATTTTTTGTTGCTTTATCTTCCATCCATTTTGAAACAAAGTCCATTACTAACAGGATATAAGAATTTACAAATGACATGGGGAAAAGGTCCCATGAATTCTACTCCCCATACTTCAAAGACTTTAAAAAAGGATAATTAGTTTTTTAGGTATTTATTTTCATTTATATATGTTACCAGTGAAATAGTATTGTTCACATCTATTACAAAATTCATTATAATCATTTAAAATTATGGGATAGTATATAATATATTTTAAAACTGTTATAGTTATTATTCAGGGCCTAAAATAGCCTCTAGATTCTAATGAATCAAAAAAATTCTAGGATATATTATACCTCACTTTCAAGAAAACATCTTATAAAAATTTGATCAATATATATTTTCTAAACATATGATTCATCCCAAATATAAAACCATGATTATGTTTGAGCCTAATAATTTTTTATGGGTTTATGTGATATGGAACATAATAAATTACCAAAAAATACCAAATTAGTATACCATGTTACATATACTTCAAGAAAATACAATTTCTATCCTATAATGGAATCATTAAATTCTTTTTTCTCAATTTTCCACATTAATTATATTGGTCAACCTTCTTAAGTGTTCTACCATTTTATTTTTAGCTCCTCCCTTATCCTTTGATTCTAAATTAAAATCCTTGGAAAAATAACATCCATCTAATAAACCCTATATTATATTTTTTTCCCTTATTCATTATTTTCCTAAGGTATGTTTGATTAGAGAAAATAGTACCCTTAGTACCAAGGAGCTACGATCTTAATTTATCAAATGAAAAATTAACTCTTTAAAACTCATTTTCAGTGGTTGTATAATTATTTTTGGGATGAATATAATGTTCTTGAATCATAAAAAATGAATTGATATATTCATTTAATTATTTTAGATAACACTACTCTAATTACTTGTCTTTATTAATCACAAATTATATCGAATAGGTTCTCCTAGTTTGGTAGATGCATAATTGGTGGTGTTGTTAGCTTACACTTTAACTCATCAAAAGATTTCCCACAATCATCATTAAATGAAAATTCAAAAAAAATTAAAAGTAATATATAAATTGGTATAGTATTATTAATAAGTAATATAATAAATCTTTCTCATAATACCACATTTCCTTGAAAATATATAACATGTTTCACACAAGCAGGTTAAGGTAATGAATTTATCAGTTCAATTTTAGACTTATCCACCTTAATCCTTTTTTCTAAATTAAATTCCACAAAATATTTCAACTTATAACCATGAAATGTCACTTTCAAAAATACAAAACAAGTTTTGTATATTGACACAGGTTTAACATATATTGATATTGAATAATTTTAGATTAATATTCATCACATTACAAAAGTACATTCCTGAGGACTGTAATAGTTTAGTGTCTTTTGAAACATGGAACATTATCTTCTAACTTGATGAAAGATCTTTAATATTTCCCACAAAGATCTTACCATTTAGTACTCCTACATAAAACCATTCTTCATAACTTGGGGAAAGGAAACCTAATAATGGGAGAGTTTAGACACTCAGTAAGGGTAAATAAAGAAGATATGTAAGCATCACAAGAGAATAAGGGTAAGAGAACATGAGAATAAAATTTAAAGATCATACCATACATATCAAATATCATATACATGATTCATGGCATGAATATTGGATGATCATAAGACATGAATGATAATGAAATCATAAAACAGGATTCATGAGAGCATAACATTAGAATAAGACAAAGAATTTGAGGCATAAATATAAATATGTAAAATAATTCCCAATATGTCAAGGATCATTTAAAAAACTAATATAGCAACTTCATGGGGGTTGAACCTAATAGGAAGGACACAACACCATCCCTAGTCACATTCATTTCCTTATAGTGGATCAGGTCACACCTTCTTCCCATAGGGTATCACGATTTTCCCGTTTCCCATAGTGGATCAGGAGGCACTCATTTCCCATTGTGGATCAGGATGCACCTGTTTCCAACTATGGATCAATCCCATAGAATTTTTTCCTATATTTATCTCATGAGATAAAAATCTTTACCGAATACATTAGAGGGGGATATAGGTCCCACCTGTTTCATAATTTAATCTTACATACATGTGCCAAAAGATCATAGACAATCATCACATTATAACCCATTAAATGAAATGGATACCATAAACATGTCATCATATCATAACCTTTGGAAAATAGATGGGTTTCATAATCATTTTATCATATCATTTCCCATTAAAAGAAACATGTTTCATAAGCATATAACTCATGGAAGAGAAATGGTTTTCATAAACAACTTTTCATCAAAAACATGAACCATTCCACGAAATAATAGGAATAGTTTCCTTGGATCACACCCATAATAAATCATAAATTATATCAAAGGATGTCATATTATATGGTGGATGATTTTTAAATATTTCTTAGAACATTTCTTAATGAAAATAAAATTTCTTTCAAAATAATTTTTTGAAATATTAAACATTTTCAAAATCCTTTTCTTTGAAAACCGATTAGAGAGAATGAATTTTTAGAATATTAGAAAAAATATTTTCTTTAAAAATAATCTTGTAAACATTCAAAGTAAGTTTCAAGGAAATGGCAGTCATGGTAGCAGGTAAATATGTACATGTTGAATATTCCTTTTTCGTAGTAAAATTTTTAGAAATGTGAATTTGTTAGAAAATGACAAGAATATTCCTTTTAAAACCATTATTTATTAAAAATGTAAAACAGGGGTAAAATGACTTCTTTTATAAAATCATAATAAATAATTTTTGAAAACATTTTTAGAAAACATGGTTTTGTGAGAAAATTGATTTCCAACCAAAGAGATAAATGAAATGGACTTTCTTAAAACAATATTAATTGTCTACGATAAAAATATAAAACCATGGACTTAAACATTACATATCCTAGTGTTTTTGAACTAGAATCCACATTCGAGGGTTATTTCAGTGTAGAGTTTTAGATAATTGGAACAAACTCTTACAAAGTAGACCCATAAATTACATGTGGACACTTATACTCAGTATCTATTTTTTCATAATCTGAAACATTTAAAATAAGCATGATCACTTTTATGAAAAATATTCATGACATTTAACATGACTTCTTCTAATCCCTTACACATCTTTAAGTCCTATCAAAAACATTAAAAATGAGCATAAAAATATCAATAAGGGATATATAAATAATTAAGTCATTAGTATAATGAAAACCCAAAAAACATTTCCATAAAAAATACTTTTTTACCATAAAAAAGAGATCATCATTTCAAAAATATCATTATCTTACCTTTTAAAAATCAATGATTTTCATGAAAAAACATAATAAAATATATAATATATAAGTACGTAAAATGATATATAATTATACTAAAATGGAATAACCATACGGTCAACTTCCATAAATGTCACTCTTATAAACGGAATAATCATACAACCAATTTTTAAACATGTCAGTATTACAAATGGAATATCGATACGGCCAACTTCCATACCTAATGCATTGGAGGTTATAACATAAACACTAATCCTTGGTTTATCATGTTACTACCATTCAAATATTAAAGTATTGTTATATAATAATAACATAAAAAATCTTTAAGTCTTTAACATGTCACTCATAAAATTTCATTTTCGCACATAATAAAAAATTTCTTGATATTGAAAGAATGAATCCATTTTAAAAACCAATTTAAAATATTTAAAAATATATTTTTGATTAAAATTATCCCATACCACATTTAAGAATTTGAAAAAAAAAACTCAAAAAATCCAATTTTAAAACATTTATTTCTATATAAACTCATTTATAAAACCCATTTTAAAAACATGGATATAAAAGAGAATGATTTAGAAGAATAAATATTTAATACATTTAAAATCATGTTTTAGTTAAAGATCCCCACACATAAAACCTTAAAAATATTCCTTTTGAAAATATTATAATTAAAATAAAAATAGACATAAAATGTCCTTTATAGTCCTTTTATATCCATATAAATAAATATGTAAAATAAACTAAATAATATTTAAATGGAGAAATGATTAATTCTTTAAACATTCAAAACGTCATATACCACTTTGAAAATTTAAATCTTAAATCCAATGAAAGAATAATATTTTTCAAAACATTAAAAAAATTTATAATAAATTAATTAATTACATGACAATTCAAAGGGGCTATGTATACACCTCCTAAAATAAGGTGGGTGTATAACATCAAACTATGCCTCAATTAAAGAATATTGAGATTAAG